>CM042163.1:47565301-47740301 GCA_023376005.1 Doryteuthis pealeii
AGGATGGCTTTGACATTAAATAACCCACCAAGGTTGATATGCCATTAAACAAAGAAATTGAATAAAATGTCTGAATCAAATCTGTTGCATTTTGATCCTGGTTTCATTTATTTTTTTCAAATATTCACATTTGTTTATATATTCAAATCTAGAGATTTCATTCTGTCACCACTACTATTCTTCTACAAGGATGGCTTTGTCATTAATAACCCACCAAGGTTTATATGCCATTAAACAAAGAAATGAAATGTCTGAATCAAATCTGTTGCATTTTGATCCTGGCTTCGTTTTTCTTGGAATCATAATCAATGCCAATGAATGAAAAATATTCCTGTTTATTTATACATTTAAATCTAGGGATTTCACCCTGTCATAGTACCGCTACTATTCTTCTACAAGGATGGCTTTGGCTTTAAATAACCCATGAAGATTGATATGCCATTAAACAAAGAAACCAAACCAAATGTAATTAATATACATAACTTAAAAAAAAAACTTTCCTAATATTTTAATGATTTAAAAAAATTCACATTTACAATATTTTTATGTAATTTCTTAAAGTTTTTTTGCACACAGAATATCAAGTATTCCCAAATATTACAAATAATTTGTACACAATTTATGGTTTCAAGTATTCCTACCTAATACTAATAATTATATGATTTCAAGTAATTATTTCTATTTAATAATAACCATTTGTTTGCACAAAGTTATATGGTTTTAAGTAACTAATAATAATTCTTTAACAATTATAGCTTCAAGTAACTATTCTTAATATAAATAATTTACAGTTAGATGGCATCAAGTATTCCTATCTAATACTAACAATTATATGGTTTCAAGTAATTACTTCTATTTAATAATACCCATTTGTTTGCACTCAGTTATATGGTTTTAAGTAACTAGTAATAATCCTTAGTAAACAAGTATAGTAAGATATCATGAAAGTTATATGCAGCATGGTGCACTCCACTTGTGCATGATGAAAATGTATACCAGGATGCGGACCTTCGGCATGGTCTGAGGCGCAATGGGGTGTTTGTTTACTCCAAACGAATCCTTCCTAGCAGCAGCATTCAGGGTCTTCCTCCTTTTTTGGGTATGGTAGGCTTCTCAAAACATGTGTCATGCATAGGTATTTTCATCACGGTAGGGTGCACTTAATTTGTTTACACAAACAAATTATCTTTCTCTTGCTTTCAGTCAGTCAGGCTACTACTGCTCGAGGTGTGGGGTGGTGAAAGCTTTCATTCACACAGCTGGTCACTATTCCTGTCTTACATTTCGTCTTTTCCCAGTGACAAAGTGCAATTGACACTGAAATTCCTTTTTCGTAAGAAATTTATATTCTCTTGGACAAGAATTCAAAGAGAGAGAGAGAGAGAGAAAGTATCTTTATCGGTCATTTTTTCATTCAGTTGTATCTATGTATGACTTAACTTTGTCTGTCCGTTCCGACTCAACTAATTCAAGTAACTGACCAACTGACTCGGTCCGTCATGGCCCAGACTGACCCTCTAACTCTAACTCTGTCTAACCTCACTGACTAAATATTACCATATTACTAAAATATTGCAAAACTTTTGACTCACCCTAGTTAATGATATAAAATCATTAAAATACCCCAATTGATTTTTTTTAAAGAATTATTCTCGACTATTCGGTATTCTGAAATTATCTCTTGACCAAATTTCAATAGAATTCATTCTGCATATCTGAAAATGTCAGTCTTATAATTTAGATAAGACGCTTATATTTTATTTTGCTGAAAAAAGAGAGCCCCCACCCCCGAAAAAAAAAAGAAAAAAAGAAACAACAAAAAAACATGGGAAGTAAAATGTGCAGAAGAATTCTTTTTTTTTTTTTTTTTTTCTTTTTTTAATTTTTTTTTTTTAGTCTTTGAATTCCTTATCACAAGTTGTTCTTCTGATAACCATTCAAAAAAAACCCCAAAAAACGCATCCTTGCCTGCATGTTTTGTCAACAACAACAGCACTGTCTGCACACATGCAGCTGTCACCTGCTTAATTGAGAGGATGTCATCCCAACATTACTGTTTAACCTTCGTCACAATAAAGCATCGATATGTTAGAACAGCCTGTCACATTGACATTGTCTCTAGTCGAAACGAACTGACATTACACCTAAGATTATACACCTGAGATGAGACGATAGAGAATTAGTATTCTGATGATGAGACAATACATAGATATATATAGATACATTATATAGACTAGTACAAAATAAAAAAATGCACTCCGGGCGATGTAAAAATAGATTTTTGAAACATATTGCCTGAGGTGTGGGTGTAAAAAATTCAATGTCAGCGAGTTTGAGGACTGTCTAATGTTGCATTTTCAAATTTTGAGTGTATTTATTCTATGTTATGACGATTTTGGATAATGTGACGTAAGCAGTGATGTAATTTTTGTTACAGACAAAAACTGGAAGCAAATCTCCATTATTGATAGATATAACTATATTATATAATAATAAGATATTATTAGGATAATAATAAAATAATAAATAACTGATTAAGAAAAACATATGAAATTGAGACTAATGAGGTCTGGGTCCAAATTTTCGATTTTTATTTATTATTTTGTCCTTAAGCATCATGGTTTGCCACCCACAGCAAACACGTGGCCCAGTTGAGGGGGGTGGTCTTACCCCTTTGCAAGATGGATAGTTATTTACTAAGCTTAGCTTAGATGTGGCACAAGGTCAGAAGTATGGCGACTCCAAAGAAAATCAAACTCACTAACAATGGACTGAATTCTTATAGTAAACCTCTTTCTAATGCATTTCTATAGTAAACCTCTTTCTAATGCATTCCTATAGTAAACCTATTTCTAATGCATTCCTATAGTAAACCTATTTCTAATGCATTCCTATAGTAAACCTATTACTAATGCATTCCTATAGTAAAAATGGTGGAATATCTCTTGAGCCACTTCAGAACAATCATTTGTTTCACAGGATTCATCGAAAGAATCTATGAATTATCTTGAACCACTGTTTCACAACTTGAATAAGAGGACTGAAAACAAAGAAATCTCTCATGAGAAATCTTATCAACTGTTATAAGTGGTTTAAAAAAGCTGGGTGACAAGATACTGGTTGGTAGTCACAGAGCAGTTTGGCTCCACATCTACTTGGTTGGGGGTGGAAAAAAAAGAGAGTTCTCTCTTAGTAGTAAGACTATTCAAACTTCTTTATATGAAGCACTGTTGATTATTATTAATCTTTGTCTTGTATATATCTCATCTCATCACTCGCTGATTAGCAAACAAAAAACAAACAAAAAAAACAAAATACAAAAAACAAAAAAAAAAACACAGGACAAAAAAATTTTCATGTGAAGTGTCTTGTTAGTTGCTTCAAAACAATGGTTCCTTTCACTGCCTTCATCACCATAGAAACATGCTTAGATATATTCACCAACCCCTCACTCACCCACTGGGATGAATAATACACTGACTGCACATCTGTCGAGGGGTAAGACTCCACACCTATGGGGCAACCTGTTGGCCGTGGGTGGTATCCAGTGATGCGTAAGGACTAAATCCAGGTGTCTGAACAGTCCATGACATGCAACACTACTTTAGCCCTTACTTAGGCAAGATGGGTGGTTGGAGAGGTCTCCTCTAAGATCAATTGGCTGGTCATGTCAAGTCCTAGCATCTATAGGATTGTCCCAACCCTTTTTGGTACCCCCCAACCCTTTTTATCATATATGTGCTAGAAGACAGTGGCTGAAGGATTTAGTTTCCTGGGTATGACATCAAAGTGCATCTTGTGGTGAGGTTCCAGTTCTGGAGTTCTGGGGAGTATAGAGTACTCCTTTATTGACATTTTTCCCAGGTCAACTTTGACTCTGAGTGGTAGTACCTGTTAGGGTCCTATCTATGGGTTAAATAGCAAAAATGAGTTTTAAAAAATGAGGTTAAAAAAATTGAGTTTAATAAAAGAAAATGTTCAATACCCATCAAGAATGAATAAAACAAAATATCTTCAGCATAAAACAACCCAACAAGAATTGACATGCTGTAATGGGACCGTAACAGGTACCGCCACTCTGGGTCAGAGTGGACCTGAGAGTAATGGCAATGAAGAGGTACTCCACACTCCCTAGAGCTCCAAAATTGGAACTTCATCACTAGATGCAGTTTAACATCATACCCACGACACTGCCTTCTAGCACATATATGATAAAAAAAAGTTTGGGGATTGCCATAAGGACAATAGGCTTGGGACAATCATATAGGTGCTGCCGCTTGATCTGAGGGGTCCTCTCCGACCACTCGTCTAGCCTAAGAGCTAAAGTGGAGTGTTGTATGTCATGGATTGCTCAGCCCCCAGGGTTCCATCCTTGGCCAACAGGTAGGTCAATTGGAGGGATTTACCACTCTGCAGAGGTGTATTCTTCTGTCCCAGCCTACAGGGTGGGTTAGATATATAGAAACATGTTTATATAGATAAATAGTAACATGCTGATGTAATGAATATGTAAATACCTTCGTACCCCCTCACTATAATATGATTGGACAGTGTCATGTATAAATATTTGACATTGTAGTGATACAGGCACCTAAGCCTACAAGCCTAAACTTACTTGCCAGATTACACTACGACTGCTCGGAAGACCTAATGCTTTTCAACGCACCAACTACTACTGCAATAATATACCAAATACCAATTTCATAATATATCCCTTAACCCGGATATATCACATGCTT
The DNA here is from genome assembly GCA_023376005.1 of Doryteuthis pealeii. Lineage (NCBI taxonomy): Eukaryota > Metazoa > Mollusca > Cephalopoda > Myopsida > Loliginidae > Doryteuthis > Doryteuthis pealeii. The sequence continues at coordinate 47,570,041 of CM042163.1, forward strand.
TTATAGATATATAAATAAATAGTGTTTATGTCATCTCATCACTATCTGATTCACAGCCAAAAAAATAAAAAAATAAAAGAATAAAAATAAAACAGGATAAAGAAATTTCATGTGAAAATGGTTTGTTTTATTGTGTTAATCACCATTTACAAAGTAATAGATTGATTGGTCTGGTTTCTTTGTTTAATAACATCTCAACCATCATGGGTTATTTAATGCCAAAGCCATCCTTGTAGAAGAACAGTGGCTATGTTGCCCATAGCAGGTAGGGGGTTATATATATATATATATATATATATATATACGAAAAGTAAAATGGATATGAATCCGACAGTATGTGTAGAAAGTTTGTATTCTACAAACTTTCTACATACATATATATGTATGTAGAAAGTTTGTAGAAAAAACAAGATGCTAATAGTTTTGCTGACAGAATCTGTTTCGACCACTTTATATGGTCGAAACAGATTCTGTCAGCAAAACTATTAACATCTTGTTTTTTCTACAAACTTTCTACATATATATATATATAAATGTATATATATACATTCACACACAGACCCACATATATATATATAGAAAAATGTATATATATACATTCACACAGACACATACACATATATATGCACATACATGTGCATATATACACACACATGTGCATATATATGCACATACATGTGCATATATACACACACATGTGCATATATATCAGCACACATACACACTCACATGAATATGTGCATACTAACACACAAACATATATGTGCACACAACCACCCACACACACAAACACAAACACGCACATTATATATATATATATATATATATATATATATAGTAGCTGAAATACCTGTTGATGTTGGTAATAGGTCAACATGTAGAACACACTAGTTATGATGACATTAAAACAATTCCTTCTTCATCCTGATGCTGAGAGTTGGTAATTGTTGTTCTTGTCAGAGTCAAGTTATTGTTAAACTGCTGGATATATTTAGTTCTGATAACACCAAGGATTCTTGTGAAGAATTATTATCCATAGACACTCGATTGATTTAAACAGTTTTGTTTTTAGTTTAAATTGTTCATTGTATCTAAGCAACAATGCTATGTAATTATTTTATAGCACTAACTTGAATTATCTTAAAATATAAGGAGAAATAATTTGTTAATTGTTTTCTTTGGATTTTTGGAGATTTAAATTCTGTACAATTATGTCTTGCAGTAATACAGTTGATTATTGTTGTAATATGAGTATCAGAGTTAACAGAGAAATAATAGGAAAAAACACAATGGGTATTAAGGATAGAGGAAAAGGCTTACTAAGCATATATACAAGGTGAACAGAGTAATTAGCAATTGCTATGTTGAATTAACAAGTCCCATGAGATCTCATTGTTTCTCTAGTCTGTTAACAGAGAAATAATAGAAAGAAACACAAGTATTAAGGATTGGGGAAAAAGGTTTACTAAGCATATATACAAGGTGAACAGAGTAATTAGCAATTGCTATGTTGAATTAACAAGTCCCACGAGATCTCATTGTTTCTCTCTTCCGTTAACAGAGAAATAATAGAAAGAAACACAAGTATTAAGGATTGGGGAAAAAGGTTTACTAAGCATATATACAAGGTGAACAGAGTAATTAGCAATTGTTATGTTGAATTAACAAGTTCCATAAGATCTCATTGTTTCTCTCTTCCGTTAACAGAGAAATAATAGGAAAAAACATAACAAGTATTAAGGATTGGGGAAAAAGGTTTACTAAGCATATATACAAGGTGAACAGAGTAATTAGCAATTGTTATGTTGAATTAACAAGTCTCACGAGATCTGATTGTTTCTCTCTTCCATTAACAGAGAAATAATAGAAAGAAATACAAGTATTAAGGATTGGGGAAAAAGGTTTACTAAGTATATATACAAGGTGAACAGAGTAATTAGCAATTGTTATGTTGAATTAACAAGTCTCACGAGATCTCATTGTTTCTCTCATCCGTTAACAGAGAAATAATAGAAAGAAACACAATGAGTATTAAAAATAGTGGAAAAGGTTTACTAAGCAAAGATACAAAGGTAAACAGAGTTCTGTGATATCTTGTTGTTTCTCTCCTCTGAGGTTTCATCAGACATCATCTAAAGGGAAAACAAAGGACTCAAATTGCTTACAGTACCTACTTAAATGATTAGAGCCTCTTTTTCAATCTGAATGTTGGTTGGTTGGATTTTATGGCATGTCAAACTGTGTGGGGTTATTTAATGCTGAAGACATTTTATTTAATTTATTTTTATTAGGTAATCAAGCTCATAACCAAAACTAGAGAACTCAAAAAGTATGAGGAAGTTTTAAAACTGATCTGCATTCTTGGTTAAGAGAAGCTGAGCCATTCCCATCTCTCGAGCTTGCTGAAACTTCTCATCAATGGTGGAGGTTGATGGGCGTCCTGATCCTTCTTTGTGCATCATGCTTGTCTGACCACTTATTAAACTTCTCTATCCACTCATGCATACTTCTATGCAGTAGTGCAGTTCTCATATTGTACCAATAGCCTCCGATGAATTTCAGTCCCTGACACTCCCTCTGACCAGAGAAATCAGGTCACTTCTTTGGTGCATACTGCTAGTAGAGCAGCCATGTTTAGACTATAAAGACAGCAAGAAAAATGGTGCAATCAGGCTTAAACTTCAATCATGTGACCACAACAGTGCCAACTTTAAGTACACATGCACAAAATGCAGTGTGACAATTATAAAAATATGTTATAGCAATAGTGCGGATAATCTTTCCCTTGTACTTTGTATCTTGTGTCACATCCTGCTTGAGGCTGAGGGGATCATCCCCTTCTGGCAGGTCTTCCATACGGCATCCAGAATCTGCACAGAGCTGATTGATGTAGACTTTTGCTGGTTGACTTACAGTGGTCTGTCCATGTGTAGGTGTCCACATGTCAAAAACTTCCGCAAGTGGTGTAAGGAGTTAGCAATGACAATGAGATTTGATACTTCCTCAACAAGGTGGCATACAAAAACTACCACAGTGCCTACAAAAATACATTGACCAAAATGGTGTTTATGTTGAAAAATAGATTAATTCTCAAACTTTAAAATGATGTAAACATCATTAACAATAAACAATAAACGTTTCTGTAATTTCTAAATATTTTGGACACCTTACATTTGGGATTACCCTCGTAAATGGTGTAAACATCATTGACAATAAACAATAAACGTTTCTGTGATTTCTAAATATTTTGGACACCTTACCTTTGGGATTACCCTCGTAAATGGTGTAAACATCATTGACAATAAACAATAAACGTTTCTGTGATTTCTAAATATTTTGGACACCTTATCTTTGGGATTACCCTTGTAAATGGTGTAAACATCATTGACAATAAACAATAAACGTTTCTGTGATTTCTAAATATTTTGGACACCTTACATTTGGGATTACCCTCGTAAATTATGTAAACATCATTGCCAATAAACAATAAACGATTCTGTGATTTCTAAATATTTTGAACACCTTACCTTTGGGATTACCCTCGTAAATGGTGTAAATAGCATTGCCACTAAACAATGAACGTTTCTGGGATTTCTAAATATTTTGTACACCTTACCTTTGGGATTACCCTTGTAAATGGTGTAAACATCATTGCCAATAAACAATAAACGTTTCTGTGATTTCTAAATATTTGGGAGACCTTACCTTTGGGATTACCCTTGTAAATGGTGTAAACATCATTGCCAATAAACAATAAACGTTTATGTGATTTCTAAATATTTTGGAGACATTACCTTTGGGATTACCCACATAAATGGTGTAAACATCATTGCCAATAAACAATAAACGATTCTGTGATTTCTAAATATTTTGGAGACATTACCTTTGGGATTACCCACATAAATGGTGTAAACATCATTGCCAATAAACAATAAACGTTTCTGTGATTTCTAAATATTTTGAACACCTTACCTTTGGGATTACCCTCGTAAATTATGTAAACATCATTGCCAATAAACAATAAACGATTCTGTGATTTCTAAATATTTTGGAGACATTACCTTAGTGTTTACCCTCATACAATAGGTTTTTAGCTACAAAACTCTTTGCCTACCAAATTTACCCCATGGCTTACCAATTTTTCAAGTACCACCAGTCTCAGGGCTGGTTCACAGGCAAAACAAAAGATGGCAGGGGTGTTCACGTAGTGTCTTTTCAGTGTAAACAACTGACTCGTGGGAGTGGTTTATGGTAGGATAGTAGTGGTGGGAGAGCTGCTGTGAGAGGATTAAGGTAGGCAAAGAGTTAAAAGTCTTACAATTGTATTAATAATAATTTCAGAGAGGCTATACAAAGTCATCAAATGAGCTAGAGTTATTAGAGATAAATACAAAAATGTATACTATTATATGATGGTCACTCTAAAAGCAATGCCTATTATGTTGATGTTTGATTGGTTGGATTTTATGGCATGTCAAGCCTTATTGGGTTATCTCATGCCAAAGACATTTTTTCCTAAACTCAATTTCTTTTTCCTTCCTAACTGTTAGGCATGACATAACCCCAGATGGGTTGATATGCTGTTAAATTCAACCAACCAACCAACCAACCACCCATCCATCAATTTCTTTTGAACACATTTTGACACTCTTTTTTTTCTATCTAACCAACTGATGAAAGCCTTACAGATATTACCACTCTGGGTCAGAGTGGACCTGGGAGTAATGGCAACATAGAGCCTTCCATGTTGTACTCATGAAAAAAAAAGAAACTGGTAAGACATTTAAAAACATGGCCAATGGAATTGTAGCCTGATCCTCAGATGTAGTTTAGTGTCATACCGAGACACCCCAGGGGAGGGGTCTTACCCCTTTTCACGGGATACAGTTAGTATTTTCTAAGCCTCTCTAAAATTATATTTTTCTTTCTTTCTCTTAAATAATATTTTTATTTATTTCGTTCCCTTGAAATACATTTTTTTTTGTCTTCCTTTCTCTTTAAATGTATTTTTCTTTCTTTCACTTTAAAAGTTTTCTTTCTTTATCTTCATACATATTCAATGACACACCTCTGCTTTTTATGTCAGACACCATTTTGCCAGACTGTTGCTACCTGTAACCTGGTTGGTTAGTTGGCTGATTGTTTTAAGAATGATAACCAACCAACCAACCAGTGAGGAATAGTTCTAATCAGAGACAATAATTAAGGATAAATTCTCAGTAAGACTCAAACTCATGTTCTTGTTTTACTTAGGAAAGGCCTGTTAATAAAACCAGCTGCTTTACCAACTAAGCCATGAGAGCCACTGGTTTTCAGAAGCTCAAATTCAAACCTATAATTCATCCTTTACTTTGTCTTTCAATCATTTTAACACCATGTTTGATTAGAATAATGATGGACCAAGATGTTTGTGATATTGATTGATTAATTTGTAGGTGCAGTCGATGTATTCCAAAGCCCTAGCCAACAGGGCTATGATATTTTGTAGCTGAGCTCTAATGGGCTCCTTGTATCTGGTGTGGTTTCCATGAAAATAAATAGGCATTACTTTTGGAACATCCCTTGTATTCTCTAAACTCTTCATTCCTTAATTATTGCAGATAAAAAGAAGAAGAAAAACAAATTGAACTGACTGATGTATAGCTGAATAGTTACTCTATTGGGCTTCTTGTATCCTGTGTGGTTTCCATGGAAATAAAATAGAAGGCATTACTTTTGGAACAACCCTTAATCATTGCGGATAAAAAGAACAAGAAACACAAATTGAACTGACTGATGTATTTAAATTCCATGTTTGATTGAAAAAAACAAAAACAACAAAATTGTAAGAATAAAAAGAAGTGAGAAAAGGAATAACAGAGGATTCAAAAAAGAGGGTCACAATAAAATGTGACGATACCCCACCCCAGAGACAAATAGCAAGTCCATAAGAATAATAGCTGTAAAGGAGAGAAAATAACATAACAATACGTCAACAGTTGATCCGATAGAACATAATAATAAAAAGAGAGAAAGAGAAAAAAGGTCTTTTTTTTTTTTACTCAATGTAAAAATCAACGCACATACACTCAAAAAAAAAAAAATTTTGATTTTTTAAGAAAAAAAAACCCCAAAAAGATCAATGAGATTGCCAAAAAGTGATTGATTAATGAATGTTGTCACTGGTCAGAAGTCACTGATAGATTGAGCTGATGGGACAGGCTGGCCAAAGTAACTCCAGGCACTCAGTTACTGTTTTAAAAAAAAAAAAAAGTTCTGGCCTTTATGAGAGTTCATTAGTACCCCCAGCTTCTTACAACAGAAGCGGATACTGACAAGAATTGTGTTATGTTGAAGAACATTGCATTGCAAAGACTAACTTTAATACAGATTGTTTTAGACATGTGTAAGTAGCTGAATTCAACAAGCAAATATAGAAAAAGAGGAAAAGATTTTGATGGATGATGGACCCGATTCCTTAAACATTGCCCACTAGTTATGAACACTGGTTGATAAAGAAGATATCAAAAGGTTGAGTGATGAATGTGAGTTATGAAAAGAGAAAGGAAGGATAGAGATATGTCAAGCAACTGTACAGCTAATATGTTGTGTAATGTTCGGTTTTAGGATTTGGGATCTTGAAAATTGACCTTCCTGCTCGTGTGGAGGGGCTGGGTAAATAGGTAATTACAATTTAAAACTTGAGTTTATCTTTAAAAAAAAAAATCAACAACAAACAAATCTATAAAGAAAAATGTTTGTTGAATCTAAAAAGAAATGTGTTGCTTGTACAGAATAGCCCCACTGCATCCACTCATCAAAATTTACATGGCCTTCATTCAAAGTTACCTCTGAAGTGTGTGTGTGTGTATATATATATATATATTTATTTTAACAATGGAAAGGAGTAACCTACTCGAGTTTCATCGATTGATTCTTCAGGGTTACATTAGTTAAATTAATCGAGTTTTCGATTAATCTTAGATGGTATAATACATGTCCGTTGGAATGGGATTTATCCTTAATAGACAAACGCTTATTTATATTTTCAAAGATCGAGAACCGTTTTTGTTTATTGGATTAAAAATTTAGATTAATTTATGGGGATTATCCCATAAATTAATCTAAATTTTTAATTTCTCAAATCTTAACCTCTGGATACTGTGCGCTTCCAACGATCGTACTCATACCTACCGGTAAGTTACTACTTATGCATTAACAAATATATATATATATATATATATATACATACATACAATCCAAAGATCAAGCAAAGAAATCTTCTTTCCTACTTCATAGTTTTTCAATTGTCGTAATTTGTAGAGCTCAATGTGTACCTTTATTGTCAGAGTCACAGAGCAAAATTATATTAGGTAAAAATAAGATTTAGGTTGTTAGCATTATAGACTATTTTAGATGATGGAAATGACAAGATAATTCCTCTAGGTTCCCTGAAATAGTCTATAATGCTAACAAGCTAAATCTGCTTTATTATTTTTTTTTATATATATATATATATATATATATATATATTGTAGATAATATGGGTGCTATATTTCTAAGCATATAGTGATCAATATAATTGATAGAGCATTTATATTTGAGTTAAGGTAGTGGCGAGGACATGGGGTCAACTCCTTGTTACTGACAGTTTCTCAACTATGCAATCTTCAGACCAATTGCATAGGCAAGAAACTGTTAGTAGCCAGATGTTGACTCCATGTCCACACTACCTTAACTCAAATATATATATATATATATATATATATATATATACCCAAACCCTCCGCACGAGCAGGATGTGACACAAGGTCAATTTCTTAAGCAGAGTTTTATCAGGTTTGAATTCAGAGTTTTCCTACTCCTAGACCGGTTGCCTGTAGATTTGAGATCTGTAGTGAAGAAGTGGCTCAAAGAATAGTTAACAGAATTTTATGGGGCAGGGATACATGCTCTCATTCGAAGTTGGAACATTGCTATTGAGAGAAATGGTGACTATGTGGAGAAGTAGGGATGTAATCCACAGAGGACCAGCTTCATTTTGATGTATGATACATGTTTCTGTATTGGTAATTATACCTGTCCTAAACAAAATGGCATTATTTTTTACTTCCCCTCGTAGTATTTGTAGTAGAAAAATCCATAAAAGATGGTAAAAAATATGAATAATTGGGAAGTCAGTTAGTCTACTGTTGGTTTGAATAACAGCAACTAGCTAAGCACAACTGAAGCAGTGTCCAAGACAGTTGGTATTTATAGAAATCAAGAATGATCCATTCATGCATTTGGGTGATTCCATTCCTTGAGTTCTGATTGGTTCTTGGTTTCAATGATATTGTGGAGTTTTATAAATACCCTATCATTCTGCAGTAGAATTGCAACAAGATGGGTTTGTATTAAGTTACAACTGCTTGTTGCTGTGTCTTACCAATTCGACGGTAATTGGAACTTAGTTTGATTATTCTTCAGGATGAAATGGGTAAAAATGTGTTATTCAACTTGGAGTTGTTTTACTTGATTGTTTTGGTAATTAGTTAGACTTGGTAAGTTAGCCAGACTTTGAAACGCAGATACAGGGGGGGAGGGTCAGTGTAGTACCTGAACTGACAACTTGGAAATACTAGCATGCATTTTCTGGGATGAATTATCTGCCCTTGGCAGCAAGAGGTCAACCAACACATTACCATAGTTTGGCACCCAATTTGACTCCTCTTAGAATCACTTGTAGTGCCAACCCAGCCTGCATCAAGACATTTTATCAAGTCACTCCCAGAACCAAGATGGACTCCAGCAGATAAGTCTGGCAGCAACGCCATTAAGTTTGCAACCCTTGTATTTTAAAAATATATTTTTGTACTTTCATATCATTTGTTGACTCTTCTTCATCTGAATTTTAATCTGTTAATATGGGAAATATATGGGGCTTAGCAAAAATGAACGTGCTGACAATCTAGGAGAAGTAGCATTAAAGAGATTCAATGTTAAAAATGATATAGAAAGCTTAAGGCTTAGATTATATGCATTGGTAATAAGTAAAAGTAAAGTCATCGGGGTGGCCTAAAGTTGGTATCAGCCAATCAGCAAGGGAATCTATCCCCTTTTCACTAGCGCTAGACCAAGGCGATTGTTTTTGTGTTTAAGGTGGAGCGCCACACCTACCATAAGCTTCTCACTTTACTGCACAGATCCCTGTGCTACTCATACGTTGAGTTGGTGAGGGCCGGTATCGAACTAAGAACATTGCGTTTTCTAGCCGAACGCTCTACTGACTGAGCTAACCTGGCCCCATATTAATTATTAGAACTATTATAACTAAAACTTTGGACAGTAAAGTTGATTATTTAATAATATTCCATATCAAAATTCGTAGGGGAGGCCTAGAGTTGGTACCAGCCAATCAGCAAGGGAATCTATCCCTTTTCACTAGCGCTAGACCAAGGAGATTGTTTTTGCGTCTGAGGTGGAGCACCACACCTACCATCAGCTCCTCACTTTACGGCACAGATCCCTGTGCTACTCATACGCTGAGTTGGCAAAGGCCCGGTATCGAACTAGGAACCTTGTGGTTTCTAGGCGAACACTCTACTGACTGAGCTAGCTTTTGTGGCTAAGCAATGAGTATTGAAAAAAAGAAAGAAAGAAATCTCTTGAGCAGCACTAAATAAGTCAACACTCAATAGATGAATATTTCAATCATGGATGGGTTGGGTCTCAAACAAGTGGGGTCTGGAAAATACTTATCTATTGATCATGGTGGAATTATTTTACTAACCATCACTTTCCTAAAATTAACCTTGGTGGGCAACCAGTCTAGGAATGGGAAGAACTGTATTCAAAACCACCTGGAGATGGGTTAGGAGTACTACTCCTTACTCTCCATAATAAACCCCCTGCCAAAAACACCCCAACAGACTACATGCTATTGAAACCTAGCACCATTACTGATGTGGTGAGGCTACAGTGCTATACTCTAATATCTTTACAAATGGCATTAATCCATCACTTCTGCCCCTGACTATGTATAAAATAACAGGACAGACTGGCCTCTCAAGCCTTGGTAGGCAACTAGTCTAGGAAAAGGAAGAACTCTGAATTGAAAACCAGCAGGGGTTAGGAGTGATACTCCTTAATCCTGCCCTCCCCCCAAAAAAAAATCCTCCAAAAACAAGACTACTTGCTATGGAAATCACAGCAGTATCACCAATGTGCCAAGGTTGTGTTTCTATGCACCACATGTAGTATTCATAGTATTCAATTTATTACTTTGAAATTAAGATTTGTGCCACACCTAAAAGAGATACATCTTGGCTGACTTTCAGATTGATAATCCAAAGCATACAACAATATTCGAATTTGATATAAAATAATTAAAAATTTGAATTTAAGAAAAAAAAAAGTAATAGTGAAATAGATCACTAATTAGGACCGAGCCTATTCTAATAGTGACCACTCCAAGCAGATTTAACAGGTTTGAATTCAGAGTTTTCCTTCTCCTAGACTGGTTGCCTAACCAAGGTCAAAGAGCCCAGTCTGTCCTACTATTTACCCATAGCTGGAGGGAGAGTAGTTAGATTCACACCTTTACCAATTTGGAAGCATCCGTTGTTTGCATATAAGGTAATATTTGGTTGAAACAATTTTAATACAAGAAAAAAATCATTTAATAAAAGAGATTATCCTCATCATTTGATCCGTATTTCAGATGAGCATCCTCATCCTTGTAGTCTACGTATTTTGGCTGGTGCACTCTCCAGCTTTCCTCAAGTGTATATCACATTTGATTGCCCGAGTTTAACCACTTATTCCAATTGTTTGTAAGTACATAGAACCTAAAGGGCAATCCAGGAATAAACCATTTAGAAGAGGGAGTAGTGTAGCCTCCTTAAAAGGAGTAGAAAAGGAGTTCCCAGTTCAAAAGTGGGGAATAACATTGTATATCGCAAAACAGAGAAGGAAAACAATATACAGTGTGGTCCAAAAGTCTTGTCACCCCTACATATTGTTTTAACTTTCATTATTTTTTTGTTTTGATAATATAATAATAATAATATAATTTTCTATTCATGTCCAGCAGCTTATTTCATGTAATTATAGCTGATCAATTAAGGAATTAGTAAAGTAAGTAGAGTGGCCTATTGGCGGTATCAGTCAGACAGGGAGAGCATCTATCCACTTTTCACTAGTGCTAGACCAAGGAGATGGTTTTGCATTTGAGGTGGATGGCTACATCTACCATCAGCTCCCCAATTTACTGTATAGATACAAGCTATACTTCTTTTACACTGTTGCAAAGGGCCAGTATTGAATCTGGAACATTGTGAGTCGAGAGCTTGATCGGTGGAGCATTCGACTCAGAACCACAAGGTTCCGGGTTTGATACCAGCCATCACCAACTCAGCACACAAGTAGCACACCTTGGATCTGTGCGGTAAAGTGGGGAGCTGATGGTAGGTGTGATGCTCTATCTCAGATGCAAAACAAGCTCCCTGGTCAAGCTCCAGTGAAAAGTCGATAGACTACCTCTCTGTCCTGCTGATACAGACAATAGGCCACTCTGCCTACTTTAGTGGTCAGGATGGCCTAAAGTCAGTATCAGCCAGACAGCGAGGTAGTCTATCCGCTTTTCACTTGCGCTAGACCAAGGAGATTGTTTTTTTAGCATCTGAGGTGGAGCACCACATCTATCGTCAGCTTTTTACAATTAGGAGTTATAGTTTGGTAGGAGTGACAAAACTTTTGGACCATCCTGTACACTCCAGAGAAAAAATGTGATTCTATCCAGGTTAATGGATATGACAAATCTAAAGAAGACTGGAGTGAATACTGGTTGAAACGTTGTCATGAAAAATCAAGATGAGAATGCTGGTCTGAAAATAAATGATTGAATAATTTTGATGTTTCGGACTGTTGTCCTCATCTTAATTGTGGTTTGTATAAACACAAAATTTTGGCTGCTGTCACAAGAATCACCACAATCATTTAGAAAAAAAAAAAAAGATTTTCTAAGTGATCATGATTCATGTTTAGTAAATATGTAGTGTAATGCTTAGCAATTTAGGCTAGAAGACAATTGTTAGTGAGTTTGATTCTCACTGGGTGAGCCATAGTTCTGGCCTCGTGCAAAAGTAAGCTAAGCTTAGTAAATATGGTACATCATGTAGTGTAATGATTCTTCTTGTGACACATGTCAGAATGATAGGCATGATATCATTATTTGTATAAGATCTTCAAAAGTTCTTCGACGTCTGTTTGATCAACAGTCAAACTATTAAAAGTGATTTCCCAGGTTGGGACATTACTCTGCTCGGATACACAGGGAATACCTTAGGAAGGCTGGAGGATACAGCAGCCAAAATGTTGTGTTTATACAAACCACAATAAAGATGTGGACAACAGTCTGAAATTTCAAAATCATTCAAATTGAGTCTCATCTCAAAAATACCGACTAATAATTACTAGTATTATTTGAATTATTCGGACTATTGTCCTCATCTTTATTGTTATCTGTAGAATATTTCGGCTGATGTGTCCTCCGCCCTTCTACAGGTATTTCTTGTCGGACTTGGAAACTTGTTGAACTTGGGAACCTTCTTGTTCTGTGATGACTCCTGATTTTGGCAAGAAGGTTCCCGAGTTTGAAAAGGTTCCTGAGTCCGAACAAGAAATACCTGAAGAAGGCCGGAGAGCACATCATCCGCAACGTTGTACAGATAACAATAAAGATGAGGTCAATAGTCTGAATAATCGAAATAATACTAATTATCAAACATTATTAAAAAATACAGACAAATAATAATAATATCTATTTTTTCAGAATTTCAGACCAAAATGTTTTGGTTAGTCGGAAGCAGAAAGACGATTTGAGTCGGAGCTGAGGCAGAAGGGGTTGACATTTCAATATTAGGTTGCTCCTCAGATGATAAAAATTTAGAAAAGGAAGATAGAAAGAAAAAGTAAACAACCCCCAAATAAAGTCAGGTGTGGGGGGAGTGGAGGCCGGAGAGGGAATTTTTTTTTTTTTTTTTTAAATTTTTTTTTTAATAATTATCTTGAAGCCAAGCAAAGAATGTGTTGTCAAAGAAATTAAAAAAAAACTCCATTCCAAAATTTGAGTCTGAAAATCTAATTGAGCAATGTTTAATCACCCAGCCAAAAAAGGTATTTTGAGAAAAATAAATTAGAGAATAGAATTAGTACAGAAAAAAAAAATACTAAATAATTATTGCCAAACAAAAAATTTTTCACAAAAGAAATTCTAAAACTCTATTTTAAAATCTGAGTAACTTTTAATCACCCAGCCAAAAAGATTTTGAGAAAAACAAATGAATAAGAAAATAGCACAGAGAAACAAAAAAAAATTAAAATATCCATGACTCCCTAAATAAAGTCAGGTTTGAGAGAGTGGATGTAGTAGAGGGAAATAATTAAAAAAAAAAAAAATTATCTGGATGCCAAGCAAAGAATTTGTCGCCAAAGAAATTCAAACACCATTTCAAAATTTAAGCCAAGCAATGTTTAATCACCCAGCCAAAAAGATTTTGAGAAAAATAAATAAATAAGGGAATTGAGTTAGCAGAGGGAAAAAATAAGAAAATTGAAAAAATTGAAAAAAATTGAAAAAATTGAGAAAAAAAAACCCATAATAATTATTGCCTAGCAAAGAATTGAAAACTTATTTCCAAAATTTGAGTCTGTAAATCTGAGTAACTTTTAAATTACCCAGCCAAAAGTATTTTGAGAAAAATAAATGAATAAGAAAATAGACTTAGTGTTAGATTATTTTGATATATAAGGTGTGCTATATAAGGTTGTTCCTTGGTGCTCCTCAGTCTTGCAGGTCCTTCGTCAATGATCGTAAATGGACATCTCTCAGTATCAGCGATTAAATAGTTAACCAGCCACGTATGCGGGCTGTTGATTGGCAGAAGTTTAAACCACATGACCTAGCTTAGTCTATAAATTTAAGTGGTGTATTGTAGCACACCTTATATATCAAAATATTCCAACACTTAGAAAAAACAAAAAACAAACACTGTTAAGCTCTTTAAAAGCTGAAGCATGAATTTCAGTAAATATAAAATGTATGTTAGTAAAATTTGAATGACAATATTTTTTTGTGATTTTTTTTTCTTGTATCTGGCAGTGGGACAATATTTTTTACTTTGGAAGCAGATTTGAGAGCCTGTATTGAGGTCTGGAAAAAAATCAAATGTTGTGTATTCACAATATGATAGACAAATTTTACAGAAGCAAATATTGCTACATCTTTAAAAAAAAAAATCAGCAGGTTTAGATATATAAAAGTATGATTAATGAAAATACTATTAGATATCTTAAAAAAAAAAAACCCAAAAAAAACTGGTGTCTTAATTTTATAAGAAAAAAAGTTTTTCTCTTTCACAAAAGAGGCAATAAGATATTAATATTTCTTAGAAATATTCACCAGTGGTAATTAAAAATAAAAGATATTTCTTTGTATTTTTCTTGTCTACTGAGACATTCTGATTTTAGTGTGTAGTTTATTTGGCTGGTTGGATTTTACGGCATGTCAACCCTTGTTGGGTTATTTTATGTTTTGTTTTATTCATAAAAGATATTTCATGGTATTTTTCTTGTCTATTGAGACATTCTGATTTTAGTGTGCAGTTTATTTGGCTGGTTAGTTTTTACGGCATGTCAACCCTTGTTGGGTTATTTTGTTTTATTCATTTTTGATGGGTATTCAAAAATTTTGTTTTAAACTCAATTTAATTTAAAACACTTTTTTAAAACACATTTTTTTTCTATTTAACCCAAAGATGGGGCAAATTTATTTGGTTCGCTTTTGATCTTGTTTAATGGCATATCAACCCTTTGGGTTATTTAATGCCAATTCTATTTTGTGTATATAATTTGTACACCTGACCAGTAAGGAGACCACGCCTGCACTTTAAAGATGTCTGCAAGAGGGACATGAAAACATGCTACATCGACACCAACACATGGGAGGCTTGTGCAAAAGACTGTGCGACCTGGCAACTCCTCATCAAACAAGGAACAAGAAGGAGTGAGAAAGAGAGCAAAGTAGCCGCCACAGAAAAGAGAGTCAAAAAGAAGGAGAGACAACAGCAACCCCAGCAAGCATCACTGTTTGTTTGCGGTCACTGCACCAGAGATTGCCATTCAAAAATTGGTCTGATTAGCCACTTATGCAGCTGCAGATAAATAATAATAAAAAAAAAAAAAAAAAAATGGACACTATGCCATTGTCTTCCGTAAACAGATGGATGCCAACCATAATTTGTATGTGAATAGTTTGTTTTTAAACAAATTGTTATAGTGTGAGACAACAGTTATGTTATAACAGAAATAGATATCTCTCTTGACTCACAATTTTTACTAATACAATACATCCACTCATCAACAAAATAAATTAAAAAATAAAAACAAAACAAAACACTTCTAAACAGAACCTAAGTTACGGATAATTGTAACATAACCCAATACATCCACTTACCAACAAAACAAATTAAAGATAAAAACAAAACACTTCGGAACAGAACATAAGTTACTGACAACCGGATGTTAACTCCACAGTAAATGAAATGAAATGAACAAAAACAAACAATTTACGCATAGGCTCCATGCAAGGTTCCGTTGAAAAAAAAGAAAATCTATAAACAATTAAAAATATCTTCTATTTAATGTTTTCAACCAATAAAAAATGTTCCCCCCAAAACCCTTCAAGGGTATCTGGAGCCTCTCACTAGCTATATAACAGCTGACTAAAAGTCGATAACCAGTTGACCGTGGGCCACCACCAGAGAATGTCGCCATGCTAGGCCGAGATCGAGGAACCGCCATACCTCCGATCATGGAACCACACCCCACGTCACGCAGAGCCAAGTCATCAGCCAGAACAGGCTCTCAGCCTGCCCTCATTTCACCAAGTGAAAGGGAATTATCATCTCAACAATTCCAGCTTTTGTTTATTTTTAAATAAACAAAATTAATCCAACTCTTCTTATCTGTTTTCCCTTTTGCTACCAAACGCTTTTTTGTGATATTACAGTAATCAATTTTGCTTTGGTTGCAGCCTTCCGTCTGCGAGAGACGATGGAGTAGTATCAAAGTTTTTGTTTTTAGCTTTTATCTTTTTTTTCCTGTTTTTATTTTTTTTTTGTATTTTTTTATATTTTTTTTCAATTTGAACTACATAGCCTGAGTGGGTTCATATGGAGGATAAACTGTTGCCCATGCAGCAAATCCCCCCTCTCCACACTGTCACTGTGATCCAAAGAAAGGTAAGGTACCAATGCGGTTTGGCAGCGGTAGTGTCGCAGGAGTTGATGGGTAATACTGGATTTCAGCATCACACCATCTTAGGGCTCCTGATTTATTTTCAGGGTTTACTCCCCTAGCCGAGGTTTTGTGTTGGACTTTTCCTTGACTGATGGGTTGCTGACCAAGGCTAAGGAGCCCCTTTTGCTTTACAAGTGTATTTTTAGTAGTCTCGTGGATGTATTTCATATCTGATTCATGATTTTTGTATATTTTTTATTTTCTCAAGAAGGAAAAAATGACATCTATGTTAACATTTTCCAACAGATCTTTTATGTTATTTGCATTGAAAATTTGTCTTATGATATGCACAAACTCTCCATTCTATGAGGATGTGTTTAACAGTGAAGGTTGTTTGACACGTTACACATCATCGTTGGTCCTCTTGTCTTAGTATAAAAAGTGCGTAAGTCTTGTGTGGCCAATGCATAGCTGTGCCAGTTGTACCTCCTCCCCTCGGGATTTTCTATATCTCGGCTTCCATTCTCCTACTGTTGGCTTTTGATAATAATTTCTTCGTTGTACTACTATTCCAATGTTGTTGCCATTTTTGTTTGAGAAATGTATATGGGACCTTGAAGTTTGGGTCAATTTCTTTATTCAGGGCACATTTTGCAGTTGAAGCGACTTAGTCATTTCTTGTTATTCCAATGTTATTCCAACTTGACCAATTTATTTGGTTTGGTCATTGTTTAATGGCATATCAATCTTCATGGGTTATTTAATGCCAAAGTAATTCTTG
The DNA here is from genome assembly GCA_023376005.1 of Doryteuthis pealeii. Lineage (NCBI taxonomy): Eukaryota > Metazoa > Mollusca > Cephalopoda > Myopsida > Loliginidae > Doryteuthis > Doryteuthis pealeii. The sequence goes on from CM042163.1 coordinate 47,587,082, forward strand.
TGGAAAAAACAGTAGTGGTACTATCTAACCCACAACTGGGAGGTGGGTGGGTTTTTGGGTGGTATGATGGGGTTTCATAACTTTCTCAAGGATATTAGTCAGAAAGTGGTTATTTACTACATACCCCATGTGTACGGGTTAGGCACAAGGCTCTATTAATGTGGGGCCATCCACGAACTGAAGCTCATGGGTGGCGGGTGCATAAAATGTGTTGATCCTGTTGGCATTACCCCTCAAGAGGGGTGCCTCAGGCTCTGGGCAATAAACCCAGCCCTGCCCCTTTAAATCGATGGGGCAGGTGTTGCCCGGGGGGATGGCCTCCTAGGATCAATGATATTAATTTACTCAGTAGGTCTAGCGGCCGAAGCTAACTGGACCCCAAGCTTGACCAGAAACCAGAGCTGGATATTAGTCAGAAAGTGAATGTAATACCATGACTGGAATTCGAACTCACTTATAACAATGTTGCAGTCCAGTATGTCAACAAAGTTCCAAGCTGTGCTACTCATGTACTGAGTTGGTGGGGGCTGGTATTGAACCTGGAACCTTGTGGTTCCTAGGTGGATGCTCTACTGACTGAGCTAAACCAAATAGAACAAGTTGTTTTGTTTTACGGCACATCAACCCTTTTCGGGTCATTTAATGCTGAATCAAATCATTTTGATAAATGATTTGTGGTTATTTCCTATAACTCCAACATAAACAAAGGGGAACCACTTTTGACTGATAAATTATTTATTTATTTATTCATTGATCTACTAGGAAAAAAAAAGACGGGGTTAGGGTTAGGGTTGGTTTAATGGGAAAATAAATAAATAATTTATCAGTCAAGAGTGGTTCCCCTTTGTTTATGTTGGTCTTATAGGAAATAACCTGATTTGTTTAATTTCATGCATATTATTATTTTTTAAAACTCAATTTATTTTTTAACCAAATTCTTTTAAATTAATTTTTTTTTAAATTCATGTGTATTATTTTTTAAACTAAATTTTTTTAATCAAAGTTTTTTTTTTTTTAACAAATTTTTTTTTAAAACCAAAATCTTTTTCATGGGTATTAATAAATTGGTATTAATAATTTTCAATTGGTATATTCACAGTTCACGGTAGTACTTATGATTGATGAAGGCTGTTACTCAATTCCATTAAATAGTTAACTGACACAAATCTTTATTCACTACTAATTAGATATTCAAATATTTTTCTACCTTCACTTATAGAAATGCTATTTGATATGAGACCTTACTTAACAATCAACTCCCATAAGCAAGTATGGTAGTTTATTTAAAAAAAATAATAAACTAAACCAGTGGTTCTCAACTTTTTTTTTTTTGTACCTATGGACCCTTTTGGTTACTTTTTTACCCAATGAGAATCGAACTCACGATGGTTTGTTAATTCAGCTTGTTAATCATTACACCACATGAGGTGCTAATTGAAAATGTCATCTAAATAAAAATGTTTTGATTTTGAATTATGAAAGTGAACTCTTATTCAGCTAAAGAAGAGTTACCTGCCCCTGGAAGAAGAAAAAACTCGAGCACGATAAAAAAAAAAATAATATGATGTAACAGTTTTCATCCAATAAAATTGCTGTTTTACATAAATTCTAAAAGCAGCTATAATTAAAAAAAAAAAAAAATGAATAAATAAAAACCTTGTTAAAGAATAGAATAAAAGAATAAATAGCGCTTTAAATTAAATCAAATTAAAATCCAGCTTAAAAAATAAAAAAAATGAAATTCAGCATTTCTAGTTCTCATTTACATTGTATGCTTGAAAAATATAAATTTCTTTTCTTTGTAGGCGTTCGTGGTGCAATGGTTATAGTTGTAGGAAATGGACATTGTGAACAGAGTTTCAATATACTGGTGATTTTAGAAGACTTTCAATGTACTGGTAAATTTGTTTGGCATCCATCCGTCTGCAAAAGATTATGGCGTAGTGTCCAATTCTTCTTCTTTTTTTTTTTTTTTTTTTTAGCTACGTAGCCTGGGCTGGTTGATATGGAGGATGTGTGGTTGCCCAAGCAGCAGATCTCTCCACACTGCCGCTGTGGTCCAAAGGAAAGGTAAAAACCAATGCTGTTGGGCAATGGCAGTGTCACAGGAATTACTGTGTAGCACTGAAATTTAGTGTTACTCCACCTTATGGACTCCAGCTCCCCTAGCCTTTCCTCAAGATCATGTAAAGCCAATCAGTAGTGGTGTTTTTTTCCATGTCCTGGGTGGGTTGGTGACCAGGGCCAAGGAGCTACTTCATACCAATTTAGGGGTTTATGTGTGTAGTAGGTGTGTGTATATATAATATATATATATATATATATATAACTTTTCCATCACAGTGGCATCAATAAATAATCCAAAAGTGCTCAATATATTAAAAACACAGAGCCGTAATAATACTAATAATATTATTATTAGAGGAAGAATATCTTTATTTTAACTAAGGAATTACATCGACTTAGTTAAACGTAGGGTAGGGTCCTGATGAAATCATTTCAATTTGATTAAAACCATGGTAGACCCTTTATTTTTCCTCTAATAATAATATTATCAGTATTATTATATATATATATATATATATATATATATATATATATCTCAGAGATGCTGATAATGATGCAGGACGCATCCTTGACGCATAAAAATCTAAAAGGACACAGCAAAACCACATTCATGCATCCCAGTGTTTTAAATGACGCACTTCTTGATTGCATTGTGCCATATACTGTATCAACTGGACAGCGAGGGAGTCTATACCCTTTTTGCTAGTGCTAGACTAGGGAGATTGTTTTGCATCTAAGGTGGAGCGCCATACCTACCATCAGCTCCCTACTTTACTGCACAGATCCAAGCCATGCTACTCATATGCTAAGTTGGAGAGGGCTGAAATCGAACCTGAAACCTTGTGATTTCTAGATAATTGTGTATAAATTATCATTATTAGATAGGAATACTTGAAACTGTACAACTGTGTACAAATTATTTGCATTAGGTAGGAATACTTGATATGTTGGTTGGTTGGTTGGTATCCCCACAGATCTAAGCTGGCAAGGGTCGGTATTGAACCAGGAACATTGTGGTTCCTAGGCTGATGCTCTACTGACTAAGCCTATGCATAAAATATAATGTGACTTTAATATTGGTCATACACAGTGTAATGAGAAGTTATGTTGCTATGGTAATATAAAGTATTACTCAAATAAACAGAAGAAAGCATAGAGGGAAAAAAAGAGAGAATAAATTGGAAGAAAATAGAAATTGAAAAAGAAAGAGCTTTTCACTAACACTAGCTAGACTAGAAGATTGTTTTCATGTCTGAGGTGGAACACCACACCTACCATCAGATCCCCCACTTTACTGCACAGATCCAAGCCATGCTACTCATACACTGAGTTGGCGAGGGCCAACATCAAACCCGAAACATTGTGGTTTCTAGATAATTGTGTATAAATTATCAGTATTAGATAGGAATACTTGAAACTACAACTGTGTACAAATTATTTGCATTAGGTAGGAATGCAAGATATGTTGGTTGGTTGGTAGGCATCCTTCCGTCTACGAGAGATGATGGTGTGGTGTCCAATTTTTTTTTTTGATCTATAGCCAGGTTCATATGGAGGATGTGCTGTTGCCCAAACAGCAAATCCCCCTCTCCACATTGCCACTGTGATCCAAAGGAAAGGTAAGAAACCAATACAGTTTGGCAGTGGTAGTGTCGCAGGGATGCTGGCTCCTGATTTATTTTCGGGTTTATTCCCCTAGTACTTGATATACCTGTGTACAAACAACTTTCAGCATTAAATAACCCATATAGAGTTGATATGCCGTTAAGCAAATAAACCAAACTGCTTAAAAATTTAGGTGGAGGGGCTGGGTAAATACAATATCATTGATTGCTTTTGCAAATGTGACTTCATTTAACGTCTGAGTTCAGCTTTTGTGAAATCTGATATATTTTAACATTCATGAAATATAATTTTAACATTTTAATGTATAAAAATCTAATATAGATTTAATTGTAATATATATCACTCAAATTTAATTCATAGGCATAAAAAGTCGTCGTCGGGGCGGCCTAATGTCGGTAGCAGCCAGACAGTGAGGGAGTCTATCCCCTTTTCACTAGTACTAGACCAAGGAGATTATTTTAGTGTCTGAGGTGGAATGCCACACCTACCATCAGCTCCTCACTTTACCACACAGATCCCTGTGCTACCCATACGCTGAGTTGGCGAGGGTTAGTATTGAACCAAGAACCTTGTGATTCCTAGCCGAACGCTCTACTGGCTGAGCTAAACCGGCCCCTTATTTATCCTTTAATATCAATAGCATTATAAATTCATTAAATGTTATCCATTATATTTATTTCTACTAATGTTGTATTTAATTATCAACTCAGATTCATATGGGAAATCTGTCAATGTTGCTAATATTTATTACTGTTCACTTTGAATTCAAAGCAAAACAAAAAAACAAAAAAAATTATCAATTTGGTAAAAAATCTGGCTGAACTTGCACAAAGGTGCCAAAATTAGGGTGACCCAGAAAAAACAGAACCCACAAATTTTGTAATAAAACTGTTAATTTTAAATATGGGGGTCTAGAGTTAGGGTTTAGGATTAGGGTTAGGGTTAGTTTAATGGGACAATGAATAAATAATTTGGGTTCTGTTTTTATATATATATATATATATATATATATATATATATATATATTCGTATGCATTTAAAAAAGATTAACCTTTCCACTGATTCTCATATATGTATGCATGTCTGTATGTAAGTATATAAAATGGAATTAAATCCAACAGTTTAAGGTATAGATATGTATGTATGTATTTAAAAACGTTTATTTACACTATAGGAGCTGATATCTATATGAATTTGATTTTAAAATTAATTTAAAGTGGACGTTCAAGGTGTACTAGCACCATATTTTAAAATTCTTATTGAAACATTTTTTAAAAGTTAAGTAAAGCATCCTAAAAGTAATTTCAAAATTACACTCTACATGATAGGTACGGCCAAAATTTACATGCATTCTTACCCCCCCCCCTCCCTATGAATTCAACAAAACTTAGAAAAAAATGAATGAAAATTAACATAACTTTTGCTGTATCATGTAGAGGAAGGAATTTAAAAAATTACATGTAAAAATTATTTGGCCAAAATCCCCCCCTCCCCGAATTAAAAATACACACAGAAAAATGAATAAAACTTAATATAAATTGTGGTTATTTCCTATAAGTCTAACATAAACAAAGGGAACCACTCTTGACTGATAAATTATTTATTTATTTATTGATCTACTAGGAAAAAAGAAGTTAGGGTTTAGGTTTAGGGTTAAGTTAATGGGAAATTAAATAATCTATCAGTCAAGAGTGGTTCCCTTTGTTTATGTTAGACTTATAGGAAATAACCATTTTTGTAGCATTTTATGTGGCAGAGGCTTTTTTTGTAAAAATTATTAGTTTTATAGACTTTAAAATAGGTTAATTTTCTCTCTTGAAGAGGTACTCTTTTTAATATGATTTATTTCATTGTTATAATTAAGAAATTCATGGAAAAAATGTTGGTAATCTGAACATTAGCTACATAAATGAGAGTAACCTCCCCTTGTTTATTTCACTTTGAGGAAGCCATATGTTTTGATCAGCCATTTTCATTTCACCGTAAATCTACACTGAAAATACAAATTTGTTTGAACCAATACAACTGCATGTTTTCACACAAAAATACCATAAAATTCGTTCTTAATTGTGCTTGCGCATTATTTGAAATGAACTTAACTGTTATTAAGAACACATTTTCTGATATTTTTGTGTTAAAACATGCAATTGTATTGATTACGGTGAAATGAAAATGGCCAATCAAAACAGATGGCTTCCTCAAAGTGAACTAAACAAGGGGAGGTTACTCTCATTTATGTAGCTAATGTTCAGATTACCAACATTTATATGTAAATTTAGGCTCTGTTCTGAAGGTAAAAAAAATTAAAATAAGTGACAATTTATAATTTTAAATTAAAAGCTGGGGGGAGGGATAAGGTACCAAATTTGGTCATACCTACCACAAGATATTCAATTTATAAAAGGTAAAAATTATGCGTCAAAAAAACGCAATGGATATCTTTTTTCAAAAAATACCACTGATAATTAAATATTTTAAATATCATTTTGTTTACATAGTCTGTTTTTGACTAATTTCTTAAAAAATTTCCCAGATGATATGGAGATATAAAAAAAAAATGTCTGCATTTATATTATAACAAAATATTAACATTTTGATCATAAAACAACCAGTTGAAAAAAGTGAAGCACTTAGAAATCATTGAATAATGAATGGACTCAATTTTATGCAAATTACTCCAACTTGGCACAGTAAACAAAAAAAAAAAAAAAAAACAGCAGTGGGGGGGGGTCAGTAAAAGGTAATCTGAACATTAGTTACATAAATGAGAGTACTTCCCCTTGGTTGTTTCACTTTGAGGAAGCCTTATGTTTTGGTCGGTCATTTTCATTTCACCGTAAATCTACACTGAAAATACAAATTTATTCGAATCAATACAACTGCATGTTTTAACACGAAAATATCATAAAATGTGTTCTTAACACTTAAGTTCATTTCAAATAATGCAGAAGTACAATTAAGTGAAACAAACAAAGGGAGGTTACTCTCATTTATGTAGCTAATGTTCAGATTACCCAGTAAAATACAAGGTGTATCTAAAGAGAGACCAATTTTTTAAAACAGCATACCCAAAACTGAAATGAGGACTTTGTGTTCATCTGTAAAAAAAAAAAAAAAAAAAAAAAAAAAAAAGGGGCTTTTTCTCAGAATTTTTAGAAGGTTCCCGAGTTCAAGAAGGTTCCCGAGTCCAACAAGAAATGCCTGAAGAAGACCAGAGGGCACATTGTCCAAAACATTGTACAGATAACAATAAAGATGAGGACAATAGTCCTATAATCAAAAAAAGGACTTTATGTTCATCTGACATGTTGGGATGTCGGAAAATAACAACTCACAACTGAAATGTTGTATTGCAGTAACCGTAGCAGAGATAAATGTTTGTTTTTTTTTTTTTTTTTTAGGGGGGGGGGGTAAAAAAAATTTATAACTTGGCTTTAAGTTATGGTTGACATCTTTCCGTCTGCAAAAGATGATGGTGTAATGTCCAAAAATATTTTAATTTTTTTTTTTTAACTACATAGCCTGGATGGTTGATATGAAGGATGTGGTGTTGCCCAAGCAGCAGACCCCACCTCTCCACACTGCTGCTGTAGTCCAAAGGAAAGGTAAGAAACCAATGCAGTTTTGCAATGGCAGTGTTGCAGAAGTTGCTGTATAGCACTGAAGTTCGGAATGACGTCATCTTAGGGACACCGGCTCTGGATTTGTTTTCAGATTTTACTCCCCTAGCCTTCCGCCAACATGGTTAGTAACAAGTGCATTTAGAATTACCAGTACCTTGCTTTGATAGTTTTTTTTTCTTTCTTGTATTTTGTTAAAATAAAACCTAGTAAAAAATATCAAAAGTGTAATTTTTTTTTTCTTTTTTTCGGGGTGCCCTCCCAAGCTGCAACGGTCCTGAACCTTGATTTTGTATTAAAACATTTTATTTATTTAACCGATAGATGGGACCCTAACAGTACTACCACTCTGGGTCAGAGTGGACCAGGGAGCAGTAGTGATGAAGGGTGCTCCACATTCCCCAGATTTCCAGAACTTTTCTCATTTTTTTTAATTCACATGTCACTCCTTATCTGTGAATGTTTACTTAAAACACAAGACAATGCCAGTGCACAGATTTGGGCTCGCATATTTTTTTGGTGTCTCATGGTGGTATAATGGTTAGCAAGCTAGTCTGACAGATCTATTAATACTGAAAAGAGAGTTCGATCCTCACTGGATGCCCCATACTTGTGACACATGCTACCCATGACAAATAGGTTGGGTAAAAAGTCATCCCATGGTGGTGTAATGTTTAGCAAGCTAGTCTCACAGATCCATTATAACTGAAAACCGAGTTCAATTCTCACTGGATGCCTCATACTTACGACCTTGTGTCACATCCTACCCGTGATGAATGGGTTAGATAAAAATCTACTTTTTTTTTCCTTCTTCCTTCCCAAAATTGAGAACCACCTTGAAAGACTGATTTAAAAAAACAAAAAAAAACAGATTTAAGAAAATTCATTATGAGACCTGTATGCTATTCTTTGAGAATGCATTTCAAAATTTAGGGAAAATAAATGCTGGAATCGGTGTATCACCGCCATTTTTGAAAGGGTCAAGTCTAATTAAAATGGAGGTAAAAAAAAAATTTATTTTTTGATAAAAAGTCTGGTCTCTTTTTGAACACACCTCATAAGTTGAGAATATTCTTGTCCGCTTTTTGTTTTATGCCAATGGAGTTAGCAACAGTTTGCAATATGTCATTTTTTGTTCTATAAATCTGAGATATAAATTCAAAGACAATGAGTTATAACTGTAATTTTGTTATCGGCTAGCAATGCTTATTAATAAACAGACCACTGGTTAATATGTTAAGTAGATAATTAGGTAATCTTCAACTTGTTCATCGTAAATTCCTACTATAAAATAAACTGAAACCCTTATTTTATGTCCATGTTTTTGCAATAAATTTTTTATTTTTCTTGCACCCGTTATTTTACAATACTAACTATATTTTTTTATTTATTTATTTAATATTCACTTCAATGTGAATATTCTAAAAGTTTTTATTTTGTGAGAATAGTTAGTTTTAAAGTGGGGGTTTGTTTTACACTTCAACTTTTTACTCGTAAATTCCTACCATAAAATTGGCTCAGATAATGCACAAGCCTAATTTTATGGTAGGAATTTACGAGTAAAAAGTTGAAGATTTAAAACTACCTTTTGATTGTTGTTATTTATTTTCTTTTTTTTTGACTTTGGTATTCTAAAATAAAAAACGTCAGATTTTAATCATCGTCGACGAAAAAACAAAATTACGGTCATAAAAGGATTCAATTTATGCCTAAATTGTAAAACAGCCCCCACTTTAAAACTAACCATTCTCACAAAATAAAATTTTTTAGAATATACACATTGAAGTGAATATTAAAATAAATAAATAAAATATATTCAGTATTGTAAAATAACGGGTGCAAGAAAAATAAAACATTTATTGCAAAAACATGGGTTCAGTTTATTTTATGGTAGGAATTTACGAGGAACAAGTTAAGGATTACCGATAATTATTTCTTTTAACCCTGTCACACCTATTCAGTGCCCCAGTTGATTTTCATTTCAACCCTTAAAATTATAATTTTGTATACACAAAACTTTAACTCTTTCACTACCTTTTCTTTTTTTCTTTAAGTTTTAATTATTAGGGCTGGTTAGTTAAGTCAGTAGAACACATTCACCTAGGAATCGCAAGGTTCTAGGTTTGATACCATTTCTGACCAACTTCACATAGCTTGGGTTATCTGATCTGTGTGGTAAAGCTGGAGAGCTGACGGTAGGTGAGGCACACCACCTCAGCAAAAAAAAAAAAAAAAAAATCTTTAATTATTTTACTACCTTCTTTTTTTTTTTTTAGATGTTATTTTTTTGCTGGGGTGGTGTATCTCACCTACCGTCAGCTCTCCAACTTTACAGCACAGATCAGATCACTCAAGCTGTGCTGAGTTGGTGAGGACTGGTATCAAACCTGGAGCCTTGTGATTCCTAGGTGAATGCTCTATCGACTAAGCTAACCAACCCTATTAAAAGTAAAATAGCAGAACATCATGTTCCCAAAATTCTTCTCATCCTACCCTATAAAAAATTTTTTTAAATTAAATTAAAATAAAATGGCAGGTGGAGTTGATCTATAAAAGGCTAGCAGCAAAAAGTTTTTTTTTTTTTTTAATGAAGTATTACAAAAAAATTTCAATCTGGCTTGATAGTGAAAGGGTTGAGAGAGAGAGAGAGAGAGAGAGAAAAAATCTTTTATATCAAAAGCAACACATGAATTTCATCTTTTGGAATACACAACACTTGTTTAAATTTGCTGCATTGATAAAATAATTGGCAAGAGATATAAAAAGAAATCTATTTGTTGCTATGAGAACTAGGAAAATAGAAATTCTTCTGTTTATATCAAGAATTTTTTTTTTGTCTTTTTTTTAAATATGAGAAAAAAGTTTAGAAACGGTAAAAAGGAATGAAAGCAGCAGTGTTGAATCGGCTAAGCTTTTAGCACAAGTCACTTATGTGGAAAAACAACCACAAAAGCAAAGAAAATATCTTGTTTGGTCAAACATTTTTTTTCTCTTTTTGTTAAGCATTGGAAGCAGCCATGTTGGATTGATATATTTCTTAAGTTAGAAAATTCTATATAAAAATTGTTTATTTAAAAAAAAAAATCTTTTTTTTAACTTTCTTATTTAAAAAATTGTTTTAGAGAAGCCAAAAAAAAAAAAAAAATAGTAATAATAATAAAATAAAGAAACAAATAGCAAGGAAAAAAATCAAAAAGATTTACAATGTCAAAGTGTCTTTATTTATAGTTTTAAAGAAAATACTATGTGTTACTTTTTTTCATTTTTTTTTCTTCTTTTTTTAAATGTGTATAAAAAGATTTACAGAAAAAAAAATCAGAAGTAAAAACATCTTTAAATTTTTTTTTTAATTATTTATTTTTTTTTTTTTTAATTTTTATTTTTTGAGGTTTGATTGAAGGGAGACTCGGATATGCAGGGTTTAAAATGGTTGAATGGGCGATAAAATTAGAAGAGAAAAAAAAATAAGAAAAAGAATAATGGAAAACGACAGAATTAATAAAAATTGAAACATTTAAAAATCGTCAGTGACAAAAAAAAAAAAAAAAAGAAAAAAAAAAGTAAAAAATTAAAAAAAAACAAAGAAATTGTCGATATGTCATGGAAAGTTTAAATATGCTGAGAATATTTTAATAAAAGTTTGAAACACGTGGCCCTGATCTTATCCAAGGAGTTTCAATCTATTTTGTTTTTGTCAACAAAACATTAAAAAAAACAAAAAAAAAAACTCACTGTTCTAATGTGGCCCCAGTTATTCAATATCATTGCTCAGTCTAAGAATATTGCACACATCATCAATATATCAATTGAAAAAAAAAAAAAAAAAAACTATCTACATACCTGCACAATATATTGAAGAAAACAAAAAAATTACTTAATAATCTTATTGAAATCTTACATACATATAACTGATAAATTATTGTTCAGTATCATATGACTTTCAGAAACATTTTTTCACGCTTAGAGTTGCCGAGGCATGGAATAAGCTGCTTGCAGGCTGCCGAAACACAAAAAATATTATTATTATTATTATTATATGTGGCTGGTATTCCTGAATATACAATATGGGGGCCCCCACTCTACGCCATGTCAATTTTCATTAAGTAATATTCTTATAAAATATAAATTCTATTATTTTTTTTGTATATTGGTTTGTTTTGTGGCATATAAACCTCAGTGGGTCATTTAATACCATCAAAGTTTTGAAATAAATTCATTCTTGATAGGTACTTAATTTTTAAATGAACACATTTTTTCTATTTAACCCATATTGAATCGAAATAATTTTAAAAACAGATATATTTGATCCATACAGGTACTATCTCCAAGCGAGAGTGGACCTAGGAGTAATGGCGATGAAGAAGTTCTCCACACTCCCTAGATCTTCAGTACTAGAGCCTCACCATCTGATTCAGTTTAGTATCATACTCAAAACATCTCTTTTTGGTGTGGTTGCTACTCCTCTGCAGAGGATACAGTGAGTGTATTATAAGTTCCACCAATAGATAGGTTAGTTGGTTAGATTCTATGCCATGTTAACCCTGGGTTATTCTATGCCATGTCAACCCTGGGGTTATTCTATGCCATGTCAACCCTGGGTTATTCTATGCCATGTCAACCCTGAGGTTATTCTATGCTGAAGAGGGTTTTTTTTTAATTCTTTCTTGTTGGATAATCAAAATTTTATTAAATTCATTTTTTATCTATTCAACCCATAGATGGGTTGGGTTTGGTTTGTTTTACGGCATATCAACCTCAGTGGGTCATTTAATGCCAATAAAGATTTGAAATAAATTCATTCTTAATGGATACTCAATTTTTTTTTAGAAATACATTTTTCTATTTAACCCATAGATGAGACCCTAACAGGTACTACCACTCTGGACCTGGGAGCAATGGTGATGAAGGGGTGCTCCACATTCCCCAAACCTCCAGAACTAGAAACTCATTATCAGATAGAGTTTAACATCATACCCAGGACATGAAGACCCTCAGCCACCGCCTTCTAGCACATATATGATAAAAAAGGGTAGGGGGTTGCCATAAGGGTAAAAGGATTGGGACAATAATTTAGGTGCTAGGGCTTGACATGATCAGCCGATTGATCGGAGGAGTAAATTTTATTATAACCTGATTATGTACAATAATGGATCATACAAAAAAAAGTAAATTAAAGTAAAGGCCTATTATCGCTATTAACCGGACAGTGAGGGAGTCAATCCCCTTTTTGCTAGCGCTAGACCAAAGAGATTGTTTTTACTGAGATGGAGCACTACCGTCAACTCCCCACTTTACCACACAGATCATATTACCAATCTGAGATACTCATATGCTAAGTTGGTGGGGACCGATATCAAACTAAAAACCTTGTGATTCCTAGGCGGATGCTCTACTGACCGAGCTAAACTGACCCCTTAAAAAGTAAAGATCAAAAATGATATTAAATCTGTAAAAAATGTTCATCCTTCAGTAGCTGGTTCTGGTTTGTCTTTTTTTAATGGCATATCAACTTTTGAGGGTTATTTAATGCCAAAGCCATCTTTGTAGAAGTATAGTAGTGGTACTATTTAACCCATAGTGCCATACTTGAGCTATAAAGGTAGCAGTAAAACAAAACTTTAATGCCATTGGCTGGGGGGTCACATAATGAAATGTATAAAGCTAAAGAACCACTTAAACAATCAATAGTGTACCAATTTCAAAATAGAGGCGAGATTTGTGAAAGTTAGTTGCTGGGGGGAGAATCAGGGTCTGATCAGCCCTGATTGGATCACCTGGGTAAGAAAATACGATGTTGAAAGACCTGAAATTTTCAACAATCCCAGGAAAATGACATCACTGATGACTCCCACGTTTTCATCAGAAAGATGTGTTTTGTGAAACTCAAAGCCAGAGAGATGAGTGTGTTCATACCTTTCCCAAGGGTATTAGTCCAAAAGTGAGTATATAGTGAGACTGGAGTTCGAACTTGCTTACTACGATGTCACAGACCCATAGCTGTAGGGGATGAGGGGATTCATACCTTTCCCAAGAGTATTAGTCCAAAAGTGAATGTAATAGTGAAACTGGAGTTCGAACTTGCTTACTATGATGTCACAGTACCATAACTGTGGGAGATGAGGGGATTCATGCCTTTCCCAAGGGTATTAGTCCAAAAGTGAACGTAATAGTGAGACTAGAGTTTGAACGCATTTACTACAATGTTGCAGTCCAGCATGTTAGCCATTACGCCACAGGGACTCTCCCCACCATAGAAGCTGGTTATATTTAGTTCAATTAAAAAAAACCAAAAAAAAAAACCCTATTCTCCCCAACCTCAACAAGGGGACTTTATATACCCTATCAATATTCTATAATCTCCAGAATAATGAGACACTAAGCTGTACATAGAACACTGCTTAAACCAGCCCTTCTGGAGCCCCCAAGCAAGCTTCCACCTGTTCGGCAGGGATAGTATTATATACTGAACAATATTCAAATTGAATGCATTAAAGAAATCAAAGATTATTAATATTTATTTGTTGTATAATGCTTTAAAATTCTAAGAACTACTTTATTAATTAATGCATAAAACAACCATGTACTGTAAAATTGTATAAGAGCCATTTTAGATATACAGATATTGCACAATACTGTAAAGATATTGTGCAATATTTAATTGCAAGTTCATTCTTAACGAAGCAACATAAACAAATAATATTGAACAATGATATTGATAGTGTAGGAACCATTTTAGAAATTCTAACATTGGATAATATTTTTAGTACTTACTATCCAGTGGTTAGGGAATTGGCTTCACAAACCATTGATAATTAGTTTAATATTCACTGAATATTCCATAAAATGTGGCCTTGTGCCAGTTTTATTTTAGTAAATGCATTCAACTGCTCACAGAACAATGAAAATGTACATGATGTACAAAGCATTGACCGTAAGATTGAGTGCTCTATAAATGTGTCCTTGTTCCAAACTAGGCTTAGTCTGAATAAATCAATATTGTAAAATATTTTGAGATACCAAATAGTAGTAAAGTCTGTGGAGTGGCCTATTGTCGGTATCAGCCAGATAGCAAAGGAGTCTGTGGGATTTAAATAAAATTAAAATAAAATAAAATCAAAATTAAATAAATAAATAATATAACATACACAACCCTACAGAGGTATAATTGGTCCTTTTAACCAGAGAAAAATTCCCTCGCTACAGGCCACTATAACCTCGTTTAAGCCTGAGTAATAAAGCTATCTTCGCCTTACACACACCTTACAAAAAAACCAAAAAAAAAAAAAAAACCTTACTGATGCATCCTTACCATAGCTCTGCTACTTGGGTGGGGATTTAAATAAAATAAAAAATTAAATCAAAATTAAATAAATAAATAAAAAGTTCTGAGCCTCTGGACTCTAGTGTCCAGAGTTAACAGTCGAATCAAAAAGTCTTCATCTATACTTCAAAACAGTTGTGTCTTTTTATTTCTCTTTATTTCATATTCCCTATAAGTCTATCCCCTTTTTGCTAGCACTAGATCAGGAAGATGGTTTTTACTGGGGTGGTGTACACACACCTATTGTCAGTTCCCAGAATCCTTTACCACACAAATCAGATTAACTAAGCTGTGCTACTCATTGGCTGAGTTGGTGAGGACCGGTATTGAACCTTGTAATTCCTAAGGTGAATGCTCTATTAAGGGGTAATGTTACAGAATGTTCCATAACTCTTCCCATCTCTAAAGAAATAACACTGTACAATATGAAAAAGTAGATTCATTTTGTATCATTTAGATTTTTGGGACTGTTGTCCTCATCTAAATAATACAAATTATCAAGGTTTCATCTAAAAAATTCAGACAAATAGTACATTTATTTTGTTTGTATGATTACCATTTTTCAGTTACAAAACTGATTAATGTTTCAGCATTTTGCACATTATTGCCCTCATTTTTGTTCTGTTTATTAAAAAGGTAAAAGATAAAGAAAGAAATACTGTGTAAAAACATTTTGAAGGAGCCTTTAAAAAAAAAAGATGTTAGCATTAAAAAATGTTGGGTAATTTATTTACAAAAGTTTATTTGGGTAACTAAAGTAAAAAGTAAAGTAGTCGGGGCGGCCTAATGTTGGTATCAGCCATACAGTGAGGGAGTCTATCCCCTTTTCACTAGTGCTAGACCAAGGTGGAGCGCCACACCTACCATCAGCTCCTTACTTTACCGCACAGATCCCTGTGCTACTCATACGCTGAGTTGGTGAGGGCGGGTATCGAACTAGGAACCTTGTGGTTTCTAGCCGAACGCTCTACCGACTGAGCTAACCCAGTCCTTTTGGGTAACTAACACAATCTAAATGAAGAATTTAAGGGCTTAGAGTGGAACTGGGATTTTCTTTTTCAGTAGTAATAACAAAAAATGAAATAAAATTTTTAAAAATCATAAAATAAAGATGCTATATTGTAGTATTAATTTTTTAAAAAACCATAATATAGGAAAATGGCTATCATGTGAAAAACAAAACCTTTTAACAAAAATCTTAAGACAGAAACACCATAACAATTGTTTTATTTTTTCACGTCATAGCCATTTTTGTTTTATGGTTGAAAATTAAAATGGAAATGTAGCACTATTTTACTCCCTGCGAGTTTTTCATACCAGTTCTAACTGTAGGTTTTTCTCTAAAGACTAAGTGACTGCAAGTCGCCTCAGGTCTCCAGATTGTTATCATTATTGTCATTACTACTAATGATGAATTTTAAAAGATTTCTGACAAGGCCTTTAAGAGTTTGGTGGGCAAGGATCTTCTGTTAGAACACAGACATCTCCTGTGTCCATCTTTTAAGAAGATTATCTCAGCATTTTTTTTTTTTTTTTTTTAATAAAAGTTGATATACAATTTTTATTAAAGGACAAGATAAAATGTTCAAGGAAAAAAGGAAAAAAAGGAAAACACAAAAAAAAAAACACAAAAAAATATCAATATAATTTTGTTCTATATTAATAGTGGATATATAAACAGCTAAAATCCTAATATATATTTATTTATATAATGTTTTCTTTAATGGAGAGGATGATATTTTTTTGATAAATCATTTTATAAATTGAACTAAAATTGTTCTTTGAAATATGAAAAAAAAAAAATTTTTTTTCGTTCTTTGAGCTTTCAATACTGTTGGACATTGAATGTGTTTTTTTTGTTTTGTTTTCATTTAATCTATTTTTTCTGAGTTTTTTTTTTTCTTTTTTCTTTCTCAGCACATAATTGATGTAAGGAAGCCATCTTTGATTTTTGGTGATATATTATTATGCTTTGTAGATCCTCTAAAAATTGTAAAAGCAAGCAGACTTTAAAAAGAAAAAAAAAAAATTTGGGAGTTACATCTCAAAAAAAATAATTACACATCAACTTGGTTCATCTATTTTTTCTTTTAGAAAAAAAAATATATGAAAACAAAAATAAAGATAGCTAATTTCAAAATCTTCTATGTTTAAATATCGATAATATTTGACAATATTATAAAAAAGCAATGGGTAATTAAATCTTTGAAAATTTCTTTGAAAAAATTCTAAGTCGAATAAAATCATGATCATACGTAAATACATCTCACATGAGAATAGTTTTTTTGGTACTATTCGCAGAGTTCTGTCCCGGCCTCCTGCTTTAAAAAACGCTAGCCGGTGATAGCTGAAAAAACGTAATTGTGATATTTTACCCATTCCAGTCTTTTTTCGACAAGTAAATGTAAATATTTTAACCCTTACTCACTTTAAGGCAGGAGGCCGGGACGGAACTCTGCGAATAGTACCATTTTTTTTTTTACTAAGAAAACCATCTTGTACCAAAAAGAGATGTGTGTGTGTGTAGTCTTGGGTTACAGTAGTAAATCAATTGTTTGGTAAGGATGTAAATCACATTGTTTTAATTGTGAGTTGTTATTGTTGATCTTCTGGAAGCAATGACAATGAAAATTACAATGCTAATGAGGTTGATTATGAAAAATATGAAGATAAGGGAAAATGAAAAAGAAGAAGTGGAAGAAGAAGAAGAAGTGGAAGCTCGTTTAGTGAAAGATGTGATCCATGCAGATGATAGGGGTTGACTTCTTGTCTTTGTATCACGTTGGGGTAGCATCGTGTTTTGTCAGGTAGGCCGCTGGAGCATAGCCGACCTCTCCATCTGCATCGATCATCCACCATTCAGTGTTAGCCTCCATGTCTTGTTTGGCCAGAACGGTGACCACTTGACCCTCAAACAATGACACTTGGTTCTGACCGCCAGAACTGAATGGATATTCAGCAATGTATAACTGAAAAAGATTAAATTTAAAAAAAATGTTAAAAATATGTAAAATCTGGAGAAATCTTGGAATACATCTTTTCAGTTTTGGAAAAAAAACATCAATTTATTTGTCTGAAATTTTGAGATGAGGCTTGATAATTGGTTTTATTCAGATTCTTTTGTCTCATCTTTATTTTTACTAGAAACAGAAAACACCCTCCGGGCGTCGTAAAAATTAATTTTTGAAAGACATTGCTTGAGAGGGTGGGAGTTAAAAATTCAATGTCAGAGGGTTTGTATCATAAGTAAGCAAAATCCTCATATTTATTAAAGGAGTAAAAAAAAAAAAAAAACAATTTGAAATGAAAACTGAGCCACGTCCCTCTCAAATAAAATGTTGTGTGCATGTAATAATCAAACAATTATTTTGAATATTTTCCACAAAATGTTGGTATTTATTTATTTGTAAACTTTTTAGTTAACTTCTTGTTACTGTTAAAAAAAAAAAAAAAAAAAAAAAAAAGGACAAGAGTAAAAAAACAATTTTTTAAATTTGCTTTTGGGTGTATATAGCATAAGAATATTGTGACGTGAGCTATGACGTAGTTTTTGTTATAGACAGACATAGAGACAATCTCCATTATTAATAGATATACACAACGTTTTGGTCAATGCCGGGCATGTGGGTAATGGTTATTGTCATTCATTGGAAATGGACACAGCGAAACAAGTTCAAATCCTGGATACACAATGTTTTGGCCGATGTGTCCTCCAGCTTTCTTCAGGTGTTTCTTGTCAAACTGGAGAACCTCTTATCGTAATCGGTATCTTTCATAGAACTTTGAACCGAACCCATTATTTAATTCATTGGGGGTAGAATGTTCTCAATCTTGATTGTAAATAAAATAAACAAGGGAGATAATAATTAACTAAGGGAGGTAATTCCTTTTCCTTATAGTCATTTACTATGCTTAACCTAGTTTAGCATAATACAAAACGTAGTATAATGTTTAGCAAGCTCGATCCATTACTACTGAAAATTAAGTTCTGTACTTGTGTCACATCTTACCGGTGGACTCTCACTAAAAATCGAACTCGCTAACATTGGTCTGCTAGCCTAGTTCTATAACCATTACACAATACGTGGCACTCCACATTTCATTATTATCAATCATAACACTGGAACAGATGAACAGACACTAGATTTTTATTCCGGGACCAGGGAAAATAGGTGTTATGACAAAAGTAAACGGAAACAGAAGGCTATTTCGTCTGGATGTGAAAAAAGTTTGTCTTATGTGAATTGTGACGTTGAACTTAGCTTGATATAAGAGAGAAACTCTGGTTTTGATTACTTAAATTACAGCTTCGTTGTAGATAGTTCTATGAGGTCACTAAGATTAACCAGTTGACCCACAAGTTGATTGGTTGGTTAGATTTTATGGCACGTCAACCCTTGTTGGATTATTTTATGCTGAAGACGTTTTGTTTTATTCATTCTTGATAGGTATTCAAAATTCTTTTTTAAACGTAATTTAAAAAAACCAAAAAACATTTTTTTAAACTCATTTTTTTCTATCTAACTCATAGATATGACCCGAACAGGTACTACCACTTCAGGTCCGAGTGGAGATGGTAGTAATGATGATGAAGGGGTACTCCACACTCCCCAGAGTTCCAGAATTGGAATTTCACCATCAGATGTACTTTAACTCTTAACATCCTGTTGAGAATTTTTTAGTCAAGAGCCCCATTCCTATAAGGATTTATCAAAAAATGGTTAAAAATGGCCTTTGCATCTAAAGTTACCTGTTATTTCCCTTAATTCAAAGATTTCTAAATATATCTAATATTACATTTAAATAAAGGCTATCATTTGGGTTGGATTAGGAAAATGAATGTGACTTCCGGACGGGCGGAATGAGGCGGTATAGGACATTAAGAATTAATGACATACCAAGGACACTAAGACCTTTAGCCACCACCTTCTAACACATATATGATAAAAAGGGTTGGGATTTGGCATAAGAGTAATAGGGTTGGGACAATCATATTGATACTAGGGCTTGATGTGACTAACTGACTGATCAAAAGGGGCCTCTCTGAATGCCCAGTCTAGCCTAACTTAGGGCCAAAGTGGAGTTTTGTATGTTATGGACTGTGCAACCACCAGGATTCTGTTCTTAAGATTAAGCCACCAATGACCAACAGATGAGCCCATTGGGGTGGGGTCTTATCCATCTACAAATGTGCAATTGCAGTATTCTAAAACCCCAACTTATAGGTCCACAAGAATATGAATGGACTGATGGAACTTTATGTGGATATTAGTAAATATTATAATAAAAATCAACTATATATTCTAACTAGAAGCGGCTACTCAGCATCACCTGGTTAGACAGGGAGGGGACCTGGTGTATTGATTTGTTAACTTTTGAGATTTACAAATACTCAACATTTTTAAGTAGAATTCCAATGCTATTTCTATGTATATTTTAACTTTTGAATATCTTTGAATATAAATCAAATCTTAATTTTTGCACAAAAAAGCAAGAACCGGTGATATTTAATGTGTGTATATATTTACTTTGTCATTAATTGTTTTATTTTCATTGTTTCATCTGGACATAGACACATACATACACAGCAACTGCTATTTCTATGTATATTTTAATTCTTAAATATAAATATAAATAAAATCTTTTTAATCATTACACAAAAAGCAATAACTGGTGATATTTAATGTGTATATATATTTACTTTGTCGTTAATTGTTTTATTTTCATATTTTCATCCGGACATACATACATACATACACACCAATGCCCCATTATATATGTATAGATTAGCATCCTACATAATTCTTTAGGATCAATGGATTAGTAAAAAAACAAAAATCTTATAAATGATGGATAAATGAGTCTCACCTCATCTGTAGGAGCAGGAAGTACTTGGTGAGTGTCTGGTTCAACAGTTTGTTCATAGACATGTGGCCACTCTTCCTTGGTGCTCTTAGCAGAGTAGGTCAGACAGTCAGATTTGTCTATAATCTCAGCATAGATGTGTTGTTCCTCAGTATCACTATCATCCACTATGTTTGTTATGTCCGTCTTTTTGCAATCCTGGTTGTATGCGCTTAGAACTGACATTGGCATAAAACCCTTGGCAGCTGAAAAGAAAAAAAAAAAAGTTAAGTATTTCCACTTATTTTGGTAATCCTTAACTTGTTCATCGTAAATTCCTGCCATGAAATAAACTGAACCTCATTTTATGTCCGTGTTTTGCAATAAATGTTTTATTTTTCTTGCACCTGTTATTTTACAATACTGAATATATTTTCTTTATTTACAAACATTCATTGCAAACATATGTATTTTCTTTATTTAAAAAATTTATTGCAAACATATTTAAAACATTTATTGCAAAAACACAGACATAAAATGAGGGTTCAGTTTATTTTATAGTAGGAATTTACGAGGAACAAGTTAAGATTACCGTTATTTTTTATATGTTCTGTTAAAAACAACAACACCAAACAAAAGACAATAAATACATTTCCAGAATAAAAAGCAAGGCAGAAATTTTACACGCTTTAAGACTTTGTTCAGAATGCAGTGAATCCAATTTGCTCATGGAGTCATCCTGATTCCAAAATGGTAAGATATGTTAGGCTCTAGAAGTAAAGTTGAAAAATGTGACACACTGTCATTCACATTAATTAATAGAGATAGAGTGAAGAGTTATGTCCCTTGTATCATTAACTGAATTTATGGTGCATAATAAAATAAGACTCAGTCTAAAATATCAATGTATTAACCCTTTGGGTATAGAAAACAACTCAAGTCGCCCCAATATACTTGATTCTTGAGGGTGAGGTACAAATCTAGTCCATATTATTTCAAAATTTTGGATCTTGTGCGATATACCCCACTCACCATGAAAGTGCCTCTTTGATATAAAATTTAGCTATGGGTAAATAGTAGGACAACCTGAGCCCTTTAACCTTGGTATGGCAACCAGTCTAGGAGAAGGAAAACTCTGAATTCAAACCTGTTAAACTCTGCTTAAGAAATCGACCCTGTGTCACATCTGCTCTTGCTTGGAGGGGTTAGTAAATATGTATAACAGTAAGAAAGCTGTATACAAAGGAGAAGTAGAAAAATCTTTTATAGTGTTTTTGTGTGCTAAAAAAAGGGTTAATAATTCTTCTGAAAAAGGCGTGTGGAATCTTTTGAATGAATACAAAGAAAGACTCACCTCCATTGTCCACAAACCATGTTTCTTTGTTTCCCATTGGATCCTGTTCCTTAATGACTCCAACGACATCTCCAACGTTGACACTTATTTCCATATTGTCAATTCCACTGTATTGGGTGACAACTAAATAAAGCTTATCATTTTGGTATTTCTGGAGGACATCTGCTCTGTGGCTGGCTTCCTGAAACTGGTGATTAACTGGTGTCTCCTAAGAAATAAATGAATAAAAACAAAACTTGTATTATTTCAGACAGGTACAATTAGCCCAGTATGGACAACACAGAATTGGATAAAAATCCAAAGTCGTAGTCTTTATTCATTTATATGTAGAGGGATGGTGAGCAAGGGAAACAATTAGAGTTTTGATTGATTGAATTTAAAGGCATGTGAACCCATCTGGGGTTATTTTATGCCTAGAGGTTAGGAAATTGTATACAGTATAGGTTTATATTTACATATTTTAAAGCAGTTTCTTAATTTTTTTTACACACAATTATATGATATACGGTTGGTTGAATTTTACGGCATGTCAACCCTTGTAGGATTATTTTATGACAAAGACATTGTTTTATCAATTTTTGTTGGGTATTCAAATTCTTTTAAACACATTTTTAAAATCTATTTAACCCATAGATGTAGTCATTGTTGAGATGAATAGAAGATATTAGAATTTTCATATTTTTTTTCATATTTTCATAATAAAAATGGGTTTCATATTCACAGGTTTATTTGCAATATTATAGACAGACTGAAACTCTTATATAAGCCACTTAAAGACTACTGCTCACTTCTTGAAGATTTAACAGTTTCTTTTCTATTTATTTTCTCTTTCGTTCTTTTTTTTTAATTAATACTCTCTAGTTATCCAAATAAGCACAGATTAGATAATTCTAAAAGAAAACATGTTAACATAGTCTATGGATTAAGGCGTCATAGTTTGGCAGTAGTTATGCTGCTGGCTGGATGATCTTTGTCGTGCCAAAACTTTTTTTTTTTTTTATGAATGATTCACCCAAAATCTTTGTATTGGTTTCAAAGAAGAAAAATGAGAGAGAGAGATAGAGAGAAAAAAAACTGATTCATGTAATCAATTTCCCAACTGCCAAAAAAGTCTTGCCACTTGCAACAATATTACAAGTCTTCAACCATGTTCCAAAACATCTCACCTGCAAAAACTCAGAATGGTCTCTCACCACCTCTGAATTCTCTCAGCCAATGTACGCTGCGTACCGCGTTAATAAAGCAACATGTCATACTCCATCCAGGTGCCTGAATTCAAGGCTTCCAACATCCTGGCCCTTTATGCCAATTGCCACCTACACAAAAGCTTAACAATGAGCATGCATTCTGGACACACCCGGCAGCGCTAATGCTTCGAATTGGGCGAATGTCTATTGTCAAAATATACGAGAGCCATTTTTATGTCATGTAAAAGGGATGGTTCTGAATTATTCAAAATATCCAGGCAAGAGTGGACCTAGGAGTAATGGCAATGAAGAAGTTCTCCACACTCCCTAGATCTCCAGTACTAGAGCCTCACCATCTGATTCAGTTTAGTATCATACTCAAAACATCTCTTTTTAGTGTGGTTGCTACTCCTCTGCAGAGGATACAGTGAGCGTATTATAAGTTCCACCAACAGTAGGTTAGTTGGTTAGATTCTATGCCATGTCAATTTGGGTTATTCTATGCTGAAGAGGTTTTTTTTATTCTTTCTTGTTGGGTAATAAAAATTTTGTTAAATTCATTTTTTATCTATTCAACCCATAGATGGGTTGGGTTTGGTTTGGTTTTACGGCATATCAACCTCAGTGGGTCACATTTAATGTCGATAAAGTTTTGAAATAAATTCATTCTTAATGGATACTCAATTTTTTAAAGAAATACATTTTTCTATTTAACCCATAGATGGGACCCTAACAGGTACTACCACTCCAGGTCAGAGTGGACCAGGAGCAATGATGATGAAGGGGTGCTCCACATTCCCCAGACCTCCAGAACTGGAACCTCACTAAAGCTGTACAAAGCTATGGTGCGGCCACACTTGGAATTTGCATCACCAGTCTGGAACCCCCATCTTGCTCAGAATATTAACCTTCTAGAAACTGTACAGAGACGTGCAATCAAACGAATACCCTCTATCAGGCATCTACCATACTCTGAACGTCTCACTGCCCTGGGAATGGATTCGTTGAAACTTCGGCATGTGGCAACTGACCTGGTAAACGCTCATAAGGTCATTAATCATCTTAACAACAGCAACCTTGAGCACCTTTTTGATCTCCATCTTTCTAATACACATGTGCATGCCTACAAAGTCAGAAAACAGTACTGCTCACGTGACTTTCAGAAACATTTCTTCATGCTCAGAATTGCGGAGGCATGGAATAAGCTGCCTGGGTCTGTTGTAGGCTGCTGAAACACTGAATCTTTCAAAGCCTCCATGCTTCCTGTAGTCCGACGACACTATACCTGATGCCCCTCTCCACACACATATGCACACACGTGCACACATACATGCATATTACTACTGTAAACTGTTCATGTTCCTGACACTAATACATTATTCTGTGTACTTGACATGAGACTTTGATGAGTTGTGGTGCACCTGAGCACTGTACACAATAAATTTCATTATCAAACAGAGTTTAATGTCATTCCCAGGACAGGTAGACCCTCAGCCACTGCCTTCTAGCACCCATATGATAAAAAGGGTTGGGGCATGCCATAAGGGCAATAGGTGCTAGAGTTTGAAGTGACCACCCGATTGATCGGATGGGACCCTAGCAGGTACTACCACTCTGAGTCAGCATGAACCTGAGAGTCATGGCAATGAAGGGGTAATCCACACTTACCTGAGCTCCAGCCAACAGTTAAATAAAAGTTGACGGGGTGGCCTAAAGTTGGTATCAGCCAGTCAGCGAGGGAGTCTATCCCCTTTTCAATAGCGCTAGACCAAGGAGATTATTTTAGCGTCTGAGGTGGAGCGCCACACCTACCATCAGCTCCTTACTTTACCACACAGATCCCTGTGATACTCATACGCTGAGTTGCCGAGGATCGGTATCGAACTAGGAACCTTGTGGTTTCTAGCCGAACTCTCTACCGACTGAGCTAACCCAAATAAAACTAAGTTAATTCATTAAAATAGGCTGAAGACTGGTAGATTCTATCCTCATGGATAGGTTAAACTGTGCAAACCTTGTAAAATTGGCATTGATTTGTCGTTAATTCATTTTTGTAACAAAGAAAAATAAGCACATTATAAATTAGTAGATAAGAAAATTTAACAGAATTATTTAACATCAAATATAACAGAACAAAAATTTGCACATTAGAAATGATTTTCTATTATTGAAATACAAACATAATGGAAGGACGAGGAGCAATGCTAGGATTTAAAAATTGATCTTATGAACAAATAAATAAATCAATGTTTGATTAACTTATATTAACCTATATTATTATAGTAGATATTCACCCAACCCATTCACCACAGGTAACATGTGACACAAGGTCATGAGTGTGGAAAATCCATCAAATATCAAACTCACTATTCAGTAATAATGGATTGTCAAGACTAGCTTGCTAACCATTACACTATGATGGGATGCCCTATTAACTTTATATATTTTAGCTCAATCGGTAGAGCATCTGCCTAGGAACCATAAGGTTCTTTTGATACAGGCTGTCACCAGCTCAGTGCATTAGTGACACAGCTATGGTAAATTATATGGTATGTCAACTCTTGTTGGGTTATTTTATGCTGAAGATCTTTTGTTTTATTCATTCTTGATGAGTATTCAAATTTTTTTTAAACTCAATTTTTTTTAAAAACATGTTTTTAAACTCATTCTATTTAACCCATAGAAATGACCGTAACAGGTACTACCACTCCAGGTCAGGGTGGACCTGGGAGTAATAGTGATGAAGGGGTACTCCACACGCTCCAGAACTGGAATTTCACACCACTACATGCAGTTTAACGACATACCCAGAACACTAAGACCTTCAGCCATCACTTTCTAGCACATATATGATAAAAAGTGTTGGGGGCGTGTCATAAGAAAATTAGGGTTGGGACAATTATATCAGTGCTATGTCTTGATGTGACCAGCCGATTGATCTGAGGGGGCCTCTCCGACTGTTAGTCTACCTTAAATAAGCGCCAAAGTTTTTGTATGTCATGGACTGCTTAGCTACCAGGATTCTGCCCTTAAGCATCACAGAAGCACTATTAGGGGGATTTTACCTGTGCAGACGTGCAGTTGGTGTATTCTTCTGCCCCAGCCAATAGGACATTCTGCTGTTATGAAATGATAAACTTGTGATCTATCTAGTGACTAACCGATATAAAATAAGTATAATTTCTCACTAATTTTTTGACCAAAAACAGGTATAAATTTTGTGGAAAGATTAGTAGGTTTGGTTTCTTTGTTTAATGGCATATCAGCCTTTCTGGATTATTTAATGCCAAAGCATCCTCATAGAAGAACAGTAGTGGTAGTATTTAACCCATAGCTGGGAGATGAGAAGGGTTAATACCTTTCCCAAGAGTATTAGTCCAAATTTGTATTTTTTTTTTTAGTATGTGCGAGGTTTATACAGTTGGAAGGATTTATTATTAGTGGACATTAACCAAAGCACGCCCACCAATAATAAACCCTTCCAACAGAATATACTTGACATACACACACACACACTATATATATATCTCAGGGAAAATAGAGATAAATCTGCCAGTATATGAATATATAAAATATGAAAAAAATAAGATATTCAGCGGATGATTTTATTATAATTGCAGTATTTACTAACATTAAAAGTTTCATTTAAAAAAATATTAA
This sequence comes from Doryteuthis pealeii, assembly GCA_023376005.1. Classification (NCBI taxonomy): domain Eukaryota; kingdom Metazoa; phylum Mollusca; class Cephalopoda; order Myopsida; family Loliginidae; genus Doryteuthis; species Doryteuthis pealeii. Next base: position 47,613,761 of record CM042163.1, read on the forward strand.
ACCATTATCAGAGGATTGAAGACACAATATCATATATTGACAATACCCTCATGGTTTGATATACATACCGGAACATTTCAATGTTGGCAAATACTCTAATTATAATAAAGTTATCCTCTGAATACCTTGTTTTTTTTCCATATTGTATACATCTACACACACACTATATATATATATATATATATATATATATATATATATATATATGTGTGTGTGTGTGTGTGAAGAAAAGGAAGTGAATCCGACGGTATGTAGCATATTAAGAAAATTGAAAAAACACAGGTTTAAATAAGTTGAGTGGTAAGTTTATTGGCCGACGCTGCAGTGTTTCGATCTATTAATTAGATCATCTTCAGGGCATTTGTTGGTATATGGAAGGTAATAAAAATTTTTCTCGCAGAATAACGAGAAAAGCAAGTGATAGTCCTTGTTTATCAGTCTGTTCAAAATTTGAAGTCTGAAGAAAGGACGCTGAAAAATATATATGTAGTATAGTAAGAAATTTGAAAAAACACAGGTTTAAATAAAATGAGTGGTAAGTTTACCTGTGTTTTTTCAAATTTCTTACTATACTACATACCGTCGGATTCACTTCCATCTCTTCACATATATATATATATATACAAATTATATTTTGACAGCAATGTCTCTTTTAAACTAGTTTTATTAAAGACCACAAACAAGTTGTATTTTAATAGTATTTTTCTCCTGAATATATTTTTTTATATATTTCTATGCAAGTTTTAACCAAACATTCATACTCTTTTAAGAATACAGAAAAAAATTAGTAAAAAAAACAAACTATTGAAACAAATACTGTCTATTGTCTACATATGCAAGGGAAGTCCAATAAGTGAAGTACAATTGGACATAAATTGAACAGAATTAAAACAGTGAAATCTGTAAACATAAAGCAACAGAAAGTATGCAATACTTACTGTAACAGCCAGAACAGCATTAATATTGAACACATGCATATGTGATGTCACAACAATAGACAAACAGCGGTGTTGGGTGTAACAAAACTTTGTGATATGGCTGTGGAACTTGATTTTTTAAAATCAGTAGTCTATGGAATTGTCTACGGAGAAATGTCGCCAAATTTGGTGCCAAAAGAAATTAACCAAAGAACACAAGTTCCAGTGCATGGGTTGATTTGGTTTCTTTGTTTTTAATGGCATATCAACCTTTGTGGGTTATTTAATTCCAAAGCTATCCTTGTAGAAGAACAGTAGTAAGTACGCCTGTGGAGTGGCCTATTGTCAGTATTAGCTGAACAGCAAGAGAGTCTATCCCGTTTTCACTAGCACTAGACCAAGAAGATTGTTTTTGATGAGGTGGAGCATCACACATACCGGTAGCTGCCCTCTTTAACACACAGATCAGATTATCCAAGCTGTGTTACTCCTGTGCTGAGTTGGTGGGGACCAGTACAAAACCTGAAACCTTTCAATTCCTAGGCTCTACTGACTGAGCTAATCCAGAGCTGGGGGCTGGAGATGAGTATAAATGGCGCTTGAACCTGCTTACCATGATGTCGCAGTCCAGCATGTTAGCCACTACTATGCCACTGGGATTCCCCCTGCATAGGTTGATATGATTGGGATGTTTTACCACATCCTCCACATGATCTTGAGTTACTCCTTTAGATTATCATCAGCTCAGACCACTCAAAAACATTTATTTGGGGAGTGGTTTTTACACAGATGATGCATATGTGTATGGGTGGCTCTGCAGCTAAATCGGCTCTAGATTTAATCCCTGACAAGTTCCAGATACCATATACTGACTTGAAACCTAAAATTAATAGATTCTTTCATACAAAATGGCAGCAACACTGGAATAACTGTATCCACAATAAACTCTTCCTAATCAAACCGACTTTGGGAGGCTGCAGACCAACTTATAAGGAAGTCTAGAAAGGAACAAGTCATAATGTCCCGATTATGCATTGGTCATACAAAACTAACGCACTCTTATATACTCAAACAAGAACAACAACCACAATGTGAAACATGTCAAACACCCCTGACAGTTAAACACTTATTGATGGAATGCAGATTTTTTGGCCCCATCAGAAACCATTATTTTAAAGCAAACAATATGAAGGATCTGTTTGAAAATGTTAACATTGGGGATATTTTCTCCTTTTTGAGGGAAATAAAATTATACCATAGAATATAGACATGAAACAAATCAATGCCATAGAATATAATTCCCAATAATGCTAACACATTGTTAAAACCAATTACTAAAAGTATATATATATGAATGCACAATATGTATAACACCCCAACCGCTAGGCATGATATAACCCTGGACGGGTTGATATGCCGTTAAAATTAATAAACCAACCAACCATCTAGTTGCTTGGCAGTGTGTTTTTTTAGGAGTTATTTAGGAAATGTGTGCACTGATAGGACAAGGGCATGATTTGGTTTTGTTTTGTTTTATGGCATATCAACCTCAGTGGGTCATTTAATGCCAATAAAGCTTTGAAATAAATCAATTCTTAATGGATAATACAATTTAAAAAAAAACAACATTTTTCTATTTAACCCATAGATGGGACCCTAACAGTTACTATCACTCCGGGTCAGAGTGGACCAGGGAGCAATGGTGATGAAGGGGTGCTCCACATTCCCCAAACCTCCAAAACTGGAACCTCACCATCAGATAGAGTTTAACATCATTCCCAGGACATGAAGACCCTCAGCCACCGCCTTCTAGCACCCATATGATAAGAAGGATTGGGGCTTGCCATAAGTGCAATAGGGTTGGGGCAATCATATAGGTGCTAGGGCTTGACATGGCCAACTGATTGATCGGAGGGGGCCTCTCTGACCGCCCGTCTAGCCTAAGTAAGGTTCTAAGTGGAGTGTTGCAGGTCATGGGCTGCTCATCCACTCCGTCCTTAAGCATCACGGGTCGCCACTCATGGCCAACAGGTGGCACCATTTGGGGGAATCTTACCCCTCTGCAGAGGTGCAGTTGGTGCATTCTAACACCCCAGCCAACAGGGCGGTGTTTTTTAGGAGTTATTTAGGAAATTTGTGCACTGATAGGACAAGGGCATAAATTCTGATGGCAAATACATGGAAAAGTAACATAGTAGTGCTGGTAACATATACACAATGGTTAGTTTGTTTTATTTGTTGGATTTAACAGCATGTCAACCCTTGTTGGGTTATTTTAGGATGAAAACGTTTAGTTCAATTCATTCTTGATGGATATTCAATTTTTTTAAAACAATTTTTTAAAACTCATTTTTTCCTGTTTAATCCATAAATGGAACCCTAAACAGGTACTACCACTCCGGGTCACTGAATCGGGGAGTAATGTTGATGAAAGGATTCTCCAATATACACAATATACACATTAGATTAGTAAATATTTGTACCCTATTTTCTGGAATCCCTTGTGTGTGTGTGTGAGTGTGTGTGTACATATATATATATATATATATCTTATTATAATGGAGATTGTGGGTTTGTCTGTCTGTAACTGAAACTATATTACTATACAAGTCACAATTCCTTTTATTATTTACATCACAATCTCCATGATTTTATTTATATTTAAACCTCAATTATTAATAAAATTACTTCACCTTTTTATTAGTGTTGTCCATATCTACATACAAATAACATACAATTGTATTTATATATACAAAAAATAGTGGTTTACAGTGTGAATGGGAAGGCTAATTTGCATATTGATATTAAAAATGTGATTTTATTAAATATGTGCTTAGTATTATTGATTTCTAATTGTTTGGTTTTATTTTAATGAACATAAGCAAAAATCTCTTCAATGAATCTTAAATGAAATCCATTAACAAGAAAAAATAACTGTCATTTTATTCTTTATTTCCTAATTTAACTAAATAGTTAAATAAGTAAAATTCAGCAATGAAAGACAGGAGTGATGGAAGAGTAAGTTTCATTTCTATTTTTCTATTATACCCCCACTCTGTTACATATCTTTTATCTGCCTTCTTATTAGACTTTCTAATCTAATACGATATTTCATTACATTAAAACTTAAATACTTGCACCAGGAGGGTGCATATATTTGCTAGTATATATAAAGTAGTTTGCTATATTTATAAATAAAAAGTTCTCAATATCAGTGACAGAGCATATATATCAAAGTTAGGATAGCATAGACACAGGGTTAACAGTACTTGGTGACTTTCAGTTTCTTGATTATGCAATCATTAAACAAAGACTTGGACAGATGATCATATAGCCAAGAAACTGACACCTTTGACTGTGTGTCTACCTTATCCTAACTTACATATTATCTTCCAGGAAATAGTATGCTTTAGTAGACAATTATAAGAGAGTATAACTAAAATGCTTCAAATTATATTCATTGTCAAAAATTACCCACAGTTTTTTTATAGCCAGGAACAGACAATAGCACATTTTACTTTGGTCACATAATATTCATAGAAAAATCCTTTCAGTTGATAAAATTTTTTTTATAATAATAGACACAAAATTAGTTTAATATATCATATTAATTATATTAATATGGAGGCTGGAAGGAAAAGAATTGATGGGAAAGGTGCAATAGGCATTTTAAAATGGGTGTACTATATTGGAAATTAATTTTGTTTAAGGATGGTTTGTATTGTTTTATGTATAAAGCTTCTAGTATTTGGAGTTTTTGTTTATCTTTTTCTTTGTGCAGAATGTATGTATTTTCCATTAGAATATTTCGGTAATTAGAGTGGGGGCATGAATGTAATTTTAGGTGTTGTGAAATGGAGCTATTATCTGTTAAATGGAGAGTTAGACGACGTGACAATGTGGTTGAGATGAAACCGATGTATGTATTTTATATATATATGTATATACACATACAGAGATGCTGATAGGTACATGTCCTGCATCCCTGATGCATAATAATCTAAAAGGATGCAGTAAAATCGCATTTTTCCATTAAAAATCCTGATACATTGTACACAACCAACCTGTAAAAGTTCAGGGATTCAGTTCTCTGTTAATTGGTATAGTAACTTTGCTTTTTTTTAATTTAAAAAAAATTTTTTTTTTTAACAGGAAATTTCCATGGCCTACATCAGAAGAGAATTTCTGGCCTTGTGCTTAACTTGGGTATTGCTTAACCTTGCTGTAAATACTTTTGTTTTTATTTTGTTTTTTTGTTGGTGTTTTTCTTTTTTTCTCCCCACCCCCATTTCAAGCTAACTGTAAATATATTTCAATATTTTCTTAGAAATGAATCACACAGGATGGGGTACAAGGTAGGGGTTAGACAGCTGTAGTTGTTTCCTCAAAGAAAACTTTCCCATACTCTTTCCCCAGTTCATAAATAAAAACCCTACAATTTATCAAAAAAAACTTTAATCGGGACCCATCAAATTTCCCAGGGATTCATTCAAATCAAATCCATGCATCCTAGGATGCACTAAATTAAAAAGCTATCAGCATCACTGAGCAACTCAGTGGTTTGATATAGCGTCAAAAATTAGGATATGCATAATTATCGGACCCAGAGGAGGGGTTTAATAGAGAATTGATTGTTCCTTATGGGGAGAGGGGAGGTTCTCATTGAAATATTTTGAAAATAAAAATGCAATTCAAAATTAAAAAATTAAAAATGAAGAAAATGTTTTTTTTTAAATAACAATAACAAAAAAACAAAACAAACAAAAAACTCTGAAATAATACGGTTTTGTATATTTTTCTGAATGAACCAATAAAAATTGAATAATACAAAAAAAAAAAGAAAAAAAAAAAAAGAAAAAAAAGTCCAGCAAGAAACTGGGTGGTGCCCGGGCTGAAAATGAAAGTTAATAGGAACAAAACAGTAAAAAACAATCCGGGTTTTGGTGAAAAAAGTTGGCAAAAGAAAAAGCAAAGGTGTTTCTCGTCTAGGTAGGTAGGATATTGGAGGAGGGTTTTTTTTGGGGGGGAAAAAAAGCATCACACTGGGGGTTTTTTTTTTGTTAGCAAAAGTGGATTAGTGAAAATTTGTAGCTTAAAAGAACATCTGTGAGCAAAACAGGAAGACTGGCATCATTTACCACATAAAATATAGATGATGGAGTTGGAGATTTGCGTGGTGAGTCCTCTGGGCTCCCTGCATTCAAGTTTATATCCAAGTTTTCAAGGAAACCAGACATTAAACGTAGTGGACTCAGTGTGTCAGGCTAAGAAATCAAAAAAAAGAAACAAACAGTTGTAAAATAAAACGAACGAGAAATTCTTAGATTTTATGTAACTGCATTTGTTGACCACAGGAGAGTAATTTGTTGGATTATACAAGGGTGAGGAGTTAAATGTTTTGCAATATTTTGATTGGTTAGATTTTATAGCATATCAACCCTTGGGTTATTTTATGCCAAAGACATTTTGCTTTTAAACACTTATTTAATACTCATTTTTGGTTATTTTATGCTGAAAACATTTTGCTTTATTAAACACTTATTGGGTATTCAATTTTGCTTTATTTTATTTTTTTGCTTAACTCAATTTTTTTTCAACACTTATTTAATATCAGTTTTGGGTTATTTTATGAAAAGGGCTGGTTTAGCTCAGTCGGTAGAGTGTTCGGCTAGAAACCACAATGTTCCTAGTTTGATACTGGCCCTCACCAACTCAGTGTATGAGTAGCACAGGGATCTGTGCGGTAAAGTAAGGTAAAGTAGGTGTGGCGCTTCACCTCAGTTTTGGGTTATTTTATGAAAAGGGCCGGTTTAGCTCAGTCAGTAGAGCGTTCGGCTAGAAACCACAATGTTCCTAGTTTGATACTGGCCCTCACCAACTCAGCGTATGAGTAGCACAGGGATCTGTGCGGTAAAGTAAGGTAAAGTAGGTGTGGCGCTTCACCTCAGACGCAAAAACAATCTCCTTGGTCTAGCACTAGTGAAAAGGGGATAGACTCCCTCGCTGATACCGACTTTAGGCCATCCTGACGACTTCACTTTTACTTATGCTGAAGACATTTTGTTCTACTCATGGTTGATGGGTATTCAAAATTTTTCTAAAATTTTGTTTTAAACACATTTTTTAAAACTCATTATTTTCTATTTAACCCATACAGGCACCACCAGTGGACCTGGGAGCAATGGCAATGAAAGGGCACTCCACACTCCTCAGAGCTCTAAAATTGGAACTTCACCATTAGATGCAGTTTTACCCAGGAAACTAGGACCTTCAGTCACTGCCTTCTAGCACATATATGATAAAAAGGGTTGGGGGGTGTTGTCATAAGGGCAATAGAATGGGGACAATCATACAGGTGCTTGGGCTTGACCTGACCAACCGACTGATTGGTGGGGGCCTCTCTGATTGTCCGTCTCACCTAAGTAAGGGCCAAAGTGGAGTGTGGCATATCATGGACGGCTCAGTCACCAGGGTTCCATCCTTAAGCATCAGCTAACAGGTAGCTCCATTGGGGGGAGACTTTACCCTTCTGCAGAGGTGCAGTTGGTGTATTCTTCTGTCCCAGCTGACAGGGTGAATCCAAGAAATCCCAAGAAGACCAGAGAATCCGGCCATCATGGTATTTACCTCGTACCCCACTTATACGGGTTAGGCACAAGGCCTATTAATGTGGAACCACCCACAAACCGAAGCTCATGGGTGGCGGTTGAAAAATTGCGTCGATCCTGTTGGCATTCCCCCTCAAGGGGGGCGTCTCCGGCGCTGGGCAATAAACCCAGCCCTACCCTTTAAATCAAGGGGGCAGGTATTGCCTGGGGGGAAAGCCCCCTGGGATCCGGCCATCATAGAAATATAGAAGTGATAATAAAGACGATAAGATAATAAAGAAGGCTATGCAACAAAAGTACCTGCTGTGGTTGGTAGTATCATGGTAGCTTGTGCGCATTGCTTCATTCCATGTGGGATCTGAAAGCCACACAGATGAATGTGCAATGTAGTCTAACTCAGGAACTTATACTTTATGAGTTTGAACTTGGCCATTGTGCTACAGAAGCAACCCCAAAATTTGTTGTTCAAAAAGAAGGCACAGTTAATAACAGTACAGTAATCAGATGGTTGAAGAAATTCTACTCAGCTGCAAGGACCTTGATGATCAGGCAAAGTAAGGTAAGCCTAAAAAGTGTGGATTCTGACGCCATGCTTCAAACCATAGGGCAAGTCCTGTAAGAGGCAACCGGAGAGTATCAGGCAAAACCCAGCATCTCACAATCCAGTGTGGTTCGTCACCTTTACAATTTTGGCAAAAATATCTGGAGTTGCCAAATTATGTTACCTCATGTTACTAAAATATTGCAAAACTTTTGACTCACCCTAGTAAAATCAAAATACAAACCATATTATTGATTGAGTATTGATTCTAAGATAGAAATATTAAATTTTGTCATTTTTGGTGATTATATTAAGAGTTTAATATCCTTAATGTTTAATTTTAAATGGAAATAGAAAAATTTAGTTTATTAGCATCTCTCTTAATAAACTAATATTAACAAATATCTGTAAAAAAAGATAAAGTAAAAGAAGAAAAAAAAAATTAAGTGATCATTCACTGTTTAGAACATTTGACAACATAAAATTTATAGTTTAATACTTGTTGGGTTAGGTTCTTTAAGTTTACACAAAACATAGGAAAATGAAATCTGAAAATCTAGAATGTTAATTTATATATTTCATCTTTATACAGCATGCAGCAAAAATACCTCCCACATTTTAAACTGTCACCTGTTTGGTGCTAGTGAAATTTGGCAAGTGGCAATGGTAGCTCCATCAAGCTAATGTCTTACCATTTTTTGTAGTTTAGATATTATTGCGAATAATTTAAAAACAATTTGTCTGGTCTTCTGTTCTCACACAAGCGTTGCTGGGAAGACTGCTTTAGATAACCAGTTTTCCTAGCTAAGAACAGTAATTCGCCACTGAGAGAGACTGCCTTGGCTTTTATGCCTCCTCAACGGCTGAACCACTCTAACAAACAAGGTGTCTGGTCTTCTGTTCTCACACAAGCATTGCTGGGAAAGACTGCTTTAGATAACCAGTTTTCCTAGCTAAGAACAGTAATTCGCCACTGAGAGAGACTGCCTTGGCTTTTATGCCTCCTCAACGGCTCAACCACTCTAACAAACAAGGTGTCTGGTCTTCTGTTCTCACATAAGCGTTGCTGGGAAGACTGCTTTAGATAACCAGTTTTCCTAGCTAAGAACAGTAATTCGCCACTGAGAGAGACTGCCTTGGCTTTTATGCCTCCTCAACGGCTCAACCACTCTAACAAACAACGTGTGACGGGAGGCTTACCAAGAGTCACCACTCAGAATCTGGAGGTTGTGAGTTCAATCTGTAGTTTTGCGAGGCAATTCACTTTATTTCCTGTTACAGTTACGATCTGTTACTATCATGGTTTGAAGTTGTGCACATTATTTACTGTTGAAATGTTTTTTATAAGACTGGCGAATCTAAGTGATACACAGAGAGCTTTTCATACTCATTTCATATTATATTAGAAAGATGTAATTCCAAACAGAAAATCTATACTGCTATAGGTTGAAAAGTCTATTCAGAACAGCATCATTCCAATGCAATATGAAATGAGCATGAAAATCTCTCTGTAGCAATTACAAATACAGCAGTCTTAAAATTTTTTTAACAGTCCAACCTACAGTGGGCACTATTTTTTTCCTTTTTAATTTCTTTAAACATTGGACTGATAATGTTCTGGATAGAAAATTGATACTGCTATAGGTTGAAAATTCAGGAACAGCATCATTTCAACATAACATGAAATGAGTTGAAAAGTTCTCTGTGTAACTATTACAGATTCACCAGTTTTAAAAACATTTCAACAGAAAATACATGATGTGCATGGGTCCAAGACATGGTCATAACTGATGGTATCTAAAAAAAATAAAAACAAATATATATATTTATATATATAAGTAAAGTCGTCAGGGCGGCCTAATGTTGGTATCAGCCAATCAGCGAGGGAGTCTATCCCCTTTTCACTAGCGCTAGACCAAGGAGATTGTTTTTGCATCTGAGGTGGAGCGCCACACCTACCATCAGCTCCTTACTTTGCCGCACAGATCCCTGTGCTACTCATAACGCTGAGTTGGCGAGGGCCGGAATCGAACTAGGAACCTTGTGGTTTCTAGCCGAACGCTCTACCGACTGAGCTAACCCGGCCAACACTATATATATATATATATATATATATATATATATATATATAGTAAGACATTAATTAGCTAGATGGAGCTACCACTTGCCTAAGTTCCCTTTCATCACATAGATTACAGTTTAAAATGTGGGAGGTATTTCTGCTGCAACCTGTATACAGTAATACTAAATGACCAATCATGTTTATTACTTACTAATAGCAACAATGAATAAAATCTGCAGTGCGTGGTAAAGTACTAATGCTAGTTTAAATAGGAAGGAGATACTAATTATGTGTACTTTCTAGTTCGTATTGTTTATTAGAAAATTACATTGCATATATTGAACTAAATTATCTACTGTGATAGAAGTTTATTCTCCAGATGATACGATACTGTGAAAAATTCTTCTCTTGCAACCGACCTGGTAAACGCTCATAAGGTCATTAATTATCTTAACAACAGCAACCTTGAGCACCTTTTATGATCTCCATCTTTCCAACACACGTGGGCATGCCTACAAAGTCAGAAAACAGCACTGCTCACGTGACTTTCGGAAACATTTTTTCATGCTCAGTATTGCGGAGAGATGGAATAAACTGCCCGCGTCTGTTGTAGGCTGCCGAAGCACTGAGTCTTTCAAAGCCTCCATGCTTCCTGTGGTCCGCCGACACTATACCTGATGCCACTCTCCATATACATATGCACACATGTGCACACATACATGCATATTACTACTGTAAACTGTTCATGTTCCTGACATTACATTATTCTGTGTACTTGACATGAGACTTTGATGAGTTGTGGTGCACCTGAGCACTGTACACAATAAATTTCATTATTATTATTTATTAAAAAGCATTAAGTCTTTAAAATGTAAATTACCAAACTAGCAATACAACTACAGTACCAAATATATTGGTTTATCAATTTTGTATATGTTTGTTTTATTAGTTTAATGATTCTCAACATATGCATTTGAACTTCTTGTTATCTGTGGGTTTAAGATGACAGTATCTGGCTGGGTTTGCTGTAATTAACAGCATTGATCCCAGGGGGATATCTTCCCAGGCAATACCTGCCCCCTTGATTTAAAGGGGCAGGGCTGGATTAATTGCCCAGTGTCTGGGCCCTTCTTGAGGGGAAAGGTCGAAAGGGTCAACGCATTTTTTGCATTCGCCACCCATGAGCTTCGGTTCGTGGGTGGTCCCACATTAATAAGGCCTTGTGCCTAACTCATACACATGGGTTACGTGGTAAATATCTAGTATCATTTATGTTGGCAAGTTAAGAATGCAGGAGCATTGGTCAACTGAAATCCTTTCAAAGCATCAGTTCAGTTTTTTGACTGTTTTTTTTTTTTTAATTCATTTCTCAAAAGTATTCATTTCAAGTTTTATATATTTTTTAACAAATGTAAAAAAAGTAAAGTTGACGGGGCGGCCTAAAGTCGGTATCAGCCAGTCAGCGAGGGAGTCTATCCCCTTTTCAATAGCGCTAGACCAAGGAGATTGTTTTAGCATCTGAGGTGGAGCGCCATACCTACCATCAGCTCGTTACTTTACCGCACAGATCCCTGTGCTACTCATACGCAGAGTTGGCGAGGACCAGTATCGAACTAGGAACCTTGTGGTTTCTAGCCGAACGCTCTACCGACTGAGCTAACCCGGGCCATAATTTAACAATTATTTTGTTGAAATTGTGCCAAATATATTTTAAAATTCTTCATACTGCTAATAAAAAGGTTTTTCTATAACAACAAAATGAATGCATGTTTTTGGATCGGTATCCAGTTAACTTAAGTTTCTATTTTTCTTTTATTTATTTTTTGTTTTGTTTTACGGCATATCAACTCTTTTGGGGTCATTTAATGCTGAATCAACTCATTTTGATGCAGGTTGCTTATTGTACCTGCTGTTGCTCAAGTGGTCACTCAACTAAATACTGAACAGGCTCATCGCTGCTTAACTTTGGTGATTTAGCATGAAACTGGTGCTTTCAACATGACTTGACCATAAGCTATATTTCTTTTTTAATTTTTTTTCTATCAAGATTAATGAAAATGTTTAAAAAGAAGTAATTTTCAACATAGTATCATCTAAAGAGTGGTGGTTTAGGATAAGAAGTGTATATATAAAAAAAAAAAAAAATTTTTTATGCTGTGAGACATACATTTTCTAGAAAGTGTAAATAACTATAAATCTTTTTAAAAAAAAAAGCTGATGCAAAAGTGAGTGTTCATTTACAACAGACTGATTGATTTTAATGGCATGTCAACCTATCTAGGGTTATCATGCCAAAAGGTTAAGGAAACGTGTACACAGTATGTTCCTATTTACATTTTTGTGCAGTTTCTTAAGAGTTTTTTTGCACATGGTTATATGAATCAAGTATTCCTATCTAATACTAATAATCATATGATATCAAGTATTCCTATCTAATACTAATAATCATATGGTTTCAAGTATTCCTATCTAATACTAATAATCATATGGTTTCAAGTAATTATTTCTATCTAATAATAGTTATTTGTTTGCACACAGTTATATGGTTTCAAGTAACTAATAATAATCCGTAGTAAACAATTATAGCTACAACTAACTATTCTTCATAAAAATATGATTGATTGATTTTAATGGTATGTCAACTCATCATGGGTTATTTTATACCAAGAGATTAGGGAATAACATACATTGTGAATTTATATTCACATTTTTTGGGTAGGAGTTACTTCAGAGTTTTTTGCACATAGGAATACTTGATATCAAGTATTCCTATGTAATTTACATAATTTGCATACAGTTGTATGATTTCAAGTAACCGATAATAATAATAATAATACTTAGGTTTCAAGTCTTCCCAATAATTATATAATTCCCAAACTGTTGTGCATTGAGCTCCTAACTTGACCTACAACAATTTTAACATTCTGTTCTTAAAAAAGGCCCAGCTTAGAATAATTCACAACACTGACTAACCTGGTTATTTACTATATATATATATATATATATATATATATATATATATATATGTGTGTGTGTGTGTGAGAGGAAGAATGAATAAAGAAAAGAAAGAACAGAATGGATAATAAAAGATGAATTTTATCAATATCACTTACACATGTGTTTCGGTCAGTTCATCTCTGTGTACACGGTTCAAACTATTATTATCATTAAATAAACAAATGAAATGAAATAATAATAATAAAAAAATGTGAAAATATTCTGTACACAGAGAAAATTCGACCTTCATCAGAGTGAAATTTTATTTTGAAAAATAAATTATCTTTCATAAAATTCATCTTTTATTATCCATTCTGTTCTTTCTTTTCTTTATTCATTCTTCCTCATATTGTCGGATTAATTTCCAATTCCATTTTTACACACACACACACACATATATATATATATATATATATATATATATATATATGCACATACACACACTCACACACACATAATTAAAGTTTTAATAATATATAAATATAAAAATCAATTCCCACTTTGTATTTTATAAAAGTATTTTCTAGTGTCATTTGTTTATGCAGATAATAATTCTATAGGATGAAGGTGTACTAATCAAGATGAAAAACTTACAAAAGAATCCTCATTTATTTGACTCCTTCAAACGAGGCTTCACTTAGCTAAAACAAGATTCAAAGTGTGTCTACTGCTTCTATACTGCTGTTTACAAAGGATGAAGTGAAAATGGAGGCAAGGGAGATAAATCTATTTGACTAGAAACTAAAAGTCCTGCTCAGAGGCAGATGATTCTATTGCCATTTACCATATTAAAGACTGATGTTGGACTTGGAGGCGTATGTGGAGATTCGTCTGTTGTGTTGGCATTCATGTTAACATCTAGGGATTCTATTAATCCACTTATATAATTTAATGCTTCTGACTGTGAAACAGAAGAGAAAAAATTGAATTACAGAATTAGGTAGATACATGCAAAATCTGTTATCACTTATAAACCAAGAATCCTATTGAATGTCGAAGGATATGAGAGTCGCTCAGAATACAATATCTGCTGTTCTTTAGTCTTCTTAAACAGATTTAACAGTAGAAGCACATCACAAATCATGTCAAAATGGCTACAAGAGCCCCAGGATTGCTTGTCTGATCTTAATAGTGTGGGACTTAACTATAAGCTAAATAAGCTATAGCTCTGGGTCACACAATCTTGGGGGATCAATTTTATTTTATCATTACCTTTTTATTCTTTAACAATAATGCATCAAAGAATAAAAAACTAATAATAGAATAAAAATATATTTAAAAAATTGAGGGCTTAAAATTTGAATCCTGTCTCTAAACAATAACTTATTAATATTGATAATAAAGAGAAAAAATGTATATATATATATATATATATATATATATGATAATATAATTTGCTATATTTATAAGTAAAAGAGTACTCAATATCATTTATAGAGCATGTATATCTAAGTTAGGGTAGCAAAGACATGAAGTCAATGGTGCTTGGTAACCGTCAGTTGCTTGCCTAATGAAATTTTCAAACCATGTGTCACTTGTTTTGAAAATCGCATAGGAGAGAAACTTACTGTTACCAAGCGCTGTCTTCAGGTCTTCACTGACCTAAATTATGTATAATTCATGGTAGCAAAGATTTGGTCTCTTGTAAGAAAGTTTTGGAACTGCTTAAGTTGAGGACTGGACTTGGAATCCTGAAACTTTTGTGTTTATTTTGCTCTGTTTTCAGTGCTTCTATTAAATATGTTTTAATTGAAGAATATAATATTAATAAATATTATTTTATTAATATAATTTTTATTAATATATTTATTTATTAATATTTATATTTATTAATATAATATTAATAAATATTATTTTATTAATTGAAGAATAACAGACATTCATTTTTGAGCAAATCTCATACAAACCTGAAATTACATTTTTCTCTTTCTTATTGTTCAAGTCTGAAAGACAACATTGTATCGTTGGCTGAAAAGTTCATAGGCGGACCAAGATACTCTTATGGAATGTGACCAAATAAGATTTATTATTCCTCCTTGTGGTCTGCACACTTCTTCCATTGGTGTTACAGTGCTTGGATCCCATTGGTCAAAAAAAGTCATCAACAGCAGATATGATGCCAACATATGAACTTCTCAGCCAACCCTCGTATGTCCAGAGTTGGAAATTTAAGTGGACTTAGCATATTGAGAAAAATAATAGTAAAAAAGAAATAGATGTTTTTCATATAAATTTTTCAGCCCACCCTCGTAAAATAAAGGATGGAAGTAACTCTAATAGACATTTGTAGACAATATTTCATTAAAAAAAAAACAAAAAAAAAAAACTTACACCGGACAGTTTTAGGTTTAGTTTGTTTAAAGGCATGTAAACCCTATGGGTTATTTAATGTCAAATCTTTTTTTTGTATATACAATTTGTATGGGAGTAGTTTGTAGGTAAATAGTTTTTAGATCAGAGGGAGCCTCTTTGACCACCCGTCTAGCCTAAATAAGGGCCAAAATGAAGTGTTGTTTGTCATGGACATCTCAGTTACCAGGATTTCATCCTTAAGCAACATGGGTTATCACCCATGGTCAACAGGTGGCTCCATTCAGGAGGGGGGAGTCAACAGTGCAGTGGGTGTATTCTATAGCCCCAGTCGACAGGGCTAACAGTTTTAGGATATAAAACGTGAAAGTAACTTGAAAAGAAAAAAAAAAGAACATTTTTGTCATATATATATTTACCAACCCCTCCACATGAGCAGGATGCGACACAAGGTCAATTTCTTAAGCGGGGTTTAACAGGTATGAATTCAGAGTTTTGCTTCTCCTAGACTGGTTACCTAGCCATGGTTAAAGAGTCCAATCTGCCCTGCTATTTATCGATAGCTGGAGGGAGAGTAGGATTCATACCTTTCCCAGGGTATTAGCGCTATGTGAAATGCCAACCGCTTTGTCCAGGCATTGACGAGTCCATTTCCTACGACTCTAACCATTGACCACGCGCCTCCCACGTTTTTGTCATATATGATGTAGCGAATGATGCTGAAAGAGTTGTTATATTGTAGCGAACAATTCTGAGAGATTTGTTTCTCATGACCTCTAATCAACAAAGGCAGATGGAACTTTCCTTCTTTACAACAAAGGTAATTCAAAATCTGCTATCATCCTTCACCACATATACAAAATATTAACCCCTCCATTAAATTTGAATAACTTAAAAGGTGTGGGTTTTGATCCATGGTCAGTTTGACAAGGGGCACCATGTGCACATGCATGGGCAAGACCAGAATTAGCTCTGGTCTGTGTGATCAGTGTCACAAAGTCTGGGTCCACTTTTTTTGGTGGGGATGACACATCTTGCTCAATGACACATCTGATGGAGACCATGTGCATGGGCAAGACAAAATTTAGCCCTAGTCCATGTGACCAGTATCACAAGGTTTGGGCTCACTGTTTATTTTGGGTGGGGTACACATCCTATTCAATGACATAATTGAGAGATCACACTTTAATTTCATTTCAAATTCTGAGAAAGGTGGTTTTCTGTCCTGATATATAGAAAGAGAAAGATACAAAGTTTTTAAAAATAAAATAAAAGAATGATATTTATACAATATTTTCATTATGTTGTACAAGGACATGGGGAGATAATAACATAGAGACAAAGAAAAATAAGTTGGTTAAATAAGTTACAAAATAATTGCCCCCTTTGCTTTTTTTTCATAACAGTATGAAAAAAAACAAAAACAAAAAAAAAAAAAAGACCCCCCCCAAAAAAAAACAGACAGTGAAAGAAACTGAACCATTTTTTATTATTGCCACAAATACTGATGAAATGTCAATGGCTTAGACACACATAGGAAGTAATTATTTTCCTCAGACAATTGCTTACTAGCGATTAGCAAGGGACTAATCACAAGTTATGATATCAAATTAAGTAAAAATTTTTTAAAGAAATTTCCTGTTTTTCATATTTCTGAGAATTTTTTTTTAAAGAAAATTATGACTTTTCACTACAATTAAGGTTAGTTGGTTGGATTTTATGACATGTCAACCCTTGTTGGGTTATTTTATGCTGAAGACGTTTTTATTCTATTCATTCTTGTTAGGTATACAGATTTTATTAAACAAATCTTTTAAAACTCATTTTTTGATCTATTTAACCCTCAGATGGAACTCTCAGGTACTATCACCCTAAGTCAAAGTGGACCTGGGAGTAATGAACCTCACTACTAGATGCAGTTTAACATCATACCCATGACACTAAGAGCCTTAGTCACAAAATTTTGATCATAGGGGGCTTCTCTGACCACCTGTCTAGCCTAAGTAAGGGCCAAAGTGGATTGTGGAATGTCATGGACTGCTTAGCCATCATGATTCTGTCCTTAAGCATCATGGGTTACCACCCACAGACAGCCGAGCTCTACAACTAAGGGAACTTTGAGAATAATAATCAAGGAAAATAATCACTTCCTATGTGTGTCTAAGTTTCATGAAAATTTCTGACAATAATAAAAAAAGAAAATTTTCAGAAATACTAAAAATATAAAATTTCTTAAAATTTTCTTTTCGATTAGTAATTTGCTAATCGCTAGTAAGCAGTTGTCTGAAGAAAATAATCACTTCCTATGTGTGTCTATACCATTGATGTTTCATCAAAATTTGTGGCAATAATAAAAAATGGTCAAGTATTTTAACTGCCCCCCCCCCCCCCCCCATACTGTATGTCCATTAAATTCATTCTTGTAGTTAAATGGGGATTTTACAAAATAAAATTACACAACAGAAATCGAATCTAATGCTGAAAGCCAATTTAAATTAAGCTTCAATCAGGCTATGGTACTCCACAACAGCCATATTTTCATTCCACTAACTCATTCCAAGCAAAAGATGCATACATGTAATTTTCAATCCTTTAAAGCAGTTAAAAAAAAGAAGAAAGAGAAGGAAAAAAAAAAAAAAAAAAAAAGGATAAAAGAAAAAAAAAAAAAAAAAGAAAAAGAAAAAAGTAAAAAGTAAAAAGAAAAAAAAAAAGGTAAAAAAAGAAAAAAAGAAAAATTAAAAATTAAAAAAAAGGAAATAAAAGAAAAAAAGTAAAAAAAGAAAAAAGAAAAAAAGTAAAAAAAGAAAAAAAAAAAAGAAAAAAAAAAAGAAAAAAAGAAAAAAAGAAAAAGGTAAAAAAAAGAAAAAGTAAAAATGTAAAAAAAAGTAAAAAGAAAAGAAAAAAGAAAAAAGATGAAAAAGAAAAAAGGAAAAAAAAAGAAAGAAAAAGAAAAAAAAAAAGAAAAAAAGAAATAAAAAAAATAGAAAAAGAAAAAGAAAAAAAAAAAGAAAAAGAAAAAAAAAGAAAAAAGAAAAAAGAGAAAAAAAGAAAAAGAGAAAAAAAAAGAAAAAAGAGAAAAAAAAGAAAAAGAGAAAAAAAGAAGTAAAAATAAAAGAAGAGGAACAACAACAAAAAGAAAGACAATTATGAGCATCTTCTCACCTGTTCTGACTGGCTGCTGATACGAAATTGGCGGGACAATTTTCTTTCAGGTTTGTTGTCCATCACTTTTGGTCCAAAGCCCCGAGGAATAAAACCCAGAGTACTGAGCACATCAACAGCGTTACTATGTAACACTTGGAAAGAATCAAGAATATTGTCAGGCATAGACATCAGGAAAGGCAGCTGAGATAGAAAAAGACATGTAACATTATGAGACAGAGTTAAAAGAATCATGATTTGATAAAATTAGAATGAAGTTGAGTTTGGGTTTAATATTATATGTGGTTTTCAATCAATTCATTGCAGTGCTTGGATCCCATTGGTTAAAAAGCTTATCAACAGCAGGAATGATGTCATCATATGTTCATTTTAGCCCACCCTTGTATATGATAAAGATCCGGAAATCCAGTAATTAAATTAATCTATACATATATAAAGGGCAGTTGTGTGTACATGTGTTGTAAAGGGAAGTAACCCTCACGTATGCAAATGAGATACGTATAAAGGAACAACAGAAGATTGGCTCAGCATGATGCGAGTTGATCTCCAACCACGAACGTTGTTTCGTATTCTCAGATTGCAAACACACGTGCTCCAACTTTTCCAAGATAAGTAATCTTACCAATCCTTCTTTTATGCGCAGAGACTTTTTTACCTTGCCGGCCGGAAGCCATTTTTTTGTTATTTGTATTATTTGTAATAAACTATTATTACAACCACTAAATCTTCTCGTAATGTATTTCCAATACATAACAATATGTATGTCCAGAGGAAACTTCGAGAATAAAACAATTTGATTTATATTCGTTAAGATGATTAAAAAATAAAATTTAAATGATAACAGCATGGATGTTTTTTTCATTTAATATTTTAGATAGTAGACATTAACATTTCTTTTCAGAGTAGCTGGATCAATGCAAGGTCTATTTCTTTTTTTTTTTTACATAGGAATTTAAATGGGGCATCCCACGATTAAGTAATAATGGATCTGCGGTACTAACTTAAAAAAAATCCCCCTCTACCCAGGCGATGCAGGGTAGCTGCTGCTAGTTTATAATAAAAATAAAACAGCAAAGGATAGTGTTATATATTGGAACATAAAATATTTGGTATACTAGTATATCCAAATAAGGGTTCACATTAACAATAAAGTACTTTGCAACCAAGTGCTAATAACTGAGGTTGTAAGTAGATGGTTCTTGTAATGATCTGCCGACTGCTCTAAACAGCACTACATTCATAGTCTTGGACCAGTTTATTTACTCTCTAAGAAAAAGTAAGATAGGCTAGTCCACAACAGATAGTGAAATAAAATTAAAAAAACAGAAAAGCATAGTGTCATATATGAACATAGAATGTTCAGTATACTAGTACATTCAAATAAGGGTTCACACTAACAATAAAGTACTTTTCAAATGAGTGCTAATAATTGAGGTTGTAAGTAGACGGTTCTCGTAATGATCTGCCAATGCTCTAAAAAGCAGTATACAACAAGTCGACCAGTTCATTTACTCTTTAAGAAAAGGTAAGATAGGCTAGTCCAAAACAGATAGTGAAATAGAAAAAAAACAAAAAAACCCAAAAGCCCCAGATATACAGGTAAAGTTGTATATACTTACTGTTAGCAGAGTATACATCTTTTTAACAATGTTGTCATAGAAAGTTCCCTGAGATCTATTATAGCAACAAATACAGTCTTTGAACAGTTGCTGGGCAAATTGACACAGCAAAGGAAGTTCATCCAACAATTGGGCGTTCAGAGCTTCATAATCACATTGTGCAACATGGACGTCATTGGCCTGAGAAGACAAGACAAAACAAAATCAAATATTAATGAAATAGATTTACAAAACATTTGCAAAAACAATCCAAAGATTGAAAGAAATTCAATTTCACCAGTCAAAAATCCCCAGAATTGGCCCCCCCCCAATCCCCACCCCTAGATAAGTTTAGTAACCGACCCAACCCACCTAATCCACCCCCCCTCTTATTCTCCCAACTTCTCCCAACCTTCCTCACCCTGCTTTCTTACCCATTCCCCTACCTCCAATGATACACTCCCGCTATAAAAAAGAAAAAAAACACTACATATGTTCAAAATATTCAGAAAAAAAAAAAAAAAAAAAAAATATATATATATATATATATATATATATGTAAAAAAAAAGTCGTCGGGGTGGCCTAAATTCAGTATCTGCCAGTCAGCGAAGGAGTCTATCCCCTTTTCAATAGCGCTAGACCAAGGAGATTGTTTTGGCGTCTGAGGTGGAGCGCAACACCTACCATCAGCTCCTTACTTTACCGCACAGATCTCTGTGCTACTCATACGCTGAGTTGGCAAGGACCGGTATCGAACTAGAAACCTTGTGGTTTCTAGCCGAATGCTCTACCGACTGAGCTCGGGGGGATATATATATATATATGTATGTATGAATTTGATATATTGAAAAAACAAATGATGTTTACAAATGCTTGGGATCATCAGGAGAGAATGTGCACCGTTTTGGGGCCTTCCTCTCAACGGTTTTAACTGCACATCGCCCCCCCTCACTGTTGTGAGGTCCCTCGGAATATCTGTATCGACCGTATGTAATAGATCGGTCTTCAACAAGAGCAAAAACGGGATGAAATACGGTCGATACAGATATTCCAAAGGGACCTCACAACAGGGGGGGGGGGCGATGTGCAGTTAAAACCGTTGAGAGGAAGGCCCCGAAACGGTGCACATTCTCTCCTGATGATCCTAAGCATTTGTAAACATCATTTGTTTTTTCAATATATCAAATTCACACTATCGGATTAATTTCCTTTTATTTCACATATATATGTATGTATATATTAATACTTGTGTTTCTTAATTGTACTAGCAAATATATGCAACCTCCGGGTGCAAGTATTTAAGTTTAAATGTAATGAAATATTAGATTAAATCAGAAAGGCTAATGAAACTAATTAAGAATTCAGATAAAAAGATTTGAACCGGAGTGGGTATAATCGGAAAATAGAACAACTGAAACTTACTCTTTCATCACTTCCGTTTTTCAATGCTAAATTTTCCTAATTTAAATATTTAGTTAAAATAGGAAGTAAAGAATAAAATTACAGTTATTTCTTCTTGTTAATGAATTTCTTTTGGGATTTATTGAAGAGATTTTTACTCATATTCATTAAAATAAAACCAAACAATTAGAAATCAATAATACCAAGCACATTTTTATTAAAATCAGTATTTTTAATATCAATATGCAAATTAGCTTTACGTTTACACTGAAAACTGGTATTTTGTTGTATATATAAAAACAATTGCATGTTATTAATATCTAGGTAAGGCCAACAGTATTAATAATGTCAAACAGTTTTATTATTAATTGAGGTTTAAATAGAAATAGTAATCATGGGAATTGTGACTTGAGTAGTAATATAGTTTCGGTTACAGACAGAAAAACACACAATCTCCATTATAATAAGATGACCATTATCATCATGCTACACCGTCTGGTTAAAAAAATGAAATCATCCAAGATGAAATGCAAAAATGTAAATCCTGATTATCTGGTGTTGCTTATCCGCCAAATTCTTATGAGTGTCATCGCCTCAGCTAAATAACGGACCATTCCGTTTTGATTATAAAGAAAGAAAAGGAAAAAAAAAAAGGGCATACTACACAGGAAAATTATGATAAGAAAGAAAGAGAGTAAGGAAAAGATAAAGAGAGTGGGCAAGTGAGTTTCAATCAAATATAATGAAAAGAAGGAAAGAAAGAAAAAAAGAGTGAGAGAAAATTAAATTATTAAGATTATTATATTTTTTACATATTGAACTATTTTGGAATAGCTGTTAAGTGAACATACCAAACGTTATAATAATTAAATTATCTTACGACTTTATAGGGGAAAGAGGTAGAATATTCTAAGACCCACCGACAAGGGAGCACATCGTTTTGACAGAGTGTATATTATGATTAACTGCAAAGGAATAAATAAATATGAAGTTTGTCATAATAAGCATTTAATAGTTACCTCCCCTGAGACATAATGAATGAAGTGAGTGAGTGCAAAAAAGTTTTCAAATTACAAACTGAAGTGGAAATTAATTTAAACTATAACTTTTGACATATGAGTCAATAATAGTGAAGAAAGCGAAGTCAAACCAGACAAGTACTGTATAGTGGGGATTAAAATAAAATTTAAAATTTAAAAAATAATAAACTCCCATGAGCCTTCATCGGAAGAACCCTCTGTGCATGTGCGTGAAAAAGGACCCACTTTCTACCCTGAAGAAAATCTCTTGGCCATTTTCGAGTTTAGGCCTGAACTGTGTGTAGTCGCTACCACAGCCAGGGGGATATCACCTTGCTGTGGGTTGCTATAACTGGTGAATAAAGCCTAAGTCATAAAACCACCTTCTGCTTTGTCTCTTTCTTTTTCGTTCCTTGAATTCCTTCCTTTTCAGCGCGACCACCAAATGAGATGGGGTTAAAAGTAAAACCCTAAGAACACACAACAAGAATAACAAGCCACCTTTTAAAACCTTAAAACCTAAAACCTCTTGCTACCCCATAGTACACCTCAGCTGTGATCTTTGATGAATGGTTTTGTTACAATTTATTCCACCCATGGTCCACTATTATATAATAGTGGGCCGTGTTCCACCTCATATTGTAATGACCAGTCAAAAATCCCCAGAATTGGCCCCCCCCCCAATACCCACCCCTAGATAAAATTATTAAACTACCCAACCCACCTAATCCCCCCCCCTCTTATTCCACTTCTCCTAACCTTCCTCACCGCTGCTTTCTTACCTATTCCCCTACCCCCAATCATACACTCCCGCTATAAAAAAACACCACTACATATGTTCAAAATATTCTGAAAATCAGTCCTGGTCATTTGTTGAGACAGTTTTTACAGCCTTTGATCATATGTCAAAATTATTCTTTGTAAAATTATTGGAATACGGGTTAAATTGGTTGGATTTTACGGCATGTCAACTCTTGTTGGGTTATTTTATGCTGAAAATGTTTAGTTTTGTTCATTCTTGATGGGTATTCAATTCTTAAAAAATTCAAACTCAATTTTTAAAAAACTCATCTTTTTCTATTAACAAGTAATTCCACTCCAGGTTAGAGTAAACCTGGGAGTACCCTACACTCCCCAGGGCTCCAAAATTAGATTCAGTTTAACGTCATACCCTGGACAGATTAGAATACAGGGCGTTTCAAATTGATACCATTAGATTCAGTTTAACGTCATACCCTGGACAGATTAGAATACAGGGTGTTTCAAATTGATACCATTTTGTAATCTAATAACTTGACTAATTCCCATTCAAATAATATCAAATTTTAACAGCATGTGAAGAAACAGCTCAAAATTCTATGTTTAATATTTTTTCTTTTCTTTTCAGGTATAGAAATTCCATTCACTGGAAAAGAAAAATTATTTAAACATCAAAACATAAAATTTGTTAAAATTTGAGATCATTTGAATGAGAATTTGTCAAGTTATAAAATAACAAAATGATATCAATTTTTCTTAAACACCCTGTACATCTCAAATGATATCAATTTTTCTTAAACACCCTGTACATCTCAAATGATATCAATTTTCTTAAACACATCTCAAATGATATCAATTTATCTTAAACACCCTGTACATCTCAAATGATATCAATTTTATCTTAAACACCCTGTACATCTCAAATGATATCAATTTTATCTTAAACACCCTGTACATCTCAAATGATATCAATTTTATCTTAAACACCCTGTACATCTCAATGATATCAATTTTTCTTAATGTACATCTCAAATGATATCAATTTTATCTTAAACACCCTGTACATCTCAAATCATCTCAAATGATATCAATTTTTTTGAAAGACCCTGTACTATCAATTTGCTTTGATACATAAGGATGAAAAGTTAAAATCACAAAATGATATCACTATTTCTGAAACACCTTGTACATTAGGGTAGGTCGATTTTGGAACTGTAATGTCTCCCATGTGGCAAAAGTTGCAAGCTAATATAAAGAATTATCACACAAATTTATTTTTTAAAACTTTGCCTTCGTTTGAGGAAATAGATTTCAATCTTTTAAAACGTTATCACTATTACAGCTTAACTAATGAGGTAAAAAGTAGCATATCAGATGTGTTGGTGATGATGGCAACATATTTTCAATCTGAATTCTAGTTATGATATTTTATTCATTTCCTTTAAAATGACAACATTTTCTGTTTTAAATATTAAAATTGCTATATTTTCTAACCAATTTCTAGGCTAAATTTTTTTGGGGTTTGTTTTGTTTTACGGCATATCAACCTCAGTGGGTCATTTAATGCCTATAAAGTTTTGAAATAAATCAATTCTTAATAGATAATACAATTTTTTTATAAATACATTTTTCTATTTAACCCATAGATGGGACCCTAACAGGTACTACCACTCCGGGTCAGAGTGGACCAGGGAGCAATGGTGATGAAGGGGTGCTCCACATTCCTCAAACCTCCAAAACTGGAACCTCACCATCAGATAGGGTTTAACGTCATTCCCAGGACATGTAGACCCGCAGCCACCGCCTTCTAGCACCCATATGATAAAAAGGGGTTGGGGCTTGCCATAAGGGCAACAGGGTTGGGAAAGCTAAATTTTGTGAAAACAAGGATTTTTGGTGCATTTAGTAGTGAAAAATCAACCGACCCTATTGTACATCTCAAATGATATCAACATTTTTGAAAGACCCTGTAAAATCAATTTGCTTTAATATATAAGGATGAAGAGTGAACATATTTTGAAGAAAACCAATAATGATTTAAGCAATATTGTATGATCATATAAGAAGAGCAAAAGAATTCCAATCAATTTACCATTCAGAGAAATCAATAATTGATCAATCCCGGGGGAAAAGAGAAATACAATAAATATAAATAGAATAGCTGACCTTATCAATTTTTGATTTTCGAGCAAGACTGTCATAATCGAGCAGTTTGTCAAAACGCTTCTGAATGACTTTATTTGGGCCAAGAAACAATGACTGAAGCTGATTGAGTGGAGACATCACCAAAGATTCTACTGTGTTTTTCTGAAAGACAAAAACAATAAAAAAAAGAAAGAATTTAAGAATTTTCTTCTTGGAATGATTGTATATTAGAAAATTATCAAAAATATCAAGATGATAATGAAAAAAAAAAAAAAAAAAAAAAAAAAAAAAAAATAAAGAAAAAGATATTTAAAACATTATTTGTCTGAATTTTTGAGATCATGATGTTTATAATTATGGACCTTCACCATCAGTTTAGTGTCATACCCAGGATATCTTTTTCTGGGGGCGGGTGGGTCTTACCTATCTGCAGTTAACATATTTTAAGTCCTGTCAAAAAGGACATTTTAAAAAAAAAATTATCGTAAATGATTGACTCATACTAATTTCTTCATCTTTGTGTTTTTTCCCCCACAATGTTTCACCTGTGTTAGGACAATCAGTTGGTTGGTTGGATTTTACAGTATGTCAACCCTTATCGGATTATTCTATGCCAAAGACATTATTTTATTCATTCTTGATGGGTATTAAAATTTTTTTTTTAAACTCAATTTTTTTCTATTTACCCCATAGATGGGACCCTAGCAGGTACAACTGTTCCAGGTCAGAGTGGATCTGAGAGTAATTGCAATAAATGCGTACTCCACACTCCCCAGAGCTCCAGAATTGGAACCTCACCACTAGATGCAGTTTAATGTCATACCCAGGCCATTAAGACCCTCAGTCACCACCTTCTAGCACATATATGATAAAATAGTTTGGGGTTTGCCATAAGTGCAATAGGGTTGGAACAATCATATAGGTGCAAGGGCTTGATGTGACCAGCCAATTGATCGGAGACGGCCTCTCCGATCACCTGTCAAGACAACCAGTCTTGGAGAATGAAAACTCTAAGTTCAAACATCCCTCTACCAAGCTTAACTGGTGAGGAAGGTGCCTGGAGGATCATAAAAAAATCTATAACCCCCCCAAAAAAAAAAAAAAAAAAAAAAACAAGACAATCCCAATTGAAAAATGGATGAGTTTTTCTATGGATCAACAACCATCAAGCAATTTTTTCATTACAGCTGTCGACCAATGAATTGTTTTTGGTTTGTTTGTTTTGTTTTACGGCATATCAACCTCAGTGGGTCATTTAATGCTGATAAAGTTTTGAAATAAATCAATTCTTAATGGATAATACAATTTTTTTATAAATACATTTTTCTATTTAACCCATAGATGGGACCCTAACAGGTACTATCACTCCGGGTCAGAGTGGACCAGGGAGCAATGGTGATGAATGGGGTGCTCTACATTCCCCAAACCTCCAAAACTGGAACCTCACCCCAATGAATTGTATTGTTAACACAACATGCCAAAACACAACAGTACATATATGATAAAAGGGTTGGGGATTTGCCATAAGGGCTGTAGGGTTGGGACAATCATATAGGTGCTAGGACTTGACATGACCAGCCAATTGATCGGAGGGGGTCTCTCCAATCACCTGTCAGGACAACCAGTCATAGAGAAGGAAAACTCTGAATTCAAACCTTAACTGGTGAAGAAGGTGCCCAGAGAGGATGATAAAAAAAAGACTATATAAAAAACCAAAAAACCAAGACAATGGCAGTTGAAAAGTGGATGAGCCTTTCTATGGATCAACAGTCATCAAGCAACTTTTTCACTAGGGCTGTCGACCAATGAATTGTATTGTTAACACTTTGTGAAAGGTCAAACCTGGTCTGAGAAAGAGCTCAACAGACTGGTTGACTGACTTCTGGCCTTCCATAGATGTATGTTGTGTTTTTGGCATGGTTGTTGAAAGAGAAAGCATTTACACATCATTCATATCACATTCAGTAGATGCTTTCATCTCTGTAAAAGACCCATGACCTCCCATTGAACTTAGCACTCAATTCCAATCCCTTGGGGGACATGCATATGAACATACAAACACAAGCAGCAGACATAGATGATCCCTCTGAACAAGATTCAATGACATTCTGTAACACAACTGACACCTGAGAAAGGTCAATGGTACATGGACAAAATGTTAGGAACAAACAACAAAGATGAGGAAATTAGTGTGAAAAAAAAAAAAAAACAATCAGATACAATAATTAAAATATTTATCATAAAATTCAATTTTTTAAATGTTCTTAGACAATACAAATTCATCAACATACCTTGTAAAAAAAAAAAGTCGTTGGGGGCGGCCTAAAGTCGGTATCAGCCAGTCAGCGAGGGAGTCTATCCCCTTTTCAATAGTGCTAGACCAAGGAGATTGTTTTGGCATCTGAGGTGGAGCGCCACACCTACCATCAGCTCCTTACTTTACCGCACAGATCCCTGTGCTACTCATACGCTGAGTTGGCATGGACCAGTATCGAACTAGGAACCTTGTGGTTTCTAGCCGAACGCTCTACCAACTGAGCTAACAATTTTATTTAGTTTGTTTTGGTTATTGTTAAAGGTATATAAAACCTTGTTTGTCCTTGCTTTTCCAGCAGTGTCAAGCATGTCTTGTTCATCTTACTCGGATGGTTTGTATGATAGGGGGCAAGTGGCCATACAGTTGCTTTCTTGTCGGGTGCTGCTTATAAGATTTGTTCAGGACAGCATGTAAATCCTTGTGCAGCTTCCATCAATCTTTTTCTCTAAGCACTTTGTTAAAATCCAAGCGGTGCAGCCATACAGTAGTACTGACAGCTACAATTTGGAAGAATTTTCACTTTATCAGTGAGATCAGATTTCCATATGATTGATAATCTGCCTAGAGAAGTCAATGCTTTCCCAGTGTATATTGACATAGTAAAGTTGGCAGAATAGCCTATTGTTGGTATCAGCTGGACAACGAGGGAGTCTATCCTCTTTTCACTAGTGCTAGACCAGGGAGATTGTTTTTTGCATCTGAGATGGAGCGCCACACCTACAATCAGCTCCGTACATATCCGAGCTGTGCTACTCGTGTGCGGAGTTGTTTTTATTCTTAGATTTTATTTTCTTCTTTTTAGTTGCTAAAAATTTCCTATTGATTTTCATAGAAATTCCAATTTTACCAGATTATAAAATTTTAAAAAAATTATTTTCATCTCATCTAAATTTCAATATATTCAACTATGAATCAAAAATTCTTTTGTATTCTTGATTAATACAAAAGAAAAATCTTTTGAATTTAATAAAATAGAAAATCTTAAATGAATTGTTCAGATTTTTGGTAAGATTTAAAAAAGATAAAAGACAAAAAATATTTATAATCAGGACATTGTGTACAAAAGACAAAAGATAACTGACAAAAAAAAAAAAAAAAAAAATATTGATTAGTGAAAATACTGAGAATATTAAAATGATTTTAATTATTTTTTTCCTTTTTTCATAATCAATATATTCAGTTTTCAGTTCTTTCTTTGGTATTAACTATTTGCCTACCAAATTTCCCCAATAGCTGTACCAAATTTTCTTGGTATATTTAACCTGTATGATGTGATATTTCAAAGTTCACTATCTATTCACCTTAGAACTATTCAAATAAAAGTAAAAAAAGTAAAGTCATCGGGGCGGCCTAAAGTCGGTATCAGCCAATCAGCGAGGGAGTCTATCCCCCTTTTCACTAGCGCTAGACCAAGGAGATTGTTTTTGCATCTGAGGTGGAGCGCCACACCTACCATCAGCTCCTTACTTTACCGCACAGATCCCTGTGCTACTCATAACGCTGAGTTGGCGAGGGCCGGAATCGAACTAGGAACCTTGTGGTTTCTAGCCGAGCGCTCTACCAACTGAGCTAAAAGTCATAATTATTGTAAAAATGTTTACCCAATCTCTTTGCACAAGCAGAATGTGACACAAGGTCAATTTTTAAGCAGATCTTAATGGGTTTGAATTCAGAGTTTTCCTTCTCCTAGACCATGTTGCCATACCAAGGTTAAAGAGCCCACTCTACCCTACAATTTATCCATAGCAGCACAAAGCCAGAAGTATTGGGCGCCCACTTAGAATCAAACTCACTAACAATGGTCTGTGAATCTAGCTTTCTAACCATTACACCATGTGAAGTGCCCATTACATCTTGATATATCTCTATTAAATACAGAATTAATTCTTCTAGAGCTTCTTCCAATTGTCCTACTGCATATATAGATCCTCTAAATGGTTCCCTTCTTCTACCAAGATTTTCTGTTACTGCTTCTTATGGTATAGTATCATTACATTTTGATATAACTATTAAATACAGGATTCATTCTCCCAGGGCCTCTTCCAATTGTCCTACTGTGTCCTTCATATCTTGCTCTTTTGTACATAGATCCTCTAAACGGTTCCATGCTTCTACCATAATTTTCTGTTACTGCTTAATACACTGATAATTGTTATGGTCTGGTATAGTGTCTCCAGTCACATGATATATGTGCTGCAAACTAGCACATACCAAAATATTGCAAAACTTTTGCCTCACCCCTAGCATTATCAAAAATAGTATTCAATAACTTATTTGTTTCTTTTATAACAAATTTAAACATCAGAAAATTACTACTATTATTTTTTACATTTGCTTATATATTTCATGCAGTAAATGTAAAAACTATTATGAGATAGTGTAGTCCCTAGTTTATTCAGTTCTTTTATTACTAAAATGTGCGCCCTCACTGCCAACCATAGGGTCTCCTCCTTTGGAAATACCCGCAGCAGGGTTGTGGGGATTAAAAATATACAAAAATAAAAATAAAATAAAAAGAACAAACTCCCATGGGGCCTTGACCGGGAGAACCCCTTCGCACAGGACCGACAAATAGGACTGACTCCCACCCCCCAAAATAATACCTCCGCCATTCGAACTGAGGTCGTAATTGGGTCTAGTTGGTCTGGTTAGCCAGGGAGATTTTCCCTCCCTACAGGCCACTATGACCCTGTTCAATAAAGCCTAAGTTGTAAAACTACCTCTGGCCTTTGTCTCTTTCCTTTCTAGTTCCATTTCATCGTACCAGCCCACAAGAACAAAGAACCAACTTTTATTGGGGTTAATATACCAGTACCAACAAACATAACTTGGCCCCATAGGGTCACCCTAAATGACAAAAAGGCACAAGAGGAACAACCACAACACAATGCCATCAAACGTGACTGGACCTTCAGCTGCAGCCACTGTGACTGTACCTGTCTGATCTGCATTGGCCTTTTCAGCCTCAAACATATCTGCAGTCAACATAGAACACCCCCTTAATCTTATTCAGTTCTTTTATTACTAAAATCTGTGCCCTCACCACTAACCATATGGTCTCCTTCTTTAAAAACACACAAAGGCCAGCCTTAAGAACAAAAGACACTGGAGGAAGAACCACAATGCCATCAAATTGTGACCAGACCTTCAGCTGCAGCCACTTTGACTGTGCCTCCCTATCCTGCAATGATTTTATCAGTCATGAATATGCCTGCAGTCAATTTAGACCACCTCCTTAATCTTATTTTAGTTCTTTTATTACTAAAATCTGCACCTTCACCACCAACTATGTGGTCTCCTCCTTTGCAAACATCCGCTGGGCCAGCCTCAAGGACAAAAAACACAGGAGGAAGAATCACAACACAATGCCATCAAACCGTGCATTCCTGTCCCGCAATGACCTTATCAGCCACAAACATTCCTGCAGTCAACCTGGGCCACTCCCTTTATCTTATTCAGTTCTTTTATTACTAAGAAAAAGAACCACAATTCCATCAAATCATGACCAGACCTTCAGCTGCAGCCACTGTGATCATACTTTCTTGTCCCGCAATCACCTTATCAGTCACAAACATTCCTGCAGTCAACCTGGACCACTCCCTTAACCTTATTCTGTTCTTTTATTACTAAAAGAAGAACCGCAATGCCATAAAATTGTGACCAGACTTTCAGCTGCAGCAACTGCAACCGTGCATTGCTGTCACGCAATGACCTTATCAGTCATGAACATAACTGCAGTCAATTTGGACCACCCCCTTTAATCTTCGTTCACAAAACCAAGCCATGATTACTAAAATATATGAGTGACTTTGTGTTCTATATCTATATTGTAAAGATACATAACACAACTATGGTGGATTCTATTTATGAGATATTAGATTTAACAGTTCTGCAAAGAGTCATGCTACAAAAATATTCTTCTTAGAGAACAGAGTCACTTTGCCAATAAAAATAAAACGA
This sequence comes from Doryteuthis pealeii, assembly GCA_023376005.1. Taxonomy (NCBI): domain Eukaryota; kingdom Metazoa; phylum Mollusca; class Cephalopoda; order Myopsida; family Loliginidae; genus Doryteuthis; species Doryteuthis pealeii. The sequence goes on from CM042163.1 coordinate 47,645,558, forward strand.
AAAAAAAAAAAAAAAAAAAAAACAAAAACAAACAAATAATAGAGTGTACGTACAAACTCTGGATAATACTGAGTGCAGATGAGGTTAGTGGCTTCCATATAACATTTCAGTTCTTCAGACTGAGCATCATTGTAGATAGTAACGATATCAGCACACAGGTTCTCCCAGCAGATGACATATTCCTAAAAATAGAAAAAGAGAAGAGCAATGAACAACAACAAAGAAAAGAAAAGAAGGTTTCTGTGATACAATTCAAAGCAGCTGTTCTTTACTGTGGACAACCAGAAGAAATGCAGGTGGAAATATTTTGATGGGTCGCCTCCGTTTTATATACCTGATAATTCAACAGGTGAAACAAGGTAAATATGTACAATAGAAATAGTGAGGAAACCAAATTGCTTAATATAAAATAGATTTTTTTTTTGGTAAATGTATTCACTTAAAAGCCGCCTCTAGTGGCCATTAGGTCCTGTGTTAAGTTATATTCCTAAAAATAGCAAAAGAGAAGAACAATGAACATCAGAAAAGAAAAGAAGGTTTCTGTGATACAATTCAAAGCAGCAGTTATTTACTGTGGACAACCAGAAGAAATGCAGGTGGAGATATTTGATGAGCTTTTTTTGTCACCTCCATTTCATATACTTCAACAGGTGCAACCCCCCCCCAAAAAAAAAAAAAAAAAAACAAAAGTAAATGTAATAAAAATAGTGAGGAAACCAAATTGCTTAATATAAAACATATTTTTTTTTGGTAAATGTATTTTTTTTTGGTAAATGTATTCACTTAAAAGCCGCCTCTTGTGGCCATTAAGTCCTATGTCAAGTCATATCCTATTCATGAAATGTATATTAATACTAATTACAAATCAATAAATAAGAGGAAGTACTATAAAAGAAGCATTTCATAATTATCATTATCAAGAAATTATAATAATTAGGGTGAGCATGAACACTGATCCTATAACATTATGAGGGTAATCGCAAAGGTAAGTAAGTAAAGTTGTCAGGGTGGCCTAAAGTTGGTATCAACTAGACAGCAAAGGAGTCTATCCCCTTTTTAATAGCGCTAGACTGAAGAGATTGTTTTGGCATCTGAGGTGAAGCGCCACATCTACCATCAGCTCCTCACTTTATCACACAGATCCTCGTGCTATTCATACGCTGAGTTGGCAAGGGCTGGTATCGAAGCCAGAACCTCGTAGTTCCTAGTCAGATTCTCTAACGACTGAGTTTAACCGGCCCTTAAAAATCGCAAAGGTAAGGTTTTCAAAATATTTAGAAATCACAGAAACGTTTATTGCTGTCAATGATGTTTACATTTGAACATGTATCTATTTTTCTGCATTATAGCAATGACCAAAGTTGAATAAAATCCACACCCTATTTTTGTCTGAGTGGATGTTAAAAGCTTTTTAACCCCTCATTTTCCTTCAGAAAAGCTAAATTAAAATATAATGAGGGTATAAATCAATGATATATCAAAAAATTAATTTAAAAAGTGATTAAAAAATAATAAAGGATAAAATATATAATAAAAAGCAAATAAAAGACAAATATGTATTATTTGGATTATTCAAACTATTGTCCTCATCTTTATTGCTATCTGTACAATATTTCAGTCAATGTGCCCTCCAGTCTTCTTCAGGAATTTCTTGTTGGACTTGGGGGCCTTCTTGAACTTGGTAACTTTCAGGTGAAACATTGTACAGATAACAATAAAGATGAGGACAATAATCAAAATTATCAAGCCTCATCTCAAAAATTCAGAGAAAAAGACAAATAAGAGAAAAAAAAATATAAACTAGATTATTATAATAATAAAAATAAATAACTTAAAAACAAGAATATATAAAGAATAAAAGATAAAACAAATATATAGAAAAATAATTTTTATTGATCTATATATATAACTCTAGATAAGAGATTTGTTTTTGACTTTTTAAAATCCTGGACAATGCTGGGTAGCCCTGCTAGTTCTAGATATAAAGGAACAGCTTAGTATAAGTCTCAGCTATTTAATCCCCTTGATACAGAAAGCCTCCTGTTAATTATATATTACTGTAATCAAATATTGACTTATCAGTCTCAAATTTGAAAATCTTTTAAAATTTCTATTGATCTCTTTCTAAATTTTATTTTGTATAATTATAGCTTTGTAGAAATCTAATAAGGGTGGTGCAGGGAGATATTTTCATCCTGAGTGACAATAAACCTCTTCAGGTCTCTTGGACTCTTCTGAGTATTCTATCCGATCTCTACAATGCTGTTGTCTAAATGGTCTCAATTCTTTTGATTACAAGTTACTCTAGTCTGTTGTCTAAACTTTTGAGGATTGTTCCAAGTGCACCAACTACAACAGGTATCACTTTCACCCTCATATTTCAGTTTAAAAAAAAAATCTCTAACAAGGTCCATGTATTATTATTATTTGCTCCTTTTGAGTTTTCACATCAGCATTAGCTGATGGCCTTTCACTGGAGTCTGAGTGACAGCAGGTCTCCTCAGGTCTCCAGGACTCTTCTGAGTATTCTGGCAGATTGCAGCAGTACAGTGTTCTGAATGGTTTCAATCCTTCCTCTGATTTCCAAACTTTCCAAACCCTTTTCTAATCCTTTTGGGACTGTTCCAAGTGCACCAACTACAATTGGTATCACTTTCACTTTCATATTCCATAACTTTTTCAGTTCTCTGGCAAGGTCTAGATATTTGTCCATTTTTTCATTTTCATTTAGCTTCACCCTGTGATCTGCTGGCACTGCAAAATCCACCAGTTGACAAGTTCTTTCTTTTTTGTTTATCAATACTAGGTCTGGTCTTCTTGCTGGGATAAGGTGATCCGTTTTTATTTCAAAGTCCCAGAGAATTTTATGCATTTCGTTCTCAAGAACAGAGTTTGGTTTATGCATATACCATTTTGTTGTATGGTCAAAATTTAATTTATTATTATTATTATCATGAGGTGGAAAGATACACAGATGAATAGCGTGCTTAACACATTTATTAAACCCTAGCATCCGGTGATGAATGGATACAGAACAAATAAGTACAAACAATTAACAAGACAAACTCACACTAAAAGAGGAGGGGTCAGTTTGGTATAGCCAATGCAGCAAAGTCAGTCTGAATATTATTCAGCTAGTTAATCTACTTTAATTGTAGGCTATTTTATGGCTATGAGCCAGTCCATCTGGTAGAGTACATACTCTACTAAAAGTTTCTATATGTATTTACCCAAAACCTTCCACTATAAGCAGGGTGTAACACAAGGTCAATTTTTGAACAGAGTTATCTGTACAATATTTTGGCCGATGTGCCCTCTGGCCCTTTTCAGGTATTTCTTGTCGAACTTGGGAACCTTCTTGTCGTAATCGGGAGCCATCATGGAACTTTGAACCTAATCCTTTATTCAGTCCATCGGGGTATCCTGTTCTCATTCCGCTAACCACAGCAAATCATCCAGAAAAAAGTAAAATTGTCACCCATCCCCTTCAATTTTTCTGAAATTTTGTACAGGTGTGGACTAAATTAACATTAGACAGTCCCCGAAATTTGAGCTTCCATTTCCAAAAATTGGCAAAGTTATGTGGATTTTTAGCAAAATAGATTACAAAACGTCTTCATTTTTCGCGAACTCACTCAAATTTGGAGAGCTAAAAATCGACATAACTCCACCAATTCAAGAAATTCTGGGGATTGTCTAATGTTAACATAATCCACACATGTACAAAATTTCAGAAAAATTGAAGGGGGTGGGTGACATGGCCTGGATGATTTGACATCGAATTACCCAGAAGTCAATGTTTCTGAGTTAAATGTGCATCAGCCCCACTCCTCCAAAAGATGAACAAGAAAACAAAGTTGAAAATGACTTACATCTAATTGTTTCAGATATGTGTCCACATCTCGCAAGAAGACCTTGATCACCTTTTCAATGCTACGGAACTGAATCTCAATTTTCTCAAACTGCTCATCTTTTGTCTGAAAAAGAGAGAAAAACATTAAAAAATTAAATATATATATATATTTACCAACCCCTCCACATGAACTGGATGTGACAAATAGTCAATTTCTAAAGTGGAGTTTAACAGGTTTGAATTCAGAGTTTTCCTTCTCCTAGACTGGTTGCCTAACCAAGGTTAAAGAGCCCAGTTTGCCCTATATTTAAAAATATAAATCTACTACATAAATGGCAATTCCTATTTGTGTATAACCAGTTGATACCTATACTAAATATCTGATCTTGATAAAACTTTACACACATATTAAGCTAATATTCAGGAACATGACTGGTTAATTGGATTTCAATAAAAATCAATAATTGAACCCCAGGGGACATCTTTACAATGGAGGAGGAAAAAAGATGTTTCAGTAAGAGAGGGGTGCTTTTTTAAAATCCAGTATGGGCACCCAGATTTGCTAGCATTTTCGGGTGCACTCTGGGAACTGTGAATAACCCCACCTTTCCAAGGTATTATTGGGGACTGTAGCTAGTAAATAAATTTTATAAAAAGAAACTACAAAAACAAAAAACAATACAAAAATAACCCTAAATTACAGAATAATGAATCTTAATGAAGAAAAAGAGAGAGAAAAAAAAAAAGATATCTTCAAAAAAGTATAGCTGAAATAACTAAGAGAGAAAAAAAAAGATATCTTCAAAAAAGTATAGCTGTAATAACTAAGAGAGAAAAAAAAAGATATCTTCAAAAAAGTATAGCTGAAATAACTAAGAGAGAAAAAAAAAGATATCTTCAAAAAAGTATAGTTGTAATAACTAAGAGAGAAAAAAAAAGATATCTTCAAAAAAGTATAGCTGAAATAACTAAGAGAGAAAAAAAAAAGATATCTTCAAAAAAGTATAGCTGAAATAACTAAGAGAGAAAAAAAAAGATATCTTCAAAAAAGTATAGCTGAAATAACTAAGAGAGAAAAAAAAGATATCTTCAAAAAAGTATAGCCGAAATAACTAGGAGAGAAAAAAAAAGATATCTTCAAAAAACGTATAGCTGTAATAACTAAGAGAGAAAAAAAAAAGATATCTTCAAAAAAGTATAGCTGTAATAACTAAGAGAGAAAAAAAAGATATCTTCAAAAAATATAGCTGAAATAACTAAGAGAGAAAAAAAAGATATCTTCAAAAAAGTATAGCCGAAATAACTAGGAGAGAAAAAAAGATATCTTCAAAAAAGTATAGCTGTAATAACTAAGAGAGAAAAAAAAAGATATCTTCAAAAAAGTATAGCTGAAATAACTAAGAGAGAAAAAAAGATATCTTCAAAAAAGTATAGCTGAAATAACTAAGAGAGAAAAAAAAGATATCTTCAAAAAAGTATAGCTGAAATAACTAAGAGAGAAAAAAAAGATATCTTCAAAAAAGTATAGCTGAAATAACTAAGAGAGAAAAAAAGATATCTTCAAAAAAGTATAGCTGAAATAACTAAGAGAGAAAAAAAAGATATCTTCAAAAAAGTATAGCCGAAATAACTAGAGAGAAAAAAAAAGATATCTTCAAAAAAAGTATAGCTGAAATAACTAAGAGAGAAAAAAAAGATATCTTCAAAAAAGTATAGCTGAAATAACTAAAAAGGAAACTTATTGTAAAGTTCAGTAATAGAACCAGAAAATCAGGTTTTTAAATTTATACCAAATAGTTTTCAGCTCTACTGAAAAAGGGAATGACCTTGAGTCATGAAAAGTACATGTTATTCAACTAGAAGTTCAATATTAGAAGTTGGCATATTGTTTGTCAAGTCTCTTTTCAAACCTTCTAATAATAATAATAATAATAATAATACTAGGGCGAATCAAAAGAAAGTTTTTAAGTAAGTGATCAATAACTGTAGAGTGAAAACAATATTTAAACATTAAGATAGTATGAAATATATTCTAAAGGCTCAACAAATCAACAAACTTTCTTTCCTTTTTTTTAAAAGATTTTATGGCATGTCAACCCTTGTTGGGTTATTTTATGCCAAAGACGTTTTGTTCAATTCATTCTTGATGGGTACTGAAAATTTCTTTTTTGAATTCAATTTAAAAAAAAACCCAAACACATTTCAACAAATCAACAAACTTTCTTTCTTTTTTTTAAAGATTTTATGTCATGTCAACCCTTGTTGGGTTATTTTATGCCAAAGACGTTTTGTTCTATTCATTCTTGATGGGTACTGAAAATTTCTTTTTTGAATTCAATTTAAAAAAAAACCCAAACACATTTCAACAAATCAACAAACTTTCTTTCTTTTTTTTAAAGATTTTATGGCATGTCAACCCTTGTTGGGTTAGTTTATGCCAAAGATGTTTTGTTCTATTCATTCTTGATGGGTATTAAAAATTTCTTTTTTTAATTCAATTTTACAAGAAAAACATTTTTGTTAACTCATTTTCTTCTATTTAACCCTTAGATGTGACCCTAACAGGTGTTAGCATTCCAGGTCAGGGTTGATCTCGGAGTAATGGCAATGAAGGGATACTCCACACTCCACAGAGTTCCAGAATTGGAAACTCCCCATTAGATGCAGTTTAACGTCATACCCAAGACACTAAGACCTTCAGCCATCAACTTCTAGCACATATATGATAAGAAGGATTGGGGTTTGTCATAAGAGCAATAGGCCCATGACAATGATATAGGTGCTAGAGGTTGACATGACCAGCTGATTGATTGGAGAGGGCCTCTCCAACCATACAACTAGCCTAAGTAAGGGCCAAAGTAGTGTGTTGCAAGTCATGGATTGCTCAGCTACCAGGATTCTGTCCTTAAGCATCACAGCCAACAGACTTGGAGAAATCTTACCCCTCTGCAGAGGTGCAGTTGGTGTATTCTACAGCCCCAGCCAACAGGGCTAAGAGTGGATCCCACAACGAAAGAAAAGAGATGGGTCATCAAAAAAAAAAAAAAAACCAGCGTGGGATTCAAAGTGATGATTGCTATCGTTCTAAGAAGATAGCAGAAAATTATCCAACACCTTCAAGTACGAGCACCTCCAACCAGAAGTTGGCTTTGCAAATTTTATTTATTTAAGCTAACATTTAATGTTCTTTAAAAGAGTAAGTCTTTTAGAGCCTTTTGTGGTAGTGACAAGGTATATTAATTTCTCAGCAACACAGTATTTGGACCATATGACCTTAAGGCACCCCTTCTGTAATCTCGACTCATGGGGACACTTTTCTCATTTAAACTGTAAAAATCTGGTTGTTTGTTAGGGGTTAGGGGTTAGTTTTATAATTAAAAAAAAAAACTCTAAAAATCGTATGTAAACAATTAACTTGATTTTGACGGTGTAAATGGAAAAAATGTCCCCACGAATCGAAATCGCAAAAGGGGTTCCTTAAGGTCATATGGTCCCAGTATTTAGCCACCAGAAGAAATAAGAGATTGTCCATGGGAATATAAGCTGATTTTTACTTACCATAATTGATAATCTTTAGCACTAACAGGTGACAATGATCTCAATAGTAACAGCTAGATCAATGTAGTAATGGCCCTAATTTGAGTTGTACTCACCTGTAGACTGATGCCCAAGTTACTGGAGAGGCGACCCTTCATTCGAGTTGATTTCTTTTTGATTGAATGGAAATTGAGCTTGGCAAATTTCTCTCCAATTGTCTCATCGCTGTCCTTTTTATACTTGAAAACTAAAATAAAATAAAATAAAACCATTGGAAATGTCATTAAAATGGGATGATTTGATAAGGTTAAAAAATATTGGTTTATGCTACTACTGAAATTATGTGTTTGTTTGTTTTTGTTTTACGGCATATCAACCTCGGTGGGTCATTTAATGCCAACAAAGATTTGAAATAAATTCAGTCTTAATGAATACTCATTTTTTTTTTAAACGCATTTTTGTATTTAACCCATAGATCGAACCCTAACAGGTACTACTGCTTCAGGTCAGAGTGGACCAGGGAGCAATGGTGATGAAGGGGTGCTCCACATTCTCCAAAACCTTCAGAACTGGAACCTCACCATCAAATAGAGTTTAACGACATTCCCAGGACATGAAGACCCTCAGCCACCACCTTCTAGCACCCATATGATAAAAAGGGCTGGGGCTTCAATAGGGTTAGGACAGTCATATAAGTGCTAGGGCTTGATGTGTTCCATCCTTAAGCACCACGGGTCGCCACCCATGGCCAACAGGTGGACCCATTGGGGGAGTCTTACCCCTTTGCAGAGGTGCAGTTGGTGTGTTCTAACACCCCAGCTGACAGGTCAGGAAATTATGTGTCCTTTTACTGATAAAATTAGATTATTTATATGGATTTATATGTAGGCAAGAAAAATGGAATTGAATCTGACAGTATGTTGAAAAATGAATCAGAGTGAAGAAAATAGGAAAAGTGATGAGAATTTATTGATATTTGACAAAATGTATCAACACTTAAGTGTTTTGATTAAGGATCCACAGTATCAAACACATATTCAAAATAATGTATTAGACATAGGTCAGTATTAGCCGGACAATGTCCCCTTTTCCCTAGCGCTAGACCAAGGAGATTGTTTTGGCATCTGAGATGGAGCACTACACTTTCCATCAGCTCCTCACTTTACTGCACATATGATGAGTTGGTGAAGGCTGGTATTGAACCCGGAACCTTGTGTTTCCTAGTCCGATGCTCTACCGACTGAGCTCATTGCCTAGGATTTAAAGAGTTAAAAATAAATCTCTTATCTATATTTATATGAGAAGAAAAAATGGATATGAAATCCAACAGTGTAAAGAAAACATATAGTTTAGAAAAAACAACAAAATTAAGTCAAAGATTGACTTACATATAGCCGATGCTAAAGCGTTTCGGTTTTAATCAAAACCATCAACGGGGCTTAATATAATGGTATTGATTCATGTGAAAGGAATGATGTAAAAATAAGCAAAAAGTTTGTGAGACTTAATTTGTGATGTTAAATGGCTCAACTCTGCAACCGAAATGCAAGAAAATGTAAAAATGGAATGACACATGGTGTGAGTGTTTCCATTCAAATGGTTGATGATGCTATTATCCCAGAAATTGTTGGTTTTGGAAAAATCCAAAATTTTTTGCTTATTTATTGAAAGGAAAATATCAAATTAGTTTTGGTTTCAATTTTGCTTAATGGCATATCAACCTCTGTGGGTCATTTAATTCCAAAAATCATTTAAATAGATTTGTTTTTCATATGGGTTTTGGGCTTTAGAGATTTGGTTTATGGTGGTATTTGGTTATATTTGGTCAGTTTTGATGGAAGGGTCAAGTAGGTTAGATCTTGAAAAGATCTTTTTTTTCTTTTTCCTTTTTTAAATTCAAGATGTCTTCCGGTTTGATATTTTTGATAGACAATTGTTGAAGTATATCGGGGAGTTGAGGGTAAGTGTGGCATTCCACCCCAGCAAAAACAATTTCCCTGGTCTAGCACTAGTGAAAAGAGGACAGACTCCCTTGCTGTTTAGCTGATACTGGCCATATCGCAGGCTTTAGCATTACTTACTAGTATGGTAAATGAAGCTCATAAATGATAGGAGATTGTTGAAGAATATCTGGGAGCTGATGGGAGGTGTGGCGCTCTGTCTCTTAAATTTAAGTTTGTCTGCTAATATGCTAATATTTGGTGCATGGTTATCAGTGTCTGTTGCAGCTTAAGAGGATGTGTTTAACAATGAGGGGTACTTTGCTATCAAAATTGTAATTCCATGAAAAGTTAGTTTTAATTATGATCCCCACAAAAAAAAAAAGAAAAAAGATCACAAAAAATATTGTATTTCTCTGAATTTTTGCGATGAGGCTTGATGATTAATACTATTTATATTACTCGGACTATTGTCCTCATCTTCATTGTTATCTATACAATGTTTCAGCTGATGTGCCCTTTGGCCTTCTTCAGATATTTCTTGTCGGACTTGAGAACCTTCTTGTCGTAATCGGGAACCATCACGGAACTTTGAACCTAACCCTTTATTCATGAATGAGAACTGGATACCCCATGGACTGAATAAAGGGTTAAATTCAAAGTTCCGTGATGGCTCCCAATTATGACAAGAAGGTCCCCAATTACGACAATAAGGTTCCTGAATCCAACAAGAAATACATGAAGAAGGCCAAAGGGCACATTGTCTGAAACGTTGTACAGATAACAATGAAGATGAGGACAATAGTCCGAGTAATACAAATAATACTAAACAATATTGTCATTAAAAATTGTCAATTAACTCACCTAGATCTTTCCTCCTTTTATATTCATTAATTGATTTGGCAACATCTGTCATGGAATCAATAGCTATTTGAATTTCTTTCTTGTCAGGATGTTCATCATCTGTTGTCTATAAAAAAAATACAATATTTGAATGAAACATCAAAATCATTTTTATTCTTATTTGTTTTTAAGCCCAGAAGGAACTATTAAATAAATAGCACTCTTCTAAATTTAAACAAATTAATTTTCTGTTTGAGATTCAATGCTGATCAGCCAACACTGGTGTGTCCATATCTTGGTCGGTTCTTGTCATATTATCAGAGAGATCAGATTTACATATGATTGATAACCTATCAATAGCAGTTCATGCTTTTCCTATGCATATAATGACATCAGTTTTTGTAGATGAGATACTACTACTGAGAGTAAAATAGTACTCAGCCTAAAATATTACACAACAATGTATAGCAAAATAGTACCCAATCTAAAATATTAAGCTTACAGTGTTTAATAAAATAGTGCTTAATCTAAAATATATGGCTTATAGAGTATAATGAAACAGCGCCTAATCTAATATATTAAGCTTACAATGTAGAGTAAAATAGTGCTCAATTTACAATACTGGGCTCATAGTGTATAATAAAAATCTAAAATCTGATCTAATGCATTGGAAATGATTTTTACTATAAAAATGAAAATAAAATTATTTTTACTACAAAAATGCATTGGACATGATTTTTACTATAAAAATGAAAAGGAAATGATTTTTACTATAAAAATGCATTGAATGATGATTTTTACTATAGAAATGCATTGGAAATGATTTTTACGATAAAAATGCATTGAAAATGATTTTTACTATAAAAATGCATTGAAAATGATTTTTACTATAGAAATGCATTGGAAATGATTTTTACGATAAAATGCATTGAAAATGATTTTTACGATAAAAATGAAAAGGAAATGATTTTTACTATAAAAATGCATTGAATGATGATTTTTACTATAAAAATGCATTGAATGATGATTTTTACTATAGAAATGCATTGGAAATGATTTTTACGATAAAATGAAAAGGAAATGATTTTTACTATAAAAATGCATTGAATGATGATTTTTACTATAGAAATGCATTGGAAATGATTTTTACTATAGAAATGCATTGAAAATGATTTTTACGATAAAAATGAAAAGGAAATGATTTTTACGATAAAAATGCATTGAATGATGATTTTTCCTATAGAAATGCATTGGAAATGATTTTTACGATAAAATGCATTGAAAATGATTTTTACGATAAAATGCATTGAAAATGATTTTTACTATAAAAAAATGAAGTCTAATCTTAAATATGGGCTTAAAACATATACTAAAATAGTGCTTAAAATCTAAAATATTGGGCTTACAGTGTTTAATAAAATAGTGCCCAATCTAAAATATTAGGCTTACAATGAATAGTAAAATAGCACTTGACTTCAGATATTGATTTTACAAGTTCAAATGGTTAAGAAGTATTTATGGATTTTAGATACAGAAAATATCAACATCTATAGCAGAATTTTTACATTAAAAAAAAATGTTCAAAGAAAAAATATGCTTAAACTGAGAATGAGAAGATTGATTTACCTTGAGCAGTTCGCTTAGTAAGAGAGGATACTTTAATATTCTCTGGATAGGTTTGATTAAGATGGAACCAAGGTCAAACACGTTTGTCAACTGGCGCATGCATTGTAATCTTTGTTCAAAATATTCTTTGATTTGTGGATTGTCTTCATACTGAAATAAAAAAAAGATAAAATAAAACATTGTAAATTAAAAAATAGACCTGATCTTAAGTTTCAATAGTTTTATGTGTAATTCATTAATTGGAATTAAAAAGAATAAAAAAGGAAAATAAAGAGACAATAAAACAAAGAAATGGAAATACAAATGTAAAAAATTAAGAGAAGGAAAAGATAAATGAGAAAAAAAAGAAATGAAGCACAGAAGAAAATTCAGAAAGATAAAAAGAAAGGGAAAGAATATACCAGGAAAAGAAAGTTCAGAAAGAAAGAAATATAATGAAGGAAGGGGAAAGAAAGAAAGGTAACAAAAGAAAAAAGAAAAGAATGAATGAAAAAGAAAGAAAATATTAAGATATAGAAAAATAACAGAGAAAGAAAGAAATCAAATAAAGAAAGAAAATTAAGAAAGATCTTAAGTCTGTTTTCATAGTTTTATATGTGTGATTCACTAATTGGAATTAACAGCTCTAATATTGTATGATTGGTTTTAACCACATCTCAAATGTTCTAAGATTGTTTTTTTCCTTTTTTCTTGTCTGATAGCATATCAACCTTCATGGGATATTGTAACGATAGTCTTTCACCTGAGTCAAAGCATCAGCATTGCCTAGGCTGTCTGACTGTTATGTCCTGGATGCATGCTCGGTGTTAAGATCTTTTGTGTGCAGTTGGTTTTGTCATGGCGTGAAGGGCCAGGATGTTAGAAACTGTGAATTGAAGCACCCAGATTTAGTCCAACCGCCTGCTTTATCAACAGGTTATGCAGCGAAGACTGGAAGAAAGACAATTCCAATGCTTTGCAAGCAAGATGTTTATAACATAGTTGAAAACTGCTGTAATATTGTAATTCAGTTATTTAATGCCAAATCCATCCTTATAAAAGAATAGTAATCATACTATTGAACCCAAGGGTATTAGTCTGAAAGTGAAAGTGAAAGTAATAGCATACTGGAGTTTAAAACTCATTAACTATAATGTCGCAGTACAGCACATTATATAATGGTTAGAAAAAGAATTTAAGAGGATATTTTTTGAGAATTATCAGATAAATTACTTAACAGAATTTTATCTGTGTATTAATATTGTATTGTTCTGTGCAAAGATTCTCTTTTTTTTTCATGATAGTTTGAAAGGAAAAATCAATTTAAAGTGAAAGGATAGAATAAAGTAAAGATAAAAAATAGAAATGGAGTTACCTTCTCTAATAATGTTATCACTTCATCATGGTTCTTGCAGTAAGGACCATAAGCCTGTTTCATCTCCTCAGCCAAATGGACAAAACATGGACCTACAATTAAAGACATCATCACCAGATGAAATTCAGGATCAGCTCTATGAATAACTACCAGGTTGAGTTTTTATACTGCTCTGCTTGCTTGACATCTGAGCACTTCAATTTTATTAATTGACTGGTTTTTTTTTTTATTGATTCAGATTTATTTTTTTTATTGAAAACTTTAAAAATCTCATTGGGTCCTCATCTTATCATTGTTGTCGGGGTGGCCTCAAGTTGGTATCAGCCAGTCAGCGAGAGAGTCTGTCCCATTTTCACAAGTGCTAGACCAAGGAGATTGTTTCAGTGTCTGAGGTGGAGCACCACACCTACCATCAGTTCCTCACTTTACTACACAGATCCTGTGCTACTCTTACACTGAGTTGGCAAGGGCTGGTATCGAACCAGGAACCTTGTGGTTCCTAGTCAGACACTCTACTGACTGAGCTAAACTGGCTCTTATTAGCTAAAAAGCCACTTTAAGGTTTGGTATTTCAATTTAAGATTGAATATTATTAAGTTTCTTCAAATTCCATCATTCATAGATAATCTCTTTACTGTCAAAAACTTGTTTCATTTATTTTATATTGGCCCCCATTATTATTATTATTGAAATATTTTGGTTATATAAGGTGTGCTGGCTGTCCCAACTTAAACTTAGAGACTCGACTGTTGCTTGCTTGAATACACGGTTGGTTAACTATTTAAAGGCCTTGATGGAAAGGTGTTCAGTTGCTTGTACTTAACACTAAAAGAACCAAGCACTCTGCTTAAAGGATACAAGGATTCTGCCTAACTTTAAAAGATACAAAGGACACAAGTGTTTAACATTAAAGGACACTGGGATTCTATCTAAACACTGAAAGACATAAGGATTCTGCTTAACACAAGGATCACAGGATTCCACTCAAAATGGATCAAAATGGCCACAAGGATCTTAATTATTATTATTATTATTTATGTAGACTCTGCATTGTTTGGAATTGGTTTATAGCAAAAATTATTTGTTTTGAGGGTATTCAAAATGGTGGCAAATCAAACAGAGTGCTCCAGGCTTAAACAGAGGTCTGTCATCAAATCTTTGGTGGCTGAAAAGTGCAAATCATGTCAAATTTACTGAAGAATGTTTGATGTGTATAGAGAAGGACGTTTTAGTCAAAAAAGTGTTTACAAATGGATTAAACATGGGTTTGCCTGTACGAACCTGAGTCAAAAAGACAGTCTATAGAGTGGAAGCACACTGACTCTCTTGTAAAGAAAAATTTACAGGCACAGCAGTTAATAATGAAGGCCATGCTGACAAGTGTATTTGTGAGAAGTGCTAGATCATTTACATAGTCTGCATCAGTAATGACATCACCGGCTTTTTGCCTTTTTAAGTAGAAGTCTTTTTCTTGTATAAAATCTAATGATGTTCGAAGTACATAATCTAGGCATATTATTAATATATAGAATGCTAATGTGTCTCCTTGTAGGACTCCAGCAACAATGTGTTGTAAGGTGAGATATTTCCCCTATAAGATAGTTGGACTTGTCCAACGGAACACATATAAAGATACGGATATGCAAGGTTCTTCGTAGTTGAGTTACGTATTATCATTTGTAGTTGAGTCACTACTAATCGAGTAGCTAGTCATACTGTTGGAGAACTGCGAGTTGACTTTTATTTATATTCTTGTATAAATAGTAATAAACCTTTTATGGATTTTCAATGTTGTTAATGGATTAATTCAGTCACAACACAATGTCAATCAAATCTGAGTCAACATCAGAATTAATGTCACTTTTATTATTTTTCTTTTTGTACTTGTCTTTACTCAAAAAAAAAAGAAAAAAGAAAAAAAGGAAATTAAGTAATATAAGAAATAGAAAACTTTACCTATAAGTTGATTGTCAAAATCAGATTTGGCTGCTAATTCCATACTGCGAAGAAGCTTTGAAGAAATTTCACAGATTTCTTCAATGTTGCCAAACATTACCTCCAGATCAACACCTGGTATCTACAAGAGAACGAAAAGAAAAGAAAATGTCCAAATTAGTTCTCTTAAAAAAATGAAAAAAAAAAAAAAATGTTAATTCAAACAAGGAATTATAATGGTAATCCCAAAATTAATTTTGAAAGACATTGCCTGAGAGGGTGGGAGTTAAAAATTCAATGTCACAGGGTTTGTATCATAAGTAAGCAAAATCCTCATATTTATTAAAGGAGTAAAAAAAAACAAAAAAAACAATTTGAAATGAAAACTGAGCCCTGTCCCTCTCAAATAAAATGTTGCATGCATGTAATAATCAAACAATTATTTTGAATATTTTCCACATCAATTTTACACAAAATTGTAGGTATTTATTTATTTGTAAACTTTTTAGTTAACTTCTTGTTATTGTAAAAAAAAAAAAAAAAGGACAAGAGTAAAAAACAATTTATTAAAATTGCTTACTCAAATTTTGGGTGTATATAGCATAAGAATATTGTGACGTAGAGCTATGACATAGTTTTTGTTACAGACAGAAATACAGAGAATCTCCATTATTAATATATATATATATATATATAATGAGTTGTCAAACTTTTGAGTACACAGGATTTATTTCAACTATATTATTAAAACAGTGAATAAAAAAAAAGAAGTGAAAAAGAAGTTTACCTTCTCAACTGACGGACTGAGGAAGTATCCAATGCATAACTGCAGGTCATAATGGAAATCGTGTTCAGTGCCCAACAATTCCTGGATGACATTTTCTCTTTTTTCTTTCATCTTCTGCCGTATTTCTTGCATCCGCTTCTTCTCCTGAGCCTTTTTCTTCTCCTCCTGTTCTTTGTGTTTTTTTGCTTCAATCTCATTGTGTACTTTCTCTACTACAGGTTCCTCACCTCGCAATTGCCTCAGTTGGGCTGTGGAAAACAAAAAAAAACATACAACACATATATTAGTCGATTTCAAATGATATCTCCATATTCATTATTGTTATATATATATATATATACAAGGTGTGTCATAAAAGTATCGGATTGAAGCTGTATTTACCAAGATAGAAATGAACAATGAATGGAACGTTAATTTTTTTCACAATACAGGGTGTGTCATAAATGTTCCAAGTTTGAAACTGTATTTACCAAGATAGAAATGAATAATGAATGGAACGTTAATTTTTTTCAGAATACAGGGTGTGTCATAAATGTTCCAAGTTTGAAACTGTATTTACCAAGATAGAAATGAACAATGAATGGAACATGAATTTTTTTCAGAATACAGAGCGTGTCAAAAAGTACAAAAAATCTTAATATTTTCTTTCTTGTATTTCTGGGCACCTCATGTGGTGCAATGGTGAGAAAGATAGATTAGCTGATTATTGATAGTCACTGAGCGCCACATAATTTCTGGTTGGTTGGTTTTACAGCATGTCAGCCCTTGTTGGGTTATTTCATACCAAAGACATGATGTTTTATTCATTCTTGATGGGTATTCAATTTTTTTTTAGCTCATTTTTTCTATTCAACCTATAGATGGGACCTAACATATATTACCATTCCA
Organism: Doryteuthis pealeii; assembly: GCA_023376005.1. Classification (NCBI taxonomy): domain Eukaryota; kingdom Metazoa; phylum Mollusca; class Cephalopoda; order Myopsida; family Loliginidae; genus Doryteuthis; species Doryteuthis pealeii. Next base: position 47,662,321 of record CM042163.1, read on the forward strand.
GGTGACACATTGTGCATTGCTTCTCTACATGTGTCTAATTAAAGAACTTATGCTTAACGAGTTTGAACTGGGCCATAACAATGTGGAAGCAACCAAAACATTTGTTGTGAAAAAAGGTGAAGACACAGATGGTTCAAGAAATTTTGTTCAGGTTGCAAAAACAGACAAGGTCAGGTAGGTCTAAAATAGTGGATTCTATAGAGACTAATCCAGCGCATATAATGATATGACTGAAGCAGACCAAGCTGTGGTTGGTAGTATCCTGGTAGTTGGTGTGCTAACACATTGTGCATTGCTTCACTATGTATATGATTTGAAATCCACACAGATGAACATACAACATAGTATATTTGGGAACTTATGCTTTACAAGTTCAAACTGGGCCATAACACTGTGGAAGCAACCAAAAACAGTTGTGAAAGGTTTGATCACAGTACAATAACCAGATGGTTAAAAAAATTTCAATTGGGTTTTAAAAACCTTGACCATCAGGCAAGGTCAGGTAGGCCAAAAACTGTGTATTCTAAGGCCTCAAAAGCCATAGAGACAAACTCAGAATATCAGGTGAGTTCAACATCTCACAGTCCAGTATGGTTTGTCATCTTCACAAAGTTGGCAAAAGCACCTGGAACTGCCAAATTGTGTCTCATGTTATCAAAATATTGTAAAACTTTTGACTCACCCTAGTATTTAATGACAATGTCGGGACAAAGAACTAAGGTTTTATATGAAAACATTATCTGACCTTTGTATAATTATGGCTTTAATCTTTTGTAAAGTTTTAAGTTGTGTGAAAGGTGAATGTGCAGTTGATCACAGTACAGTAATCAGATGGATCACAAAATTTCACTCAGGTTGTAAGGACCAGGATGATCAGACAAGGTCAAATAGGCCAAAACCATGAATTTCAATGTCATGCTCCAAGTCATGGATGCAAATTTGAGGCAATACTCACAGTCTAGGTTTGGTTTGGTTAGTTGGATTTTACAGCATGTCAACCTTTGTTGGGTTAGTTTATGCCAAAGACGTTTTGTTCTATTTATTCTTGATAGGTATTCAATTTTTTTTTAGCACATTTTTTAAAACTCATTTTTTCCTATTTAAACCATAGATATGACCCTAACAGGTACTACCACTTCAGGTCAGAGTAGACAAGGGAGTAATGGTGATGAAGGGGTACTCCACTATCCTCGGAGCTCCAAAATAGGAACTTCCCCATTAGATGCAGTTTAACATCATATCCGGGACACCCATACTTCTGGCCTTGTGTTACATCAAAGTTAGACAGTAGAAGTAAAGTAAGCAATGTGGCCTATTGTTAGTATCAGCCGGACAGTGAGGGAATCTATCTCCTTTTCACTAGTGCTAGACCAGGGAGATTGCTTCCATGTTTGAGGTTGAGCACCACAACTACCATCAGCTTCCCACTTTACCACATACATCCAAGCTTATGCACGGAATTGGCAAGGGCCGGTATTGAACCCAGCACCTTGTGGTTCCGAGTCAGATACTCTACTGACAGAGCTAAACTGTCTAATGATCATTAAAAACAACATCAATAAATGTAACCTAATAATGAAAACCTGCCCTGTCGGCGGGGCTTACAATAGGTCAACTGGTACATTTATAATTTTCAGGTGCAAAAGTTGACAAGTAGTATTGGATGATACTCAAGTATATATGGTATTTTAGTTGTAGTTTAAACTAAATAAGGGAGACAACTCTGCCTGACTCAGGAATAATACATCTATAACAGTTCCACTGGAATAAGTTTATTTGGATATTTTGTGTGTTTAATACACAGGTAAATGGAAGCCTATATTTTTATGTTGATAAACATTATATATATATATATACTCCCCATCCCCCTGTGGTTGAGCACTTTGGAGGGAATTTCGATGATGACCGCCAACTAAAGCGTAAACGCAACACTCTCCTACAAAAGGGGTGGAACACTCTATGGCGGCCTTTACATACATACAGATGTGTGTATTAAAACAGTTAAAATCCCCTTCGCATTCTGTGGGTGACGATAGCCAAGCGGTTAAGCTGTCCGACTGATGATAAATCGATCTGAGTTCTATCCTGTCTGTAGGTAGCTCACAAAATGTCTGGCGACACTGAAGAGACTTGATAAGTCGAGACACGTGTCCATGGATATATATATATATATATATATATATATATATATATATATATGAGTAGTTAAACATTTTCTGTTTGCTTCTTTGTTTCTTTTTTTACTTATCTTTTACTTCTGCAAGGATAAAAGTTCAATTCTTGGATAAGGCTTATTGCATTTCACATGGTGCTAATACTCTTGGGAAAGGTATGCATCCAACTATTCTCCATCCAAGCTATGAGTAAATAGTAGGGCAGACTAGGTTTTTTAACTTTGGTATGATAACCGTTCTAGGAGAAGGAAAAACTCTGAATTCAAACCAAAGAGGCTCTCTTCTTGTTAGTCAAAACTACTCCGAGAGCTCCTCTTCCCCCCTTTCCTCCCTCCCTCTTTCCTAACTTCCTCCTCCTCCTTTCTTCTGAAGCAAAATACAACTTGTCAGTAAGTAAGGAGAAATACCGTAATGTATTTGTTGAGTTCATATAAGTAGGAAAATCCTGAAACAGGAAAGTTTTTTTTTTCCCCACTGGAAACCTCTTAAACTCTTGCTTAAAAAAAAATTGACCATGCGTCACATCCTGCCCGTACAGAGGGGTTGGTATATACATACACTATGATCTTAGGCAGATGTGTCAGTCCATACATAATCCCATCATCTTTATGGGAAAATATGCTAGAATTAAAATTAATCACACTTCCTATTTGTCAATATTTATATGCACATTACTTTCATTCTTTTAAACACACACACACACACACACACACACGCAATTATGATATACAAAATAATAAATACAGAGTTAGGGTGACAATAAAAATTTGTTTTTTTTTTTTTTTTATTTCTTACTGAAAAATAAATCTTTAAAAAAAAGAAGAAAAAAAAAAGTTTAAATCCTCAAAAACAATTAACATCCCACTTAAAAATGACATTTTACTGCGTCTGTTTTGCCAAGTTAGCATATAAATCTTTTTGATTGTTTTAAATTCAAAACATGACTTCAGCTACGAAAGTAATTTTAAAACATTAATTGATTTTTTACGTGAACTTTCCTGTTACAGAAACAAAATATGATCCTATGCTGTCAGGGCGAGATGGAAATGGTGAAAAATTGTTAAATTTTATGTTTAAATTCACAGTTTGTTTAGATTACTGATAAAATAAATAAAATACTGATAGCTAAGTATAGACACCACTAACATAAACAAAAATTACAAGCTACTATCTCAACAAACATTGCATATTTTATAATAAAACCGTGTACACAAGAGGTTGTTGATCTGGGTGGTATTGTCCACTATGGGTAAATAGTAGGGCAGACTAGGTCCTTTAGCCTTGGTACAGCAACCATTCTAGCAGAAGGAAAATTCTGAATTTAAAAGCTTTATTCTGCTTGAAGGGGTCAATTTAGCTCAGTTGGTAGAGCATCTGCCTCAAACCCAAAAATTCTGTGTTCGATACTGGCCTTCACCAACTCAATGCATGAGTAACAGGTTTGGATATGTGTGGTAAGCGGGGAGCTGATGGTAGCTGTGGCATTAAAACGGAATCGATGACCCAAGTTCAAATCCTGGACGAATCTGTTCACTTTTCTCTTTGCCATAATACTCTTGGGAAAGGCATGAATCCATCTTTTCTAACACCCAACTATGGGTAAATAGTAGGGCAGACTGGGTTCTTTAGCTTTGGTAAAGCAAAAGAGTCTAGACCAAGCAGATTGTTTTTTGCTGAGGTGGAGTGCTACACATACTCTCAGCTCCCACTTTACTGTACAGGTCAGATCATCCAAGCTGTGCTACTCATGCACTGAATTGATGAGGACTGGTATTGAACTCAGAACCTTGTAATTCCAAGGCCTCTACCAACTGAGCTACACCAGTCCCATTACCATAAGTAAGTAGTAAAGTTGACAGGGTAGCCTAAAGTTGGTATCGGCAAGGGAGTCTATCCCCTTTTCACTAGCACTAGATTGTTTTTGGAGTTTGAGGCAGAACGCTGCACCAACAACCAGCTCCTCACTTTACTGCACATATCCCTCTGCTACTCATACACTGAGTTGGCAAAGTCTGGTATCAAACCTGGAACCTTGTGGTTCCTAGTTGAATGCCCTAATGATTGAGCTATAGCAAAAATATTATTATTTTTCTTACACTCTAGTGCATAATCCCCTCCCCCCAATTTTGACTGTGACTCTTTATATTAAATTTCTCACCCTATAAACGAGTAAACATAGTACTTAAAATCTTGATTGTTCATTTTGCTACAATGAACGAGTTGGTTAACCTTTGAGTAGAATATATTCACTCAATCGTTTTATGACGAGTGGAATTCAAGCATTATATACTAAAATAACAAGTATGCTCTTATGTCTTTCTCAATGTCTTACATGCATCTAAAAGAGACAGAGCAATTACTCACTGCAACGAGAAGCCCCCAACATACATAGATATATACGTAAGACATTTATATCCTCTTCTGACAAATATATAGAGGCGTTGAAGATGGCAGAAACTACTATTCAATTCACAGCCTCCCAATGAAAACAGCCACTTCCAGCAGAGACACAAAGAAATATGAGCAACAGTTAACAGTCTAATCCATCCACAAAGATAACATGAATATTCTGCAGAAGCCACAGAGTCATCCCATTTCATATAAAATAAACAAACCTACAAGATAAGCACAGATAGATCTAAAGCTTCAATTAATAATACGACAAGTCAAAATTTTGGCAATATTTTGGTACGTGCTAGTTTGTGGCACACTAACAGACAGGATCAGATAGGCCTAAACCCCAGAATTCCAAGGCTGTGCTACATGTCCTAAAAGCAATACCCTAAAAATTGAGGCTGTGCTCCATGTTCTAGAGGCAGAATTATCCCATTTCCTATAAAATAAACAAATCTACAAGATAAGCATAAGCAAATTAAAATTTCAGAATATTGCACATTACAATTGATAAATATGAGGGTGAGTCAAAGGCTTTGCAATATTTTGGTTGGTCTAAACTCCTAAATTCCAAGGCTCTGCTACGTGTCCTAAAAGCAATACCCTAAATAATTTGAGGCTGTGCTCCATGTTCTAGAGGCATAATTATCCTATTTCTTATACAATAAACAATCTACAAGATAAACATAGGCAAATATAAAGCTTCAGAATGCAAAGGTATTGCACATTACAATTAATAAATATGACGTTGAGTCAAAGGCTTTGCAATATTTTGGTATGTGCTAGTTTGTGGCACAGAATCAGGTAAGGTAAAGTTGGACTAAACCCCCAAATTCTAAGGCTGTGCTCATTGTTCTAGGAGCAGAATCATCCCATCTATCTATAAATATATAAAGGGTAGTTGTGTGCATGTATCGGGTGTATGTCCGGATGAAACTATGAAAATAAAACTATCAATGACAAAATAAATAAATATATACATACATACATACATACATACATATATATATATATATATATATATATATATATATATATATATATATATTAATATTAAATATCACCGCTTCTTGCTTTTTGTGCAAAAATTATGAAGATTTGATTTATATTTGAAGATATTTCAAAATTAAAATATACATACAAATGGCATTGAAATTCTACTTAAAATATCTAGCATTTGTAAATCTCAAAAATAAACAAATCAATGCATAAGTTTTTTTTTGTCCCCCCGCCCCTCTCTCTCTCACACATACACAAATTTGATGAAATTCTAAGACAACCCATACAGATGTACTGAAATAACCTGAAGTTTCCTACTAACATTAGGATTTATTGAGATTGATTGAGTCACCCTTAATCCCCTAAAACTGTAACCCAATTCGCAAAATGTTAATTCATAGAATGTAGGACTGACTTAGGTTGGAAAATTAAAACGGAAATTTTTTGCTGGTACCCATTGACAGTTTAACTACAGTCTATGAATTAACATTTTGCGAATTGGGTTACGGTTTTAGGGGATTAAGGTTGTTTTTAATTATGTATGGCTTTAAAAAAATAAACTCTGTCTTTAGTCTTTTTATTTATGCAGAAAATAGTATCAGTCAAATATATACCACTCCGATATGGGTTATACAATTTCTTTCAAGATTTTTTCAAGCTTCATAGTATTTCTATCAGTAGTGTAGATCAACCTTTTTTTTTTTTTTTTTTTTTACACATATGTACCCCTTTGATTCCTATTTTACTCATAGCCATTCAATGTTTAAAAGTCCTATTGTTTTTTTATAATTAAATATTTTTTTGCTTGCTTAGACCCCCCAAAATATTATATGTTCCAGAGAGGTATATATGGCCCCCTGGTTGAGAACCCATACTGCAGATCACCTGAATAGTGAGAAACAAAAATTTTCACCTGGAGAAAAAGGAAAATCTAAAGAACTCAACAGCAGAAATATGATCTCAACATTTCCTTGGATTTGTACTTAAAACCAATCCCCACCCCCCAAAAAACAAACAAACTAGTATTAATATTCTCTGACTATTTTTACAGCATCTGGTAGGTTGTTTATCAACAGTATTTAATTCCAATAGCCTATCATCAAAGATAGCAGGAAAAAAATTATTTTGGTTACCAAGGAATTCCTTTGATTGTCCCAACAACCCATTCTCAAGTAAAAACCTGTAAAAGACATTACTGTTCTTGAAAAGCTTATGCAGTAATAGCTTTACCATAGTCCCAATAAAGATCATCATCATCAATGTAATCTTTACCAATAATATTACCAATATAATTTTACCTTAGTCCCAATTAAGATCATTACCAATATAATTTTAGCATAGTCCCAATTAAGATCATCATCATCAATGTAATCTTTACCAATGATATTACCAATATAATTTTACCTTAGTCCCAATTAAGATCATCATCATGTAATACCAATATTATTACCAATATAATTTTACCATAATCCCAATTAAGATCATCATCATCAATGTAATCTTTACCAATAATATTACCAATATAATTTAGCATAGTCCCAATTAAGATCATCATCATCAATGTAATCTTTACCAATGATATTACCAATATAATTTTACCTTAGTCCCAATTAAGATCATCATCATCAATGTAATCTTTACCAATATTATTACCAATATAATTTTACCATAATCCCAATTAAGATCATCATCATCAATGTAATCTTTACCAATAATATTACCAATATAATTTTAGCATAGTCCCAATTAAGATCATCATCATCAATGTAATCTTTACCAATGATATTACCAATATAATTTTACCTTAGTCCCAATTAAGATCATCATCATCAATGTAATCTTTACCAATAATATTACCAATGTAATTTTACCAGTCCCTTTTCAGATCTGTGTACTTAGGTGACTTCAAAGAGAACTATGGTAAAATAAAATAAATAGAAACCATTTCTCAATATTTAAGATGCCAAAGAGAGTAAACTTTTTCATTCATATACTAAATAAATGCATATGAGTATTTTGCAAGACAGTGCCACTGTACCCAATGACCTTCTTTCGTTGTCTGTTGTAGTCAGTAACCTTCAGATTCAGTTGAAGAGGCAGACAAATGACATTAGGTTTAAGATTCAAGATCATCATCATCATCATCAGATTGTCCTATATGATATTGGAGTAGATGATAAGTGTTGGTTAGAGTCTATCTTATCATCAAGTTGTGTGGATAGCATAGATTCCCTTGACTCTTTCTTGCCATCTGTCCCTATCAGCCATTGCTCTTGGTGGGTCCTTTACATGACATCCAGTGGTTGTACAGAGCTGGTGAATATAAGCTTTTGCTGGTCACCCAATACTGGTGTGTCCATGTGTAGGATTCCACAGGAAAACATTACTTACGAGTTTGTCCTTGCTTCTCGAGCAGTGCCCAGCATGTCTTCTTCATCTTACCCATTTGGTTTGTGAGATAGGAGGTAAGCGGCAGAGGTGCTGCTCCCAGGATTTGTTCAAAACAGCATGTAGAATCCTTGTGCAGTTTCCATCTAGCTTTTTCTCCAAGTGTCCCATTAGAGTCCACAGATTGGATTCTGAGAGAGTTTAATGCCATACCTAGGACAAAAAGAGTCTCAGCTACCGCCTTCTAGTACATATATGATAAAAAGGGTTGGGGCTTGACATAAGGGCAATAGCGTTGGGACAATCATATAGGTGCTAGCAGTTGACGTGACCAGCTGATTGATCAGAGAGGGCCTCTCCAACCACCGCTCAAGCCTAAGTAAGGGCCGAAATGGAGTGTTGCATGTCATGGACTTCTCAGTCAACTGGGTTCCATCCTTAAGCATCACGGGTCACCACCCATGGCCAACAGGTGGCCCCATTAGAGTCCATACAGTAATACTAACATGGTGACAACTTGGAAGAATTTGTTTCGTCAGACATCAGATTTCAATATGAAACTTAAGCCTCACCACCAGATGAAGTTTATTGTCATTCCCAAGACACTACTTTTTTGGTTGGATATTCTAAGCCTCACCAACATGGCGTATAAAGAAGCTGTTGTAAAACAGGAGCATAACAACAACAACCATGATGAGAACACTTGTCAGAGTACATCAGTATAGATATTTACCTAACCTGTTCACCACAGATAGGATGTGACATAAGGTCACAAAAATGGGGCATCCAGTAAATATCAAACTTGGTATTCAGTAGTAATGGATATGCAAGACTATTGCTCACCATTACACTACGATGCCTTCTTTACCCAATCCATTTGTCACAGGTAAGATCTGACACAAGGTTGCATAAATGGGGCATCCAGCAAGGATTGAACTTGCTATTCAGTAGTAATGGATCGGTGAGACTAGCTTGCTAGCTATTACACCATGAAAGGATGCCCCAACAGTGTATAATAATGATAATTCCTTTGAAATTCTGAGAGAAAAAAAATAAAATGAAGCTGTGATCGTAAACCTGGTTGATAGTGGGCAATTTCTTTTTAAGTGGTCAGTAGGCATAAAAAGATTGACAAGCCTTGATCTAAAGTAAAAGCCTTCAATCATTCATCCATATATATGGGTGGGGGGCACAGACCATCCAACAAAATGGTGCTTTACTTCTGATCTGTCAATTACAGAAAAAGAAAAAAAAAGAAAAGAAAAAAAACAAACAAACAAAAAAAAAAAAAGCAAAGAAATTGTGCACATGATTGACCATTTTTTCGTTGTTGTTTTTTTTACCTTTGAGAACTTGGTGCTGCTCTTGAAGCTTTGTTGTCTCTGTATTGACACTCTCCACTTCTTCTTGCAGCTTTTGCCGTTTCTCATCATTGGCGCCGACCATTTCGCTTAGCAGTTTGGATCGAGAAGACTGACATTTCTGAAACAAATATTCATCAAAGTTAGTCAAGCAACATTTTAAACCAGTGGTTCCCAACCTTTTTTTTTGGGGGGATGATGGTAAGGGGGGGGGGTGCTCCTGGAAGTATCTCTAAAACCTTGATGCCTTATTATTCAAAAAGTTAGTCAAGCAACATTCTAAAACAGTGGTTGGGGGGGGGGGGATGCCCCATTAAGCATATCTAAAATCCTATTTTTTTTGGGGGGGGTTTACTCTCTAAAACTTTGATGCCTTATTATTAAAAAAGTTAGTCAAGCAGCATTCTAAAACAGTGGTTCCCAACCTTTTTTTTTTGGGGGGGGGGACATGCCCCTGTAAGCATATCTAAAATCCTTTTTTGTGGGGTTACGCTCTTGGAAGTATCTCTAAAAGCTTGATGCCTTATTATTCAAAAAGTTAGTCAAGGAACATTCTAAACAAACTAAAATAGAGTTAAAAAGAATCTGAATGCCCAACAAGAATGAATAAAACAAAAACGTCTTCGGCATAAAATAACCCAAGAAGGGTTGACATGCTGTAAAATCCAATCAACATATATCATAGTCATAGCTCCTATAGATGAACTGAGATTCCATTTCTGATGGTTAGGGTTAATGAGCCTCGTTATTAAATGAATATCTTCAAGAAAGAAAAGTAGTAAAAAAACTAAAGTAGACGGAGTGGCCAATAGTCGTTATCAGCCGGACAACAAGGGAGTCTATCCCTTTATCACTAGCGCTAGATCAAGGAGATTGTTTTTGTATCTGAGGTGGAGTGCTACATCTACCACCAGCTCCCCAATTTACCATGCAGATCTAAGTTGTGCTACTCAAGTGCTGAGGTGGCGAGGGCCTAAACCTTATGGCTCCAAGGTGGATACTCTAATGACTGAGCTAAACTGGACCCAAATTTCACACAAAGTATTACCCTTTTATTTCTGATAATCTGTGATATCCAAAACACCAATACTAAATGATTTTATTCAAATTAGTACCTTCAATTTCACTGTCTTCTTGTATTCATTGTAACAGTGACATGTAAATTAGCACAGAAAAGTTTTAGGAGGAATATAAAAATTATGTGTAGATTAGAATGGAAAAGTTTAAGGATGAATCAGCATAATTGTATTTTTCTATATATGTGACAAAATGGTTGGGAGGAAGAGTGAGAGGTGAGAATGTTGAGTGAGTATGGTACGATGGGTTGAGAGAGTGAGACGTGGCTCTGACTTGGCAGTTGTGACTTGGGGGAGAATAAAAATCTCATGAGAACAAATAAGTTACCTAGTGTTTTTTTTAAAAACTAAATGACACAAGGCAAGATGTCCCCATGCATCTCAAGTTGGTTTCCAGACTCCAAACATCCGAGAATTGTCAGCCAACTCAGCATCGGCTCAGCAACCAAATTCAAGCCTCTCCACGTAGCACAGAAGATGAGATAAGTATACAATTAAATTTACAATCCAAACATCATCACTCCATTCCAACATAAAGGCCCATAACCTAACATTCATAAAGATCTCATAAAATGCTATCAAGTAAATGGTACTTTTCTTGTTATTTACTGAGCTATGTTTAATCTGACGTACAAGCATCAGGTTGTTTATAGTACCTGCTGTTTTTAAGGCAGTCACCCATCTAAGTACTGAGCCAACTAGTAGTTTGTTGTTATATGAATAATTAGGTTAGTAATACTCCAACAGTATACCTACCAGTTACAAAGTATATTAACATGTGGTGTAGGTTGGTTGGTTGGATTTTATGGCATGTCAACACTTGGGTTATTTTATTACCATTGATTATATGTTATCTGAAGTTATGTAATAAAACAATCATTATTCAGTCATGAATTATTTACACTAGCATCCTCACCTTTGTTGTTTTGGTTAATGCATTCTTAAGTTGAAGTCGGCTGGTTGGTTGGATTTTACGGCATGTCAAACCCTTGGGTTATTTTATGCCCATTTAGGCACCATTGATTATATGCTATCTGAAGTTATGTAATAAAACAATCATCATTCAGTTATGAATTATTTAGACTAGCATCCTCATCATTGTTGTGTTGGTTAATGCATTCTCCAGTTGAAGTCGGTTGGTTGGTTGGATTTTACGGCATGTCAACACTTGGGTTATTTTATGCCCATTTAGGCACCATTGATTATATGCTATCTGAAGTTATGTAATAAAACAATCATCATTCAGTTATGAATTATTTAGACTAGCATCCTCATCATTGTTGTGTTGGATTCTCCAGTTGAAGTCGGTTGGTTGGTTGGATTTTACGGCATGTCAACAATTGGGTTATTTTATGCCAAAGACGTTTTTGTTTTATTCGTTTTTTTGGGTATTCATATCTTTTATTTTTTTGAAACTCAACTTTTTTTAAACACTTTTTTAAAAAAAACTCAATTTTTATCTATTCAATGCATACTACCACTCCAGGTCAGAGTGGCCTGGGAGTAATGGTGATGATAGGGTACTTCACACTCTTCAGAGCTGCAGTATTAGAACTTCACCACTAGATGTAGTTTAATGTCATACCAAGGACACATAAGTGGTGTAGGATATATGATATAATTTGGGATGGGAAAGGAGGAGGAGGAATTAGTAGTTTGTTGTCATATAGTTAGGTTAGTAATACTCCAATAGTATGCCTACCAGTTACAAAGTACATTGACAAGTGGTGTAGGATATATATATATATACATATATATACATACATACATGCATGCATATATATATATATATATATATATATATATATATATACTTGGATATATAATATAATTTTTTGTGGTGGAGTGAGGAAGAAGAGTAATTGAATCAACCAAAATAATCTTGTTCCTTAACAGAAGGAACAAAACGTCAAATGTTGTGTTAACAATTTTGTCAACTTGTAAGGTTCTTTTGGAACACAACATTAATTGCCGAAACAGTCTTTTACATTCAGAATAGAGAAATAATCAAACAAGTTTTCAAAATATTAAATCATTAGGGACAAAAGTAGGAATTAGTCTGTCTCCTCCAGGTATTGCTTTTGAATGAAAACTTGTTCCATTGGAAGTGGAGGCATGTTTAGTGTAATGGTTACCATCATAGGAATTGGAATTGGTAACTCAAGTTCAAATTCTGGACAAGGCTATTTGCTGTTACTTTGCGCTAAGGCACTAATCAATCTGTTCTTACCCCCATCTATGGGTAAATAGCAGGACAGATTGGATTCTGAGAGAGTTTAATGCCATACCTAGGACAAAAAGAGTCTCAGCTACATATATGTACATATATGATAAAAACGGTTGGGGCTTGACATAAGGGCAATAGTGTTGGGACAATCATATAGGTGCTAGCAGTTGATGTGACCAGCTGATTGATCAGAGAGGGCCTCTCCAACCACCGCTCTAGCCTAAGTAAGGGCCAAAATGGAGTGTTGCATGTCATGGACTTCTCAGTCAACTGGGTTCCATCCTTAAGCATCACAGGTCACCACTCATGGCCAACAGGTGGCCCCATTTGGGGTGAGGTTTACACCCCTGCAGAGGTGCAGTTGGTGTGTTTTAAAGCCACAACTGCACTGACAGGGCTGCCAGCCTAGAAGGAAAACTGAATTTAAACGAGCTTTACTAAATTTCAAAATTGATCTTGTGTCACATCCTGCTCCTGTCAGAGAGGTTGGGTAAATAATTACTTCTTAAAGCGGTAAAGCAGACAAGGATCTTTATCCTTATTTAGTCAACCAATCCAAAAGAAAAACTCTAAATTCTAACCAGCTTTACTCCACTTCAAAATTGACCGTGCGTCACATCCTGCTTGTGGCAGCAAGTTTGGGTAAATACATACATATCTCTTTAATCACTCATTCCCCTACCAGCTATGGGTAAATTGTAGGGCAGACTGGGTGTTTTAGTCTTGGTTAAGCAACCAGTCTAGGAAAAGGAAAACTCTGAATTTAAACCAGCTTTACTCCACTTCAAAATTGACCTTGTGTCACATCCTCCCTGTGGTGGAGAGGTTTGGTAAATACAAACTTGTTCCACTGAACTCCACAACAAATCAGTCAAACAAATTGAAAAGTCCAGTCTGTAATTTCTAACTGACCAGAGCCAATCATTGAATACCAGTCCAGAAATAGAGTGATCAGTATGGACTTCACCCCATCACTTGATTGGTTGCAGCTCTTGGCCAATCCTTGACCATCATTAAGAGAAACTGTGAGTGGGATCAAAGAAACTTATGTTATGGAGACTTGCCTTAAAGACTGCATTAAGTCTTGGGAAATCTTTAACTAGTTTCATTAGCACCTTCTAACAAATTCTTAAAAAGGAAAAGTTTTTATGACCTCAGTACTCTAGGCCAGTCTAAGTCAACACATCTATATGCTTTCTGGGGGATTTTCCCAAATGTTTCACTTGGAAGTCAGCTGATATTGAAGTGCTTCCAGTCTTGGCAAATGGAAATATTAGTTTCAAACCTTTTAACAAATATACAAATCATCATCATCTATATACATATATATACATCAGATCATATCACACACACCAGATCAGATCATATCACACACACACACACACACACCAGATCAGATCATATCACACACACACACACACACACACCAGATCAGATCATATCACACACACACACACACACACACACACCAGATCAGATCATATCACACACACACATCAGATCACACACACACACACACACACATCAGATCATATCACACACACACAGATCATATCACACACACACATCAGATCACACACACACACATCAGATCACACACACACACACACATCAGATCATATCACACACACACATCAGATCATATCAACACACACACACATCAGATCATATCACACACACACACATCAGATCATATCACACACACACACACAGATCATATCACACACACACATCAGATCATATCACACACACATGTACATCAGATCATATCACACACACACATCACACACACATACATCAGATCATATCACACACACACACATCAGATCATATCACACACACACACACACACACATATATATATATATATATATATATATATATACATACATATATATACACTGCAGTTACCATTAAATCCACCAAGCAAATAAATATACAATCTTATTTACTTTGGGATTTTTTCACTAAAATCGATTAAAAAGTGCTCAATATAAAGAGCTAAATAGACGATTAAAATCGAATGGTTTAAAATCTACCGACTCAAGTTTCTTGCAATAGCATGAATCTTTGAAGATTCGCACAATTGCGAGAAACTTCAGTCGGTAGATTTTAAACCATTTGATTTTAATCATATATATATATATATATATATATCATCATCACCAGATTGCAGATTCCCATGACTCTCCTCACCACTTGTCCCTATCAGCCATTACTCCTGGCAAGTCTTACACACTGCATCCACTATCTGCACAGAACTGATTAATGTAGGTTTTTGCTGGTTGGCCTATACTGGTGTGTCCATGGTGGAAGTCTGCAGGTGAACATCACTTAGGAGTTCATCCTTGCTTCTCCAGCAGTGTCTAGCAGGTCTTGTTCATCTTATTCAGATGTGTGATACGAGGCAAATGGCCATACAGCTGCTTTTTTTGTGGGGAGCTGTTTCCAGGATATATTCAAGACAGCAATGCAGCAGCTTTGTGTAGTTCTCATCTAGCTTTTTCTTTAAGTGTTTCATTAGAGTGCAAGTGGTGCAGCCATACAATAGTGCTGACATGGCAACAGTTTGGAAGAATTTTTGCTATATATATATGATGGTCATTCAATAAATAAGATGAATTTAAAAATTCAAAAAAATAAAAAATATTTCAGAATATTTTTATATAAATGTTAACTGCATTATTTGGAATTGTTTTAAAGCAAAAAATATTCTAATCTCACAAAAATATTTGTTTTGAGGCTATTCAAACCTGGTCAGAGTGGACCTGGGAGTAATGACAATGAAGGGGTACTCCACACTCTCCAAGGTGACATAACTGAAACCACACAACCAGATGCAGTTTAGAGTCTTACCCAGGACTGCTCTTCCGGGTGGGAAAAGAGTCTTATCTCTCTAATGAGGAATAATCAGCATATTCTAAGCCTCACCCTAATAACCAGTGACACTCACAGTCATATCCCTTTTGTCTGGGGGGGGGACTGGTTAAGCATATTGACTGCTCTTACTAATTGAGCGACAAGAACACTATATCTTGGCAGAAGAGCAAACATTTAAACCTACTCTACATTCTCTTTTAGAGCCATATTTGTTTTAAGTTCTGTAATATTACCCTGTTTCCTGAAAATAAGACTGGGGTTATATCAATTTTCACTCCGAAATATAACACTAAGGCTTATTTTTCAGGGGGAGGTCAATTATTTGCATTGCATGATGTAATTGTCAAGAATGCTTATTTCTTTTGTCTGCCTGCTGCTCTTAACTAGGGCTTATTATAAGGGGAGGGTTATATCAATTTTCACTCTGAAATATAATACTTATTTTCAGGAGGGGTAAGTGTTTGTGACGCATGATGTGATTGTCGGGAATGCTTTTTTTTTTTTTCATCTGTCTGCCACTCTCAACTAGGGCTTATTATAAGGGAGGGTTATATTAATTTTCACTCCAAAATATAACACTAGGGCTTATTTTTCATGGGTGTGTCAAATGTTTGCATTGTATGTTGTGATTGTGAAGAATGTTTATTTCTTTTGTCTGCCTGCCACTCTCAACTAGGGTTTATTATAAAGGGAGAGCTTATATCAAAATCATCCTGAAAAATTACGCTAGGTTTTATCTTGAGGTAGGTCTTTTTTCTTAGATGAAATATAAAAATCTTATCAGCATCATTAAATTTGTGTATTTCCTTTAATCTTAATTTTTTTGTTAATTTTTATAGCAAATTAACAAATGCTGTCAATTTACCATAGTCCACTTACTCCTTTCCTTTCTTATTCCTTTTAGAAGTCTGTCACATACGATGATGACGTCACACGATATCTTCAACATTTGTGGACCTCTGGTGGCTAGTTAGTCCAATTCTGGACTTGTAGTTGCGGTCACACACATTGCAGGGGAAATTCCCATCTACATTTGGTTGTTCATGACGATAAAGACATCACCACTCTGCAGCTCTATTGATATTGAGCTGCTTAGCTCCTGTGCGCCAGGCGTAACGCCAACCCTGTCTGTTGGAAGCCAGATCTTCAACGCTTGAAAGTGTGATGGTGCATTTCTTCAGCGTTGTCTTCATATGGTCTTTGAACCGCTTTTGGGGACCTCCTGTCCTCTGCATGCCATCTGTGAGTTCACCGTTAAGTATTTTACGGGGGGGGGGTCTCACTTACAAATTGCCTTTGTGTCACATCCTGCCCATTAAAGAAGGGTTACTTGTTTATTCTGATGCAATACTGCCATTTTTAATAGCCAGGTTTTCAAAACAGAATATTATAATAAAAAAGCAACAATAAAATGATTGGTTGGTTGGTTTACGGCATGTCAATCTTTGTTGGGTTATTTTATGCTGAATACATTTTGTTTTATTCATTCTTGTTGGCCGCTCAATTTTTTAAAACACTTTTTAAAAAACTCATCTTTGATCAATTTAACGTATAGATGGGACCCTAACAAGTACTACCACTACCCAGCCAGAGTGGACCTGGGAATAATGGCAAATGAATGGGTACTTCACACTCCCCAGAGTTCCATAATTGGGATTTCACCACTAGATGCTGTTTAACATGATACTCAAGACACTAAGACCCTAAGCCCTTGCATTCTATAGCACATGTAAAAAGGGTTGGAGGCTTGCTATGATAGCAATAGAATTGAGATAATCATATAGGTGTTAGGGCTTGACGTGATCAATTGATTGATCATAGGGGCCTCTCCAACCGCTTGTCCAGCCTAATTAACTCTTAACATCCTATTCCACCCGGCTGGAAATCACATTAATTTTTCTAATCTATCCCAAATGAGAGCCTTTGCTTAAATGTAATATTTAATATATTGATTTAAGGGAAATAACAGGTAACTTTAATGAAAAGTCCATTTTAAGCCATTTATTGATAGATCTTTATTGGAATGGGGCTCTGGCCTTAGAAAATTCTCAACAGGATGTTAAGAATTAAGGGCCAAAGTGGAATGTTGCAAGTCAAGGACTGTTCAGCTACCAGGATTCTGTTCTTAAGCATCACAGGTCACCACCCATGGGCAACATATGGCCCCATTGAGGTATTGTATTCAGCTGCAGAGGTGCAATTGGCATATTCTACTGCCCACCGACAGGACTGCAATAAAATGAAGGCAACTAGCAGAAAAAAATTAATGACTTTTTAGCCTTGTAGAGACAGACAATTGACACTGAAAGGAGATACTAGTTTGACTAAAAATTGTCTAATCATCATAGCACTTTGTCATTACAGGTATATGTTAACAATACTTAACAAAACAGGTTGTTAAGTAGATTTTCTTCTCTCTCTCTCTTCTACACCTGTGTATACATTCTCATCATCATCATCATCATCATGTTGCGCAGTTTGCATGGATATCCATGATGATCTCTCGCCAGCCTTCCCTATCATTCATTGACTCCGGCAGCTCCTCTGCGCAGCGGCCAGCATCCCTACATAGTTGGTCAATATAGGTCCTGGCTGGGCGGCCCACATTAGCGTGCCCATGCGCTGGCTTCCACAGTAGTACGCACTTACGATTTCGTCCTTGCTTCTCCAACAGTGACCTGCATGTCTAGCCCGTCTCACTCGTATGATTTGTGAGATGGGGGGCAAGTGGCCATATAGTTGCTCTTTTGTGGGGTGCTGTTTCCACGACCTATCCAGGACCCCCCATAGCATTCTCGTACAGCTCCCATCCAGCCTATTCTCAAGACGCTTCGTTAGGGTCCAGGTGGTACAGCCATACAGCAGTAACGACACAACCACAGCCTGGAAGAATCGTCTCTTTAGCTTGTTAGGGAGATCAGATTTCCATATGACTGATAATTTGTTGGTATACATTCTAGTCTAAAAAAAAGTAGTATACCAAAAAATCTTTGAAAATCCACAAACACAGGGTGATTAAACATTTTTTTTAACTCCCTTATTTATGATATAATTTCAAACAGTCACCACATATTCACCACCCATATCAACACATTCTTGGAATCTCTTATAGGTGCCCGTATATATATTATATATATATATATATATAGATACACACAAATATTGATATGATTAAATATGTTACATATTAATTGGATCCCTATTACTTTTTAAGGTAGTATAGAAATCCTTATGGCAATCAGTACAGCTGATGGCCTTGAGAGTGAGTGACAATGCTTGACCTCACTCTCACCTTGCTTTCTGGGGATAGAATCGTGAGAACGGAACCCCGATAGAAAGCCCTTTCCGGTTTAAGGTGGGCAACTCAGTTAGTCAGTTGAGAGTTAGGACTGAAGCTAGCAAGATGTGACTCTCCGCGCGCATTTGTCTGGTTCTGGGGTTCCAGAATAAACTAACATCCAAAGTAAATCGAAGTCTTGTTGTTATTACTAAAAGCTAACAATGACACAAGGCTTCTGATAAGAAATGGTCCCCAGCAGAACCAGACACGGAATCCCCAGATAAGAAAGACCAGACGAGACCATTAGAAGATAGAAGACAGAAGACTAGACGATCAGAAGACGGCCGGAAGACTAGACCAGAGTAAGACGTAACAAATATATCTATATGGTACCGTGACGAACGGCTACGTAACAAATAGATGGATTATTCAAACAAATTAAACTATTTCTTAGATAAACAGGTAAACTTACCTCTAAAGCATGTTCTATTTCAATAATCCTAATGTTCAGGTCAGCCAGGCGTGCGCAAGGATTATCACCTGTATCTGAAATGAAGAAAACAAAAATAAATTTAAGAACTATTAAACATATTGGTACACATGTTCCATTTAAATGATTAACAGTGTTCATCATGAGACGTAGCTTAAATTTAAGAACTATTAAACATATTGGTACACATGTTCCATTTACAATTAGGGTATCTGTAATGATTAACAGTGTTCATCATGAGATGTAGCTTATATCATGAAAATGTCTTTTTTTCTATTACTCTGAATTTTTGAGATGAGAGCTTGACAATTTGTATTATTTGGATTATTCGGACTATTGTCCTCATCTTTATTGCTATCTACAAAACGTTTCAACATGAAGGCTTCTGAGTTCTCCAAGAAGGTTCCCGAGTTTGACAAGAAACTCCTGAAGAAGGTCAGAAGGAACGTTGTCTGAAACTTTTGTAGATAACAAAAAGATGAGGACAAAAGTCCAAATAATCCAAAATGTTTTTTTTCTATTTTCAACATTATATTCATTCACATTGATTTTGTGGGATAGAAACCCTTATCTTAACACTTGTCTGAGAAACCCTTGTGTATTTATGCAAATAATAATAATAATAATATAAATTGATAAATTAATTTTAATTAATTAAATATAAATATTATATTATATTTATATATATATATATATAAATATCATATTATATAAATATTATATTGTATTTAAATATAATTAATAAATTAATTATATAGATAATAATAATAATATTGGTCAGAAAACTGGAAAAAAACGATGGAACATTAAGGCAAAGGTTGTACCAATTGTAATTGGTGCCTCTGGAACGGTCACCAAATGTTTGGAAAGAAGTCTGAGTGAACTGGAAATCAGAGAAAGAATTGAGACCATCCAAACCACAACATTGTTAAGATTGGCTAGAATACTGAGAAGAGTCTTGAAGATCTGAGGAGAATTATTGACACTCAGACTCTATTGAACCACCAGCTTACGTGGGTGTGAAAATCTCTCATTTAATGAAAGAATAATAATACTTGGATCTTGATAGAGAGCTGAAAAAGCTGTGAAAAACTACAAGTAAAAACTGTTAAAAAAAAAAAAGTCCTAGAGACCTAAGGAGACATGCTGTCACTCAGAATAGTGAAAAACTACCAGTTAAAACTGCTTTGAAAAACTTGCAAGGGGCAAAATAACTATACAACAATAAAGTAGCTAGTAATGGAGATTTTGATGACTGACTTTATAAAATATAAACATATATAAAAATGATTCTAAAAGAGGTTGATAGATTCCCTTCTTTTCCTTAGATATGAAAGATTTATCAAGAGCAACTATCTGAATAGCCATGATACCTGTATTGTGTAGAGTAAGTGTTGAATTTCCAGAATTTTTTTTAATACCATGTCATCCTTTTGTAAGTTTATAAATAGAAATCTAATGGAAGGAGATATTTTGACCTACACCCCCACAAGCATGCAGTAGTGTAGCTAGAGTGTGACAGTTTTCTGCAAGTGACTTTTTTTCCATGGGAGTGGCACTTTGGGGTTTGCTTTATAAGTCTGTATTGAAATAAAATAATTCAAACAAACCTGTTAAACCCTGCTTATGAAATTGACCAAGTGTCACATCTTGGTCATACAGGGGGGTTGGTGTGTGTGTGTGTGTGTGTGTGTGTGTGTACATATATATATAGATAATATATACACTATCACTAGGTTAGTTGGAGTTAAGAATGATTTAAGCTGGGACTTAATTTTAACAACGGAATGTTAAAATTGGTATAGTCCTATTTGAAAGCTCAATGTACAATAATTCAGAAATTATATACAGAGCAATATATTTAGTAAAACTTAAACACCTAAGGTTATTATGACTGGTATCTAAACCTTTTTATTTACTAAATACATATATAAAAGTAAAATTGTCGGGGTGCCTAAAGTCGGTATCAACCAGACAGTGAGGGATTCTATCCCCTTTTCACTAGTGATAACCAGGGACATGGTTTATGGTGTCTTAGGTGGAGCACCACACCTACCATCAGCTCCGTACTTTACTGCACAGATTCCTGTGCTATTCCGACGCTGAGTTGGCAAGGGCTGGTATCAAACCTGGAACCTTGTGGTTCCGAGTTAGACGCTCTACTGACTGAGCTAATACTTATTGGTCCAATGAATTTTCTGCTTATCACAAATATATTTATTTATTTAAGAAAATACAAATAAAATGCAGGCGGAGTTGAGCATGTTGCCCAAATGTTTATGGGGAAAAAATAGTTGTTTATGTTCCTTAATTTCCTAGGTAGTTAAAAAAAAAAGTATTTGTGAAAGAATTATTTACAGGTAATGAGGAAGGGTTGGGGAAAAAAATCAAAATTAATTCAAAACAAAAAAAAAAAAAAAAAAAAAAAAAAAAAAAAAAAAAAAAAAAAAAAAAAAAAAAAAAGAAAAAAAAAAAAAAAAGAAAAAAAAGAAAAAAAAAAAAGAAAGAGTATAATGTGACAATGGTGTTGCCAACAGCAACCTAGATATTTATTTTATATCTCAAGAGTTTGTTTTTCCTGAGTGGAAAGGACCAGTTTGTTGAAAGATGCTGGATATTAACAATCCTAAATCTTTACATTATACAGAAAAGCAATTTTGAACGTAAACTATTTGAAAATTAACGATTTTGCGAAACTCACCTGATCAATTTTGAAGAAAACTTCAACTTTGCTCAGGTGTAACTTGTCGATCAAATGTGGAGAGAAAAAATAAAGTTCCTGAGTAAATATTAATTTGTCTTCTAATTTGTGTCAAAATTTCATGAATATTCAGATATTTGACCCCTTGAATTTGCATAGTAATATAATTCATGAAATGCAAACATTGACTGAATTGAATGTTACGCAATCCTGCAGCATCCGGTCACTTTCACTTTGCTGTAAGGAGTTACACCTTAGTTCGCATTATATCACATTACAAAGATAATTCAAGTGATAAATTCACAGGAAAAGTGCATAACCGTTACGCTAAACACACCTACTTGTAGTAAGACAAATGATTTATATAGGACAATGTTTTTCTCAACACACACACACACACACAGACACAGACACATAATTTGCACCAAAAAAGTATTGAGTATTGAGATACTTTTTGACACCTTGTATTCAGAAAAAAACAAACTGTTCCATTCATTCTTCATTTCTATTTTGGTAAATACAGCTACTACACACCTACTTGTAGTAAGACAAATGATTTATATAGGACAAGGTTTTCTCAACACACACTAATACACACACACACACACATATAAGGTGCACCAAAAAGGTTTTGAGTATTGAGATACTTTTTGACACACCTTGTATTCAGAAAAAAAAAAAAACGTTCCATTCATTCTTCATTTCTATTTTGGTAAATACAGCTTTAAAATTTGTACTTTTTGACACACCTTGTGTTCTGAAAAAATTAATGTTACATTTATTGTTTATTCCTATCTTGGTAAATACAGCTTCAATATCGATACTTTTTTGACACACCTTATATTCTGAAAAATGAATGTTACATTTATTGTTCATTCCTATCTTGTTAAATACAGCTTCAATATCGATACTTTTTTGACACACCTTATATTCTGAAAAATTAATGTTACATTTATTGTTCATTCCTATCTTGTTAAATACAGCTTCAATATCGATACTTTTTTGACACACCTTATATTCTGAAAAATTAATGTTACATTTATTGTTCATTCCTATCTTGTTAAATACAGGTTCAATCTCGATTCGTTTTTGACACACCTTGTATATATAGTGTCCAATTGCCACTTTAACCTTTCAATTGCAGTGGCATTAGTAAGAATCATGATTATATATAAGGATCTAAGGAGTTAGAAACTACCTACCTAGGTTTGTCCTGATGAGCTGTTAAGTGAAACCTAAGTAGGTATTTTCTGACTCCTTGGGTCCTTATAATTTTGTTTACTTAGTGTATTGAGCACTTTTTACAAATATAACTTATACAACTCTTTTAGTGTTTATTCTTTTTTGGCCATTCATTACGATACCAATGATTATTTTCAGACAGTCTGGGTGTTTTGGTCTTTTCATTTTTTTAATAATTTTTTCCCATACATCAGCTTGTATATTTTTTATTTACAAACTGCACCATCTGTTTTGTTTTTTTTCTTTCATGTCGTCAGAGTTATAAAAAAAAAATTTGAAAAAAAAAAAAAAATATATATATATATATATATATATATATATATATATATATATATATATATATATGTGTGTGTGTGTGTGTGTGTATATATAGGACAGCTAAAGAAAAAGTTTAAACATTGGCCGTGTTAAAAGTTATACATTTATTTGAACCAAAAATTCTTGTCTTTAAGAATATCAGCTTTTTTCAGACTGTAAATATATATAACTAAATTATTAACTTACCCACATAATTGAGTGTGTTTGTGGAAATTGAGAGATAAAAGCCTCAAACCACATTTCCAATGGAAAATTATCAAGAAATCAACAACACCTGGAAATTTTAAAAGCATTCTATGCCAAGAAGAAAAGATTCCATAACCAAATACAAAAAAAAAAAAACAACAACAGTTATTTACCAATGTCTGATGTGTTTCTGATATCTGTTGGGAATGGCTTGAAGTTTTTGACAACTAAGATTGCAAAATATTATAAAAAGTTCAATAGTATATCAACTAACTCATCTCACTTATAAACCACTAGCTGATCTACCCATCTACAACAGGGTAAGAAGTAAAAGACATGGGTAACAAACAAATGTTTTTTGTTTTTTTAACATAGACGAGTATTTCAGCTAGTGGTTTATAAGTGAGACGAGTTAGTTGAAAGTTGAATAGTATATCAACTAATTTGTCTCAATTATAAACCACTAGCTGATCTACCATCTATAACAGGCTTGGATTCCATACACAGCAAGGCTAACAGAAAAATGTCTTTTTTTAAAAACATAGATGAGTATTTCAGCTAGTGATTTATAAGTGAGACGAGTTAGTTGAAAGTTGAATAGTATATCAACTAATTTGTCTCAATTATAAACCACTAGCTGATCTACCCATCTATAACAGGGTAAGAAGTATAAGACTTGGATTGCATATACAGCAAGGTTAACAGAAAAATGTCTTTTTAAAAAAAAAACATAGATGAGTATTTCAGCTAGTGATTTATAAGTGAGATGAGTTAGTTGAAAGTTGAATAGTATATCAACTAATTTGTCTCAATTATAAACCACTAGCTGATCTACCCATCTATAACAGGGTAAGAAGTATAAGACTTGGATTCCATACACAGCAAGGCTAACAGAAAAATGTTTTTTTTTAACATAGCTAGTAGTTTATAAGTGAGATGAGTTAGTTGATATTCGTGTTAGCAATTTTTCTATAAATAACAACTGACAGTTATTGCAAGTACATAAAAACATATATCTTAAAATAATTTCTTACTCAGACGAGACGGTTGAATACTGATTATAGAGTCCTGTAATCCCCAGCTTTAATATTAAGATGATCGAAGGATATAGACAATAGATAAACTATATAGTAATTACATGTTTAAGAAGATCTACTTAAAAAGAAAGATATACGTTAAGACACACTTGACTGACCAAACATGCCTAAACAATGACTTCATTTTAACTGATATCATCATAAACAATCTGCCTGAAGTAATGTATATGGATATGAAAATATATATGATATCATAGCATATCACATGGTTTCTATAACTATGAATTTATAGTCAAGTAATATGAGCCAACTGAGAAAGGGAATTATTTTGAGGTGACCATGGCTATACATAAGTGAAATCAGGGAACAAATATTAATACATTTTAATTCTCTATAATGTAACCAACAATATTAAGGTAGTTTTTATTTAATTTTCTCTATTTCTCTATCTATCTATCTATTTATATATCTAAGATGGTAACATTTAACAGGGATATATCTGAGGATAGTTGAAAGTTATTTTTTTCAACATACATGATCAATTTTGAATATTCTGGAAAAGGGATTTATTCATTTTGAGGTGACCATGTCTATACATAAGTAAAAGCTTGGAACAAAGGTTAATATATTTGAATCTTCTATTATGTAAACAAGAACATTCAGGTAATTCTTATTTCATTTTCTATCTATTTTTCAATCTAAAATGGTAACATTTAACTGGGATATATCTGGAGCTTTTTTTTAGGGGGAGGGGTCTTCTTTTCCAACATACTTGATCAATTTTGAATATTATGAAAAGGGGAATTATTTTGAAATGACCATCCATGAATTATAATAAGTAAATAACTAAAATCGGTGGTGTTTCCTATGGTTGGTATCAGTCGAACAGTGAGGAAGTCTATTCCCTTTTCACTAGCATAGGATCAGGGAAACATGACCCACTTAACTGACCAAACATGCCTAAATAATGACTTCACTTTGACTGATATCATCTTGATCAAACTGCCTGAAGTATTGCTAATGGATATACAAATATACGATATGAAAGCATACCACATGGTTTTTACAACTATGAATTTATAGTCAAATAATATGAACCAACAGGGAAGGGAATTATATTGAGGTGACCATGCCAATACATAAGAAAGATCTATGAACAAATTTAAAATATTTAAATTCTCTATAGTCTCAGGTTGCATCACATAGTGCTAACACCCTTGGAAAATTTATGCATCCAACTATTCTCCTTTCAGCTATGGGTAAATAGTAGGGCAGACTGGGCTCTTTAACCCCTTAACCTATTATACATTGTCAGAGGCATGTGATGTAATGGTTACTATCGTGGGAAATGGAGATGGTGAGATGAGTTCAAATCCCGGACAAGGCTGTTTGCATTTCACATAGCACTAATACCCTTGGAACAGGTATGACTCCAACTATTCCCAGCGTATGAGTAGCACAGTGCGGTAAAGTGAGGAGCTGATGGTAGGTGTGGTGCTCCCCCTCAGATGTCAAAAACAATCTCCTTGGTCTAGTGCTATTGAAAAGGGGATAGACTCCCTCGCTGTCTGGATGATACTGATTTTAGGCCACCCTGTTAACTTTACTTATGTAAGTAAAGTCGTCGGTGTGGCCTAAAGTCGGTATGAGCCAATCAGCGAGGGAGTGTATACCCTTTTTCACTAGCGCTAGACCAAGGAGATTGTTTTTGACGTCTGAGGTACTGTGCTACTCATACGCTGAGTTGGCGCAGGCCGGTATCGAACTAAGAACCTTGTGGTTTTTAGCCGGATGCTCTACCGACTGAGCTAACCCGGCCTTTACTTATGTAGTAATATTCAATTTTGACACAAATATAACTGAACACATGACAGTGTTTGCTTTTAAAATGCATTAGAGTGAAAATATATTGGAGACATTAGATAAAAGTTGTTTCATAAATATTATGAGAGAAAACACGAAAAAGTTCCCTCGTCCTAGTTTTCTGTTTATAGTTAGAGAATGAATTATGGATATTATGTCAGTCGTTATTCAAATTATAAAAGTGCATCAATAACTCCATTGCTTGGCATGTAGTTGGTTAGTTATTTTGTTTAATGGCATATCAACCGTTGTGAGCTATCTAAAGCCAAATCTTACATTTTTTAGTATTATCTGCGTTATTCGGACTATTGTCCCCATCTTCATTGTTATTTGTACAACGTTTCGGCCGATATACCCTCCGGCCTTCTTCAGGTATTTCTTCTTGGACTCGGGAACCTTCTTTTCAAACTCGGGAACTTTCTTGTCATATTCGGGAGCCATCACGGAACTTTGAACCTAACCCTTTATTTATTCCATGGGGGTATCCTGTTCTCATTCCACTAACCATAGCTGGGGTAGGAGTTGTGTTATTTTTCTAACTGCTTTCACTCAGGATTGAACTCGGGTTCCAGAGATAACTGTCACTTAGAACTGTCTTAACCTAACTGCCTTATCCACTCGGCCATGTGTCCAATTTTGTGAATTTTGGGAACTTATAAACCTAATGTCTTGATTTGGCTAGAATATCTACCTATTTTACTTATGTATGATTTTTTACCTAGACTTATATATATATATATATATTCTTTTTTTTTTTTCAAAAAACTTGTTTAACTTCATCTGTGTTTCCAAGTCCATTTCCTATGATGATAATCATTACACCACAAAAATTTTAATCTTTGTAGAACAGACTATGTACTAAAGGATGTCAAAAAATTTGAAGTCTTTGGAAGAATTGGGTTTTCATCTAAGAACTGGAATTTATGTTAATTTTTCTTTATTAATAGTGGCATATATTGGTGTGGTTGAAAAATGAAATTGTAGAATTAATTTCCTCCTCCCCCTTATGACTGTCCCCTCCTCATGACTTGTCATCTTCAAGTAGATTGAATCAATGTCAAGGCTACAAATGAAAGTCAATAAATATGAAGGCAATTAACTTACTCCAATTTTCTATACCCAGTCAATAGTTGTCAATTACTGATATAGATATATGTGTGTGTGTGTACATATATATGTGTGTGTGTGAGTGTGTATATACACATGTATGTGTATGTGTGAATATATATATATATATATATATATATATATATATATATGTGTGTGTGTGTGAGTGTGTATATACACATGTATGTGTGAATGTACATGTATATATATGTACGCACACATATATGAGTGTGTATGTACACACACATATATATGAGTGTGTATGTACATACATATGTGTATGTGTGAATGTACATACATATGTGTATGTGTGAATATATATATATATATATATATATGTGTGTGTGAGTGTGTATGTACACATGTGTTTGTGTGAATGTACATACATACATACATACATATATATATATATGTGTGTGTGTGTGTGTGTGTGTATGAGTGTGTATGTACATATATGTGTGTGTGTATATATATATATATATATATATATGTATGAGTATGTATGTGTGTGTGTGTGTGTATATATATATATGAGTGTGTGTGTGTGTATATATATATATGAGTGTGTGTGTGTATGTGTATATATATATATATATATATATATATATGATATGTGTGTATCAATCATGACAGATGAACATAGTGAAAGTCTTAATGAATGAGAGTTTTTTTTTTCTTTTGAACATTCCTAAGTTAATGAATGTAATTGCTGAACTAATTGCTGAAGAAGTGAATCCAGAAATTGCAACAAAATTTGGTGTTTTCCTTTTTCAGATTCATTTTGCCAGACAACAAAATTGATTTATTGGTTTATTTATTTATTATCGACAGAAAGCAATCAATTAATCCAATCACTGAAATATAATTTTGACCGACTCTGGTGATTCTATCTTAACATGCTGTCTTAGCGACACTTGTTTTGTGATATGGACCTCTTTACATATATGCCAGGATTTTCTCTTTCTGGTTAGTAAGACTAAAGGTCAAATGGTGGATAACAAAGTTCTATTCATATTATATATATATATATATATATATATATATATATATTATAATATATTAATGATTTGAAGGCAATTACAATGTGTATAAAAAATAAAAACAAAAAGATGTTATTTTTGTCTTATCGATTTCGAAGTAGAAATTTCATCTTCAGAGGTGTATATCAGAAATGTGATTTCTGATATACACCTCTGAAGAAGAAGTTTCTACTTCGGAATCGATAAGACAAAATAAACATCTTTTTGTTTTTATTTTTTATATGCATTGTAATTGCCTTCAAAAATTCCTGAAACTTTCCATCTTCATCAATTGTGCTGTGGACTTACTTTTTTTAAAACTTGCTTTTGTAGCTGGAATACATCTTGAACATTTTTTATATTTTTATACACTTTTACTTCAAACTCTTGAGTTTTTCTAATGATAAAAATGCTTCTGATTTTTAAAAATGAAATTTATTTTATTTTTATCACAAAATATGCATTTTCACACATTTTAAAAATTCTGGCCCTGAACGAGAGCGTTTGTTTGTACCTCGTGATTAACGGTTAATTTATTCCATCTTTCCTCATAAATATAGTTGCTTTGAAAAAGATTGCTTTATTACAAGGTTGAAACAGATCCGTCAGCAAACTAATAACATCTTTCAACTAATAAAACTTTATATATATATATATATAATATATATATATATATATATATATATATTATATATATATATATATATAGAGAGAGAGAGAGAGAGAGAGAGATAGATAGATAGATATACACATACTCTTCCATATAAGTGAAAAACTTAACAACCAGTCATTTGGCTCTAATAAATTGATTTATTTCACCTGGCTTCTTTATAAAATAGGTCAGCATCTTCAGATAGCCATACACACAATGGAGAAAAGCAAAAAGATATCTTTTGTTGTGCAATTTTTCTTCATTTAAAAATACAAAAAGATATATATATATATATATATATATATATATATATATATATATATATATATATATATGTGTGTGTGTGTGTGTGTGTGTGTGTGTATAGGTATTTGAAAGACAGAGAATGTCCTTAAGTGAAACACACTCACCATCAACTCCTCTTGACTATTGGAGATAAATATATATATATATATATATATATATATATATATATATATATATATATATATATATATCCAATAGAAAAGAGGAGTTTATATATAGATAAATAGATAGACTCTAACCAATTGGTTCCCAAACTAAGATGTAGCTATGTGCACCTCAAAAAAAGTAAACTAGCACTAAAAATGTCTCGTCAAATTTGTGACAGAAACTAAACTGAAGGGCTATACATAAATGGCCTACTAACTGTGTTTGTTAGAATAAAAAAACAAGAACCTTTTTTTCCTTCTTTATCTGTCACTTTAGTGTTTTGGTTTCAATCCTCCTCCTCCGAATCTATGATAGAATCCATATAAGATATATATACCCCTACGGTACTACATCGATTTTAATAAAGTAGTATTCATAGAAAATATATGGAAACCTGCCTTTCTGGGGCCCCCAAGTAGGCTTGAGGGTCAGGCGGTTCAGGTGTGGTACGCACCAGCCCTGCTTGTTGCAGTTAAGCTTTTGACAATATTGAAACAGAAATGCAACTTTTATTTTTTCCTTCATTAAACACGGAAGATTTTGAATCGGTTCAAAAGCCTCTCAAATAAAAAAAATAAAAAAATTTGTCTGACATTCACTTGAAATTCTGAGATTCTGAAATTCAATGATTGTCAGTTTAAAATCAAGCAGGAAGAATAATCCCTTAAGAAGTTTTTTTTTTTTTTTTTTTTTTTTTATTTTCAAAATTCCATTTCTCGCCTCGTACACTAAATAATATTCTTGCAACATCAAAGCATCCTTTGTCGAACAATATCAACGATAATCTATTCTTTTTACACCCGATTTAACTCGATGTCAGTGCTTAAAGGAAAGTGAATAGATCTTAAGAATCTCTTGAGTCGCTTCCTTAAAATCCTGTCATTCTCACTGCCATTCTGTCTGCTACTGCTGCTGCTGATAAATACAGAAACCATTCTTGGTTCTTGAAGCAGTCTGCCACACATAATACCGACACAGACATGCTTAGTAAGTTAGATAGTCATAGGTAGATGAATGCAAGGATGGGTAAGGTTAATATGTGGAAGAATGTATATCTTTGGGAGGAAGAAAGAAATTAGCGCATTAATATCATTTTTGTTAGGCACCAGGGAGGGTCGGTCGGTCGGTCGGTGGAAGGCCACCTGCCTCTGTTATGTGCATAAGTACGAGTAAGTTGTGTCAAGCTGTGTTAAGAGTTTTGATGGTAGACCAACAGGTGTTTTCATGAGTCACTTCTTTAGATGTCAATCTTTAATTAGGATTTGTCTAATAGCAACCATATGCAGGTGAGTATCAACGATATATTGAATAAATAGCATAAACCAACTGAAGAATTTGGTAACTCCAGTAAAAAAACCTACTAATAAGTTAGTCACACCTCCCAAACTATCTATAGTGTCCATAACACTTTCTACAACTCTTCTATAATGGCACTCTATTGTTGAAAGGAAGTAACCCCATGACTATGCTCGCTTGTCACCCTGTTGGTGGGTCTTAGAATATACCAACTGTATGTATCTCCCTATAGAGTGAGTATTAACTAGATATTAAATAAACAGGATAAACCAACAGAAAAATTTGGTAACTCCAGTAAAAAAGATAGTAATAAACAAGTCCCACCTCCCAACCTATCTATAGTGTGTGTAACACTTTCTACAACTCTTCCATGGTATCCTGTTGGTGGGTCTTAGATTACACTGACCCCTACAGAGTGAGTATCAACTAGGTATTGAATAAACAGCATAAACCAACAGAAAAATTAGGTAACTCCAGTAAAAAAGATAGTAATAAATAAGTCCCACCTCCCAACCTATCTATAGTGTACGTAACATTTCTACAACTCTTCCATAACGGTATCCTGTTGGTGGGTCTTAGAATACATGGACTATATCTCCCTACAGAGGAGTAAGACCCCCAACCCTGCTAAAAAAAAAAAAGGGCGTTCTTAAGATTGCACTAAAATGTATCTGATGGTCAGGCTGAAGTTCTAGAGATTATAGATTATCATTGCCATTAATTCCAGGTTCAGTCTGACCTAGAGAGGTAGTACCCTTTTAGGGTCCCATCTATGGGTCAAATAGATCTGTCTGAAGATTATTAAACACACAAAATTCTCTGGGTCTTTTCAATACAAATGTATCATGCAATCCTAGCCAGCTTGTGGGTTTTCTATTTAACCCATAGATGGGACCCTAACAGGTACTACCACTCCGGGTCAGAGTAGACCAGGGAGCAATGGTGATGAAGGGGTGCTCCACATTCCCCAAACCTCCAAACTGGAACCTCACCATCAGATAGAGTTTAACGTCATTCCCAGGACATGTAGACCCTAAGCCACCGCTTCTTGCACACATATGATAAAAGGGTTGGGGCTTGCTATAAGAGCAATAGGGTTGGGGCAATCATATAGGTGCTAGGCTTGACGTGACCAGCTGATTGATCGGAGGGGGCCACTCCGACTGCCCGTCTAGCCTAAATAAGGTTCTAAGTGGAGTGTTGCAGGTCATGGACTGCTCGTCCACCAAGACTCCGTCTTTATGCATCACGGGTCGCCACCTACGGCTAACAGGTGGCCCCATTTGGGGGAATCTTACCCCTCTACAGAGGTGCAGTCGGTGCATTCTAACGCCCCAGCTGACAGGGCGGCAATCCTAGCCAGAAAACCAGATCTAGTTTTAGTTAACAAAAGGAAAAGAACTGCCATTTTGTAGAAGACTAAGAAGATAGATGAAATATTTTCCCTAAAGAATATGGTATTTCATAAATGGCTGAAAATTAAGGAAAATCATGTTTTTTTATTAAATCTATAATAATAAAACTGTAGTGGCTAACGTGCTGGACTGCAACATCATAGTAACTGAGTTCAAACTCTAGATATGCTATTATGTTCACTTTTAGACTAATAGCTTTGGAAAAGGTAGGAAACCTGGTAATTTATGAGGAAGTGCGTCCCGGTCTCCTGCCTCAAGAGTTGCTGCCCGGTGACTATTAAAATAATGACCCAGCTCAAGCTATTCAAAACTATCCATCTATCTATCTCAATTTAGTCATATTTATCTATATTACTTTAAATACTTAAGATTTTTTTTAATTCATGTTTGTTTAATGTCTTGTTTTTAGTTTAAATAAACAAGAATTACGACAAAAAAAGAAGCGACCCCATCAAATACATTTACTTGTCAAAATATCTATCTATCTCTATTTGTTCGTATCTTTCTATATTATTTTGTTTGTTTATCTATCTATCTCAGTCTATTCAAAACTATATATCCACCTTCATATCTAAACAAGAATTATGACAAATAAACAAGAATTACGACGAGCTGGGGTTGATATTTTGATAGTCACCAGGTAGCGGTCTTTGAGGCGGGAGACTGGGACGCACTTCCTCATAAATTACCGGAAACCCTTTCATACCTTCAACCTATGTGTTAATTAGTACCACTACTGTTTTTACCCTTTGGCATTAAATAACCTATGAAGTTTGATATGCCATTAAAACAAAGAACCCAAACCAATGGAATATGAAGGATCTGTTTGAAAATGTTGACATTGGGGATATTTTCTCCTTTTTAAGGGAAATAAAATTATACCATAGAATATAGACATGAAACAAATCAATGCCATTTGTTAAAACCAATTACTAAAAGTATATATATGAATACACAATATGTAAACACCCCAACGCTAGGCATGATATAACCTGGATGGGTTGATATGCCGTTAAAATAAACCAACCAAACCAATGATTAGCTGCTTTGCTGTATACCAAATGGTTGAACCGTTGGAGCTGAAAATTAGTCTATTAGTGCAATTTGACTTGAAGATGAACATGGGATAGGTGGTTCACTTATTGGAGGTCACCATTTCTATTTTTAACTAAATTGAAAAAAAGATATGTTTACTATGGAATGTGTTGTTCAAGAGGAGAATCTAAAAAAAAACAAACAAAAAAAACCCAAATAAACAAAAACAAACTGTTTATTCTTATCCCAGAAGAGAAGACTGCTAATATTGTTTATCCAGAACTACTATAAGCATAATAAACTCTTCTTCCTTCATTTTGTCGGATTACTCTTTGCAAAGTTATCCTCGTTTTTTTTTTTTTTTTTTTTTTTTTTTTGTGGGGGGGATTCAAATATGTTAGAATTTACTTAAATTTTAATCTTTAGCATTCATCAGTATTTATCATCATATTTATTCATTTTTAAACAATATTTTTTTTTTTTTCAATTTTTGATTTTTTCGCAATAGTGTCAGAACTTCGATCACCAGTTTAGTATAAGTAAGGGCCAAAGTGGAGTGTTGCATATCATGGACTGCTCATCCACCAAGATTCCGTCTTTAAGCATCACGGGTTGCCACCCACGGCCAACAGGTGGCTCCGGGTTTTTTTTTTGGGGGGGGGTCTTACCCCTCTGCACTGTATTCTAAAGTCCTCACAAGGCATATATTCACAGGCCAAAATAAAACAATTGAAATTCAATTGTTCAACCAAAATTCCTCAATAGAAAAGCAATGTATTGGAGATAAAAATCAAAATGGATACACAGACTTAAGAATTAGAGAATTCATCCCTTATCAGATTGGAGATTCCTCACCTACCATATTTGACCTTCATACTTTGCTAACCTGAGAATAGTGTAAATACCACTACAAGTGCTGAAAATGTCTCCTGTGTACACTCATTAAGTATCTCTTGATACTGTTACTACGAAACACAATACTTCTTTTCTTTCTTTCTTCAAAAGTTCAAACTCGTTTAAAGGCCACCGTTGGCAGCCATTATGTCAAATATTGACTCATATCCTATTCAAAAAATTCATATTCTAGTAAGTAGGGGGGAGTGGCCTATTGTTGGTATCAGCCTCGCAGCAAGGGAGTCTATCCCCTTTTCAAAAGCAGAAGACCAGGGAGAGTGTGTGTTGAGGTGTAGCGCCACACTTACCATCAGCTCTCCACTTTACCTCACAGATACCTCACTTATGTACTGAGTTGGCAAAGACTGGTATTGAACCCAGATGCTCTACTAATTGAGCTGACAGTTGCCTACTTCAGGAATTTATTAAACCAATTAACTAATAATAACAGGTTAAGATTAAAAATAAAAATTTCTCATTTTGGGAAAACCAATTTGATGATTTGTTTGAGGGCTGAATTTGTCATTAGTTGTATATGTGTGAGTTTTATTTTTTTTTAATTATAAGTCTTTCTGTCCATCTATTTGTCTATTTTAGGTTTTACTGTCTTTCTGTGTATCTGTTAATATATTTTAATTTGAATATGTGGCTGGTATGTTTGTGTGATTTTTTTTTTTTTTTGTGAAGGGGTGAGATTTTTTAAATTTGTAAGTGAGTATGTGTATGATATTATATATTATTATTGTTATTATTATTATTATTACTATCATTATTGTTATTATTTTTCATATTATTTTATATTTCATACTATTATTATTGTTATTATTTTTCATATTATTACTATTATTATTGTTATTATTTTTCATATTATTTTGTATTTCATACTATTATTATTGTTATTATTTTTCATATTATTTTATATTTCATACTATTATTATTGTTATTATTTTTCATATTATTACTATTATTATTGTTATTATTTTTCATATTATTTTATATTTCATACTATTATTATTGTTATTATTTTTCATATTTTTGAATGTTCTTGAGTTCCTGTGATCATATTAAAGTTGCTCTACTGACTGATTGGTTTGGTTTGTTTTGTTTTACGGCATATCAACCTCAGTGGGTCATTTAATGCCGATAAAGTTTTGAAATAAATTCATTCTTAATGGATACACAATTTTTTTTTATAAATACATTTTTCTATTTAACCCATAGATGGGGCCCTAACAGGTACTATCACTGTCTACTGACTGAGCTAAACCGACTCCTATATCATAATATATAGTAATAATAATGATAAATAATATATAGTAATAATAATAATAAATAATATATAATAATAATAATAATAATAAATAATATATAGTAATAATAATAATATAATAATATAATAATAATAATAATATATAATAATAATAATAATAATAATATATAGTAATAATAATAAAAATAATATATAGTAATAATAATAATAATAATAATAATAATAATAATAAATAATATATAGTAATAATAATAATATATAATTTAACAGTTTGATTGGTTTCTTTGTTTAATGACATATCAACCTTCCTGGTTTATTTAATGCAAAGGCAATCCTTATAAATAAAGGGTAGTGGTGCCCATAACTGGGGGATAAGGGGATTTATACCTTTCCCAAGGGTATTAGACTGAATATAATAGTGCGACTGGAGTTCAAATGCTTACTATGACATGTCAGTCCAGCCCATTAGTCACTTTGCTATGGGCGCTCCCTCTTTAATTCCACAAGGAAATTATGATAATCAAGATGATCATAAATGCAGACCCCACAATACTTTTTCTCTGGTTTGGTTTGTTTTGTTTTATGGCATATCAACCTCAGTGGGTCATTTAATGCCGATAAATTTTTGAAATAAAGTCATTCTTAATGGATACTCAATTTTGTTTATGAACTCATGTTTTTCTATTTAACCCATAGATGGGACCCTAACAGGTACTACCACTCCGGGTCAGAGTGGACCAGGGAGCAATGGTGATGAAGGGGTGCTCCACATTCCCCAAACCTCCAGAACTGGAACCTCACCATCAGATAGAGTTTAATGTCATTCTCAGGACATGTAGACCCTCAGTCACCGCCTTCTAGCACCCATGTGATAAAAAGGGATGGGGGTTGCCTTAAGGGCAATAGGGTTGGGGTAATCATATAGGTGCTAGGGCTTGACGTGACCAGCCGATTGATTGAAGGGGGCCTCTCTGACCACCTGTCTAGCCTAAGAAAGGATCTAAGTGGAGTGTTGCAGATCATGGACTGCTCACCCACCAAGACTCCATCCTTAAGCATCACGGGTCACCACCCATGGCCAACAGGTGGCCCCATTTGGGGTAATCTTACCCCTCTGCAGAAGTGCAGTCGGTGCATTCGAATGCCCCAGGCAACAGGGCAACTTTTTCTCTGAATTTTTCAGATGAGGCTTAATAATTTGTATTATTTGCATTATTCAGACTATTGCCCTCATCTTTATTGTTATCTGCACAATGTTTCAGCCAATGTGCCCTCAGGCCTTCTTCAGGTATTTCTTTTCAGACCCAGGAATCTTCTTGAACTCTGAAAACCCCTTGGATTGAACAAAGGGTTAAACTTGAAGTTCCGTGAAGCCTTCCGATTAAGACAAGAAGGTTCCCGAGTTTGAAAAGAAAGTTCCCAAATTTGAGGGGGGGGGGTCCCGTGTTAGAGAACGTTCCTGAGTCTGACTATTATGGTGGACCCCCAACCCCCATAGCCATTCAATGTTTAAAAGTTCTATTGTATTTTTATAAATAAATATTTTTTGCTTGCCTGGACCACCCAAAAAATGTTATATGGTCCCGGTGGGTGGGGGTATATGCCTCTGGTTGAGAACCACTGAGTTAGAGCATCCTTACGACTATTTCAATTATAAAAATCTTGCTTTGCCATTTTTGCTTTGTTATGATAACGCATATACAGGAAGAGATAGATAGATAGATAGATTGAGAAAGAAAGAAAGAAAGAAAGAAAGAGTGGAGAGGGAGAAAAGATTTTTTTAGGAGAGAGAGAGAGAGAAAATGGAAGTAAAGAAACTGATTCGACCAGGAATAT
Source organism: Doryteuthis pealeii (assembly GCA_023376005.1). Taxonomy (NCBI): domain Eukaryota; kingdom Metazoa; phylum Mollusca; class Cephalopoda; order Myopsida; family Loliginidae; genus Doryteuthis; species Doryteuthis pealeii. The sequence continues at coordinate 47,699,914 of CM042163.1, forward strand.
TGTATTACCTGCTAGATAGTAAATAAAGTCGTCGGGGAGGCCTAAAGTCGGTATCAGCCAATCAGCGAGGGAGTCTATCCCCTTTTCATTAGTGCTAGACCAAGAAGATTGTTTTAGCGTCTGAGGTGGAGCGCCACACCTACCATCAGCTCCTTACTTTACCACACAGATCCCTGTGCTAACTCATACGCTGAGTTGGCGAGGGCCAGTATTGAACTAGGAACCTTGTGGTTTCTAGCCAAACGCTCTACCGACTGAGCTACCTTAAACTCTAAAAAAAATTTAATGAAAAGTTATAATTAATAAAAAGAGAAAAGGTTATAATTGCAGTAAAAAAAAAAAAAAAAAAAAAAAAAAAAAAAAAAAGAAATTTAAAAAATTAAAAAAACTCACCAAGTAAGACTTTTGCTGTCACAGGGAAAAAATATTTCCCATACAATAAAGTTTTTTGTTTTTTTTAACTTTGGCTTATTTCTTTTTTTAATGGCATTTCAACCTTCATGGGTTATTTAATGTCAAAGCCATCCTCCATTATCTGGTCATTATTTGTTACATATGTATTCAGACATTGTTTACATTTTCAGTTTGGTTTCTTTTTTTAATGGCATATCAACCTTCATGGGTTATTTAATGTCAAAGCCATCCTTGTAGAATAACAGTAGTGGTACTATTTAACCCATAGCAGGGGGATGAAGGGGGTTCCTACCATTACCAAGGGTATTCGTCCGTAAGTGAACATAATAGTGTGATTGGAGTTCAAACTTACTTATGATGTTGCAGACTAGCAGGTAAACCACTATGACATAGAGACCCCCACCCACCCTGTTATTTTTTTCTATCCAAAGATCTGTAGACATGAGATAGTGCAGATAAGTTTTTGTCGTTTTCATTTTTTCTCAATAAGAGAACAATAAAAAGGCTAGAGATGCTAAAATTATGAATGTCCTTGGTTAGAAAAGTAGCAAATCTGGCTGCCCAGGAGAGAGAGAGAGAGGAGAGAGAGAGGGGGGGTGATAGTGATAGATTGGGAGAGAGGATGAGAGAGAGAGAGGGGGGTAAGGTGAGGGATACAGAGAGATTGAAAGAGAGAGAGAGAGAGAGATTGAAAGAGAGAGAGTTAAGAAGGTGACTGATACACAGCTAGAGATACAGAGAGAGAGAGAGAGAGAGAGAGAGAGAGAGAGAGAGAGGAAGGTGATAGTGATAGATTGGGAGAGAGGAAGGTGAAAGATACAGAGAGAGGGATAGGAAGGTGAGAGATACAGAGAGAGGGATAGGAAAGTGAGAGTCAGAGAAAGAGAGATAGAGAAAGGGTTAAGGTGAGGGATACAGAGAGATTGAAAGAGAGAGAGAGAGAGAGAGAGTTAAGAAGGTGAGGGAGAGAGATAAGAAGGTGACTGATACAGAGAGAGAGAGAGAGAGAGAGAGACGGGAAGGTGATAGAGATAGATTGAGAGAGACGGAGCAGAGAGAGGGATAGGAAGTGAGAGAGAGAGAGAGAAAGGGGTTAAGGTGAGGGGTACAGAGAGATTGAAAGAGAGAGTGAGTTAAGAAGGTGAGGGAGAGAGATAAGAAGGTGACTGATACAGAGAGAGAGAGAGAGAGAGAGAGAGAGAGAGAGAGGGGGAAGGTGAGGGATACAGAGATTGAGAGAGAGAGAGAGAGAGAGAGAGAGATATGAAGGAGAGGGACACACAGAAAGATTGAGAGAGAGTAGGTCAGGTCTACAAGCAGTTATACTACTTTGAAAGATTGTCCACTATATTTGACTTATATATGTCACACAACAAACATGTGAACACAACTGCATGTGGCATGCATATCTTTTTTTTATGTGAACTTTGTGGGTCAGTGCTAATGCAACATTATGACCACAACACACATCATTCTAATGTAAATCCAAGTTTATTTTCTCTTTTCGCTTTTTCCCACAGAAAGAAAACAAAACGATCGTATCTGCCGTGTTATTCCACAAATGCTGTTGGACAACACCAGCTGAGAAGAGCTTTTTGTAGAGAAAGGTTTGATTGAATATTTATGATCGACTCAAGACTCTAGCACGGCCGATATGCAATATTTCAAACTGGCTTGAAAAGAGTATTATGAAGGGAAGGGAACGGTGGTTGGCCAACCCCTTGTTCAGTCCCATTTCAAAAAGACACACGTGGCAGGGAAGCGGGTGTTAATGGGCTTTGAGAGCAAAGTAGAGATCTGGTTAAAAGGAAAGTGGCCATATTTCAAATCTTTCTTGAAAAGAATGAGACAAAATGAGCAAAAAATGTTATTGGGAAACATCAATCATTCTATGTTAATGCTAATTTTTCCGCCATGAAAAGAAACGAAAAGCCAATTTAATGTGAGGCTCAACTCCCTGCTCCTGCATCAACCATATGCTGTCTTAAATCTTAATCTAGCACAAATACAAACTTACAAAAATGGACAATTTTGATGTTTCAGACTGTTGTACTTATCTTTATTGTGGTATGTATAAACATAATGTTTCGGCTGCTGTATCCTCTAATTTTTCTGCCACAAAAAAAGAAAAAAAAGAAAAGAAATGAAAAGCCAGTCTAATGTGAGAATGAATTTTCCCTGCTCCTGCATCAACCATCTGCTGTCTTAAATCTAAATCCAGCTCAAATCCAAACTTACAAAAATAGATAATTTTCATGTTTTGGACTGTTGTCCTCATCTTTATTGTGGTATGTATAAACAAAACATTTCAGCTTCTGTATCCTCTGGCTTTACTCAGGTATTCCCAGTGTATCCGAGCATGGTAATGAGAACAGAATGAGAATGGTCTACCCCTGTGGATTGAATAAAGGGTTTGGTTTGAAGTTCAAACCAAACCTCCAAATAGTGCAAATTTTGCTAATTTGCCTCATCTAAAAAATTAAGACAAATAGAATTTTTTTAATATCTTGTAGTCTTTAATTATTTATTGAAGATATTTTGTGTTATAGAGTAGCTAGCACCCCTTCAGCACTATCAGATGGCCTGGTTCATAGCCTTAAATAGTCTATGATTAAGGACTTCAACAGTTGATTTATAAGCTGATTAATATTCAGACTAATCTTACTGCATTTGCCTATACCACATTTGACCCTCCTCTATTTCTTGTAAGTTGTCTTGTTAATTGTTTGTAACTTATTGTTCTGTGTTTTTGTATATATCTGTTAGCACAGGATACTGGTGTTGAATAAATATATTAAACACTCAATTTCCTCTGTGGGTATTCTGTGTCAACTCATCCAGAAAAAAGTAAAATTGTAACCCACCCCTTCATTTTTCTGAATTTTATTTCCATGTGTGGACTATGTCAACATTAGACAATCCCCAAAATTTGAGCTTCCAATTACAAAAATTGGCAGAGTTATGTTGATTTTTAGCTCTTCAAATTTGTTGGGGTTCACGAAAAATGGTGACTTTTTAAAATCTATTTTTGTCTGTTCTAGAGCTTCCCTACTACTAAAAATTGGTTAATAAAAGTATTTTTACCCAGGGAATCCAAAAGTGCTATCAAAAAAGTGTTAAGGTCAACCAATTTTAAGTTATTGATGAGTTCTGATTTTTTCACAGCAAGATCAATATCCTGATGTGGCACTGCATCTATGACAACATTTTTTTTTTCTATTATACAAAATTAATACAAAATTTCAGAAAAATTGGGTGGGTAGGTAGAAGTGGGTAGGTGACATGGCCTGGAGGATTTGACATGGAATTACCCCTGTGTATCATTTCACCTCGACAATACAACAGTTTTAAAATGTCCAAATTCTTATTATTTGAATGCCTCTCATCATATTAATACACTTTATAGTCACATAATAATTGATTTGTAAGAGAGAAAAAATATAGCAGATAAAGGTTTGCATAGCACTTAACAAAGTAAACAATTGGTAGTGATATCAATTGTAATAATCAACAAATAAACTGATACAAATTGATTATCTATTTAAACTGCTGTCAAATCTACTTAATACTTGAATCTTCTTCTATAAATAACAAACAGCAATTAACACTTGAATATTGAAGAGCAAATATAAAGCAGTTGAATTAACAAACTGAAAGCGGAACAACAGCAATTAAATTATTGCTTTGCTCTAATTCTATAGAAATCAATCTCCTGAAATTTAACTGTTTCACACTTTTACAAATTCTCTATTGGCCTAAATGTTATGATTTGATTAAGAAGTTTATTATCTATACTACTATCTTGTAGTTTGAGCATTTGTGTGTGTGTGTGTGTGTATCACATATGATCATAAGCATACAGAAAGCCTCAAGAACCTGATTATGCCACTTCTGGAGCAAGATATAGAATTCAGTATGAAATATAAAAATGTTACAATCCACTGGCTTAAATGCTATGATTTGATTAAGAAGTTTATTATTATACTACTATGTTGTAGTTTGAGCATTATGCATTCAAGAGGTAGAATTTGTGTGTGTGTGCATGAATGCAAGATGGAAATGCTATGATTTTATTAAGAAGTTTGTCATGTTTGAGCATTTGTGTGTGTGTGTGTGTGTGTGCCACAGATGATCATAAGCATACAGTGTCTCAAGAACCAGATTTCTTGAATGGATACTGGCATGAGCCTAGGCACCAATATAGAATATTTGAGGGTCATCTGAGGTCATCTATGCCAAAATATGAAACTTCTGGACCAAGAGAATTTAGTATGAAATAGAAAAATGTTACAATCCAAAATTCTTTGATTTGATGAAGAAGTTTGTCATCTACCATGTTGGAATTTGAACATTTGTGTGTGTGTGTGTGTGTGTGTCTCACATATGATCAACAGCATACAGAAAGCCTCAATAACCTAATTTCTTGAATGGATACTGGCATGACTCTAGGCACCAATACAGAATATTCAAGAGTCATCTAAGGTTATCATATGGCAAAATATGCCACTTATGAAGTGAGATAGAGAATTTAGTATGAAATACAAAAATGTTATAATCCACTGGCTTAAATGCTTTTATTTAATGAAGAAATTTCTCATCCATACTATTTTGTGGTCTGAGCATTTCTCTGTGTGTGTGTGTCACAAAGGATCATAAACACATACAGAAAGTCTCAAGAACTCGATTTCTTGAATGAAATATTTGCTTGATCCTAGGCACAAATATATAATATCCGAGGGTCATCTATGGCAAAATATGCAGCTTCTGGACTGAGAGAATTTAGTAAGAAATACAAAAATTTTATAATTGACTGGCTTAAATGCTTGATTTGATGAAGAGTGTTGTCATCTATACTACTATGTTGTAGTTTGAGAATTTGTGTGTGTGTGTGTGTGTGTGTGTGTGTGTGTGTATGTCACAGATTATTATAAGCATACAGCATCTCAATAATCTTATTTCTTGCATGGATACTGGCTTGATCCTAGAAAATCATATAGAATATTTGAGGATCATCTGAGGTCATTATATGGCAAAATATGCCACTTCTGGAGTGAGATAGAGAATTTAGTATGAAATACAAAACATTGGCTTAGATGCTGTTGTATCTTGAGCATTACAGCTGATCATAACATATAGATAATATCAGGAACTGATTTCTTGCATGGATATACAATATAGAATATCTGAGGTCATCTATAGTAAAATATGCCATTCTGGTGTGAGATAGAGAATTTAGTCAAAAATGTAACAATTGGCTTAAATACTTTCATTTGAGAAGATATTTGTCATCTATACTATTATGTTGTATTTTGAGAAAAGAAAACCTGTATTTATATTTTCTTTGATGGTGTAGATAAAAATCTTTCTAAAAGTTTATTTTCAAATTATTGACAAAAAAAAAAAAAAAAAAAAAAAAAAAAAGGTGACAAGTTAATTTTGCTTCCTTTTTTTTTTTTTTTTTTTTTTTTTAAATCACAATTCAACATGTTATTTCTCCTATGACAGTGAGGAGCAGTACATATTAAACACAATAAAGGTTAAGTCCTTGGTGACACTTTATCTACCCAAGTTGTGTTACCAGCTACATTACAAGAGCAGTTGGTATCATATAAATCTTATCTAAATAAATACGATAAAAAATTGTTCCGATGTTTACCATTTATTTGTAAAATCAAATTGTCATACCAATTATTTAATAAAAAATATTGACATTTTGAAGTTTTGATTCAAAAATAGAATTCTTTAAATTAGTTCAATGCAGAAAACCTGGTGTACTAAATTAAATTATTGGCATAAAATATCTATTTATTTATTTAAAGAAAAATGCTAATAGCAATCATGTCATCTAGAAAAAAAATGATTTGCTAAAAAGCTATATTTAGCAGCCAGATGTATTTACAGAATTCATATTAGAATTAATTGAAAATAAATAAATAAATAAGCAGAAGTACTCTATAACCTTTATTTAATAATTATCTCCCTTGTGCAATTATAATGATTGGATTAAGCACATGTAAAGCATATGCAGACTCTACTGTACAAAAAAATTGTTTTCCTTAGAGAGACATCCCACAATGTTTTATGGCAGCGCTCCTGTGTTACCAATGAAGCTAAACCATTGATATTTTTATAATTGCCTCTAAAACACAGTGGGAAGTCCCTCTTAGTTAAGATTGTTTTTTGAAAGAGGCATAATGGCATAACAATGGTTTAGCTACATTGGAGACACTGGAGATATGCCATAACACAGTGGGAAGTCCCTTTAAGATAAGACTGGTTTTTCACTTTATATATAGTGTGTAGTATAATGTATAGTATAATGTAGTTTTTTTTTTTTTTGTGCTGGTGAAGTTACAGCGTCTCTTGTAAAGTCCAATGTTCTTGACCACAGAATGTTTTTTGAACATTGGGCTTTACAGTCACAGGAGGCGCTATAACTTCAGGGGCACAAAAACTACATTATGGTCTCCCGAGACTGAAATGCCAATGAGTGGGAAGTCCCTTTAAGGTAAAACTAGTTTTTAATAGTGACCTAATGGCATATCAATGGTTTAGCTTCATTATAGATTTCACTTCCTTATCACGAGAATAATGTTTGCCTCTCAAACCCTCTTTTATGGGTCTGAAGAGATGACAGTCTGAGGCAAATATTATTCCAGTGACAAGGAAGTGAAATCTATAGTGAAGAAATGGCTCAAAGAACAGTCAACAGAATTTTACGGGGCAGGGATACATGCTCTCATTAGAAGGTGAAACATTGCTATTGCAAGAAATGGTGACTATGAGGAGAAGTAGGGAAGTGATCCATAAAGGACCAGCTTCATTTTGATGTCTCATATATGTCCATGTGTTGGTAAATATACCTGTCCTAAACAAAATGGCATTACTTTTTGACTCACCCTTGTGTGTGTATGTATATATATATATATATAGCAATAGCATAATCTTTACAGATCACTGCCGTCTTTCACAATCCAACAACCCCACCACCAGAACCTTTCCTCTCATGAGCCTTCAAAATGACTCATCGAGTCCACTGCAGATCCACAAAGTTTGATGCAAATATGACAAGCTCTGGTTTCTGGTCAAGGATAGTGCATAAATCTTTTGCCTTTAAGACACACATATATATATATATATATATATATATATATATATATACTGTCTATTATTATTTTTGTATTAAACTTTGATTTTTCAATGCACATGCACAGACTTAACAGTGAAACTCATTAAAGTAAAATTTAAAACAAAAATTGAAAAAGGGTTAAATCATTAAATTCTGTTTGGAAATGATAATGTCACTGTGGTGATTTTTATTCATTTTTAATTCTGTAAATTTCATTAACAGGATTCTTTGTTTTGATTGGATAATCTAATAATTACACAATAGCATTTTAGGTTTTCTTCAAAAATAAGTTAATTTCATTAGATAATGTAATAATCTACAAGGCTCATTGAATAAAGAAGACAAAATATTTTTTGAAAAATGCAAAATATTTTTTATTTTTTTCAGAATTTTTTTTTTGATAAATGTAAACTTTGCATTGTTTGGAATTGGTTTATAGCTAAGATCATTTTAATCTCTCAAAAATAGGGTGTTAAAAAAAAAAAAATTGTGCGAGTCACACTTTTGACTGTCGATAAAAATAATTAACTGAATAAGTTGTATTTATCAATGAATATAAAAGTGCTCAATACGTTTGTAGAGCTGGTTTAGAAAATCGATATAGTCAGAGTAAGCCTATTCAAGTGTCACATTCTGCTCTAGCGGAGGGGGTTGGTAAATATGTATACATTATATACAGCAATCCTGGTATCTGCTTGTTTTCTTGTAGATGTTTTAGTATTTACTATGTCACTGTACAGATAATTATTAGACTGAATGAAAGTTTTGATATATTTTATAAATCATACCTGTGTTTATCATAGGGTTATATTATGTGCTTAAAATAAGATATTTCCCCACTATCCACAAGTCTCCTCGGATCTCCAGGATTCTTCTGAGTATTCTAGCCAATCTTAACAGTGCTGTAATTTGGAGGGTCTCGATTCCTCCTCTGATTTCCAATTCACCCAAATTCTTTTCCAGAGCTTTGGGGACCGTTCCAAAAGCACCAATTACAATTGGTACGACCTTCACCTTCATGTTCCACAGTTTTCTCAGTTCTCTGGCAAGGTCCAAGTATCTGTCTATGTTTTCGCTCTCTTTTTCATTATTCAATTGTACTAATGTTTTAAAAAGCAAATTAAATAGAATATTCAACCCTTTTTTTTAGTAGCTCCCAGTTCCCAAAACACCTTTTGAATAAAATCAATATATTATGTACAGCAGCATGCGTATCACATGTGAATTATTGTGATCAAAATCAATTTTGTAGTCACTAATTTTAGTCTGAATCAAACATTTCATCCAGAACCTGTACAGTTGAATAAAATTATATTCAGCAGCATGTGTATCACCTGTGAGTCATTATGATCAAAATTGACTTTGTAGTCACTCAATTCACATATTTCTGGAAGTGTCTGATATTGTTTACCACTATGGGTTTCCACGGCAACAATCTGAATGAAAAATATGGCCAAAATAATTCAATTTTGGCTCAAAATAATGAGAAACTTCTCTGCAAAATTCCCAAGAAAGTGAAAAATGCAAAACAGCAAATTCAATGTAGTATGAAATTCAACAACACTGACATGGTAACTAGGAATTCAACTGTAGTTGCGAGTGCCAGAGAAATGGTTATATATATATATATATATATATATATATATATATATATATATATACTGGGCCGGGTTAGCTCAATTGGTAGAGCGTTCGGCTAGAAATCACAAGGTTCCTAGTTCGATACTGGTCCTCGCCAACTCAGCATTATGAGTAGCAAAGGGATCTGTGCGGTAAAGTAAGGAGCTGATGGTAGGTGTGGCGCTCCACCTCAGATGCTAAAAAACAATCTCCTTGGTCTAGCGCTAGTGAAAAGGGGATAGACTCCCTCGCTGATTGGTTGATACCGTCATTAGGCCGCCCCAACGACTTTACTTTTTTTACTTTTATCTAGGCGTTTGGCTAGAAACCGCAAGGTTCCTAGTCCGAAATCAACCCTCACCAACTCAGAGTATGAGTAGCACAGGGATCTGTGCGGTAAAGTGAGACGCTGATGGTAGGTGTGGCGCTCCACCTCAGATGCTAAAATAATCTCCTGGGTCTAGCGCAAGTGAAATATGGTTTATCCATGTTTCAATATTTTATGCATTTTTCAATATGGTCTCAATAAGGTTTCAACATAGTTTATCCATGTTTAAATATGTTTCAATATGGTTTATCCATGTTTCAATATTTTATGCATATTTCAATATGGTCTCAATAAGGTTTCAACATAGTTTATCCATGTTTAAATATGTTTCAATATGGTTTATCATGTTTCAATATTTTCATATTTCAATATGGTCTCAATAAGGTTTCAACATAGTTTATCCATGTTTAAATATGTTTCAATATGGTTTATCCATGTTTAAATATTTTATGCATATTTCAATATGATCTCAATAAGGTTTCAATATAGATTTAGTAAGGTTTGAATATAGTTTATCCATGTTTAAATATGTTCTGATATTTTATAAATATTTCAATATGGTTTCAATATGTCAAAATTTATTGCCTACCAAGCAGTTCAAATCTATTAAAACAATTCCAATTCAGTTGTTTGTGAATTGTTTACAACCAGCTAATCAAAAAAAAACTTAAATAGGACACTTTCATCCCCCCCCCAACCCTTAGTTTATCAGAATGAGCTAAAAATAGATGAATTCCATCTAAAGAATAAAATTAAATTGTTATAACCACTAGACTTAAGCAGTGGTGGTATGTGTGGGAGGATTTTTCTAGCAATGAGAACAGTCAAATGGAACAAATCTTGTCATTTCATTATTTATTTCAGTAAAAAGAGAAAAAGTTCACATGGCTTTGTAACTAGTTGTTTGACAAAAAAGAAACCCAGAATAAAAGGAAGAAATCACTTAACATTCTTTATAAATGTTGTATATTAAGTATAGACTAAAGATAATGAGAATAGAAAGAAGAAAAAACATTCTTTCATTTTACTAACAAAGAGAACAAGGTTTTATTTTTATTTGTTTGTGAGAATGACATCTTAAAACTTTTCAACAAATCTTTTGCAACATTTTCGCTAAAAAAAAAAAAGAGAGAAGTCTAGACACTTGTTTAATCTTCAAAAACTAAAGTGTGTACACATTCATGAATACACACTCCAGTATTATATTGAATTAAAAAAAGGAAAGAAGATTAGGCGGACCTGAACTTTCAGAACCCCCCCATCTAAAATTTTTGTTTTTAATTTTTTTTCTCTTCTTTCAATGGATTATTATCGATTGCAGACCAATCTATCAGACTCTGAAAAAAAAATTCTAAAAAGTTATTTATTTTTCGAGTTTTCAAGGGTGCTCAGTTCCCCGTATAAGTTTATAGTAAACCGATCCCCCATATCGGAACCACTCGAAAGAAAACTGGCGCAAAGGTGTCAAAGTTAGGGTGGCCCAGAAAAAACAGAACCAAAATTATTTATTATCGAGCAGTTCCGATATGGGGGATCGATTTACTATAAACTTATACGGGGAACTGAGCACCCCTGAAAACTCGAAAAATAAATAACTTTTTAAAATTTTGTTTTTACAATCGGATAGATTGGTGTGCAATCAATAATAATACTTTGAAAAAAAAGAAGAAAGATTAAAAACAAAAATTTTAGATGTGGGGGTTCTGAAAGTTCAGGTCCGCCAAAGATTATATATATAAGTTAGGGTAGTATGGACATGAAATCAACAGCACTTGGTTACTGACAGTTTTTCGCCTATATGATTTTCAAACCAAGTGCACTTGGGTTAAGCAAGAAACTATATATAAATTATATTTCATGTACACCAGAGAAATTTTAAAAATCTAAAAATAAAATTTTTAATTTAAAAATTTGATTGTTTGATTTTTAGTATTTATTTTCTTCTAAAGGGGTTATATCATCATTGGCATTGCAGTCTCGGAAGACTATATAGTTCTTGCCCCTGAAGTTACACCACCTCCTGTGACTGTGAAGTCCAATGTTCGAAAAACATTCTCGACCACAGACATCACATGAGAAAGCTGTCCCTGAAGATGCTGATGTGTAGGTGCTTTGTTGCCACTGCTTTCTTCTGGACCTCTTGGCTTCATGGTGTTGTATCAGGGTGACTTCTGACATGAACAGCCCTCTATGGAGAGCCTGCCGCCACCAAGGACACTCCTAAGCCAAATTTTCCCAGCTGGAAGGGGTAATGCCAAAGCACCTGAGATCATTCTAAAGGTGTTATATATACTGTTTATTATTATGTTTGTATTAATCATTTTCAATGCACAATGTACAGACTTAACACTGAAACTCATTCAAGCAAATTTTAAAACAAAAATAAACAAAATTTATAAAATAAACAAAATGGCATTACTTTTTGACTCACCCGTGTGTGTGCATATATATATATATATATATATATATATATAGCAATAGCATAATCTTTACAGATCACTGCCGTCCTTCACAATCCTACAACCCCACCACCAGAACCTTTCCTCTCATGAGCCTTCAAATGACTCATCGAATCCACTGCAGATCCACAAAGTTTGATGCAAATATGACAAGCTCTGGTTTCTGGTCAAGGATAGTGCATAAATCTTTTGCCTTTAATTATATATATATATATATATATATATAATATATATATATATATATATATATACACTGTCTGTTATTATTTTGTATTAACCTTCATTTTCAATGCACAGACTTAACAGTGAAACTCATTAAAGTAAAAATTGAAAAAGGGTTAAATCATTGAATTCTGATAACTCTGAAATGATAATGTCACTGTGGTGATTTTTATTCATTTTTAATTCTGTAAATTTCATTAACAGGATTCTTTGTTTTGATTGGATAATCTAATAATTACATAATAGCATTTTAGGTTTTCTTCAAAAATAAGTTAATTTCATTAGATAATGTAGCTGAATGTGATTGTTACTAAACGCCCCATATTTCTGGCCTTGTACCAAACTAAGCTAAGTTTAATAAATGACTATCATTACTTCAAGTAGGTACCATTAAATACCATTCCACTCATTATTTTAAGATAAAAGATTTTTTCCAGAATGGTATGTGTGTGTGTCTATAAAGATAAAAATAGATAATAGACAGATGAGTTTGGAATGATTCTATTTGGGATCATCTACATCCTCTGTATATCCACAATGCATGCCCATGCAGATGCAGACCTAGAGATTTATACAAGGATTATTTCAAATCCCTAAGAGAGCTCAATGTAGAATAATTAATAAATTATATACAGAGCAATATTTACACTTCCAATAAGAAGGTAAGACTCAACAGACCATCATTTGGCTATTGTGTGTGTGTGTGTGTGTGTGTGTGTGTGTTATATATATATATATATATATATATATGAGTATGAAAAGGTGGAATGAAAACATTACACAATGCTGTTAAAGAGAAAACAATTTATAATTTTCTCTTTAACAGCATTGTGTGATGTTTTCATTCCACCTTTTCATACTCATACTGTCGGATTCATTTCCTTTCTTTTAACTTTATATATATATATATATATATATATACCCAACCCCTCCACCACAAACCAGATGCTAAACAAGGTCAATTTTTAAGCAGATTTCAACAGCTTTGAATTCAGAGTTTTCCATTACCTAGGATTCAAAGTCTGCTTGCCAAGTCCATTTCCTATGACGAGAACTATATGAGTACTTTGATTGATATATGTAGTAAGTTAAGTCAGTGAAGTGGCCTATTCTCAGTATCAGCCGGACAGTGAGGGAGTCTATCCTATTTTCACTAGCACTAGACAAAGGAGATTGCTTTCGCATTTAAGGTGGAGCGCCACACCTACCATCAGCTCCCCACTTTAAAGCACAGATCCATGCAGTCCTACTTATCGAAGGCTGGTATCAAACCCTTATGGTTCCTAGGGTAAAGAGCAAAGCATTAATCTGGATATTGGGTTTGTACAAAGGTTTCAGAGATTAAGTAGATGAGGACCGGTATTGAACCTGGAACCAAGTGGTTTCTACGTGGATGCTCTTACCAACTAAGCTTTATGGTATATGTATATTACCTAAATTCTATTTCAGTAATCAAGAGGGATTATGAATGTGGCTTTATTAAAAGATTAAGAGTAAAGCATTAATCTGGATATTGGGCTTGTACGAAGGTTTCAGGTCAAGAGAAGAGACAAGAGAGCATAGGAGAGTTTTGGCTGTCAGATGATTTGATTTAACAGACATTGATTGATTGAAGTAGGAGTAGGAAATCTGTTGACAGCATCTTTTACATTAAGATGCTGCCTCACATTACCTGAATCTTTCAAATCAACAGACAACTCTTTCATTACTTATCTTATAATGTGATAAACTTAATAGATGAATGGGATTTACTATATATGTATTTACCAAGCTCTCCGCATGAGTAGGATGTGACACAAGGTCAATTTCTTAAGTGAAGTTTAACGGGCTTGAATTCAGAGTTTTCCTTTTCCTAGACTTAGTTGGTAGAGTGTTGGCCTGGGAACCACAAGGTTCCTGGTTTGACACTGGCCCTCACCGGGTTAACAGTGTATGAATAGCATAGGGATCTGTGCAGTAAAGTGAAAAGCTGATGGTAGTTGTGGCACTCCACCCCAGACACTAAAAATAATATTTTTAGTCTAGCGATAGTGAAAAGGGTTTGGTTTGGTTTGTTTTGTTTTATGGCATATCAACCTCAATGGGTCATTTAATGCCGATAAAGTTTTGAAATAAATCAATTCTTAATGGATAATACAATTTTTTTATAAATACATTTTTCTATTTAACCCATAGATGGGACCCTAACAGGTACTACCACTCCGGGTCAGAGTGGACCAGGGAGCAATGGTGATGAAGGGGTGCTCCACATTCCCCAAACCTCCAAAACTGGAACCTCACCATCAGATAGAATTTAACGTCATTCCCAGGACATGTAGACCCGCAGCCACCGCCTTCTAGCACCCATATGATAAGGGGTTGGGGCTTGCCATAAGGGCAATAGGGTTGGGAAACTCATATAGGTGCTAGGGCTTGACGTGACCAGCCGATTGATCAGAGGGGGCCTCTCCGACCGTCTAGCCCAAGATAGGGCCAAAGTGGAGTATTGCATGTCCTGAACTGCTCATCCACCTGGGCTCTTTCCTTAAGCATCATGGGTCACCACCCACGGCCAACAGGTGGCCCCATTGGGGGAGTCTTACCCCTCTGCAGAGGTGCAGTTGGTGCATTCTAACGCCCCAGCCGACAGGGCGGAGTGAAAAGGGGATATTCCCTTGCTGTCTGGCTGATGCCAACTTTAGGCCACCCCCAATGTCTTTACTTTTACTTAGACTAGTTGCCATACGAAGAAGTCATTCTGGAAGTAATGACAATGAGGAGGTACTGCACACTCCCCAGAATTCGAACCTCACCACTAGATACAGTTAAATGTCATACCCAGGACACCAATTCACATGAGTAAATTGTGACACAAAGTCAATTTCTTAAGTGGTGTTTAACAAGGTTTGAATACAGAGCTTTCCTTCTCCTAAACTGGTTGCCATAACAAGGTTAAAGTGCCCAGCCTATCCTATTATTTACCCATAGCTGGAGGGAGAATAGTTTGATTCATGCCATTCCCAAGGGTATTAGTGCTATGTGAAATGCAAACAGCCTCATCCAGGATTCAAACTAGGTTCACTGTGTCCACTTCCTACAATGATGTTAAGTAAATTTTTTACAAACATCACACTATGTTCTAGAGTAGACAGACTACCCCCACAAGATGGACTAGTCTGAGGACTATAAAGATCTGATTTATATTTGAAAATATTTACAAATTAAAATATACATAGAAATAGCATTAAAATTCTTCTTAAAAATATCTAGCATTTGTGAATCTCAAAAATAAGCAAATCAATACACCAGTTTTTTTTTCTCCTCTCTGCCCAGGCGAATCTGGGTAGCCACTTCTAGTTATTTCTAAAGAGTATTTAAAAAAATGAAACAATTAATACCAAATTAAACAAGCGTCTATCTGTAACGATAAGACCCGTTCCAACAGACATACGTGGTATCAACTGATATTAATTGAAAACTCGATTAATTCAGCGGATGTAACCCTGACGATTCAGATGATGAAACTCGAGTAGGTTACTTTATATCCATTTCTTAAATAAATTTTGCTCTACATTGTATTGAGCACTTTGTATTTGTTTTTTCACGGTCTTAACCCTGGGAGCCTGTGCGCTCCCAATGATCAGACCTGTACCCACCAGTAAGCCACTACATATATATATATATATATATATATATATATATATATACACACACATATTAAATATCACCGGTTCTTGCTTTTTTAAAAAAATTTTTTTTTACTTAAGTTGGTGTATTCAACCGTGAGGCATATTTTTTCTTGGAAATAAACCCTCTTGTTATATCTATATGTGTGTCAACCTTCCTTGATTCTATGACAATACATTTTACATTTTCTTATTCCTGAGCAGAAAGCATTATTTCCTAATTGCCCATGTCTAATGCAGTAAAGTGGTAGGTGTGGCGCTCCACCTCAGATGCAAAAACAATCTCCTTGGTATAGCGCTAGTGAAAAGGGGATAGACTCACTCGCTGATTAGCTGATACAGACTTTAGGCCTCCCTGACGACTTTATTTACTATCTAGCAGGTAATACAATA
This sequence comes from Doryteuthis pealeii, assembly GCA_023376005.1. Taxonomy (NCBI): domain Eukaryota; kingdom Metazoa; phylum Mollusca; class Cephalopoda; order Myopsida; family Loliginidae; genus Doryteuthis; species Doryteuthis pealeii. Next base: position 47,716,144 of record CM042163.1, read on the forward strand.
TTCCTGGTCGAATCAGTTTCTCTACTTCCATTCTCTCTCTCTGTCTGTCTTCTCCTCGATGCTCTCTCTTTCTCTCTGTCTCTCTAAATGGAAAAGAGCTTTCTCTTTAAACTTTGCTTTTGCCAACCGGGTAATAAAATTTTAAAATTTATCCATTTTCCAGAACATTTTCTTTCTTTTTTTTAAATTGAAATAAATCACTAAGTAGGCCTGAGTCTATTCTAGTAGTGACCAGGTTTGAATTCAGAGTTTTCCTTCTCCAAGACGGGTTGCCTAACAAAGGTTAAAGAGCCCAGTCTGTCCTACTATTTACCCATAGCTGGAGGGAGAATAGTTGGATTTATACCTTTCCCAAGGGTATTAGCGCTATGTGAACTGTGGCTTTGTCCAGGAATTGAACTCGGGTCGTCGCGTCCATTTCATACGACTCTAACCAGTACACCACCGCACTTCCCCGTTTCAAATAGATTCAGTGATGAGTAGCTGATAGAGAATTTTCTAATATAAATGTCTTGAGATTTTTGTTCATTATATCATTTTATAGGAAAATTTGCATATTCTAATTTTCATATGGTCTGAAGAAAATAACTTATGAATCAAAATTTACACACATTCATACAAAAGTTATGCAACAATGAACAAAAATTATTTGTCAAAATTTTTTAAATAAGGCTTGATAATTAGTATTATTTAGATTTTTTGTACTGTTGTCCTCATCTTTATTGTAATATACACAATGTTTCGACCAATGTGGCCTTTGGCCTTCTTCAGATGTTTCTTGTTGAACTTGGGAACCTTGTGTATATAATAATAAGGATGAGGACAACAGTACAAAAAAATCTAAATAATACAAATTATCAAGCCTTATCTAAAAAAATTCAGACAAATAATTTTTGTTCATTGTTGCATAACTTTTGTATGAATATACGTAAATTTTGATTCATACGTTGAATTATTCAGACCGTATGAAAATTAGAATATGCAAATTTTACTATTTTTACATAAAAAATAGATCAATTTCTAAACTTCATTATCCAGGGAAAAGAAGTTTGAAGGGAATAATGGCCACTTTATATACTTTTATAACAATAAAATATACTCTCTAGGAACACTATGTGAAATGAAACAGCTTTATCCAGGATTTGAACTTGGTTCACCATGTCCATTTCTTATGATGATAATCATTATACCACAAGCACATATATAGAAAAAAAAAAGAGGGATTTGGCATTAAATAACCCTAAGATCAGAGTGTAGTATCTGTGCCTGGGATCAGTGTTGCTCTCTAGTATTTCAGCATAGAAACAGGTACTCAAGTTTATTGTACCAAAAATTGTATCACTAATCACCATTTTACACATAAAGGAATATTGTATCCATGACCAATAGTACTTAATGTAGTCACATACAGTAAACTGACACAATGCAGCAGGGCTTTATATATTTCTAAATACAGGTTCAAACAGGTTTTCTATCTCCACTGTTTGCAATGTCACTTGGTATGAGACCTTGTATAAACCCTTTTATTTGTCATACAGATCCTCTATAAGCTCAATGTGCTGCACTGAAGAACTCAAAAAAAGACAAGTCCTTCTTATAAAGTCCACAATTATTTGAAGAATAATGAAACGAAGTTCCAATTACCGTCGAATTGGTAAGACACGGCAACAACCGGTTGTAACTTAATACAAACCTGTCTTGTTGCAATTCTATTGCAAAATGACAGGGTATTTATAAAACTCAACATTATCATTGAAACCAAGCAGCCAATCAGAACTCAAGGAATGGAATCACCCAAATGCATTAATGGATCATTCTTGATTTCTATAAATACCAACTGTCTTGGACACCGCTTCAGTTGTGCTTAGCTAGTTGCTGTTATTCAAACCAACAGTAGACTAACTGACTTCAATACTATTAAGAATATTTATGTTTTGTTTTGCAACATATCAACCTCAGTGGATCATTTAATGCTGGCAAAGTTTTCAAAGATTTGTAGTGATAGGTTGGAAGAAAATTGTTTAAACTCAATTTTTTTATTATAAACAAATTTTCTATTTAACTCATAGATGGGACCCTAACAGGTACTACCATTCCGAGTCAGAGTGGACCTGGGAGTAATGATGATGAAGGGGTGCTCCAAATTCCTCAGACATCCAGAACTGGAACCTCACTATCAGATAGAGTTTAACGTCATTCCCAGGACATGAAGACCCTCAGCCGCCACCTTCTAGCATATATATGATAAAAAAGTTTGGGGCTTTCCATAAGGGCAATAGGGTTGGAACAATCATATAGGTGCTAGTGCTTGACATGGCCAGCCTATTGATTAGAGGGGACCTTTCTGACCACCCGTCTATCCTAAGTAAGGGCCAAAGTGAAGTGATAATGACTAATCAATACATCCTATAAAAATAAAGGACAACAGTTAACAAATACAAAGGATGCAGCAGCTATATTTGCCCACCTCTAGCCCACATTGCATAACCAATAAAATAGAGTTTGTGACTGATGGCATTTGTTCTTTGTTGGATTATTTGTGAGCCTTAACAACTCAATGGGTTAAATAATACCACTACTGTTCTTCTAAAGAATGGCTTTGGCATCAAATAACCTATGAAAATTTGATATGCCATTAAACAAAGAATCAAACCATCAAGTCAGTCAAGAAACAAAGAGAAAAACTTCAAACACTTATTTATAGTATTATCTGCGTTATTCAGACTATTGTCCCCATCTTTATTGTTATTTGTACAACGTTTTGGCCGATATGCCCTCCGGCCTTCTTCAAGTATTTCTTCACGGACTCGGGAACCTTCTTTTCAAACTCGGGAACTTTTTTGTCGTAATCGGGAGCCATGACGGAACTTTGAACCAGTCCCGAGGTTCCCGAGTCCGAGAAGGTTCCCGAGTCTAACAAGAAATACCTGAAGAAGGCAGGAGGGCATATCGGCCGAAACATTGTACAAATAACAATGAAGATGGGGACAATAGTCCGAATAACGCAGATAATACTTATTTATACTTTCAATACTACTGTAATACAATCAAAATCAATGCAATACCGTAGATAAACAATATAGTCTAGCACTTGATGTAGCTTACCGTGTTTACTTGGATATTCCGAGCAAACTAGAACCTCACTATTTATATACAATAGTATTTATAATATAGTAATTATGTATGCAAGTGATTTAATTATGAATGCAATTTATTTACTTATTTAAAAAAACATAGACCATCATATCTATGATATATACTCTAATTTTCTATTAAACTGACCTAACACATTTCTGCATAATGTTTATATATTTACCAAACCCCTCCACATGAGCAGGATGCAACACAAGGTCAATTTCTTAAGCAGAGATTTGAATTCAGAGTTTTCCTTCTAGACTGGTTACCCATCCAAGGTTAAAGATCCCAGTCTGCTCTACTATTGACCCATAGCTTGAGGGAGAATAATTGGATGCACACCTTTCCCAAGGGTATTAGCAGGATGTAACACAAGGTCAATTTCTTAAGCAGGATGTAACACAAGGTCAATTTCTTAAGCAGAGATTTGAATTCAGAGTTTTCCTTCTAGACTGGTTACCCATCCAAGGTTAAAGATCCCAGTCTGCTCTACTATTGACCCATAGCTTGAGGGAGAATAATTGGATGCACACCTTTCCCAAGGGTATTAGCGCTATGTGAAATGCAAACAGTCTCGTCCAGGATGGCTCAATTTCCTACAACTCAAACCATTACACCATGTGCCTCCATGCATAGTGTATATACTCAGTAATAAATGACTTTGTATTTGAACGACCCCTAACTTTTTACTACACAAACCTACAGAAATATTTCTTCAACATCCAATAAGATAAAAGAGAAAACATTTAAACACTTATTTATACTTTCAAAATTACTGTAATCCAATCAAAATCAATGCAATGCTGTAATTAAACAACATAGTCTAGACTTTAATTTCCTGTTAGTCAGCAATCAAAAAGAAAAATAATGAGAACACTTGACAGCAGGAAAAAGGGATGAAAGTCAGTTCAACTCCAAATGGACGATTATAACAGTTAAGACAGATGTTTAGAGAGTTTTAATACTTTTACATGATGACCACATCAGGATTTAAATGCACACTTAGCATAATGGTTATCATTGGAGAAAATGGAATTGGTGACCATATATATATATATATATATATATATATATATATATTATAATCCAAAAGTCCAGGGAAGAAATCTTCCTTACGACATAGGAGTTTTTTTTAAACAACCTGTCGCAGTTTGAGAGCTCAATGTGTGCTCTTATTGTTAGAGTCACAGAGCAAATTTATAAGTAAAGAAATAACAAAAGACTTAGTCTCCGGGAGAATTAGACACTTTGTCTAAGCTCCCGAAATAGGCTATAATGCAAAATCTCTAAGTCTTTTGTTATTTCTTATATATATATATATATATATATATATATATATATATATATATATATATATATATATATATATATATATATATATATAGGGCCAGTTTAGCTCAGTCAGTAGAGTGTTCGCCTGGGAACCACAAGTTTCCTGGTTCAATACAGGCCCTTGCCAACTCAGCGTACAAGTAGCACAGGGATCTGTGCGGTAAAGTGAAGAGCTGATGGTAGGTATAACATCACAGACTAAGGCTCACAAGCTTTTGCTTGTTATTTCTCTTAAAATGAAACTAGTAGAAATAATTTTTGTGTGATAGTTAACTTGAAGATAATCCACAGTGAGCAACATGCCCACTTACCTGTCATCCTCTACAAAACAAGAAACTATAAACTTGGAAATATTATTAGTTAGAAATGGGCAGTTTAACCCCCCCCCCCAAAAAAAAAAATAAATAAAAAAAACAGTTTTTCAGTTTCATCTTCATATCATAAAACCACATTGAAATATTTTACTAAACTGAAAACGTTCAGTTTAGTGCTATTACCTAACACACAATCCTAATATTTTTTCAAGATTTTTTTTTAATGAAATAACCTATTCACTATAAATTTAAATCATTAACAAATAAAGTGATGAAAATTTCATTAAAATCGAACAATTCCCTGATTTTTGGTAATTGCTTTAAAAAATTTTAAATTAAAAAAAAATTCATTACCTTCCTTGAGTAAAATTGTACATACCTACACAAGATAATGAATGTGGCTTCCTTAGAAAGAAAATATACTAAATTAAATATCGAAACTGAACTGAAAAAACACGGTATCAATGAAAAAAAAAATCGAAACCAATACCAAAATCAAAACTTACCTGTCTTCCTCTACAAAACAAGAAACTATAATTGATAATATATATATATATACTTTTTTTTTTCTTTGGTGGGATGCAAAGTTTTCTGGTATTAGGATGATTCTAAACTGGTCCTTTCCTCCAACAGTTGGGTGCTGAAAAGTTCAGGTCAACTCATAAGGAAAAAGACCACTAGGAAAGGAGCCGACATAGCATCAAAGCTCTACAACACCAAAACGGTTAAGTGAAAGTGAAATACGATACCATCCCTGGGAGCAGAAAAAGATATATAAATGTAAGCTGAATTTGATTGTTTGCCAGTTTGAATAAAGAAAGTAATCTGAAGAAACTTGTAGGGTCTCAGATACCCACGGGTGGAAATAGACCATAATCGCTGAATACCTTTACAAATATATATATATATATATATAAATTGGTAATATCATTGGTACTTACCTGTGATTGAAGAATTAGGGCTGAAAGTAATGAGATCTGAAGTGTCTTGGGATTTCCGTTTACTCGAGGGTGCTGACCGGGGAGGGGGACGTGCTGGTGCTGGTCTGGAGGGAATCATACGATCAGAAACCTTTCGATGGACGACCTTCCCATTTGAGGCATGTGATGTCCCATTGGAGGGGGACGGGCGGGAACCAGAGGGCCTTGGAGGGGCCGTCTTACGCTGGGAAGATCTTTTATCTATCAGAGCACCTGTGCTAGCACCAAAAGAATAACTACGTTGTGGGGGAGGCGGAGGTCGACGGATGGGGACAGGTTTGGAGCCGGACTTGTCCAGGCTCTCTGGAACGTTGGGAAGGCCATCCAAGGAAACTCGCTTGGCTTTCCGGCTCCGCGGAGATGTCGAGAGAGCAGATACAAGGGATGAGGCAGATGAAGAGGCACTGGTTTTCTCCCCAAAGTAAACCATCTGGTCGTTGATGTTCAGTTTCACCTGCCGGCCGGATGATTCACCGTAATCCATGTTCTCATTGCTATCCAGAATTGGAGAGTAAGATTTCCGGTGTTCTTTCTGCAGTTCATTCTCAATTAAAGAGTTCAAGCTGTGTCTATCAAAATTTGAAGTTCCACTGATACTGTGCGGTCGAGGGGTTTGTTCATGGAATTAGAAGGGGAGGTGGAGAATGAAGGTTTCGGCACAACCGCTGGTTTTGGTTTGAGGATGGGCTTAAGTTGGGGCGAGGTTTTGCTGGCTGCTAGTAACACCGAGCAACTAGTCTCCTTCGACTGGTTGCTGTAGATGTTGTTGTTTTCTTTATCTTGGTAGCCACTGCCCTTCTCGGTGTTTGAATAAAGGCTAGAACATTCTGGTTTTGTTTTATCTACATCAAGCACATTGCTTCCGCTCACCTCTGTGTTACTAAGTGAAGATTCAGACGATAAGAACTTTGGCTCAGACCCTATAACATCGATATGGTTCACAGGGCAATGACCAATTTCATTGTCATCGTTTTTGGCCAGGAACCAATTCATATCGACTTGTTGCAATATTATTATTGTGTCCCCTTCTTTCAAGTTGAGGTCACCACTCGTCTCGGCCTTGAAGTTATACATAACTAAACCGTAACATTCTTCCTGTACACTGTCGGTGGCAAGGGGGCGGCAGCTTCTTCTGCGATACTAGAACAAGTGGACACATTGGAAATGTCAGCCTCCAGGTGAGGACAGTCGACAATGATGTCCACATAACTGGACGGAAAAATCCCAGTTTTCCCATCCAGTTCCCCTTTATCCACTGACTGTCCACATGGCACAACAGTAACACAATCTCATTAGCATTGAAGGTGAGCTCATTTCCTGCCTGCGCTCGGAAAGGGTACAGAGTTCTTGCATAGGGGGTGACAGATGAGTCGTACGATCGCGTGTTCTCACTGTTGTACGTGTGTGAAGTCCGAGATATATTGAAAGACGTGGCAGCCGTGGCGGCGGTAGTCCGGGAAAGGCTTTTTTGGGTGTTGACAGGTTTGACGTTGGAGTCCAGAAACTCAACGCAGGAAGTGAGAAACATTCCCTGCCTTCCACAGCACTCGCCAATGTACCAATCATCGTCAACCACTTCGATGACGGTGATGTGGTCCCCAGCCTTGAATCCGAGTTCTTCGTCCAGCTGAGGGGTGGAATCCACCAGCGCCCGCACAACCTGACCCTCCATAGTCGAAGACTTTGAAGGAATTGCATCACTTTTCTGGTCCAGTTCAAATACATGGGTTAGTGGAAAAATGCCATTTGAGTTTTTGCCTGCAAGGGAACCATACCACCAGTTGCTATCCCGAGCACAGACACCAACGATGACATCACCTGTAAAAAAAAGAATGAAACAAAAAATTATAAGGCATGTATCAAAGCTGATAAGATTATTCAATATACACTGGTAAATTCTTATTTACAGGGTGCCCCCCCCCAAAAAAAAAAACAGAACCCAAATTCTGTTTTTTTTTTTTGGTGGGGAGGTTCACACTATATATACTATTATTGATGCAGACTAACAACACAAAAAACCTCAAAAAACAACAGAATCCAAATTCCGTTTTTGGGGGTCACCCTGTATATATTAACTATATATTAATATGTTTGTTACTTAATCTTCCAACCATTATCATCTTGCAACACCCTCTGGTTAAAAATGAGACTGTCCAAATCATCCAAGACGAAAAGCAAAAATGTAAATTCTGATTATCTGGTGTTGCTTATGGACCGAATTCTTATTTCTTATGAGTGTCGTCACCTCAGCTAAATGATGGACCCCTCTGTTTTTATTAGAAAGAAAGAAAGGGAAGAAAAAGGAATACTACACAGAAAAAATATTATAAGAAAGAAAGAGCGTAGGGAAAAGATAGAGAGATGAGCATGCAAAAGTAATAATGCTAATCTGTTTCAATCAAACATAATGAAAAGAAGGAAATAATGGAGAGAGAGAGAGAGAGAGAGTTAAATCAAGATTATTATACTTTTTACATACTGAACTATATTGCAATAGCTCTTAAATAAATATATCAAACATCGTAATAATCAAATTATCATACTTTGTTATATCCATAGTTCCTGCTAGTGTATAGATAATCACACTTTGTAGCTATCAAAGAAACCATATAACTGTAAATTATTTGTATTAAGTGGAAGCAATACTATTCTGTTTCAATCGAACATAATGGAGAGAGAGAGAGAGTTAAATCAAGATTATTATACTCTTTACATACTGAACTATATCGCAATAGCTCTTAGGTAAGCATATCAAACATTGTAATAATTAAATTATCATACTTTGGTATATCCACAGGTCCTGCTAATCAAGATTATTATACTTTTTACATACTGAACTATATTGCAATAGCTCTTAGGTAAACATATCAAACATTGTTATAATTAAATTATCATACTTTGGTATATCCACAGGTCCTGCCAGTGTATGAATAGTCATACTTTGTATTTATCAAAGAAACCATATGACTGTAAATTATTTGTATTAAGAATAGTTACTTGATTCCATAATTGTCTACTCTCAGTCAGTAGAGCAATCACCTTGAAACAAATTCTAATTGGAAGTGTCTTTTTTTGTTCTGTTTGTTTAGGTTTTAGGCATTGTGAATATTGATTACTTTTTATAGATTTGACAAATTCATTTAGTGCAAATTTTCAGCTTCTCAATAGAAAAAGAAATGGGCAGGTTTTCTAGAACTTCTTTCAATGCTTCCATAGACTGATTTTTTGGATTTTTGTCCTCATCTTTATTTTAAAATATGCATATCTCTATATATAATAGAGATCCAGTATCTATCTGTTTGTAACTGAAACTATGTCCCTGCTTAATAGAAAAAGAAATAGGCAGGTTTTCTAGAACTTCTTTCAATGCTTCCATAGACTTATTATTTGGATTTTTTGGATTGTTGTGCTCATCTTTATTCTAAAATGTGCATATCTCTATATAATAGAGATTCAGTATTTATCTGTCTGTAACTGAAACTATGTCCCTGCTTAATAGAAAAAGAAATGGGCAGGTTTTCTAGAACTTCTTTCAAATGCTTCCATGGACTTATTATTTTTTTAATTTCATCCTCATCTTTATTTCAAAATGTGCATATCCATATATAATAGAGATTCAGTATCTGTCTGTAACTGAAACTATGTCACTGCTTATGTCACAATAATTTCAGGAATTAAGCATGTTTATTAATGAGTATTTAATTCATAGTCAAAACCATTGCTACATAAAATATAGAATGACACTATTATTATATATACTCATTAACTCTTAACATCCTATACTGCCTCATTCCACCTGGCCGGAAGTCACATTCCTAATCCAACCCAATTGATAGCCTTTGTTTAAATATAATATTAAACATATTTAGAAGTCTTTATTTTAAGAGAAATAACAGGTAACTGTAAATGAAAAGACCATTTTTAGCATTTTTAATAGATCCTTATATATATTTACCAACCCCTTCGCATGAGCAGGATGTGACACAAAGTCAATTTCTTAAGCGGAGTTCAACAGGTTTGAATTCAGAGTTTTCCTTCTCCTAGACCGGTTGCCTAACCAAGGTTAAAGAGCCCAGTCTGCCTTACTATTTATCCATAGCTGGAGGGAGAGTAGGATTCATACCTTTCCCGAGGGTATTAGTGCTAAGTGAAATGCAATTACCATGTCCAGGATTTGAAATCGGGGCGATGAGTCCATTTTCCATGACTTTAACCATTACACCACGCGATAGATCCTTATAGGAATGGGACTCTGGACTTTAAAAATTCTCAACAGGATGTTAAGAGTTAAATATAAAAGACAAAACAATCCAATTTTTCAAGAAGCTATTAAGAGACAACTAGCTTCACAACAGTCCATGACAACCAAGTTCAAATCCTGAATGAGGCTATCTGCATTTCACATAGTGCTAACACCTGTAGGAAAGGTATGGATCCCACTATTCTTTCCCCAGCTATAGGTAAATAGTAAGGAACATTGAACCCTTTAATCTTGGTATGGCAACCAGTCTAGGAGAAGGAAAACTTTGAGTTCAAAACCTGTTAAACTCTGCTTAAAAACTGACCTTATGTCCCATCCTGCTCATGAGAAGGGGTTGGGTAAATAAATACTTAATATTTATCAAAGACAAAACAGTTCAATTTTTCAAATTTTTTTCTCTTGGAATTTAGAGCATCCTAAAAACCCTATTGGATTCACAACAGTCCATGATGATAGTGGTGCTTCTATCTATGTCCCATCCAACTTGTGTGGAGGGATTTGGGTAAATACATACATTGTATTTATCAAAGACAAAACAGTTCAATTTTTCAAATTTTTTTCTCTCAGAATTTAGAGCTTCCTAAAAAACCCTATTGGATTCACAACAGTCCATGATGATAGCGGTGCTTCTATCTATGTCCCATCCTCCTTGTGGGAAGGGGTTGGGTAAATATATACTTAATATTTATCAAAGACAAAACAGTTCAAATTTTCAAATTTTTTTCTCTTGGAATTTAGAGCATCCTAAAAACCCTATTGGATTCACAACAGTCCATGATGATAGTGGTGCTTCTATCTATGTCCCATCCAACTTGTGTGGAGGGATTTGGGTAAATACATACATTGTATTTATCAAAGACAAAACAGTTCAATTTTTCAAATTTTTTTCTCTCAGAATTTAGAGCTTCCTAAAAAACCCTATTGGATTCACAACAGTCCATGATGATAGCGGTGCTTCTATCTATGTCCCATCCTCCTTGTGGGAAGGGGTTGGGTAAATATATACTTAATATTTATCAAAGACAAAACAGTTCAATTTTTCAAATTTTTTTTCTCTCGTAATTTAGAGCTTCCTAAAAAACCCTATTGGCTTCATAACAGTCCATGATGATAGCGGTGCTTCTATCTAAGGAGTAAAATGATTCTAATTAACATTCCATAGTTATCTCAGCCAATTAGAAACTGATTTCTATATCAAAATGGCATGTCAATTGGCAGAGATGCAACAATCCTGTTCAATTAGATTGTCAGAGGAAAGCTATTATCATGATGACTAAATTTTGTTAAATCTGCTATGATGATGATGATGGTGGTGGTGCACTTGGGAATCCAAATATAATTTTCCTAAAAACTGTTCCTTTACTTAATTACTGCTCTCTTTGTCAATATATTTCCATAGATCTCTTAGTCTGTGAATAGTATGTGTAATTTAGTAGAGATAAGCAAGATATACTTAAATATCAAACAAATACAAGTGTATACATTATGTGCATCACACAAACACATTAAACGCACACATATGTGTATATATATATGTACACACACACACACACACACACACACACACACACATATATAATTAGATGACAATATACCCACGATGCCCAGTGTATATGTGTGTGTGTGTGTATATATATATATATATATATATATATATATAAAGTGTTTTTATGGGTCCAACGGAAAAATTAGATATTCTATAAAAATGAAGGTTTGCAAAAAGGATTATGTTTTTAAAAAAATTTTTTATTAGCTTACATATGTGACAAGTGTTTCAGATCTGTTATCTTCTTCAGGCATTAAATTACTATATTTTGGCAGAATATGTCTGATATTTGATAGGTTGTGTGTGTTTTTGTAAATATATATATATATATATATATATATATATATATATACATACACACACACACGCATACACAGACATATTCACAAACACACAGACGTATATATATATATATATATATATATATATATATATATACACACACACACACACACACACACACACACACACACAACATATACAGACATATTCACAAACATGCAGACGTATTATATATATTATGTATATACACACACAGAAAAATGCATATATATATATATACACACACACACACAGAGGGTGTGGTGGGTAAATTGTCGTCTAAATTATGCAATTACCAGATGTATTTACCAAAATTATATGAAAATATCTTGAAATACTATAGATTAAAATTATTCTCAGAAATGATCATTGGTTTCAACCATAGTCTTCAGAAAACTCCAGTCCAAGTTGTGCAGCCCTACAGTAGTACATTTCCAACAGTGCCAGATTTGTGAGATGGGAGGTAAGTGGCCACATCACTACTGTTTTCTTTGTAGAGTAGTCCTTCCAGGATTTATTCAAAACAGCATGCAACATCCTTGTATAATTCCTATCTATATTTTCCTTGAGGCATTTTATTTCAAGGGGAGAGATGAATTGCAATACAATAATTAAATTATTCAATTCTCTAATCTATTAAAATATTAAGCAGTTTTGCTTAATCAGATCTGACTGATTTTCACAGTGGAAAATTCTTGACAAGTCAGTTCCATATTCAACTAAGACAAATCTAACGGAATTCTCTTGAGGATTTTCTAAAATAAAATTCAATTGTTCAAAGAAAAAAAAAAAACAACAAACAAAACAAAAAAAAACAACAAACGGTATGTCCTCTTTCAATAATGTTAAAGAAACTCGATTATCAGAAGATAATAACATTCAGTTAACCTCTTGTTTGATCGTTGTTCTCTTTTGCGGAAGGGGGAAGGAGGGGGTTCATAAAATGGGCAGATAACTCTTTCTGGTTCTTTCATTTTTAGCATCATGGAAAAAATGTTTTACTATTTGTTTTTTAAACCTATTATTTTATTTAAATTATTCAGACTATTGTCTTCATCTTTATTGTTACTAGAAAATACATGCACCATCCGGGTGCAAGTATTTAATTTTTAATGTAATAAAATATTACATAAAATTAGATAGGCTAATGAAACTAAATAAGAATGCATTTAGTATTAAATGACCTGAAAAGGGTTGATATACCATAAAACACAACACAACAAAACAACCAACCCAATAAGAGTTTTCGAAAGGAGCTAACTAACTCTTAACATCCTGTTGAGATTTTTCCAAGTCCAGAGCATTCCTATAAGGATGTATAAAAAAAGGCTAAAAATGACCTTTGCATCTAAAGTTACCTAAGATTTCTAAATATGTTTAATATTAAATTTAAACAAAGGCTATTGTTTGGGGCTGATTAGTTAAAACGAATGTGACTTCCAGCTGGGTAGAATGAGGTGGTATAGGACTTTAAGAGTTAAATACTAATTTTAAAGTACTTATCTATTAGCAATTAATTGTAATAGAGAAATTGCATAAATAGTTAATATTATGGCTACCAAAAACTTCCTTTTAAGTCAATATACTTACAGTACTTAAAGTTGAAATAACTAAAAAAATTAAAGTTAATTCAATTATTTCAATTGGGTAACATTTTATTCTTATAAAGTTAAATGATGTCATTTCTTATGTTTGAATAAATTATACAATAAATAAAATATTGCTTTATGATTTTCATGTTATTCTAATAAATAAACAAAAGTTTTAAGTTTTTCTTTTCACTTGAAGCAATAAAATAAGTGTTCTTTATTATTTAATTTTTTTTATTATTGGCAATTAAGTATCATGTAAATTCTCTAAACAGGATGTGATTCAGCATTGAACTTAATAACTACTAAGTGGCAATTTACTGAGTATAGTGTTTAAAAAAAAAAAAAATGAGTTGAAAAAAAATTAACAAAAAAGAAAAAAGAATAGAAAAAGTAAAATAGAATTTAAAAAAAAATTTAATTAAAAAAAAAAAAAAGAAAAAAAGTTTTTTTCAAATTAAAAAAAAAATTTCTAGACTTAAAAAATTACAAAAATAATTTATGAAAAATTTTATAAAAAAAAAAAAAAAATAATATAATCTTTAAAAAATAAGTGAAAAACCCCCCCAAAAACAAGAAGAAAAACAAAAAAAAGAAAAAGAAAAAGAAAAAAAAGTGAAAAAACAAAAGAAAAAAAAAAAAAAAAAAAAAAAAAAAAAAAAGAAAAAAAAGTTTTAAAATTCACACAATGAGATTCTTATTAAATGTGACCTGAATGAAAATTTGATAAATAAAATATTTTATGTAAAACTAAATACATTGATAATTTGAATATATAGAAATATTATGATTTTATAATAACATTTTATTCTAAACACTTTATTATTAATTTATTTAAAGGATAAATAAAAGATTTTGACATTATTCCTTTAAAGGATAAATAAAACATTTGATTTATTTGTTTATTTTATGGAATATCAATCGGTCATTTAATGCTGAATCAAGTTCATTTTTGATAAACAAAGGAGTTGGGTTACTTACAGTACCTGCCTATTGCTTAAGTGGTCACCCAATTAAGTATTGAACATAAAACATTTGATGTTAATATCAAATATTATATACTTTATATATTTCAAAGCCCCTCTTTATATTGAAATATCTCATGTTAAAGATTTATTATAAAATACATTGTTATAATTTAAATATATAGAAATATCATAATGTTGATATTATTAATGTACGCTTAGCCAAAATAAAAACACGTTCACACGCAATGTATTTCACAAACACTAGAGAACTTTATTTTGGCCTGTTGCCAAGACAACAAAAAGTAAACAGAAAAATAGTTCCAAACATTAACAATAATTAGATATTATAGATATGAAAATATTATACACTTTATATATATATATATATATATATATATATATATATATATATATATGTATATATATATATATATGTATATATATATATGTGTGTGTGTGTGTGTGTGTGTGTGTGTTTAAAATAAAGTGTACGAATATATATAATAAAATCAAACCTAATGAGTCAGATATACATACTAATAATTTTGCTTAGTAGCTCATCAGGGCAAAAATCAGATTCTTGCCCTGATGAGCTACTAAGCAAAACTGATAGTAGATATATCTGACTCATTAGGTTTAACTTTATTATTTTCTCTACTTAGGTATCAAGCACTTTTTACATTTTAGCTTTAGATAACCCTAGCGGTTTATATATATATATAATGTATTTTTTTTTTCTCTTTTGGCCCAGTGTTATAGTGTTAATCAATTATTATCGGTTGGTGTGACCCTCTTGGTCTTTTCTTTTTTTTTCATTTTTTCCCCAGGTTAAGTTTGGTAGTATATATTTTACTAACAATCTATTTGCCAGTTTTTTAATTAGTATATATATATATATATATATATATATATATGTGGAGAAAGGTAGACAAACACGGGATGTTATGGAAACTGGATGTTAAACATTCAGTTTCCATAACATCCTGTGTTTTGTCTACCTTTCTCCACATATTGTCGGATTAATCCTCAATTTCCCCCATATATATATATATATATATATAATATATAATATATATACACACACACACACACACACTTTAGTTTATATTGGTAAAGAAGAGCTTTTCCCAAAATGAGAATTTTTTTTATTTTCAAGCTTAACCTGTAATAATTAATTCAGCAGCAACAATCATTAATATTCTTTTTTTTTTAAATGGATTTTATTTAAGACAGACACTGAATCTCCATTATAATAATATATGCTTTGTATATTTCAAAACCTCTTTTTATATTGGCAAAGAAGAGCTTTTCCCAAAATGAGAAATTTTGATTTTTAATCATAACCTTTAATAGTTAGTTCAGCAGAAACAACCATTAAATATTCTTTTTTAAAAAATGGATTTTTAAATTTATAAGACAGACATATAATTAAAATGCCAGATTAATAATAAATAGAAGTGGTTGGGGGGGTGGGGAGGCGCTAACATGACAGATTTCCAATATTAATTGGAGGTTAGAGGAAAAGCAGGTTAATACTATTCATAAATTAGCTGAATTAGATTAATTCATTGATCCATTTACTAAATTAAATCCCTAAAATACTTTACAATACCTTTTAATCTCTCCAATGACATCAGTCACTAAAAATAGGCGTTCCCTGGTGACATCATTTTTAATAATAATAATAATAATAATAATAATAATATCTTTTCAGCTAGTATATTAGATCTGAGACCTGTCAGCTGTTCCTTATAAATATTCATTTTAAATCCACTGAATATTTAATGTCATTCCACAGATTATCCAACTTTGCCTTGAAGGAGTTTAGAGATGAAGGTAGTTTATTCCATGTATTCACCACTCTGTAGCTAAAATAATTTTGTCTTGCATTTGCTTTACAAGATTTTTTAAGGAGTTTTAATTTATGTCCCCTTGTATAGGTATTTTGAGCAATGTTTAGTAGGTCAGAGTTCGTTGAATAAAAACCATGCGTGTATTTGTAGGCTTCGATCATATCTGTTTGTTTTGTTTTAAGGCATATCAACTTCAGTGGGTTATTTAATGCCGACAAAGTTTGGAAATGAATTCATTCTTAATGTATACTCAATTTTTTTTTTATTAAACTCATGTTTTTTTCTATTTAACCCATGGATGGGACCCTAAAAGGTACTACCACTCCAGGTCAGATTGGACCAGGGAGCAATGGTAATACAGGGGTGTTCCACATACCCCAAAACCTCCAGAATTGGAACCTCACCATCAGATATTTAACGTCATTCCCAGAACATGAAGCACCTCAGCCACTGTCTTCTAGCACATATATGATAAAAAGGGGTTGGGGCTTGCCATAAGGGCAATAGGGTTGGGACAATCATATAGGTGCTAGGGTTGGATGTAACCAGCTGATTGATCAGAAGGAGCCATTACGACTGCCCGCCTAGCCCAAGTAAGAGTCAAAGTGGAATATTGCAAGTCATGAACTTCTCAGCCAACTGGATTCCATCCTTAAGCATCATGGGTCACCACCCATGGCTAACAGGTGGCCCCATTGGAGGAGTCTTACCCCTCTGCAGTCTGTGTATTCTAATGCCCCAGCCGACAAAGGACATAGATTGATTGATTGTTTTGTTTTACGGCATATCAACCATTTTGGGTTATTTAATGCTGAATCAAGTGATTTTGATAAACAAAGAACTTGTTTTGTTTCATGGCATATCAACCCTTTTTGGGTCATTTAATGCTGAATCAAGTCATTTAGATAAACAAAGGACACAGGTTGGTTGGTTGTTTTGTTTTATGGCATATCAACTCTTTTTGGGTTATTTAATGCCAAATCAAGTCATTTTGAATAACAAAGGATACGGGTAGGTTGATTGGTTGTTTTCTTTTACGGCATATCAACCCTTTTCGGATCATTTAATGCTTAATCAAGTCATTTTGATAAACAAAGGACTTATGTTGTTTACAGTACCTGCTGTTAAAGAGCCAAATAGATAAGTTAAAAAAACAAAAATAGAAAGAAATACTAAAGAGATAAATTCTATTTAAATTTACCTCTAAAATGCTTTTAAGAGTGATTTGATTGGAGTTTAAAACACTATTAACACTTAATTTGATTATAGCTTTTATCTTCCAGTGGATGTTGTAAAAAAAAAAAAAAAAAAACACCGATCGATGATAAAAATAGAAACTTTTACAGTTAGTGCCTTCATCAGTCAAAATGTTTCACGCCAAGAATTACCACCGTTCACTTGGCTCTTTTTATCATCAGATACACATGAAAGGATAATTAAATAAGTTTGATGATTTTATTAGAAGGAGGGGGAGGAGTAGTAGGGATGAGAGGAGGAGGAAGAGGAGGAAAAGGATGGGAAGAGGAAGAGGAGGAAAGATGGGGAGAGAAGAGGAGGAGGAGGAGGAGGAGAGGAAGGAGGAAAGGAGGGGAGGAGGAGGAGGAGGAAAGGATGGGGGAGGAGGACGAGAGGATGGGAGGAGGTAGGAGGAGAGGAGGGAGGAGGACGAGAGGATGAGGCAGGGTAGGAGGACGAGAAGGAGGAGAGAGAGGAGAGGAGAGGAGAGGAGAGAAGGAGAGAATGAGGATGAGGAGAAGGAGGAGAGTGGAGGAGGAGGCATGGGTGGTGCAGTTGTTGTAATTGAATTCAAATTCAGAGTCTGTTTTTGTTTAACTTTAAGCTAATACCCTTGCAGATGCTGATAGGTACATGTCCCATGTCATTGATGCATAAAAATCTAAAAGGACGCAGAAAAATCATATCCATATGTCCCAGTGTTTTTTTGTATTTTTTTTTTTACCCCACCATTTCAAGCTAAGTGTAAATACATTTCAATATTTTCTTGGAAAATGAATTACACTGTATGGGGTACAAGGTAGGGGTTAGATGGCTTTAGTTGTTCATAGATAAAAACTCTACAATTTATTAAGAAACTTTAGTTAGGACCCATCAGTTTTTTTTTTGACTCTTTCAAATCAAATCTTTGCATCACAAGACACACTAAATTAAAAAGCTATCAGCATCACTTGGAAAAAAAAAAAAAAAAAGCATGAATCCATCTCCCATTCACAGTTATGAGTAAATAGTAGGGCAGACTAGAGTAACCTGTCTAAAAGAATGACAAATCGAAAAGCAGCTTCTTTCCAGCATGTCATCAGCCAGCATGGCAGAGTAAGGCTCATTACTCATTAATTGGACTAGAGTGTAGTATCTGTTCGTATTCTTCAGCAGGGCCAGATAAGAACAAGATCAAGAAAAGGAGAACAAAGAATTGGGGAGGACAAGGAAGAGGAGGAATGTAAGAAGGAAGAGGAGGAATGCAAGAATGAAGAGGAAGAGGGGAAAAACAGCTGCAGCCATTGCACCCATGCCTGCCTGTCCTGCATACGCTTATCAGCCACAAACATGCCTGCAGTCAATGTGGACCACCCTCTTAACCATGATGTCTCCTCCTTTGAAAACACCCACATGGCCACCCTCAAGGACAAAAGGCATAGAAGAAAGAACCACAACACAATACCATCAAACCTTGATAAGACTTTCATCTTCAGCCGCTGCAACTATGACTGCCTGTTCCACATTGGCCTTATCAGCCACAAACATGCCTGCAGTCAATATGGACCACCCTCTTAATCTTAATTCATAAAGCCAAGGCATGGTGAAGATTTTTTTAGATCTTTGTTAGATAATGGCAATTGTGGTGTATGGAGACATTCAAGAAGTGACCAGTGAGGAATAAAGTGACAATCACCATCCCACCTGGTTAACCCTTACAAATTTAACCTATAGAGGCGACTAACAGGTACTCTGGATTAGAATGGAATTGGAAGTAATGGCAAATACTGTGTACTGTACACTTCCCAGAGCTCCAGAATTGGAACCTCTCCACTAGATGTAGTTTAAAATCATACCCAGGACATCACTCCGCACAAGTTAAGTGACACATGATCAATTTCTTAAGTGGAGTTTAACAGGTTTGAATTCAGAGTCTTCTTCTCCTAGACTGGTTGCCATACTTATGTTTAAGAACCCAGTTTGCCCTACTATTTACCGAGCTGGAGGGAGAATAGTTGGATGTGCACTGTTCCCCAGGGTATTAGCGACATGTGAAATGCAGCCTCAATTCAGGAATATGTCATGGTTGTATTATGCTTGAAATCAAGAAAATCATATATATCGTTTTGATCTGTATTTTTGGCATCTTATTAGCAGAAAAAACTTCATTAAAAAACAAAAACTGAATAAACAATTCTCATCTATTATATCTAATTTTGGATTCAGGATTTGAATTTGTCTTGGTATGTCCATTTCCTACAATGATATTCATTATACAAGAGTTTTGAGGCTATTTAAATAGCCTCAAAACAAAATTTTTTGCAAGATTGAAATAATTTTTGCTCATAAACTAACTCCAAACAATACACAGTTTTTACACTTAGGGAAAAAAATTGCTTAAAAAAAAAAAAAAAAAAAAAAAAAAAAGAAGGAATTCCCCTAATTTATTTAATGACCCTCATTGATAAATGAACTCCCCTTGTTTATTGAAAGACTCTCGTAACATTTGGCCTATCCAAGCTTCTTTTTATCGAATATTTAAATTTTAAACTAGTGATTGACCCCCCCCCTCAGCCACCACCTTCTACAAATGAAAAAAGGGTTGGGTGTTTGCTATGTGAGCAATTAGAAGAATACAGTTGGGACAATTATATAGGTCCTAGGGCTTGATCAGATGGAGCTTCTCCAACAACTTTAAAAATGATACAGCAAGAAAATTTTGAATACAAATAAACGGAAAAGAGAAATAGAGGAAGTATTTAAAAAGCTGAAAGAGAGAGAAGGGAGAGAGAAAGAGAAAGAAAAAAAGAGAAAGAAAGAGAAAAAAAGAAAGAAAGAGAGAGAGAAAAAAAAAGGAAGAGAGAGAAAAAGAGAAAGAGAGAGAAAAAAAGAAGAAGAGAGAGAGAGAGAAAAAAGAGAAAGAAGAGAGAGAGAGAGAAAAAAAAGAAAGAGAGAGAGAGAGAGAAAAAAAGAGAAGAGAGAGAGAGAGAGAAGAAAGAGAGAGAGAAGAGAGAAAGAGAGAGAGAGAAAGAAAGAAGAGAGAAAGAAAGAAAGAGAGAGAAAGAGAAAGAAAGAAAGAGAGAGAGAAAGAAAGAGAGAGAGAAAGAAAGAAAGAAAGAGAGAAAAAAAGAAAGAGAGAGAGAAGAAAGAGAAGAGAGAGAGAGAAAAAAAGAGAAAAAAAGAAAAAGAAAGAGAGAAAAAGAAAAAAAGAAAGAGAAAAAAAGAGAAGAGAGAAAGAGAGAGAGAGAGAGAGAGAGAGAGAGAGAGAGAGAGAGAGAGGAGAGAGAGAGAGAGAGAGAGAGAGAGAGAGAGAGAGAGAGAGAGAAGAGGGGAGAAAGTGAAAGTAAGAGAGAGAAATAGGGAGAGAGTAAGAGAAAAGACAGACAAAGAGAGAGAGAGACAGACAGACGGACGAACAGACAGTAACAAATAGAGAGAAGGATAAAAGGAAAATATTTATGAACCTCTGCAGAAATCCAAATCTCCTTCTTCTTGAGCATGGAAATTCTCGATGGCAGCAAAGACCTTTTGACCTTTCTGGATGGATGGAAGGACCAACTTCCCAACAAAACTCACTGGGAAGTTGCCTTCCTGATTGCCTAATTTGCCGCATAACCAGTTCTCGTTAACCACAGTGGTCACTAGTACAACGTCACCTTTCCTCAAGTTCAGTTCACTTGGGTAACTGCTCTTAAAGTCATATATTGCTTTCACATACTGCCCAGGACATGGCCACATCTGAAAAGAAAGGGAGAACAAAAAAAATGTCATGAGAAAAAATGTGAGAAATGTTAATGGGAAAAAAAAATCACTATGTCTACTTATACAATTCAATGAATGATAAAAAAAGACCCCCCCAAAAAAAAAAAAAACAAAAACAAAAAAAACAAACTTGCCTACATGAATTAATGTACAGAGTGGTCCGAAAGTCTTGTCACCTCTACACATTGGTCTACCTTTCATTTTTTTTTGTCTTTTTGTTTTAATAATGATATATAAGATGTAATTGTTTTAGCTCTAAAAACAGTAGGTAGAGGTGACAAGACTTCCAGACCACGCGGTACATTAATTTACAGGGTTTGTCCGAAAGTCTTGTCACCCCTACACATTGTTTTAGCTTTCATTATTGTTTTTGTTTTAATAATATGATATATAAAATGTAATTACTTTACCTCTAAAAACAGTATGAAAGTTAAAACAATGTGTAGGTGTGACAAGACTTCAGACCACATGGTACATTAATCTACAGGGTGGTCCTAATATACACATTGTTTTGACTTTGATTATTTTTTTGTTTTAATAATGTAATATATAAGATGTAATTATTTTACCTTAAAAAAAAACTTTTAAAATTAGATTTTCTAGAATTTCAGGTTGTATATATAATTATTATATATATATATATATATATATATATATATATATATATAGGAGGGAGAGAGAGGGAGAGAAAGAGGGAGGGAGAGAAAGAGGGAGGGAGGGAGAGAAAGAGGGAGGGAGAGAAAGAGAGGGAGAGAGGGAGAAGAGAGGGAGGGAGAGAAGGAGGGAGGGAGAGAAGGAGGGAGGGAGAGAAAGGGAGAGGAGGAAGAGAGATAGAGAGGGAGGGAGGGAGAGAGATAGAGAGGGAGGGAGGGAGAGAGGGAGGGAGGGAGAGAGATAGAGAGGGAGGGAGGGAGGGAGGGAGATAGGGAGGGAGGGAGGAGGAGAGAGATAGGGAGGGAGGGAGGGAGAGGTAAAATATAAAATGGATAGAGCTCTCCCTGGCGGCCATTACATATCTACATGTGTATGTATTTATCAGTTAAAATCTCACTCCAATTTGCAGGTGGCCGATAGCCCAGTGGTTAAGCACCATATATGTATGTAGGTAGGGCTTAAAAGACGTTCAATATCACCCTGTACTAAAAGTCATTTTTGTCAGAATTTCTGATTGATTTTAATGGGACATCAACTCATCCAGTGTTATTTTATGCTTAGAGGTTAGGGAATTGTGTTCATTGCATACATTTTTTATGTCGTTGTTTAAGAGATTTTTGCATACAATTATATATCAAGTATTCCTATCTAATATAAATAATTTGCATATAGTTGTACAGTTTCAAGCATTCCTATCTAATACTAATTTATACACAATTATATGGTTTCAAGTAAGTATTTCTATCTAATAATAATCATCTATTTGCATACACCATATGACTTCTTATGTATTAGCCAGCCTAAGGATTGAACTCATGATTCCCAGGTAACTAGATATATCTTAACCAAGTCAATCAGATCTACCCTGTTATTAGCCAGTTCAACAAATACATTCATTAATGTGTGTTAAATTTGTGTACTCAATTTAAATAACTCAGTTAAATCATAGCCTAGTCTATAACTACTAAGAAAATTGCTCAACAGGAAGGATAATTACAAAGGAAGGCAAAGGTATACTTAGAGATTAGCATGGCTAATGATTATAACTATTTGTGTGATTGATAAGATACTACAGGATAAAAGAATAAATTTTCTACTATTTAAAATAAATAAATAAAATAAATAAATAAATTAAATAGATATTTAAACAAACAAAAAAAATTGTTGACTTGAAAAAAAAAGAAAAGATAAAAAAAAGAAAAAGAAAAAAAAAGAATTATTTAAAAAAAAATGAATATTTAAAAAAAATGAATATTTAAAAAAAAGTAATAAAAAAAAGATCTGGTTGACTTACAACAAAAAACAAACAAACAAAATAATCAATGAAAAAGTAAAAAAAAAAAAACAAATAGATATTTTTAAAAAAGTAAAAAAAAAAAAAAAAAAAAAAAAAAAAAATAGTTGAGTTGAAAAAAAAAAAAAAGAATACATATTTAAAAAAAATGAATAAATATTTTCAAAAAGTTAAAAAAAAATAAAAAAAATATTTGACTTGAAAAAAAAAAAAAAAAAAATTACAAAAAGAAGCAAAAAGAATTAATATTCAAAAATAAATAAAAAAGAAAAAAAATAGTTGACTTTAAAAGAACAAATAAAAGGAAAAAGAAAAGATTATTTCAGACGTCACTAATTCAACGATGGCAACTGCAGTTATTTAAATCAAAGTCAACGTTTTTAAAATTTCCTTTTAAATCAATAATTGGAATAATACATGGATTTATTTTGTACATTACTCTTTTTATATATCAAAAACTTAGCCGATGTCTTAAAAAAATTTGGATAGGCATGTATATATCTTAAGCATAAAATCCAAATAATAGTCAAATAGTCAAACCATGATACGGATTAAAAAGAAAGCAGACAGGTAGAAAAGAAAGGTAGCAGTAATACACATTCTAAAATCGACATAAAGAGGAACTGAGACAGACTAAGCTCTTTAACCTTAGTAGGGCAACCAATCGTAGACCTGGAGAGGGATGGGATTGACCAGGATATTCCTGCCCAAGACATTTCTACATAAGTAATGCCCCTATGACTAAACCAGATTATAGGATTTGTCTTCTTCTTCTTTAAATCTGATATCAGGCTTATTTGTAATAAATTTCAATACTGAGTGTTTCTGTGTATGATCGAATAAGGAAGAAACTGGCATTGTTAAACATGTCTACACTATTAAAACTTAGATTTACATATGCTCTATTAACAATATTGAGCACTCTTTATTTATA
>CM042163.1:47747801-47752801 GCA_023376005.1 Doryteuthis pealeii
TTACTTCCTATTTTAACTGAATAGTTAAATTAGGAAAATTTAGCAATGAAAGACGAGATAAAAGAGTAAGCTTCAGGTGTTCTATTTTTCGATTACCCCCCCCCCTGTCTAAAATCTTTTTATCTGCATTCTTATTTAGTTTCATTAGCCTTTCTAATTTAATATAATGTTTTATTACATTAAAACTTAAATACTTGCACCCGGAGGGTGCATATATTTGCTAGTAGGATTAAATGACAATTTCAGATCATGAAGAAATAGTTGGGTTTTTTTTTACAGTAAAGGAAATACAATCTGAAAGACACTAACAAGCATTTCTAAGTGAGAATATATATATATATATATATATATATATATATATATATATAAAAAGGTATGAAAACACACAATATTGTTAAAAATGAATATATTCTATATCATTTTCATAGCTAATATTGAACAATATTTCAATTATAAAAAATCTTCATCTGGGCATGTTTTTAATCCGGACTCAGCGAGAGAGAAATTATTTTCTGCTTCTCTCTCGATGAATCCGGATTAAAGACGTGCTCTGATGATGATTTTTTTATAATCAAAATATTTTTCAATATTAGTTATGTCGGATTCATTTCCTTTCTCTTTACTCATATATATATATATATATATATATATATATATATATATATATATGTCACTAGCTACAACTGATCCCCACCGACTAGCCATCTTAACTAGACCAATGTTGTGCATAAGTTTAAATGTCTGGAAGAAGACTGCCTCTCCTAAGTTGAAAGCACCTACTTTATCATGCCAGTTAACAGCTCGATCATGCAACACTTAAAATCACATTCATGCCCCCTCTAATTACCAAAAAATTTCTAACTGAAAATACACACATACAGTACAAAGAAAAAAAAAAACAAACAAAAACTTCAAATACTCGAAGCCCTATACATTAAACAAAAACCCATATTAAACAAGATCAACTTCAAATCCAACCAACATATTTTCAAATACCCATAATTTCCTGCCAGTTCTCCTCCACCCATTCCCCATAACATTTCTTATAAACTTGTGAGTCCCTCCTCCTACTTATATGTCACTAGCTACAACTGATCCCCACCGACTAGCCATCTTAACTAGACCAATGTTGTGCATAAATTTAAATGTCTGGTAGAAGACTGCCTCTCCTAAGTTGAAAGCACCTACTTTATCAAGCCAGTTAACACTACATTTAACCGATACAACTCGATCATGCAACACTTAAAATCACATTCATGCCCCCCCTCTAATTACCAAAAATTTCTAACTGAAAATACACACATACAGTACAAAGAAAAAAAAAAACAAACAAAAACTTCAAATACTCGAAGCCATATGCATTAAACAAAAACCCATATTAAACAAGATCAACTTCAAATCCAACCAACATATTTTCAAATACTTATAATTTCCTGCCAGTTCTCCTCCACCCATTCCCCATAACATTTCTTATAAACTTGTGAGTCCCTCCTCCTACTTATTCCTACTGCTACTCTGTTTAAAAATAACCACTGAAACATCTCCTCACTTCACACCTGATGATGGCACTAGGTAGTACCAAAAGTACTAGTGTAAGAACCTTTAATGGATTCATTCCCCAATTCTACCCCAACATAAGAAAGATGGCCAGACAATTGGAAAAGATAGAAAAGAAACTCATCAAACAGGAAATGTCTGTCGAGTTCAACAAAACTCTTCAACAACTTGTCACATTCCCTAGAGTTCCAGAATTGGAACTGCACCATTAGATGCAGTTTAACGTCATACCCAGGACATTAAGACCCTCAGCATGGGGATTTGACATAAGGACAATAGGGTTGGGACAATCATATAGGTGCGAGGGATTGGCGTGACCAGTTGACTGATTGGAAGGGCCTCTCTGACCACACATCAAGCTTACCTAAGGACCAAAGTGGAGAGTTGTATAAATGCTGCTGTAGGATGTTGCAAACTACTAAAGTAAGAAAAATCATCAGGGTGGTCTAAAGTCAGTATCAGCCAGAGAGTGAGGGAGTCTATCCTCTTTTCACTAGACCAAGGACATTTGTGGAGCACCACAAAGATCCCTGTGCTATCCATATGTTGAGTTGAGGAGGGCCAGTATCGAATTAGGAATCTTGTTGTTCCAAGGTGGATGCTCTACCGACTGAGCTAAACTGGCCCTACAGTGGCAGAATACAGTAAATGATGACGATGATGATGAGCATTATAACACCGCAATATTTTAAGCAGCTCACTTTTGGAGATAAATCTTATCTTATTTTAGGTACTTTTTTAGGTGGATGGTTCAATTAACAATAAAGGCAAATGTTGCTGGTTTGAGAGAAGGTCAAGGTTGATAATATTATCAATGCTGAGAAGAATTATTAAAAAAAAAAAATGAACACCAAAACAATTGCATTTTTTAAAAAGAAAAGAAAAGAAAAAAAGAAAAAGAAAAGAAAAAAAAAGAATGAAAAAAGAAAGAAAAGAAAAAAAGAAAAAAGAAAAAAGAAGAAAAAAGAAAAGAAAAAAAAAAAGAAAAGGAAAAAAAGATTGAAAATCTTATTTTTGTTAATAGTTATTTACTGAGCTTAGCTTTGTTGTAGCATCATGCCAAGAGAGTATGGGGCGCCCAGTGAGAATCAAGTTCACTAACAATTTTCTGCTAATATAGCTTGTTAATCTTTATACTATATGAGGTACCCCACTTGTTTTTGTTTTTATAATAAATGATTTTTAAAGCAAAATATGCAAATTAGTAACCTTATTAGGAAATTTATTTGTTTTTTGTTTTCATATTGGTACTTATATCAACCTGGTTACTTAAAAATTTGTTTGGGGCAGCTAGAAGTTGTAATTTTAGCGTCAAAATTTATTTCAAACCTAAACCAGAACAAACAGAAACATATATACATATACATATATAGGCATCTGGTCTAAAGATCAAATAGGCGAGAAGCTGTAAGTAACCAAGCACCATTAACTCCATGTCCAAGCTACCTTAACTTAAATATAAATGCTCTATGAATGATAGTGAGCACTGTTTACTTATAAATATCGCACCCATTATATATATATATATATATATATATATATATATATATAACAATAAAGAATTATAAAAATAATTACAAATACTAGAAGCAATTTGCATAAAAAAATTTGAGGGAAAAAAAAAAGAAAAAGAAACATAAATAAAATAGCATTTAACACTGGCACCAATATATTAAACATCTTTAATAACAAACTGCACTAATTATTTCAACTCCACCTACAATAAAACACCTAATTGAATAAACCTGGAACCACAAAAATAACAGAATAAACTCTCTCAAATAAATCTGCACCACAACCACCCCCCAAAAAAAACAAAAAACATCCACAACAAATAATGACTGTAAAGACTTATCTTAACTTATATATTTATTTTCATTTTTAGCTCCAGTTGAATATCATCAGACAAGATTGGAACAGATTCAACAGTAAATTCCAGAACCTGGATATATGAGCTAAGTTGGTGGAGTGGGTTATTGTCAGTATCAGCTGAACATCGGGTTTGCCTATCCCCTTTTCACTAGCGCTAAACCAGGGAAGATTGTTTTTTGCTGAGTGGAGCACCACACCTACCGTCAACTCTCTATTTTATAACACAGATTAGATTACCCAATCTGTGCTACTCATGTGCTGAATTGGCGGGGATTGGTATCAAACCAGAAACCTTCAGATTCCTTGTCGGGTGTTCTACCGACTGAGCTAAACTGACCCCTTAACCAGAATATAAGAAATATACAATAATATAGATAAAAGAGATTGATAAGAACTGAACAAGGTTAACTGTAATGGCAGTATAAATACAGAGGCTGAAAAGAAGGGAAAAAAAAGAAGCAAAACCTGCTAAATGCAAAGAAGACCCATGACAGGATCAAATCCCTCGATTTCAATGTATAAATGAACAGGAATATTTTTCATTCATTGACGTTGATTATGATTCAAAGAAAAACAAAGCCAGGATCAAAATGCAACAGATTTGATTCAGATGTTTGGTTTGGTTTGGCTTCTTTGTTTAATGTTGCATCAACCTTTGTGGTTTGGTTTGTTTTGTTTTACGGCATATCAACCTCAGTGGGTCATTTAATGCCGATAAAGTTTTGAAGGATAATACAATTTTTTATAAATACATTTTTCTATTTAACCCATAGATGGGGCCCTAACAGGTACTAAGAGTAGACCAGGGAGCAATGGTGATGAAGGGGTGCTCCACATTCCCCAAATCTCCAAAACTGGAGATAGAGTTTAACATCATTCCCAGGACATGTAGACCCACAGCCACCGCCTTCTAGCACCTATATGATAAAAAGGGGTTGGGGCTCAACCTTTGTGGGTCATTTAATGCCAAAGCCATCACTGTAGAGGAACAGTAGTGATACTATGATAGGATCAAATCCCTAGATTTCAATGTATTGTAGAGTGTCTGACTGTTAGTAGACAACTCCCAGGCTTCTCGGAAGCCTGCTTATATTTGTTCTCTTCCTTGCTTCACCTGTGCATGGTTGAGTCCACTATTGCCGGTGATTGTCCAAGGGTGTCCTCCTTCAATACATATCTGTCATACTATTCTATAAATGAACAGGAATATTTATCATTAATTGACGTTGATTATGATTCAAAGAAAAACGAAGCCAGGATCAAAATGCAACAGATTTGATTCAGACATTTCATTTAATTTCTTTGTTTAATGACATATCAACCTTGGTGGGTTATTTAATGTCAAAGCCATCCTTGTAGAAGAATAGTAGTGGTACTATGACAGAATGAAATCCCTAGATTTGAATATATAAATGAATGTGAATATTTAAAAAAAGAAATGAAACCAGGATCAAAATGCAACAGATTTGATTCAGATATTTCATTTGGTTTGATTTGATAAATGAACAGGAATATTTTTTAAAGACCAGAGGGCAGATAGGCCAAAACACTTTGTATGTAACAATAAAGAT
>CM042163.1:47757801-47797801 GCA_023376005.1 Doryteuthis pealeii
CAGAAAGTATTTTCTTAGCAAAATAGAGAAAATCTTTTAATAATACAGCTCTATTTGTGGATACAGGATGCTGCACAGAGGACCTCCCGAGAATGATGAGCGATAGGGATGGATGAAGAGGGATTGTCATGGATATCCATGCCAACAGCGCAACATGATGATGATGATGATTTGTAAATTAAATTTGATATGAACTTCCAGCAAAATATATACTTGTGTAGTGAACTCGTATTTTTTTTACTTCAAAAACAAGAAGTTGATCATTACACAAGATATGTTTTTGAAACTTAGAAGCTTACCTTGTTTCTAGGACTAACCTTGCAGTAAGTTCAATGCAAAGACTATATCTAAACAAACACTATTATCAATGCTATTGTGTTGTGGGGTTTTAGTATGTTTGTAATATCCAAGTAAACATGGTAGGCTACATAAAGGTCTAGACTACATTGGTTATGTATGGCATTGCATTAATTCTGATTGTATTACAGTTGTTTTGAAAGTATTAATATGTGTTTGAATTTTTAAGTTCAATTTTTCACATAAAAAACAAGAGATCAGTCATAACAAGAGATATACTTTTGAAACCTTAAAGCTTACCAAGTTTCTAGTCAGAACAAAGCATGTGCTGTTTTCAACCTAGGAAATGTACACGTTCAATTCTTGGACAAGGCTGCTTGCATTTTCCATAGTGCTAATACACTTGGGAAAGGTATAAATCCAACTATTCTCCCACCAGCTATGGGTAAATAGTAGGGTGGACTGGGCTCTTTAACTTTGGTTAGGTAACCAGTCGAAGGGAAGGAAAACCCTTAATTTAAACCTGTTAAAAACTCCGCTTAAGAAATTGATCTTGTGTCAAATCCTACTTGTGCAGAGGGGTTGGTAGATTATATATATATATTATATATATATAATATATATATATATATATATATATACTATTTACCCATAGCTGGGGAAGAATAATTTGATTCATATCTTTCCCAATGGTATTAGTGCTATGTGAAATTCAAATAGCCTAGTCCAGGATTTGAACTCATCTTTTCATGTCCATCTCCTTTGACAGTAACCATTACACTACGTACTTCCGCAGATTGTATATTTAGAATATAAAAACATACATTTTTAGAAATATTTCATTCCTTACTGAAGGGAATTTTAAGACTTGAAATATTTTTTTTCCCAATTGCTAAAAAGTGTCACTGGCCATGTACAAGAGTTAAATCCAAAATCCAATTAATCTTTATTGTTGGCAACCTTCTGTTTGCTAAAAACGATGGTATAGTGTCCAAAATTTTAACTTTTTTTTAACTATGTAGCCTGGCTGGTTTGATATGCAGGATATGCTGTAGCCCAAGCAGCAGATTCCCCCTCTCCAAACAGCACTGATGCTGTTGTCCAAAGGAAAGGTAAGAAACCAATGCAACAGCAGTGTCACAGGAATTGCTGCGTAGCACCAAATTATATGGGCTTCTCTGCAATCTGATATGACAATGATTAGACAGCTTTTCTGTAGTCATATATATATATCCACTTCCCCTGATATTAGGAAAATTCTAACCGAAAATACTTAGGGACTCCGCCTTGTTTTTGAGATTTACTATCCCAATCTTTCCTCAGGATCATGTAAAGCTGCTCGGCAGTGGTGGTTTTATAACACCCTTCCTTGTCCTAGATGGGTTGACAACCAGGGCCAATGAGCAGCAACTAACCAATTTGAGGGTTTATGTGCGTAGCCCAATCTTACTACTGTCAGTGTGGATGGTCGTTATCTCCCCTAGAGCTCATCCACTCTTTTCCAGCTCCTGTATTTTTTTGGGGGGTGGGGATGCAATCTTTATAATCCCAATTATTTAGTGCTTGATTTTGAAAAGAATGAATGACCTACAAATGTCATCAAAATTATATGGACTTCTCTGCAATCTGATATGACAATGACTCAGACAGCTTTTCTGTAGTCATATATATATATATATATATATATATATATCCACCTCGCCTGATATTAGGAAAATTCTAACCGAAAACACTAAAACTATCTACAAAAATAAGAAGAAGAAATGCCTACAGATCCTTGAAGCAATATGCATAAAAAATAAAAAACCTAACATCAATAAAATAGCATTTAAAGTCGGATACAACATATTAAATATCTTTAATAACTAACACACTTAACTTACACCCCCTTCTTATAAAAAAATAATAATAGACTCTCCAAATTTAATAAAAACATAGATAAAAGAACTAAAAAATGAACTAAAACCAACTTATATACCCCATGATGACGACTGGCGAAACAGTCGAAAGCGCTCAGGATAACAGTATGGGAAATATTCTATATCAATTGGATCCAAACACCAAAAAGATCGCCAGATGACTGGAAAAAATACAGATCCAAAAAATGAAGAAAGAGTACTCTGTGTTATTCAATAGCACATGCCTTAAAAATATATATATACACATGCATACACACAAACACACACACACACATATATAATATATATATATATATATTATTAGAACTGACCTGTTTATTTCGTCTTACATATTTGTAAAGAAATTAATCAATTTTTGGCATATTCTTTTCATGATTTAGATAGAGCTCACTGTAAGTTTGTTAAAAATGACAGTGGGAAATTGATGCAATACTGGCTTTATTTATATACTTTTATGTACAATCTTGGATTACATGAAAAAAAAAATTCTGACGTCTCACCAGGCCAGATTAACACTAGGTCTTTTTTATGAGGGGATCTTTTATACCGTTTTCAATGAGGATTGAACTCGCCATTCAGTAATAATAGATCTGCAAGACAAACTTGCTAACCATTGCATCACAATGTGATGCCTTCTTAGATTACATGGTTTGGTTTGGTTTGTTTTATGGCATATCAACCTAGGTGGGTCATTTAATGCTGACAAAGTTTTAAATAGATTCATCCTTAATGTTTACTCATTTTTTTTATAAACACATTTTTCTATTTAACCCATAGATGGAACCGTAACAGGTAGTATCACTCCAGGTCAGAGAGAACCAGGGAGCAATGGTTATGAAGAGGTGCTCCACATTCCCTAGACCTCCAGAATTGGAACCTCACCATCAGATAGAGTTTAATATCATTCCCAGGATGAAGACTCTCAGCCACCGCCTTCTAGCACCCATATGAGAAAAAGGGGTTGGGGCAATCATATAGGTGCTATGGTTTGACATGACCAGCCGATTGATCGGAGGGGACCTCTTTGACCACCCATCTAGCCTAAGTAAGGTCCAAAGTAAAACTAAATAGGAAAAAAGACTTTAGCAAACAATCATTGATTAACTCAGCTTTAGGATAATAATAGATATTTATCCAATGATATTAAGAAATATGTAGAAAAAATGGAATCAAAGTTATTGAAAATAATTTATTCATGATATATTTCCTTTTAGCTGCATGAATGGGCCGGGTTAGCTCAGTCGGTAGAGCGTTCGGCTAGAAACCACAAGGTTCCTAGTTCGATACTGGTCCTCGCCAATTCAGTGTTATGAGTAGCACAGGGATCTGTGCGGTAAAGTAAGGAGCTGATGGTAGGTGTGGCGCTCCACCTCAGATGCTAAAACAATCTCCTTGGTCTAGCGCTAGTGCAAATGGATAGACTCCCTCGCTGATTGGTTGATACCGACTTTAGGCCACCCCAATGACTTTACTTTTACTTTACTTATACTTATGGTTTTTCCATCCCCCCTATTAACATCAATGGAAAAACCCTCAAATATATGAATTTGTTCTCATATTTAGACAGCAAGGTGAATGCCAAGGCATATCTAGATGATGAAATAGTAAAAAATTGAAAAGGGGATAGGCTCCCTCGCTGACTGGCAGATACCGACTTTAGGCCGCCCCGTCACTTTACTTTCCTTTTTTTTTTATAGCTGCATGAGATACTATGATTTTTTTTTTTAATGACAATGGTGTTGTTGATCTGTCATGAAAACAGACATTGATATTAGTCAAAATTTATCAATGAGTGATAAAATGCTGCCTTAGAGGAATTTGAAAACTGAAATATTATTTTTACATAAAGAATTCTTCCATAAATTTCTGGGTTGAAGAATTCATTCATAATTCTTGATGTTGTAGTAGTAGAATCCTCTAACAATAGCAGGCGTTGGACATTCCTTCAAGTAACCTAACTCTTGAAGTCATTATCCAGACACAAAAATACTATTTGTGTTAAAATTTAAGTTCCAAATTGGCCTGAACTTTTCCACGCCCAAACTACACATAATGTGTCATATTGGACTTTATAGAAATGTATTAGGTTATTGTCTTTCATTGGTACAACTAATTTAACACTATGTGTCAGAAAAAATAGAAAAATCAGAGAATTAACATTTCCAAATATCTTATATATTTTAGGTTCACTTTTAAATTTTAAATTGACTAGCAAGAGGTTGGGCTAGTTCCTGTGAGGCCTTTTCTTATGATTCATGTGGCCATTTTAGGGCTGTAGTTGAAGGCAGTTTTACAGTGGAGATTCCTTGTGGCATAAAGTTTGATCCTTTCTTGAAGTAGATAGATGTAGTATCAGTTTTAATCCTTGTCTGTTGCTCTGTCCTTCCAGTGAGCCTTTAACCACATTTTCTCATAACATATCCAATTTCTGTCCTTACTAGATTGATTCACAAGGAACATGTGATACTAAAAGATATCATCATTCTCATCTGATAGCAAGGATTCCCATGACTCTTCTCACCATCCATACCTATTGTTACAATTCCTGTGGCCATTTTAGGGCTGTAGTTGAAAGCAATTTTACAGTGGAGATTCCTTGTGGCATAAAGTTTGATCCTTTCTTGAAGTAGATAGATGTAGTATCAGTTTTAATCCTTGTCTGTTGATCTGTCCTCAAAGTAGAAGTTAAATATTTCCTTGATTTTTGTGTTTTGAAATATATAAACTGTATGAATTCTAATTTTTAGTCTATACAAAACAGCTCGTTCAAAATTTGAACTTGGGTCACCAATTCATTTCTTACATAACCATTACACTAGGCTCACCTCCTTGAGTTATATAATGAGAAACAGACAGACGAGAAAGACATTTGGTGAATTATAGAAGAATGTGTGTGTGTGTGGGGGGGTAGCACATATTTTGGGATAGCTAGGGCTGTTTTAGCTCAGTCAGGTTCGATACCAGCCAGTGCATGAGTAGCACAGATTGATCTCTGAGGTAAAGTGGGGAGCTGATGATAGGTGTGGTGCTCCACCTCAGATGCAAAAACAATTTCCTTGGTCTAGCACTAGTGAAAAGCCTCATCTCAAAAATTCAGGCAAATAATATCCTTAACAATAATTCTATGTTTTCACCTGAGTCTCATCAGAGGATTACCACAGGAAGAACTACTATGAGAATACAAGAAAGTCATAATGAGGTGGGAAATCTGATGAGACTCGGGTGAAAACAAAGAATTTTTGTTAAGGTTTGGTTTGGTTGTTTGGTTTTATGGCATGTCAACCCTTGTTGGGTCATTTTATGCCAAATACATTTTGGTTATATTCATTCTTGATGGTTACTCAATTAAAAAAAAAACACATTTGCTTTTATTTAACCTATAGATGGGACCCTAACAGATACTACCACTCCGGGTCAGAGTGGACCTGGGAATGATGGTGATGAAGGGGTGCTCCATATTCCCCAGACCTCCAGAACTGGAACCTCACCATCAGATAGAGTTTAATGCCATTCCCAGGACATGAAAAGCCACTGCCTTCTAGCATATATATGATAAGAAGGGTTGGGGTTACCGTAAGGGCAATAGGGTTGGGACAATCATATAGGTGCTAGGGCTTAATGTAACCAGCTGATTGGTTGGAGGGGGCTTCACCGACCGCCCATCTAGCCTAAGTAAGGACCAAAGTAGAGTGTTGAGTGTCATGGACTATTCAGCCACCACAGTTCCATCCTTCAGCATCACAGGTCACCGTCCATTGGAGTAGGGGTCAACCCTCTGCAGTCAGTGTATTTAAAGCCCCAGCCAACAGGGCTTCTTGTTAAGAATGAATCCACTTATATTTGCAATTCACAAGGAAAAAAAAGAAAACACAAAGAAAAAAACTGTTTACAAATAATATAATTTAGAACATTGCATATATTATAATAAAGATGAGAACAACAATCCGAGAAATCTAAATAATACAAATTATCAAGCCTCAAACTCAGACAAATAATATCATTTAAAAGCTTTCATTTTTGGCTGGCATACAATGCAAACTTAATTCTAAATGTTTGTTGATTGATAGATTTTAAAGGCATATCAACCCATTTGGGGCTTATTTTATGTCTAGAGGCTAGGGAAAATATATGTTGGGTTAAATCAAACTTAATAGACCTAAATTCCATATATTAATGAATAAAAGATATAATGCACCAGTTATTTTATTTAAAAACTTTTACATTTTTTCAGGTCAGTTAACTTTGAACCACATATCTTTAAGGCATAAAACAAATTCTCAAAGATACATGGTTCAAAGTTAACTGACCTGATAAATTTATTTTATCAACAAGAAAATTTCATTAAATTTGGTTTGGTTTGTTTGTTTTACGGCATATCAACCTCAGTGGGTTATTTAATGCCGATAAAGTTTTGAAGTAAACCAATTCTTAATGGATAATACAATTTTGTTTATTAACTCATTTTTTCTATTTAACCCATAGATGGGACCCTAACAGGTACTACCATTCCGGGTCAGAGTGGTCCAGGGAGCAATAGTGATGAAAGGGTGGTACACATTCCCCAAACCTCCAAAACTGGAACCTCACCATCAGATAGAGTTTACCGTAATTCCCAGGATATGTAGACCCTCAGTCACCGCCTTCTAGCCCCCATATGATAAAAAGGGGTTGGCATAAGGGCAATAGATTAAATTTGGTTAATTCCCTGATTTTTTTGTATTTTTTCTTCTTTCGGCACAGTGACATACGATGGTGGAATTTAGGTCTGTTAAGTTTGATTTAACCATGTGTTGTATTCCCCTCACTGTCTGACGTTACTTTTAGTTCATAGTAAGATATGAAATGTTAAGTCAAAGTCTATAAGTCTCAAAATGTGGAAAGCTGAGTGAGCAAATCTTTTCCTTGTTCATCAAGCATGACTTGGTATGTAATAAAATCTACTTGACTTGTTCCAGTCTACTTAAGAACAAGTCAATCTAGCCCGGAGCGTTATTAATGCGATGAAAGTTTAACAGCAATTCTAGTGCTAATTAGGACTGCAGGCCAAAAGTTTTTATCATTATTATTTCAAGTTAAAGCAGAAATTTAAAAATTGAATAAAGCCAATCAAATTTATCTTCTTTTTTTTTCTTTTTTTTTTTTGTGAATGTTTATTTGGATTAGATGAATCTAATATTAAATCTTCATATGTAGTAAATTAGAATTTGCAAATGTTTTCCAGTCAACAACCACTTTAAATTATTTGTCGTTATTGTCATCCTGGAAAACAGTAGCCTACAAAACAGCAGCCATATGGCCACTTACCTCCCATCTCTTTTGCTGACATGCTGTAAAATCCAACCAACCAACCAACCAACCAGCCTGACAATGACACACCATCAAGACATACTGAAAAGAGTAGCAGCATGGATTCTCTTGACTATCTTTCTCTCAGCATCCACTTCTATTGGCAAGTCCTCTAGATAGCATCCAGTGTCTGCTCAGAGCTGATGAATGTAAGTTTTTTTGCCTACAAAACAGCAGCTGTATGGCCACTTACTTCCCATCTCTGATAGTCAGCCAAACACTGCTGTATCCATGTATAGGAGTTCATAGGAGAATGCTTGCTTATGAGTTGCATTCAAGAAAACAATCAATGACATGCTGGAGAAGTGTTAAGTATTTGGCCGCCATCCTTGGCCAGTTGTAAAAGAACTTAAAGTAAATAAGTAAGTAAGTCAATAAGTCCTGTGGTATAGTGTCCTTTAGGTCCGACATCCAAGAAGATCCAAGTGTCAGTGAGCTAAGATTAGAATCAGGCCAGTATAAATACACCAACAACAGCAGCAGAAGCACTGCCAGTGATTGGATAAGAAGGCTGGTCACATGGTAGTCGACGAGTCTATAAGTAGAAGTAACCATTTACCACACGCCTTATATACCAAAAAACGCCAACAAGAAGAAATGGAATTGACAATCCAAATTCAAATCTAGTAGTTAGTTTCAAGTGACGACCGACTTTAAGATCAAAACACAACACCCTGTTGTCTCCACTGCAAAAGACGTTTTTTCCCTGAACTCGCCTCTGCATTTATTTCTCTCAGTGGCCAAACCACTTCAACTAACAGGAGTGACAGAAATCCCACCACTCATGATCAGGAAGTTGCAAGTTCAATTGCTGCTACAGACTGTTTCTCTTTCACTTCATGTTAATGCCCTTGGAAAGGCATGAATTCATCCATTCCCTGTCCACTGCAATAGTTAAATATTAGGACAGACTGGGTTCTTTAGACTTGGTTAGGTAACCAGTCTAGGAGAAGGAACACTTCTGAATTCAAACCAGCTTTACCCTGCTTAAAAATTGACCTTGTGTCATATTCTGCCAGTGGTGTGGAGGTTGGATAAATACCTACCTAATGCAGTAACATTTTTATAACTTGTTGAGTATCTGGCCGCCATTCTTGGTTCCAGATGTAGTAAATAAGTAAGCAAGCCACTAAGAATCCAGTGTTATAGTATTCTTTGTAAGTCCGATGTCCAAGATGATCCAAATAGCAATGAGCCAAGGTTAAGAAACAGACTAGTATAAATACAACAACAGCAGCAGCAGCAGCACTGCCAGTGATTGGACAATAGGAATCTTCGGTGGTCACATAGTAGTCAACGAGTCTATATTTAGAAGTAGGCATCTGTCACACGCCTTATATCCAAAAAAACTCCAAAAGACACAAAACTATAAATCATTTTCCTCACTAAAAAAAGCTATTTAAAAAAAAAAAAAAAAAAAAAAAAAAAAGCAAAGTGCCACAATTAAGCTAAGGTAAATAATTATCTTAGAAATTGTCAACAACAAAGGGATAGATGTAATTGAGTTAGTTCCTGGTTCTATTTAACAGCTTTGGCGATCTGATATTGTAGTAAAGTAAACAAAGATGAGGACAACAGTCTGAAAAAAGCAAATAATACAAATTTTTGAATGATATATTGTCTATAATTTTATGAAGAGTAGTTTACCTTCCAATTTAAAAAAAAGATTTTTGATGATTGAATTTTTTTTTTATTAGTGAGTTTGAATCTTACTGGGTGCCCCATACATCCAGCCAAATGCCACAACTAAGCAAAGCTTAGTAAATAACTGTCTTTGAGATGGTCAACAACATTCATTCTACAGCCTTCTTCAGATCTGCATGGAAAAAGAGTTTGGATTATTATCCTCATCTATATTGAATGGGCCGGGTTAGTTCAGTCGGTAGAGCGTTCGGCTAGAAACCACAAGGTTCCTAGTTCGATACCAGTCCTCGCCAACTCAGCGTATGAGTAGCACAGGGATCTGTGCGGTAAAGTAAGGAGCTGATGGTAGATGTGGCGCTCCACCCAGAAGCTAAAAAAACAATCTCCTTGATCTAGCGCTATTGAAAAGGGGATAGACTCCCTCGCTGATTGGCTGATACCGACTCTAGGCCGCCCCGTCGACTTTACTTACTTACTTTTTATATTGTTATCTGTCTTTCAGATGATGTGCTCTCTGGCCTTCTTCAGACTCTCCTTACTTCAGATATTTATTGTCAGACTCAGGAGCCTTCTCAAACTCAGAAACCTTCTGTTTGAACTCAGGAACCCTCTTTTTGAAACTCGTTCTGTGATGGCTCCTGATTATGACAAAGAAGCTTTCCAAGAGAAGGTTCCTGAATTCCTTAAGGCTACAAGTCCAACAAGAAATACTTGAAGAAGGCTGGAGGGCATATGGGCTGAAACGTTGTACAGATAACAATATAGATGAGGACAATAGTCCAAATAATCCAAATTCTCAAGCCTCATCTCAAAAACTCAGAGAAATGGAAAGAGAGTGTTTCACGTTTTTCAATATCATTCAACCTCTTTCAATTTTGAGTTACTTTCCTCCATAAAAATCTTTGTTGACATTTCATTCTATAAATATGATATATCCTCTCCCTTATGAGAGTACAACTTGCTTATTGTTCAATTTTCAAAACCTTCTTGGTGTGGTTCATAGTTTTGAGTTTCAACCCCAGTGGTATCAAAATCTCCTGTCAGCATTTATCCAAGAGTTTTTTTTTTTTTTAATATCACTTAACAAGCCAAGAAGTTGATAGGTTCCCGTTGTTATAGATGTCCCTGATGATATTGGTACTTCTGTTTAAGAAGGAATGAAAGGTTCGAGTTAGAATTTCATCTCCATTTCATCAATAATTTGAATAATTAACTTTGCCAACCAAAATTTCCCCCACATCTATACCAAATTATTCCATTCAACTGGTTCCCTATTGCAAAAGGATCAAGTACCAGTCTCAGGGCTGGTTCACAGACAAGTGAGATGTACGAGAGCCACTGCCAGCGGTTTACAGTAGGATTGCAGTGGTGGGATAGCTTCTTTGAACGTTTTGATTTAGGCAAAGGATTAAAATTATGTTCAGAGTGAACAAAGAAAATTATTATTCAGTTGCAAATTGACCTGGAAATTGATTCATTCAAATATCACAATATGAGAATTTTCTGATCTTCACTCTTCCATGCTTCTAAAACAACCAAAAAAATTTTCCGAATATTCATCAGATATACTAACAAAGAAGCATATATGGGTAAATAGCAGGGCAGACTGGGCTCTTTAACCTTGGTTAGGTAACCAGTCTAGTAGAAGGAAAACTCTGAATTCAAACTCCGCCTTAAAATTTACCTTGTGTACATCCTGCTCATGCTGGGAGGGGTGATAAATAAGTACATGGACTTCATAACAACAGAATTTTGGTAATATATAGATGATAGATACATATTTAAATACTAATGTTTAGATATTTATTAATTCTATTTAATATATTTTAACAAATTTATTAGTTATATTTGGTGGATATTTATAATAAATGTATAGATATTTAAATTTTTAATATAAATAATGAATGATAAATATTGGTAACATTCTGTATTATTTAGATTTCTTTTTACTTTGTCCTCATCTTTATACACAACTTGAGAACCTTTGGAAGGCACATCAGACGAAACAATGTGTATATAACAATAAAGATGACAACAGTCTGAAAAATCTAAATAATACAAATTATTAAGCCTCATTTTTTTAAAAAATCAGACAATAATTGGATATTTATTGTAAATATTTTATAAATAATGGCAATCTTGATTACTCAATAAATCTTTCTCATTTACACATATTTTATTTGTAACTTTCAAATTTCAAATCATATATAGCACTGTAATGACAAATGATAACACCAATAGACTTTGGAAAGCTTTATGCTACTTAGAATAATTGGTACACTTATTGAGAGTTTATATAGTCTGGAATTCACCAGTTCTCCAGTATTTCCTAGAAGGTTGCAAAGAAGAATTTGGTAATTGGTGCCCTTCGACTCTTAGAATAATTGGTACACTTATGAGAGTTTATATGGTCTAGTATTCCCTAAAGATTTCTACAAAGAGAAGGGAAGGTAATCATAAAATAGGGGAGGTAACTCTCAAATACTTATTAAAGGCATCTTAAATATTAGGAAGTTTTTGTATACACCATGTTCCAATCATGTTCAAACAGGAACACTGTTTAAAAAAAAAAAAAAAATGTTGCTTTGATGAAATTCAAACATATGTTGGTTGGTTGGGTTTTACAGCATGTCAACCCATTGGGTCATTCTATGCTAAAGATGTTTTTGTTTTATTCATTCTTGAAGGGTACTCAATTTTTTTTTACACATTTCTTTTAAACTCAGGGTCCCATCTATGGGTTGAATAGAAAAACATAACAGGTACTACCACTTCGGGTGAGAGTGGATCTGGGAGTAATTGTTGATGAAGGGATACTCCACATTCCCCAGAGCTCCAGAATTGGAAGTTCAAAATCATAATACCCAGGACATTAAGACCCTCACAGCCACCACATTCTAGCACATATATGATAAAAAAGATTCGGGCTTGCCATAAGGACAATAGGGTTGGGACAATGATATAGATGCTAGGGCTTGACATGACCAGCCAACTGATCAGTGGGGGTCTCTTCAACTGCCTGTAAAGGCCAAAGTGAAGTGTTGCATGTGAAAAACCTGCACAGCCACCTGGATACCTTCCTAAAGCATCACTACCGATGGCCCAAATGTTTTTTTTACCCCTCTGCAGAGGTGCAGTCAGTGTATTCTAAATCCTCGTCCAACCAGGCTATTCAAACATATCAATATTCTTTTTCTCATATCACTTGGTAAATAAAAGCCAATATCAACAGCCGATATCTGATTTGTCCTGAGGAAGATTGTAGATACTTATTTGATATACATTTAATTATAGATATTTTTGTAACACTCACATGTACATAAAAAGAAGAACAAAACGACAACCTAATAAAAGCATATGTATTTCATTCCAACCGAAATTAATACATTAATATATAGAGAAAATAAGACAAACAAAAAAAAGGTTGTCTTGCGTAGAACAATAACAGAATCACTTTGTACACAGACTGTACCAGCCCAGCAATGATTGATTCCTTCTCCCTCTAACAGCAGGGTACCTCTATTTATACTATCTGTAGGTTTGCTATTTTTGTTTACTGGCGATCCGTGTTCAAGCACTAGTGTCTCAATTTATTCATATATGACAGATATACATTTGTTATATATATGTCAATTGAAACGTTTTAAATGTTGACAATTTTTAACTATTAATAAATCATCCTCACGTCTCGCATTTTTCACTTTTATTTATTACTTTTTCACATACTAATGTAGGGAAAGTATAAATAATTACCTCCCTTAATTAAAAGTCATAAAATATAAGTTCCTGAATTAGATTATGTTGCACATTCATCTGTGCAGCTTTCAAATCATCCACTGAGTGAAACAATACACAACATGTCAGCGCACCAACTACCACAATTACTAACAATCATAGTGGCTACCTTTGGTTACATTATATGACAGATATACATTTGCTATGTATATGACAATTTACAAAACGTTTTAAATGTTGACAATTAATTTTTAACTATGAATAAATCATCCCACGTCTCTTATTTTTTACTTTTATTTATTACTTTTCCACATATTAATGTAGGGAAAGTATAAATTGTCCATAGGCTGTCTAATGGCAGTCACTCTAGTGGTGGACAACTGTCATATATATAGTCAGTTGCCAACCAACTTTCTAACTCTTTTGCTAAAGAGTTCCTTCAACTGAAACAGTCCAAGGGAGTTAACTCATAATCAACATAAATAATTACCTTCCTTAACTCTTAAAGTCCTATACCGCCTCATTCCACCTGGCTGGAAGTCACATTCGTTTTAACTAATCAGCCCCAAACAATAGCCTTTGTTTAAATTTAATATTAAACATATGTACAAATCTTTGATTTAAGGGAAATAATAGGTAACTTTAGATGCAAAGGTCATTTTTAGCCATTTTTATATATATCCTTATAAGAATGCTCTGGACTTAGAAAAATCTCAACAGGATGTTAAGAGTTAATTCAAACTCATAAAGCATAAGTTCCTGAATTCGACTATGTTGCACGTTTATCAGTGCGACTTTCAAATCACACACAGAGTGAAGCAATGCACAACATGTCAGCACACCAACTACCACAATGCTACCAACCAACTGCTTTGCCTATTTGATATATGAATTTACAAACCCCACTGCATAAGCAGGATGAGATACACTGTCATTTTTTTAAGTGGAGTTTAACAAGTTTGAATTCAGAGTTCTCTTTCTCCTAGACTGGTTGCTGTAAAAGGTTAAAGAGCTCAGTCTGCCCTACTATTTACCCACCGCCAGAGGGAGAGTAATTGGATTCATACCCTTCCCAAGGGTATTAGCACTAAATGAAATGCAAACAGCCATTTCCAGTATTGTAACTTGGTTCTCCATATGCATTTCCTACAACAGTAACCATACCTCCAAATTTTGAATTCCGAATTCAGAGTTTTCTTTCCCCTAGACTGGTTATCATACTAAGGTTAAAGAGCTCAGTCTGCCCTATTATTTACCCACAGCTGGAGGGAGAGTAATTGGATCCATACCCTTCCCAAGGGTATTAGCACTAAGTGAAATGCAAACAGCCGTCTCCAGTATTCT
This sequence comes from Doryteuthis pealeii, assembly GCA_023376005.1. Taxonomy (NCBI): domain Eukaryota; kingdom Metazoa; phylum Mollusca; class Cephalopoda; order Myopsida; family Loliginidae; genus Doryteuthis; species Doryteuthis pealeii. Next base: position 47,772,087 of record CM042163.1, read on the forward strand.
AACCTGGTTCGTCATGTGCATTTCCTATAAAAGTAACAATTACACCACGGGTACCTCCAATGGCATTTGATATACATGCTGTAAACTAGCAGATACCAAAATATTGCAAAACTTTTGACTCACCCAAATTCTGATTTCTAATTAATATGTTTGTGTCTAGTATCATTAATCTCTTGAATGTAAGTGATTTATTCATTTATCTTATTTTCTGACTCAGCACATTGGTACATGTTTTCTGTTCCCATTTCTTATGACAAAAATGATACATTGAAATGACCTGTTGTGAGACACGAGGCAATTAGAGCTTTAAAATATTTTCTTAAATTATATTAATTAGGACTTTCAAATACTGAACCACTTGACACCAATGAGGAATGATATTGCTTAACTTTGGTAATAAGCAATATCATATCTATCAAATAAATGAAAAAAACATTAGGTATTCATTAAATGATGAATTTCTTTCAACCTGTTGGACTCGTCAGATTTGACTGCAAAATAACAGTCAAATTTGACAAGTTCAATATATATATATATATATATATATATATACATTGAGCACTCAATGTGTGTGTGTGTGTGTATATATATATATATATATATATACACACACACATACATACATTGAGTACCCAATTTACATACATATATATACATATATACATTAGGCACTCAATGTATGTGTGTGTGTGTGTGTGTATATATATATATATTATATATATATATTGAACTCGTCAAATTTGATTGCAATTTTGCAGTCAAAACTGATGAGTCCAACAGATCAATATATATATATATATATATATATATATATATATATAACATATATATATAACACCACTCTGCACAGGTAGGATCTTACACAAGGTCAATTTCTTAATAGGAGTTTAACAGGTTTGAATCCAGGGTTTTCCTTCTCCTAAACTGGTTGCCATACCTAGGCTAAAGAGCCCAGTCCATCCTACTATTTACCCATAGCTGGAGGGAAAATAGTTGAATGCATTCTCTTGCCAAGGGTATTAGTGCTATGTGAAATGCAAACAGCCTTGTCCAGGATTTGAACTCAGGTTGCTGAGTCCATTTCCTACAATGATAACCATTACACACTGCAATGTTATAGCAATATTTATCAATATCACTTGCCCTGAATCAGGTGATCTCAGATGCTTTAGCATTGCCCCTTCCAGCTGGGAAAATTTGGCTTAGGACCGCCCTTGGCTATCCGTAGAGGACAGTTCATGTCTGAAGTCACCCTGACGCAACACCATGAAGCTAAGAGGTCTAGAAGAAAGCAGCGGCAACAAAGCACCAACACATCAACATCTTCAGGGACAGCCTTCACAGGCAACATCTGTGGTTGAGAATGTGAAATCCAATGTTTGAAAAACAGTCACAGGAGACGCTGTAACTTCAGGGGCACAAAAACTATATTATAGTCTTCTGAGACTGAAATGCCAATAACATTAATTAATATCACTTGCCCTGAATCAGAATTATCTCAAATTTCTTGCTTTTTTCCTAACATTATTTGAAACAAACTGAAATTGGAACACTAACTTTTTTTATTTCATTTTTTCATTTAAATGAAGGAGAAAAAAAATCTATTTATTATTATGGGAATGAAGACAACCTGTCAGAGTTGCTAATGAGGACTTCTAAATAAATTCATTATGAATTTTTTTTTTCTTCTTCTTCATCTCATTTTAAATTGGCGTTGACCAGCAGGGGCATTGATGATATTGTATGGAACTGGTCAGCTGCTTGCCTGTCCCCCTCACACTCTCCATGGCTGCTAGTTTAACAGGAATCTCACCATTTCTCACCATTGAAGGCCGAGACAGCAGTGCAAAGTTAAGAGCCATCTGCTATCAAACTGACATATTCATTAACAGATGGATCTAGAACTGACATCAACTCAACCAATAGGAATCATATACTGCTGTCAATTCCACACTTTTCCCACCATTTTTTTCACAGCTTAGATTCTATTTCTTGTCCATCAACGTTCTTTTTTATTCATCTTTTCTTCAACTGTCCTTTTCTTCGTTCCTACCATTTTCTTTCTGGTTATCTTTCCGTTTTTCTCCATTTGTTCTTAGAATTATTTATCTATTTAAATTTCTTTTTTGGCAGTGTCTCATTTCTTTTTCTCATTTCTAGACCCTTTCTAAATATTTATTTCTCCCTTGTTCCTTTCATTTCTTGACCCTTTCTAAATATTTATTTCTCCCTTGTTCCTTTTATTTCTAGACCCTTTCTAAATATTTATTTCTCTCTTGTTCCTTTCATTTCTTGACCCTTTCTAAATATTTATTTCTCCTTGTTCCTTTCATTTCTAGACCCTTTCTAAATATTTATTTCTCCCTTGTTCCTTTCATTTCTAGACCCTTTCTAAATATTTATTTCTCCCTTGTTCCTTTCATTTCTACACTCTTTATAAACATTTATTTCTCCCTTGTTCCTTTCATTTCTAAACATTTATTTCTCACTTGTTCCTTTCATTTCTAAACTCTTTCTAAATATTTATTTCTCCCTTGTTCCTTTCATTTCTACACTCTTTCAAAAACATTTATTTCTCCCTTGTTTTTTTTATTTCTACACTCTTTCAAAAACATTTATTTCTCCCTTGTTCCTTTAATTTGTAAACATTTATTTCTCCCTTGTTCCTTTCATTTCTAAACTCTTTCTAAACATTTATTTCTCCCTTGTTCCTTTCATTTCTAAACATTTATTTCTCCCTTGTTCCTTTCATTTCTAAACATTTATTTCTCCCTTGTTCCTTTCATTTCTAAACTCTTTCTATACATTTATTTCTCCCTTGTTCCTTTAATTTCTAAACATTTATTTCTCCCTTGTTCCTTTCATTTCTACACTCTTTATAAACATTTACTTCTCCCTTGTTCCTTTCATTTCTAAACTCTTTCTAAACATTCATTTCTCTGTTGTTCCTTTCCTTCAAAACCCTTTTCCACCTTTTAATCCTACTTTATTTCAAAACTGTTGATTTGCAAAGATAATATTCCCCTGTACAAAATTTAAATACCATGTCCACCCTTTTGACCCTCAAATTTCTCATCCAACCAATATCTGCTGATCTGTCAGTATTTTTATGAAAATCCACCCAACTTAAAAGACCTGCTGTTTCTCCATTTACAGTTGAAAACAAAATCTCTTTCTCTCACAGAATTTTGCAATCAGACCAAAATTGATCACTAAAAATTGCTTTTCTACTTTTTTTTCTTCTTCGGGTTACATAAAAGTAGCAACATTTAAATAGATGCTCTGATTGGAGAAGCATTTTTTTTTTGCTCATTTTCTCTCTCAAAACCAGCTAGTTGTCACTGACACATTTGTAGTTTTTAGTCTTTTCTCTTCTTCTGTTTTTTTTTTTTTACATATGTAATCTAATTCTACAGAGAACACTGCCGACCATTTTGTTGGCACTTGCCTGACACTTAATGGAATGAGAATTCAATCATAGAAACATTACTTCAGATTTTATGCAATTCAAAAATTTTCTATTTTCTAAAAATTTTCTTTAAACTAAAACTGATATTTTAATCATGTGTATTTACCCAACCTCTCCACACAGGCAGGATGTGACACAAGGAGAATTTCTAAGAAGAGCTTAACAGGTTTAAATTCAGAGTTTTCCTTCTAAAATGATTGCCATACTAAGGTTGGTTCCTATTAGATCAATGAAGTAGTGATGAGTCTATTCAATGCTTAGATAGGTGACCATTTAAGCAACAGCAGGTACTGTAAGAAACCAAAACCTTTAAACAAAACAACCAACATACCAAGGTTAAAGAGTCCAGTCTTCTATACTATTTTATCCATAGCTGGAGCTGTCACATGCTGTTCATGGAGTACAGGTTGAATAAATATCTAACCTTGGGAAAGGCATGAATCCAATTATTCTCCCTCCAGCTATGGGTAAAATAGTAGGGCAGACTGGGCTCTGTAACCTTGGTATGCTAGTTGGTTGCTTTGTTTAACAGTTTTGGTTTCTTACGGTACCTGCTTTTGCTTAAATGGTCACCCATCAAGGTATTGAACAGACTCATCATTACTTCCTTTTGGTGATCTAGCGAGAACCAGCCTTAGTATGGCAACCATTCTAGACAGATAACTCAGAATTTAAACCTGTTAAAATCCTGTTAAAAATTGATCTTGTAGGTGTTGTATGGAGGTTTGGTTTTTGGTTTTGGTTTGTTTTGTTTTATGGCAGATCAATGGGTCATTTAATGCCGACAAAGTTTTGAAATAAATTCATTCTTAATGGATACTCAAATTTTTTTTATAAACATTTTTCTATTTAACCCATAGATGGGACCCTAACAGGTACTACCACTCCGGGTCAGAGTGGACCTGGGAGCAATGGTGATAAAGGGGTGCTCCACATTCCCCAAACCTCCAGAATTGGAACCTCACCATCAGATAGAGTTTAACGTCATTCCCAGAACATGAAGACCCTCAGCCACTACCTTCTAGCACTCATATGATAAAAAGGGTTGGGGCTTGCCATAAGGGCAATAAGATTGGGGCAATCATAGTTGTGTGGAGGTGTTGGGTAAATACATACTATAAATATAATATCTTTAAGGTTATTTTCTTTGATATAAGGACCCATTGATGAACAAATTCACAAGCAATGGGTCTTGAACCCTTACTCTATAACAGATGTTATATCTCCTGTATTATTTATCTATCGTTCTACTGACATGTCAACAAAGATATTGTATGTGCTACATGATTTGGTCTCTTGATAACCCAATAAAAGATTACATCCAGCTTGACTTAACATATTCCAAATGGTACTATCAGAAAAGACTTCTTTTTTTCTTTTTTTCTTTGGTTTATTTTAAGCTCTTAATGACGGCATCTGGCTGATCAAGTATGAGGTCTGCAAACTGGACTGTCCAAAAAAAGAACAAATATAATTGCAAAAAGAAAGCAATTATCTTTATCATGCAGTGAAATAAATTTTCTTCTCTGCCCCTCCCTCTCCTTTTTTCTGTTTGTCGGAAACTGCTTATCAAAGCAAAAATGATGGTCTCCTTTTTTTGTAGTTCAAAGAGGGGGAAGGGGAGGGAAAGAAGGAGAAGGAGAATGAGGGGGGAGATGGGAGGGAGAGAGGGGGAAAGAGGGATAGTGAAGAAAGGAGAGAAAGAAGGGAGAGAGAGAGAGGAAAGGAGAAAGACAAGGAGAGAAGGGAAGAGAGGAAAGGAGAAAGCGAGAAAAGAGAGGAAAGGAGAAAGCGAGAAAAGAGAGGAAAGGAGAAAGCGAGAAAAGAGAGGAAAGGAGAAAGCGAGAAAAGAGAGAAAGGAGAAAGCGAGAAAAAGAGAGGAAAGGAGAAAGCAAGAAAAGAGAGGAAAGGAGAAAAGAAAAGAGAGGAAGGAGAAAGAGAGAAAAGAGAGGAAAGGAGAAGAGAGAAAGAGAGGAAAGGAGAAAGAGAGAAAAGAGAGAAAGGAGAAAGAGAGAAAAGGAGAAAGAGAGAGAAGGAGAGAAAAGGGGAGAGAAGGAAAGAGAAGGGGAGAGAGGAAAGGAGAGAGGAGGGGAAGAGGAAGGGAGAGTGGAAAGGAGAGGGAAGAGGAGAGTGGAAGGGAGAGATAGAGGAAAGGAGAGAGAGAAGGGTAGATAGTTGAGGAGAGAAGAGAGAGAGAAAAGAGAAGAGGGGAGAGCGCAAAGAGAGAGGGAGAGTAAGAAGAGGAAAGAGTGAGAGAGGGAGAGTAAGAAGAATTTATAGTCATTTTTATTCAAGACTGATCAATCAGCAACCTCCCCCTCTTTAATATATTTAAATCAAAGCAAAAGAAAGCCCTTTTCTTTGTGAAAATATCAATCAATAAGTTTACCTGTAAAATTTCAAGAAAAATTATGTTTATGCAACTCACAAACAGTAAGATACAAAACACAAGCAAACATTAAATATAAGTTGCTTATTTGTAAGGTTTTCCTAGTTTGTTTAATTTTAGAACAGTAGTTGTGTTGTGAGAAAGTGTTCATATATAATCAAAAGAAAGTAAAATGAGAGAAACTCGAAATTATCAAGATTCAAATCAAACACTAGAGAAAAGAAAAAACCAATTGCAAAGCTCAAAATAAATTTAGATACTGGAAAACAAGACCAGACACTTTAATGAAAAACAAAAACAAAAAAATAAATGAATAAATTTAAAAATAAAATAAATAAATAAACAAGTAGACATCAAACAGAGACCAAAATTTGTTGATAATGAAGATAACATGTCTAAACACAGATGCCTAAAACTAATTTAAAGTCAGTTCGCTATATGAATCTAGTTGCATAAGAAAATATATATATATATATATATATATATATATAATATATCTTAATGATACAGTTTTTCTACTTCGCATACAAAAGATAAAAGTAATTTTTGTAAAAAAAAGAAGAAAAAAAATCACCTCAGTAGAAGTCGTAATAATTGACAGTAACATTTATGGTCTGACCTCACCTATTTCCTACATTAATAATAAATGTATTCCATTTTGGAAATTTAACACACACACACACACACACACACACACAAACACAGAGATAGATAGGAAATTTACTATAAGTAAGTAAAGTCCATTTTGGAAATTTAACACACACACACACACACACACACACACACACAAACACAGAGATAGATAGGAAATTTACTATAAGTAAGTAAAGTCGGCAGAGTGGCCTATTGTTGGTACTGTGTTTCCCCGAAAATAACACAGGGCTTATATCAATTTTCACTCGGATATATAACAATAAAGCTTATTCTCAGGGGATGTTGAGTGTTTGCATCGTATGATGTGATTGTGAAGAATTCTCTCAACTAGGGCTTATTTTAAGGGGTGGGCTTATATCAAAATCATCCTGAAAAATCATGCTAGGTATTATTTTGCAGGTAGGTTTTATTTTCGGGGAAACTCAGTATCAGCTGGACAGTGAGGAAGTCTATTCACTTTTTTCTAGTGCTAGACCAGGGAGATTGATTTGCATAAGTGGAGCGCGACACCTACCGTCAGCTCCCCAGTTTACTGGGCAGGTCAGATTATACAAGCTATGCTACTCATGTGCTGAGTTGGTGGGGACTGGTATCAAACCTGGAACTTTGCGATTCTTAGATGGATGCTAAACCAGACCCTAAATTCACTATATTTCTCCCTAATTATAAATTATCTGTAAGGTTTTTAAAATGTTTTCAGTGAAATAAAAAAAAGATACTAGTTCTACTATTTAATACAGACATTTCCAGGATGTGATATATTTCAAGTATTAACTTATTGATATTTAAAAAAAGAGATATGCCTGACTAGGTAATAAGATAACTGATCAAAAGTATATAACATTAACTACAAGCAAGGTCTGTTTGTTTTATCATATATCAACCTTGGCGGGTCATTTAATGCCGACAAAATTTTGAAATGAATTTATTTTTGACAAGTACTCAATTTTTTTTATAAACACACTTTTCCTATTTAACCCTTAGATGGGACTCTAATAGGTGGATCTGGGAGTAATGGTGATGAAGGGGTACTCCACATTCCTCAAGGTCCAGAACTGAAACTTCACTATCAGATAGAATTTAATGTCATAACCATTGGGAATCATATAGGTGCTAGGGCTTGACATGACCAGCCAATTGATCGGAGGGCCCTCTCCAACCTCCCATCTAGCCTAAGTAAAGGCCAAAGTAGGATGTTGAATGTCAACATCAGCCACCAGCGTTCCATCCTCAAGCATCACGGGTTGCTCCCCATGGTCAACAGGTGGCCCCATTGAGGGGGGTATTACCCCTCTGCAGAAGTGCAGTTGGTGTATTCTAAAGTCCCAGCCAACAAGGCTGCAAGCAAGATAAACTGGCATTGCCCAGAATAATAGTTTTCATGATCATCTTTCTTTACTGTGTCTAGAACTAAATATCTCTGGAGAAGTATCTGCAAAAGTTTAATGAAAGAAAAACCTGTTAATTCCATTTATTCCTATATTGTGACCATAAGAGGAATTGTAATACTAAAAGTGGAAAGTACGAAAGAGCCTTAAGGGAATTGTGTAATCTTTTTTGTGGTAGAATCCTTTCTTTTGTAATTCCCAATACCAATGTTTCTCTGGGCTGGTCGTGTTGGTTGAAATGGAATGAAGATAGGAGCAACAAAAACCAGTAAACTTATTCAGACTTTATTTGTAGTATTGCTATAAAAGAATTGAGATAGACTTTTTCTGACCAAAAAATTGTTCCTTTCACCAATCAAGTCTATCTTCTTTCTGAGTTCTTATATTGCACCCGGAAGCATTTTCTTTTTTGAGCATGCTCAGATCGTTCTTCTGGTCAAAGGCATTCTGAGAACTTCTATCAATCTTATATTTATTTCATTTTGTATTTTTATGATTTTCTTATTATTATTTCTACTTTTATTTATTTTTCAATTCCCGCATATCTAAGATTTTCTTTTTTGAGCATGCTTAGATTGTTGCTTCTGGTCAGAGGCATTCTGGGAGCTTACTATTTACTTTATTTGGAATTTTTATGATTTTTTAATATTTCATAATTATTTTCACTTTTATCTATTTTTTCAATCCCCACAGCAGATGTGCTGTTATTTTCTACAAATGACTAAAACATGACTTCTCAAACTTTTAATTTGATGTAATCATTCCTAATTAGTAGAGTTTTTATCAAAAACACATTTTAAAAAACAACAACAAAAAAAAAAGAAAGAAAAGTTTTCTAAAATTTCCTAGCAGTAAAAAAAAAAAGAAAAGAAAAAAAAAAGCACATTTCACAAATTGCTAAAAATATATTAAACCAGACTGACCAACACCAGATTCCAATTCAAAAGTTTGGTTAGGTTTTGTTGTTTTACAGCATATCAACCCTTTTCAAGTCATTTGAGGTTAAAACAAGTCATTTTAATAAAAGTTTCTATGTTTCAAGTTCTCAATATCTTTGAATTGGTATTTTCATTAACTTAATTTGGTTTAGTTTGTTTAATGGTATAATAACCCTGTGGGTTATTTAATGCCAAAAACTGTTAGAGTGTGAGATAAAAATTGGTACTCAAGTTTCCTTTACTGGTGTACTTTTTAAGATCTTTACATTAACAGACATCTTAGGTATATGAATTAACAAGATAGAAGGAGAGGAGAGTAAGAAAGAAAAGAAAAGGGAGTTAGTAAAAGATTCCATTAACAAGACAAAACAGTAGCAATAAACCCAACTTTGACGCAAAGGTATCAGTCTAAAGAATCTTACGACGGTAACTAATTATATCCCCCTAGAACTTTGGAGCTGACAGACATGTAAGCTTTTCCAATACTATCAAGATTTTATGTTAACAAATTAATAACCACACCACATATCTTTTGTAACCTGTTGTTCATCAACAAAAATAACATATATGAAAATAATATATATATATATATATATATATATGGAGGCGCGTGAGCTAGTGGTTGGAGTCGTGGAAAATGGACTTGTCAGTTCGAGTTCAATTCCTAGACGATGCTGTTGGCATTTCACAGTGCTAATACCCTTGGGAAAGGTATGAATCCATATATTCTCCCTCCAGCTATGGGTTAAATAGTAGGGCAGACTGGGCTCTTTAACCTTGGGTAGGTAACCAGTCTAGGAGAGGGATAACTCTGAATTCAAAATTCCTGAGGTCAGTCGTTGATTGGGTTCGTGGCATTCATTGATGCACCAATTCTTTCCTATCAACTGTGCCAAAAAGTGTGGAATGGCCCTACACAAGCCTTCACCACTATAAACAAATCACTGTGTTGGTTATTCACTAGATGAACACTCATGCGTCGAAAATCGACGAGAGAGTCCATTTTTTATGTTTTTATTTATATATATATATATATATATATATATATATATATATATATCTTCATGCCATTTGCAATATTAAATGGGATGATAGAGTGAAAAATGGTACAATATTAAAAAAAATGTAACAACATTGCAAATATTGAAAGCTTACTAGCAAAGGTTTCAGCTGGTCATGTCAGAATGAATGAGAACAGTCTTCCAAAGAAGATATTATATGGACAATTACCAAATGCTAAGCATTCTATTGGATGTCCACTCTTACACTATAAAGACAAATTGAAGGACAATTGAAATGCCTCAATATTAACCGGAGTACTTGGGAAAATCTAGCATCAAATTGGAAAGAATGGCATAAGACATGTTTTATTAAATTAAAGAGTTTTGAAGAAAATAGACTGAAACATCGAGGTCAGCTCTGCCTAACTTTAAAACAAAAACATATGACTCCCGCTTTAGAACATTTAATCAGTCAGTGTGGCTTCATAGTTCGCAGCAAGGCTGGGATGCTATCACACTCGAGGAAACACAAAATGTCTTCTTGATAGCATGCACAACATGGTAGGAAATAAATCACTCACAGCTGATCCTCATCTATTGTTCACAATAGGAGAGTCCACCATATATATATTATATAATATATATATATATATATATATATATATATATATATATATATTACATTATTATGGTACATAGTAATAACCTACTCGAGTTTCACTATAAGGATCTTCAGGGTTAAGCCCACTGAATTAATCAAGATATTGATTAATTACAGTCAATATCTTGATTAATTCAGTGGATTTAACCCTGAAGATCCTTATGGTGAAACTCGAGTAGGTTATTACTGTGTACTATTATAACAACGTATTGAGCACTTTATATTTGTTCTGTTGCTGTCTTATCATTGTGAAACTTGCATCAACTAACCATTGTGACCAATTCCACCGGTAAGTCACCTTTTCCATATAAATCATATATATATATATATATATATATATATATATATATATATTTAACAATTTATGTTACAGCTCAAACTTCTTTATTTGTTATTTTTTCTTGTTTGATTATTTTATTGATACTTCATTTCACCTTTAATGATTTTACCATGATACTCAGAAAGCTCCTTTGCTACATTCCATTATGAACTCAGTAAGCATACTCACTAAAAACTTCCATTGTTATAAAGGGATTTATAAATTCAAACTAGTAAATTCACCCCTTGTGGATTCCTATTCTTTTATTCACCCTGCCAAAATTTTATTCCCCCCATAAGTCTATATGGACCACTTTGAGAAGCCCTGGGATACGGCATGAAATGGCACTTCCCTGCTTCATGTCTCACAATCGGTCATTTCAATGCATCGTCTTGTGATTGGTTAGTCATAAAAAATGGTGAAGAGAAAACAAAGCTTATCATATTTTAAATGTGCTGCGTAAACAAAAAACAAAAAATCACTAGCATTGAAGAGGACAGATTTTTAATCAGAAATTGATGATACCCAACACAAACATATAAAATAAAAACCATAATTCAAACAATTTAGAATGAACCAAAAGCAGTTACCCAGCATCAACTGGGCAGAGGGGGGAACCCTGGTGTATTGATTTGTTTACTTTTGAGATTTACAAATGCTGGACATTTTTAAGTAGAATTTCAATGCTATTTCTATGTATATATTAATTTTTAAATCTCTTCGAATAAAAATAAAATCTTCATAATTTTTGCGTAAAACACCAAGAACTGGTGATATCTATTGTGTATATATATATATTTGTTTGATTCGTTTACTTTTGAGATTTACAAATGCTGGACATTTTTAAGTAGAATTTCAATGCTATTTCTATGTATATATTAATTTTTAAATCTCTTCGAATAAAAATAAAATCTTCATAATTTTTGCGTAAAACACCAAGAACTGGTGATATCTATTGTGTATATATATATTTACTTTGTCGTTAATGGTTTTATTTTCGTAGTTTCATCCAGATGTACATACACACCAACTACCCTTTATATATGTATAGATGGTCAACACAACTTACTAAAAATAAGTCATTTTAAAGTATCCAGAAATTGAGGAAAAACATGAAGTAAGAAAAGCAAAATCATTAAATATAATAAAAGTAATTTTGTACTATAACAACAATAACTCCTTTATTATCCGATGTTCATAGTGAAGTTTTTATTCTCAATTTGATAATTCTAATTAGCAGCATTCAAGATTCACTTATTTTTTATCTTATCTTTTTTTTTATCTTAAAGACTTGTGTGTTATGTGTGTGCATAGCCAAACTACAAAAGTATAAAAACTATATTCATCAGATGACAAGTGATATTGTACTTACTTGTATGTATAGATATTAGGAATTGAGAATGAATGAGTGAATGAGTGGAAGAAAAAAAGGAAAAGAATGTGTAAAAGAAAGAAAGATTGAATGAATTAATAAAAAAGGGAAAGAAAAAAGAATGAAGGAAAAAAGGAAAAGAAAGAATGTGTAAAAGAATGAAAGATTGAATGAATGAATAAAAAAGAGAAAGAAAAAATGAATGGATGGAAGAAAAAAAGAAAAGAAAGAATGTGTAAAATGAAATGAATGAATAAAAAAGAAAAAAGAAAAAAAGAAAGAAAGAAAAAAAATGAATAAAAGAAAAAAGGAAAAGAAAGAATGTGTAAAAGAAAGAAAGGTATAATGAATGAATGAATAAAAAAAGAGAAAGAAGAAAGAATGAATGAAAGAAAACAGGAAAAGAATATGTAAAAGAAAGGAAAAGATAGAATGAATGAATAAAAGAGAGAGAAAGAAGAAAATGAAAGAAAAAAGAAAAGAAAGAATGTGTAAAAGAAAGAAAGAAAGATTGAATGAATGAGTAAAAGAAAGAGTAAAAGAATGACAGAAAGAAAGAGTAAAAGAATGACAGAAAGAAAGAGTAAAAGAATGACAGAAAGAAAGAGTAAAAGAATGAATGAAAGAAAGAGTAAAAGAATGAATGAAAGAAAGAGTAAAAGAATGAATGAAAGAAAGAGTAAAAGAATGAATGAAAGAAAGAGTGAAAGAATGAATGAAAGAAAGAAAGTGAAAGAATGAATGAAAGAAAAAGAAAGAAAATATATATAGAAAGGAATGAACTTAGTGCACATCTTTTTTTTATCTCAAGAGTACAATAGACAAACATGGACAATACAACTAAAAGAGAAAAATGTTATTTGAATGTATCTGATGAATAAATACCAAAAAAAAAGCTCTAGTTTTTTTTGTTTTCTTCCCCATCGCCACCCCACCAAAACAAACAGTGACCATGGCATTTATAGTATAGTTTGAAATCTTATACATCTCAACTTCAGTAGAGGTGATAGTTATATTGGAATCTTGTTTCAGAAATAAAATGTTCTTCCTGTGTTACATATTATAATGTTGAAAATTACTTTCAAATACACAAGGTGTGATCATCAAAAAGTATCTCAGTTACAGCTTTAAAGTTTTTATTTTTTTTTATTTTAAAATTACAATATACTCACAGCCAAGCAACATTTATCATAATGTTACATAATCTATGCAGTTGCATAAGATTATTGTCGGTCCCCTGTAATTCTGAGGGGATGACCCTTTTCATACCATGGCCGGGTCCTTCAATGGAAAATTACAGAAGCCCGCCAAAAAGACATGAAGTCACGTGGGACCTGTTCGGGTCCCCAGTTTGCAGTTAGACGTCAGGTAGAGCAGTCGACCATTTTAGGTCCTGCCTAAAACTGGAACTCTCTTGCATGCGCTATGTTAGTTAGCAGATGTCTGGTGGGGAAGTAACATCAAAGTAAATCGAAGTCTTGTGTTTATTACCTAAAAACTAACAATGACACAGGGCTTCTGATAACGAGAAATCCCTAACAGAAAACCAGACCGAAGTCCCCAAATCAACTCCAGACGCTAGACCTTAGAAGATTCCAGACCAAGTCAAGATGATAGAAGAAATACTAAAGACGATCAGAATACTAAAGACGGCCAAGAAATAGAATTAAAGAAAGGGGTATGCAACATTATAATTATTTAGTGCCAGTGAAGAAGGGCTATACAACAATAAAGTAATGATGTCAATGCTACTTTGAAAATAAATTATGAAGCTAGTGAAAAATTAAGATTTTATTTCATGTACAGTTCAGTACATAGATTACAAGACCACCAAAAAAAAGTGGTCAATTTGAAGAATTGGTGAAGATATGAAGAATTTAAAAGATCCCTGACTTAGTGCATTTCATGGGAGGCATGTGGTCTAATGGTTAGAGTCCTAGGAAATGGACTTGTTGACCTAAGTTCAAATCCTAGACGAAGCTACAGGTTGTCTAACCAAGGTTAAAGAAACCTTGGTTAGACAACCAGTCTAGGAGAAGGAAAACTCTGAATTCAAACCTGTTAAACTCCACCTGGAGTGTTCACTACTAGAATTGGCTCAGTCCTAATACTATATATCTTCAACAAAAATTAAGATTTTGAATTTATTGTTTTTTCTTGTAGAGTTCAATGCATATAATTTAATGCCACCAAAGAAAGTGGTGAATTTGAAGAATTGGCCGAGATATGGGGCTTTAAAACATGTATGAGAAGTCGTGGTCCATATTTGTGACCTACTAGTGGTGAACAAGTTGGGTAAATACCTACTTTCTTACCAATTTTTTATTCAGAATTTTTTTTAGCCAAATAGATGCCATATATATATATATATATATATATATATATATGACTTCCAAATTAAAAAAAAAAAATCAAGGTGGTTTACAATTTTTTTCTTTTCACACACACAAAAAAAAAAAAAAAAATTAAAATAGATATGTCTAAATTAAATTAAAATAATACATTAAATTTTATTTATCTTAAAACATTCGATTCTTTTAAAACATTTTAAAATTGCTTTCAATTTCTTTAGTTAAATTTAACCTGAAAACCTATGAAATAGGAGAGGTGGTCACGACTAGAACAGCTCAGTCCTAATTAGTGAACATCCTCCACATATTAATACATTAAATAATTATTCATTGTGTTTTTTTTTGTTTTTTTTTGTAAAAATATGTAATTGAAAATAAACATATTTCTTTCTTTCTTTAATATAATGAAGATAACTATAAAATATAAATTAAAATCCTTCACTCCTTCCAAAATAAAAACCATCATCACAGCTCTCAAAATCTGAACCAAACAACTCTATAGATCATCTAGTCTGTACTTAAAAGCCTTCTATTTCCAATAAAGCCGAAATTTTGTATCATATCAGGATAAAGAGAGTGGATTGAATTTGGGGGTGGGTGGGGTGTATTTATAGAATATTCTGTGATGAAATGTCTCTAAAACGCTTTACATGTCATTTTTTTTCTTCTTCCATATACTTCTCATGGATATACGTAAACAGAAAATGAAAAGAGATTGCAAATACATGAACATATTAACAAATAGTTCTAATGATCTTCGTAAGAGTCTTTCTTTTTTTCTATAAAATACATTTAATATTGAATAACTCTAATCATACAGACAAAAATCAAGACTAAAATGTTAGTTCTATTTCCAAAGAAAATTTCTTTTATTCTTTCAATGCTTTTTTTTTTTTTTTCCAAATAAAATCTCAGACTTTGTATTCTAAAAATAGAATAATATATCATCATCATTATCATCATCAAGGCATGCTGACAGCATGGATTCTATTGACTCTTTTGCAATCGGTCCCTATTGGCTATGCCTCTTGGAAAGTCCTCTAGACCAGTGGTTTTTCAAACTTCTTTTTTTACCGTGACCCACAGCCAGAATAACAAAATGTCTTCTTTCTTAACTCTTAACATCCTGTTGAGAATTTTCAAAGTCCAGAGCATTCCTATAAGGATATATAAAAAAATAGCTAAAAATGGCCTTTGCCTCTAAAGTTACCTGTTATTTCCCTTAAATCAAAGGCTTCTAAATATGTTTAATATTACATTTAAACAAAGGCTATTTTTGGTGTAGATTAGGAAAACGAATGAGACTTCCGGACGGGTGGAATGAGGTGGTAAAGGACTTTAAGAGTTAAGGTCCTACTAGACATAATACATTTTAATGAGTATTTTTCTTCATCTTATTTTAAATTGCAATTTATTTGGGTCATTAGGTACTGCAAGAAAGCTGAGGCTCATGTGCCATATCTAAACAAAGTATATAACAACTTACTTGGGTCATCTCCCTTACAAGAGTGAAAAACACCCCTACAATAAATCAGCTTTTGGTGGGAATAACATAATAATAAAATCTATTTTTGTGTCTTATGCACTGATACACAAAATGACTTCTCTGAAGTTATGGTGAAAATACAAAAGTATGGCAGATTTTATGGGAAACTTCCTTAATGTGATTTATCAATATCATCATCAAGACATTCCAACAGCATGGATTCACTTGACTCACTCTTGCCATCCATCCCTATCAGTTATTGCCTTGGCAAGTCCTCTAGACCAGTGTTTTTAAAACTTCATTTTTGCTGCAATCTACAGTCAGAACAACAATTTGAATTGTAACATAATAAAACTAAGGGTAATATGAAATAAGTAGATCAAAGACAAACCCTGCTCCCATTTTTATTTTACGACCCACTTAAGGGTTGGGACCTATAGTTTGAAAATCTCTGCTCTAGATGACATCCAGTGTCCACACACAGCTGATGAATGTAAGTTTTTGCTGGTCATCCAACACTGGTATGTCCATGTGTAGGAGTCCATAGGAGAATGTTGCTTATGAATTTGTGCTTATTTTCTCCAGCAGTATGTCTTGTTCATCCTACTTGGGTGGTTTGCGAGACGAGATGAGATAGGGCAGGAAGTAAGTGGCCGTAGAGCTGCTGTTTTGTATGGTGCTGCTTCCAGAATTTGTTTAAACCAGCCTCTCTCTCTCTCTCTATGTAGGAGACAAATTTACTTTTAAGATCGTTTGGTAGATAAAAGACAACACTTGACATGTTAATACTGTTTCGTAGAATACTAATTCCAAGATTTACATTTTTATTATCAATTAAAGTTAGTTGGGTGCCTTGTTTTTGTGTAATGGTTAACAAGCTTATTTTGAAGATCATTAAGAGTGAGTTCAATCCTCACTAGGTAACCCATGATTATTAAGAACTTGAGTCAAAACTAAACTAAACTAAATAAATAGCTATAGTCAGGGTGGCCTAAAGTCAGTATCAGCCAGACAGCAAGGGAGTATATCCTCTTTTCACTAGTGCTAGACAAAGGAGATTGTTTTTGAATCTGAGATGGTGTCACACCTACCATCAGCTTCTCACTTTACCACACTGATCCCTATGCTACTCATACGCTGAGTTGGCGAGGGCCAGTATCAAACTAGGAACCTTGTGGTTTCTAGCCAAACACTCTATCGACTGAGCTAACCCGGCGTGATTGTAATAATATAAATATTCTGTTTCCTTTTTTATATTTTTGTTATATACATTTTTCTTGAATTGGGTAGAATAAATAATGTAAAGTATTAATTTCAATTCTCTTCACCTTCAACATGTTTTTATCAATTGTTCTTGGGGAGGTCTGGTATCGAAACCAGAACCTTGCGGTTCCTATGCAGACGCTGTACCAACTGAGCTAAGGGGAAGGAATCCTAAAAATAATAAACAAATAAACTGGCATGGTTCTGGAAGTCTTGGAAATTTGGTTCTTTCATTAGGATCTTCTTTGGGTAACCTAATTTCTTTTTACAGGAATGTTTTTATAAATTCCAGAGTCAAGGAAGATGGGAACCTCAGACATTATTTTTAGGGGTCAAAAGCAATAATAAACACAACCCTGTTTTGAAAAGGCATACACCCACAAACGCACGCACACACATTGAACTAAATAATTGTTCCATTATTGGCTTACAAATTAAGACTCCTGCTGTGTGGTTCACAACTAAGAAACAAACAGATGTAAATAATTTTAATTTTTTGGACTGATATCCTAATCTTTATTGTGGTATGTATAAATACAACATTTCGGCCACTGTATCCTCTGACCTTCCTCTGTGGCCCCTGTGTATCTGAGTAGAGGAATGATCCAACATGGAAAATCATTTTTGATAGTTTGACATTTGATCCCAGGCTGAATCATTACTATACTTGGATACATGGGGAAGGTCAGAAGATACAGCAGCCGAAACATTGTGCTAATAACTACCACAATAAAGATAAGGACAACTGTCTGAAAAATCAAAATTATTCAGATCATGCCTCATCTAAAAAATACAGAGAAATAATAACAGATGTAAGATCAAAATTTACACTATAGAAAATATTAAGAATGAATTAAATCTCTCTCTCTCATTATATATATATATATATATATATATATATATATATATATATATATAGAGAGAGAGAGAGAGAGAGAGAGAGAGAGAGAGATAGATATCATTCTCAGGTTGCACTGACAGCACAAATTCCCATGACTCTCTCACCACTCAACCCTATCTGTCATCACATCAAAATTGATGGGAGTGTTTACATACACACAGAGACAGACAAACATATATATATATATATATATATATATATATATATATATATGCGCCTGAACTCCCATCAATTTTGACGTATGAGGGCCCAACAGCATTCGTCAGTTCTGATGTTTGTGTCTTGCATGAGATTTTCCAACTCTGCACAGATTTGCATACAAATCTTCAGATTGCGCATGCAATGTGGGGTTAGCATATGAAATAGCTGGCATGGCTGATTGAGCTTTCATCTTCTCCCTCAATACTCTGAAATGCTGGATGGTTTTGTCAAAGTTCTTGATAGTTTTGTAGCACTTTACTCAAATGTACCAACATATATATTGATATATATATATATAATATATATATATATATAAATTTCTGGTACAAGCAATTTAAATAATACTTTAAGGGTAATCATTATGATCACCTATATAGGTGGATACGAAGGAAAAGAGTGAAAAAAAAAAAAAAAAAAAAAAATTGTTTTATTTGATAAAAACAAGGCCCTTTCGTCCGGTTGCTCATCAAGGTTTTTACAGCCGGAGACGACTAAAAGTCAAATTGTAAATACATATGGGTATATATATGAGGGGGGTTTTTAGGGAAAAGAAGAAAGAAAAAAAAAAAAAAAAAAAAAAAATTTTACTTCTTTTAAGTCCCATTATGTGACACCAGGCCCCAGACCTCGCCAAATAAAATAAGCGAGTGCCTAGGTCTGATCTGTCTGCACAAGGTAGGACGAAAAAAATTAATAATTACGGCCTCAAGGACCTGTAAATGGTGTTTCGTCCTAGCCCTGTGCAAAATAGAGAATTGGTGATCATTATAACTAGACAAGCACTCATGTTGATTAGATGTTCGCAAATCGAAGACTCGCTGCTCTGCGATAACCCGGATGTTATGGGTTTGTGTTCGCGTATTACTCGGGGTATGTGCTGGTTAATTCTGACAACCAGTTTAGTTTGGACTACATCCAGGTGATTTGTGTGTGTGTTTATGTGTACACACATATAAACTAACAGATACATGCAAATATATATATACACACAAAAAAAAAACATATATACAAACATACGAACACGCAAAAATATACTAACATGCACACACACAAAAACATAATAACACGCACACACTCATATATTTATAAAGTAAAAGTAAAGTCGACAGAGTGGCTTAAAGTGGTATCAGCCAGACAGCAAGGGAGTCTATCACCTTTTCACTAGTGCAAGACAAAGGAGATTGTTTTGTTTTTTTAGTGTCTGAGGTGGAGCGACATACCTACAATCAGAAAAATAGTTTAATGAAATGCCAACACGTTTCGGCCGAGAGTTTGTCCATGTACACATGGTATTCTACTTATTACTATTTTAAATATTATATATATATATATATATATATAAATAAAGGAAAGAAAATGTTGAATGAATAAAAATGGTTTAATGAAATACCAACATAGTAATGTACACATTGTATTCTATTTATTACTATTTATATATATATACATATATATATACACACACACACACACAAATATACATACATGTACATACACACAAAAACGCAATATATAACTGAGATATAGTCTTCCATCATTTATGTCTCCATCATGAAGCTGGTTATAAATGAGGGAATTTTGGAATTCAAGCTGACAGGTCCACAACCCCCATCTGAATTGTGAATTTCTCTCTGTCTCCAATATTGCAGCACTTAGCGCAAAGAGATCACAAATTGAGATTCTGTTTCTTGCAGTGTGTATTCACAGGTCAAGCAAGGACAACTCATGCGGAAAGCCTCAAGCTGGTTAATTTGTCATCAATGATGGAGGGGGGAATGTCCAGGACTCCAATTCATACAAAAGGCGAGTACAATGGCCTTGTAAACTGAAATCTCCATGTCTCAAGACCTTTTTATTCCAAAGTCAATGATAGAGTTTACCAAAAGTAACTTTAGCTACACTTTTTTGACTATTTCATCATCCAGAGATGCCTTGGCATTCATCTTGCTGTCTAAATATGAGAACAAATTCATATATTTGAGGGTTTTTCCATTGATGTTAATAGGGGGGATGGAAAAACCATAAGTATAAGTAAAGTTGTTGGGGCGGCCTAAAGTCGGTATCAACCAATCAGCGAGGCTAGACCAAGGAGATTGATTTTGTATCTGAGGTGGAGCGCCACACCTACCATCAGCTCCTTACTTTACCGCACAGATCCCTGTGCTACTCATATGCTGAGTTGGCATATCAAAATTTGTTGATCAATAAAAACTATCACAGTCTCATTATTATTCTGTGATAAATTTTACTTTTCCTTATATCAACAAAATACCTGAAGAAGATCTACTAAACAGATTGAAACACTGCAGCATTAGCTGAATAAATATCACTTATTTTATTTGAACCTCTGTTTTTTCAAATTTTAAAATATATTACACTAGCAAAAGTATCCAGTCTATGACCGGACTATATACAAAGATTGGAGCATAAATAGGCGAAAGATTCCGAGCTGAACGGCTTAGACTGTGATTTTGTTCACTAAAATTAAACTAAACTGTTGGTATAGCTATAATAGAAAGTAGACAGTGCAAATCGGTTGATTTTGGTTTAATTAATTAATCATATCCCTTAATCAGTAAAAATCAAATTTGGCATGTTTCTTAGAAGTATATTAAGGTGTATGCAAGATTTGAATCTGAGTGACCTCTTGTTTTAGAGTTATACATGGACACATACATACCAAACTTACTTTTATATATATAGATACTATATGTATACAATTCAGTAGAAACTAGCAAAATAGCTATTTTGACTATATCTATGATAATTTGGGGAGTTATTTAAACAACTGGGAAAATTATTATTGCTGTGAGAAAGAAAAAAAAAGAGAGAGAGAGAGAGAGAGAGAGAAAGGATATTGCCGTCTGGTTCTAATACCAGGACAGGAAATATTTCCTCAAAAATAAATTATAAAAAGATCATGAAAACTATAAAATAAAAATTGTGACATCATTAAATTTCAATTTTTACTTTATAGACTTAAATGTGCTAAAAAAAAATGAATTATATTTTTTATAGCCAAACACTCAGATAAATTGAAATTACTAAAGTAACGATAATGTGTAATCTATATTGATAATTTTAGATTTTATTCAATTAAACACCTAAAAGACTTTGGTGGGCCATTAAGTTTGAAGAAGAGTCACACCCTATCTATAGAATCTATATGATAATTAATCACAAATAGATAAGGGGAAGTACTCTATAATCAACATTCAATAGTTATCTCCTCTTGGAGTGAGCATCAACATAGACTCTACAATATCTATGAAGTGAAGTAGTGAAATAGGTGGAGTGGCCTATTGTTGGTATCAGCCGGACACAGAGGGAGTCTATCCCCTTTTCTCTAGCACTAGACCAGGAAGATTGTTTTTTTCACCTAATGTGGAGCATCACATTTACCATCAACTCCCCAAGGACTAAAATTCTTATGTTTGGTGTGTGTCTGTGTGCATAGTGAACATTTTTCCAAGCTGTAACCGTATTAGTGCCACTGTACAGCTGCACCACATGGATTTTACAAAGCACTTAGAGAAAAAGCTAAAAACAGATTTTCAGTCATATGGAAATCAAATCTCAGTGAAAAATAAAAATGACAATTACTTGTATCACTGCTACTGTATGGCTGCACCACTTTGAGCCTAACAAAGCACCTAGAGAATAAGTTAAATGGAAACTGTACAAGAATGCAGTGTTTGATCTTAAACAAGTCGTGGAAACAACACCCCAGGAAGAAGCAGCTGTACAGCCACCTGCCCCCTATCACACAAATCATCCGAGTGAGATGAACACATGCTGGAGAAGCAGGGATGAACTCATAATTGACGTCCTCCTGTGGAAACCAGCACATGGACATGCCAATGCGGACATACATTAACCGATGTTACGCAGAGGACCTCCTGAGGACAATGAATGATAGAGAGGGTTGGCGAGAGATTGTCATGGATATTCATGCTAATTGTGCAACATGATGATGATGATTTATATAGAAAGAAACAAAAAGAAAAAAAAGATGTTCCAGATCTGACTGTGCTCAGTTGACAAAGAACAGGAAAGATTGTTTTGTTTTTGTTTTAAATGCAAATAAGGGAGAGAGAAAAGATGTTCCAGTTTTTGTTTTAAATGAGAGAGAGAGAGAGAGAGAAAAGATGCTCCAGATCTAAAAGATTGTTTTGTTTTGTTTTAAATGAGAGAGAGAGAGAGAGAGAGAGAGAGAGAGAGAGAGAGAGAGAGAGAGAGAGAGAGAGAGAGAAGATGCTCCAGATCTGAAAGATGTTTTTGTTTTTGTTTTAAATGAGAGAGAGAGAGAGAGAGAGAGAGAGAGAGAGAGAGAGAGATCTGAAAGATTGTTTGCTTTTGTTTTAAATGAGAGAAGACTGAGAGAAAAGATGTTCCAGATCTGACTGTGCTCAGTTGACAAAGAACAGGAAGATTGTTTTATTTTTGTTTAAATGCAAATGAGAGAGAGAGAGAGAGAGGAGAGAGAGAGAGAAGAAGAGAGAGAGAGAGAGAGAGAGAGAGAGAGAGAGAGAGAGAGAGCAATATATTTAAGAGAGAAATGTCAGTGAAAATTCGTAAGGGAGTATTGATGAAAATGCATCAATAATATTTATCTGCTGTCAGTATCCAATCCCAATGGCATAAAATGTCTACTTAGTCTTGTCTAAGTATAAGGAAGATGTCAGGAGGATTAGAAGAATTATTGGGGGCTTTGTAAAATAGAATAATGACAACCCCCCCCCCCAAGTAAAACAGGGGGATCTAACTTACATTTTCATATCTCAATTCCATGATGATATCAGAGATAGAGTTGAGAGAAAGAAAAAAGAAGAAAAAGAAAAGAGAGGATGATAGAAAGTGGAATGAATGGGATAATAAAACTGATTGAAAATGAAAAAGAAGAGAAAGAAGAATTAAAAATCTAAAAGAGAAAGAAATGATGAAAAAAGATGTAGAAAGTAAGAAGAAAACAAGGAGAGAGGGAATGAAGGATTGGAAGAAAAATGAGAAGGAAGAAAAAATAAGAGAAAAAGGAGGAAGAAGAATAAATATAAAGAAGAAAGAAGAAAAGGAAGAAAAGGCAAGGAGAAGAAGAAAAAGAAACATGAAAAAGAGAAAGAAGAAATATGAAATAGAGAGAAGGAATATGAAATAGAGAAGAAAATAACAAAGGAAAAAGGGCAAGGAGAAGAAAAAACATGGAAAAGAGAAAGAAGAAAGAAAAAAAGAGAAAGAAAAGAACAAGAAGAAAGAAAAAATAAAGAAAAAAACATAAAAAAGATAAGAGGAAATATGGAATAAAGAATAAAAAACAAACAAGGAAAAAGAGAAAGAGAAGTAGAAGTAGGAGAAAAAGAAACATAAAAAACAGAAAGAAGGATAAATATGAAAAAAGAAGGAAATAAACAAGTAAAAAGAGAAAGAAAAAGGCAAAAGAAAGGGGCAAGGAGAAGGAGAAAGAAAGGAGAAGGGGACAGAAAGAAAAAGAAAGAAAGAAATAAAGAAAAGAGAAGGGAAAAGAGAAAGAAAGCAAGAAAAGAAAGAAAGAAGGAGAAAGAGAGAGAAAGAGAAAGATAGGAGAACGAGAAAGAAATAGGTAAGGAGAAGGAGAAAAAGGCAAAGAGAAGAAAGGAAAAAAAAGAGAGAAGGAGAAAGAAAGGGACAAGGACAAGGGGAAAAAAGAAGGAGAAGGAGAAAAAGGCAAGTAAAAGGTGCAAGGAGAAAGAGAAAAAAATGGACAAGGAGAAAATGGCAAGGAAAAAGGACAATGAGAAAGAGAAAAAGAAAGAGAAAAATAAAGAAAGAAAACTAAAAGGAAGTGAAGAATATGTTAACCTTGAAAGATATTTACTGTGTGAGCATGTAAAACAAATTATTCCACTTAAAAACATCATTGACAGAAAAAGTAATTCCATTGTTGGTTGTCTGCCATTTCCACAGACTTACATCTTGACAATCCCCTCAGAATGCCAATCTGATTATTAGAATTTTCATTTCCAAAGACAGACTAGGTTTTCATTAAATCTATTCCCTGCCCCCCATCACACACACAAAAAAGTTAGCTATTTTTTGTGTGTGTGTTAACCTCTTCTCAAAAAAACATTTTTTTTTTAAACAGTGAGTCAGAAAAGGTGGAGTCTTTTTTTCTTTTTCTTTCTTTCTTTCTTTTGCAGACATGTATAACTTCAATATATAAATGTCTAAGAGTGAAACCACATTCGCAATTTGCAACCGACCACCTTCCTACATCTCGCATTGCGAAAGATATTGATTTTTCTTACTAAAGCACTAAGGATCCACAGAAAATAATGAAGGTAGGAGACCTTTTGACAATGTTAATGGTAAATGAGTGTAAAATGTCCAGTCTGCAACACTTCGGAAAAATGACAGTAATCAACTAAACAGATCAATGAACAACTGATGATATATTTCATCTCTCTTCAACAAATGAGTGAAGTTACAAAAACCAACCAACCAACTAAAAAAAAAAAAAAGGTAAAGAAAAAAAACCTCACAATGGTTCAATGAATGAGTAAAGGTGTTTAGGTACTGTTATAGAATGTGGCCTACCTTTTTGATTCTGTTATAGAATGTGGCCTACCTTTTTGATTCTGTTATAGTATGTGGCCTACCTTTTTGATTCTGTTATAGATGTGGCCTACCTTTTTGATTCTGTTATAGAATGTGGCCTACCTTTTTGATTCTGTTATAGAATGTGGCCTACCTTTTTGATTCTGTTATAGAATGTGCCTACCTTTTGATTCTGTTATAGAATGTGGCCTACCTTTTTGATTCTGTTATTCTGTTATAGAATGTGGCCTACCTTTTTGATTCTGTTATAGTGTGTGGCCTACCTTTTTGATTCTGTTATAGTGTTCAAATCCTTGGGAGAGATATGCATCCCACTATTCTCACTCCAAATAGTAGGGCAGACTAGGCCCTTTAACCTTGGTTTGGCAACCAGTCTAGGAGAAGGAAAACTGAATTAAAACTTGACAATACCGACAATAGGCCACTCTGCTGACTTTAATTTACTTACAAAGGCATTTAGTGTGAAGTGAAATGCAGACAGCCTCATCCAATATTTGAACTTGGATAGGCAATTCGATTTTCTATTGATAGAGGCACACATGGTGTAATGGTTAATTTCAAGTATCTTATTAATTAAAGCTAAATAAGCAAATGTTCCTAATGAGTAGAAGAGAGAGGATTATATTCCCCTCCCCTATGATGGCAGGATGTAACATCAGGTCAAGCTTAATGCAGGGCCTTTCCCCACATACGGTAGGGTAGTGAAAAAAATTGTTTGGGCTGCACCAGATATC
>CM042163.1:47802801-47817801 GCA_023376005.1 Doryteuthis pealeii
TACAACTATACTGTTATTATAGTTAATAGCAAATATATGCACCCTCTGGGTGCAAGTATTTAATTTTTAATGTAATAAAATGTTATATTAAATTAGAAAGGCTAATGAAACTAAATAAGAATGCAGATAAAAAGATTTTAGACGGGGGGGGGTATAATCGAAAAATAGAACAACTGAAGCTTATTCTTTCATCTTGTCTTTCATTGCTAAATTTTCCTAATGTAACTATTCAGTTAAAATAGGAAGTAAAGAATAAAATTACAATTATGTCTTCTTGTCAATTAATTTCTTTTAAGATGTATCCACAAGACTTTTGCTCATATTCATTAAGTTAAAACCAAATAATTAGAAATCAATAATACTAAGCACATATTTATTAAAATCAAATTTTTAATATCAATATGCAAATTAGCCTCCCCGTTCACGCTGTAAACCGCTATTTTGTTGTATATATAAATACAATTGCATGTTATTCGTATATAGATATCACCAACAGTAATAATAATGCAAAACAGTTTTATTGATAATTGGGGTTTAGATAAAAATAAAATCACGGTGAATGTGACGTAAATAACTAAGGAAATTGTGATTTGAGTAGTAATATAGTTTCGGTTACAGACATAAAAACAGACACTCTCCATTATGATAAGATTTACTAAGTATAGCTTAGATATGGCACCAGGCCAGAAGTATGGCGCACCCTGTGAGAATCGAATTCGCTAAGAATAATCTGCTAATCTCGCTTACAAACCATTACACTACATGAGATGCCCAATTGTATTGTTATTATATATCAATAATGAAAATTTATAAAGAAAAAAAAGAAACACTGATAAAAGAAAAAAAATGTTATTCCGGAATTTACATTGGACAAGAAACGTCGAGACTAATTGACTGGCTATCAGTTTCAGGAATCTGGACGAGTCTTGAGAGACGAGACTTTCTCAAAGACAGGAATTGAATAAGATTCAAAAACAGAAAGAGGAAGAAAGTTCCAGATAGGAATTACTCTAATTGAAAAGATTTCTTTTTTTTTTTTTTTTTTTTTTTTTTTTTCATCTTAGGTGAAAGTGGTAGTTGGTTTATAGAGTGAATCTAGGAGTAAAAAGCAATAATGGCCGAGTTATTTGATAAACTTTGGTCTTTTTAAAGGTTCTATGTGGTGTTGATCAAAATGGCTTCTCAATTTTGGGGTTTTCCTTTATAGACATGAATGTTCTTATAATATGTTAGAAGGTTCAAAGTAATCTTCCAACGTAGGTACATATGTGTACATAAATTAATCTGACAAAGAAGTTATATATAATATCAAACATAGACTTTATTCTGTGAGCACATGGAGAAAATACATACATGACAGGTATACATATACTCATGACAAGGTACAGTAAGATATGGAGAAGAGATACATAAACATACATAAAGAATGTAGGACTAAGTCCTAAAGTGATACAGAGTTACATGTAGAAATTAGTCACTTATAGTTTGTTGGTTAGCTCAGTCGGTAGAGCATTCGGCTAGAAAACACGAGATTCCTAGTTCGACACCAGCCCTCGCCAACTCAGCGTATGAGTAGTACAGGGATCTGTGCAGTAAAGTAAGGAGCTGATGGTAGGTGTGGCGCTCCACCTCAGATGTAAAAGTAATCTCCTTGGTCTAGTGCTAGGGAAAATGGGATAGACACCCTTGCTGATAGGCTGATACTGACTTTAGGCCACCCTGACGACTTTACTTACTTACTTACTTTATTCATTTAAATTTATCTTATTCATGGAATGACCCTTGTATATTAAAATTTTATTTCTTTTGATATGTCTATTCTTTGATAGGTGGAGAAAGGTAGACAAACATGGGATGTTGCACAGGATGGATGTTTATTGTAGGTAGTGATGTCAACGTTATAACGTTTCAGTCTGTTAGACCTTCTTCAGGACAGTGGATTGAGTTCTTGCTTCAAAGGATGTCGTTCTGAAGCAAATCATGAGATTTATTTATTTATAAGGAAAACAAAAACAAATAGACCAGCAAAAAACCTATATCAATCAGCTCAGTGCTAATTCTGGATGCCGTGCAGAAGACCTATCAGATAGGGACGGTTAGCAAGAGATGGTCATGGGTATCTGTGCTGTAAGTATGCCCTGATGATGATGATGTGTTCAATTGTATTGTCATAAATAACATGTTTTACATATTTTAGAAACATTTTTATCTGAGGGGTAATGAAGGGGTTCTAATTTTTCAAAAGGCATCAGTCCAAAAGTAGACACCTACATATGAATACACCAATGTACACCCACCAGCAAAAATCTGGGGTGATGACTGATAGGGACAGCTGGTGAGAGATAGTCATGGGTATCTATGCTGTCAGCCTGGCCTGATGATGATGATGGTGATGATGATAATGTGTTCTATTGTATTGTCATGAATAACATGTTTTATTCTAGAAACAGTTTCTGGTCATGACATCTAGGTTTTCAACATATTCCAACTTATATTAATAGAAAGAGATGGAGGCGTGTTGTGTAATGGTTAGAGTCATAGGAAATGGACTGATTGAGTTCAAATCCTGGATGAGGCTATTTGCACTTCACATAGAATTTATTACCCTTGGGAAAGGCATGCATCCAACTACTCTCTCTCCAGATAGGGGTAAATAGCAGGGCAGACTGGGCTCTTGACCATAGCTAGTCAACCAGTCTAAGAAAAGGAAAGCTCTAAATTCAAACCTGTTAAACTCAGCATAAGAAATTGACCTTGTGCCACATCCTGCTCGTGCAGAGGGGTTGGTAAATATATATATATTAATAGAAGAAATTGACTACACAGTAAGAACTGAGAATAACTGCATAACTTTGGAGATTTATTTATTTACTTTACCAGCAAAAACCTATATCAATCAGCTCTGTGTGGATACTAGATGCTGTGCAGAAGACCTATCAGATAGGGACAGTTGGCAAGAGATGGTCATGAGTGTCTGTGCTGTCAGATGATGATGATGTGTTCTATTGTGTTTGTCATGAATAACATGTTTTATATGATGATGATGATGATGATGATGATGATGATGATGATGATGATGTTGTGTTCATTTGTATTGTCATGAATAACATGTTTTATATGATGATGATGATGAAGATGTGTTCATTTGTATTGTCATGAATAACGTTTTATATGATGATGATGAAGATGATGTGTTCATTTGCATTGTCATGAATAACATGTTTTATATGATGATGATGATGATGATGATGTGTTCATTTGTATTGTCATGAATAACATGTTTTATATGATGATGATGATGTGTTCATTTGTATTGTCATGAATAACATGTTTTATGATGATGATGATGTGTTCATTTGTATTGTCATGAATAACATGTTTTATATGATGATGATGATGTGTTCATTTGTATTGTCATGAATAACATGTTTTATATGATGATGATGATGTGTTCATTGTATTGTCATGAATAACATGTTTTATATGATGATGATGATGTGTTCATTTGTATTGTCATGAATAACATGTTTTATATGATGATGATGATGTGTTCATTTGTATTGTCATGAATAACATGTTTTATATGATGATGATGATGTGTTCATTTGTATTGTCATGAATAACATGTTTTATATGATGATGATGATGTGTCATTTGTATTGTCATGAATAACATGTTTTATATGATGATGATGATGATGATGTCATTTGTATTGTCATGAATAACATGTTTTATATGATGATGATGATGATGATGTGTTCATTTGTATTGTCATGAATAACATGTTTTATATGATGATGATGATGTGTTCATTTGTATTGTCATGAATAACATGTTTTATATGATGATGATGATGTGTTCATTTGTATTGTCATGAATAACATGTTTTATATGATGATGATGATGATGTGTGTTCATTTGTATTGTCATGAATAACATGTTTTATATGATGATGATGATGTGTTCATTTGTATTGTCATGAATAACATGTTTTATATGATGATGATGATGTGTTCATTTGTATTGTCATGAATAACATGTTTTATATGATGATGATGATGTGTTCATTTGTATTGTCATGAATAACATGTTTTATATGATGATGATGATGTGTTCATTTGTATTGTCATGAATAACATGTTTTATATGATGATGATGATGTGTTCATTTGTATTGTCATGAATAACATGTTTTATATGATGATGATGATGTGTTCATTTGTATTGTCATGAATAACATGTTTTATATGATGATGATGATGATGATGTGTTCATTTGTATTGTCATGAATAACATGTTTTATTCTAGAAACAGTTTCTGGTCATGACATCTAGGTTTTCAACATATTCCAACTTATATTAATAGAAGGAATTGAGTGCACAGTAAGGACTGAGAATAACTGCATAACTTGGGAGATTTATTTATTTATAAGAAAAAAACAAAACAACAACAAATAAATAAAAAGAACCAGTGTGACAACCCATCATTATTAACCGAATGTGACTACCTCTTTTCTCTTTCCAATGATGTCTTTCTCAAAATCCTCCGCAGAACAAAGGAACCAGAAGAGTAGAAGGAAAAACACGGCAGAGTTAGTATTACCAAACCTTATCAAAAGACGATGACGAAGATGAAGAAAAGATATTTGTACTGAATACAGAATCGAGCAAAATCTGAGCAGTTGAAGAAGAAGACGATGATGACAGGAAGCGAGACGGAGAGAGAGCGGGGGTAAGAAAACAAGGGCAGGGAATATCTATTTACATTTCATTTGACATCAATTAACTCTGTTTGTGAGTGGTCAATGGGCGCATCCATTGTCTGTGGCCATTTGAATGAAGCGTTCATCATGTGACTGAAGCAGCCTCAGTTAGAAGACAGTTACATTTGTATGTTCAAGGCTTTATACAGTTGCTGCATGGAATCTTTCTTCGGTATCCTGATCATTTACATTCTACTGACACTCCTTGATTTTTTGAGTAATGCTCAGAGTTCTATAGAAACAGCTTGCAAGAATATACATATGCCAAGGAAACTAATAAAAAGCTCACTTGCACTCTAGCTCACATTCATTATATACATTATATATATATATATATATATACATACATACACACACATTATATATATACATATACATTATATGTATATATGCCCACATATACATATAGATTCATATACATGCATTATACATATAATAATAATATTATATATATATATATATATATATATATATATATATATATATATATATACACACACACATAAACACACACACATACACATTATATATATATACATATACATTATATGTATATATGCCCACATATACATATAAATCCATATACATGTATTATACATATAATTATAATATATATATATATATATATATATATATATATATACATACACACAAACACACACACACATATACATTATATATATACATTATATGTATCTATGCCCACATATACATATAAATTCATATACATGCATTATACATATAATTATAATATATATACATATATATATACACACACACAAAACACACATATACATTATATGTATCTATGCCCACATATACATATAAATTCATATACATGCATTATACATATAATTATAATATATATATATATATATATATATATATATACACATGTGTGTGTGTGTGTCTGTAGCTCACTTCCCAGGAATTTGTAAACATGACTAAAAATACATGTGGCTGGTAATATGATAATTACCATCAACATTAGTTTTTCCCATAATGTAAATATTATATGCACCTTCCTCTATTAATGGCTTTAAAAACCACCTTGGCTTTTAGTCACATTCTCTTTACATAAAAAAAAATAAAAAAGGGGAAGTACTGGATAATCAGCATGTATTTTTTTATCTGTTGTGATGAATTATAATAATCAGTCTAAGTGCTAACACAAAACACATTATCATGAATGTGAAAATTGGATTAGAAATGGCTTTAGTCAATAGTTATTTACTAAGCTTAACTTAGATGTGGCACAAGGCCAGAAGTATTGGGCACCCAGTGGGAATCGAATTCACTAACAATGATCTGCTATACTAGCTTGCTAACCATTAGACCATGGTACCTATGGCTTTAGTATATAAGTTAGTGCAATATCATTAAAATTCCCTAACAAAAGTTAGGCTACACTGTGCTATTTTTGTTAGGTTATGGTAACCAGGATACAAAAATTGGGTCATTATAATAAAGTTGAATATACATATAATTTTCTTATGGGTATGTCACTAATGCATTTCTATATATTTGTACACTAGTTCAAATGCATAACATGTGTTTCTTAGAATATATATATATATATATATATATAGTCATCCACAGACACACTGTTTCGATGTTTACTTCTAGCTCGTAGTGGAACCCAACTGAATTTTCGTCAGTCCGGCTCCTTACCATCTCAATAGTCAGTAACTGTCAGTAAGATGCAAAAATTTATCCGATACATACTTCCGTAGATGTATGTTTACAAACAACAGACAAGTAGTTTATATATATATATATATATATATATATATATATATATACATAAAACTAAAAGAAAATATCAGAAAGTAAAAGTTTTTAAAATAAACATTATTTAAGAAAATCAAAAAGTGCTCAATACTAGCCAGTAGAGCCTAAACTGGTAATATGTAACTGAAATTTATGGGGCAACTAAAGAGGAGTAAGTGAACTACAAATCATATATAATATATATATATATATATATATATATATATATATACATTGATAATATAGTTTCCCATGTTTTTGAATAAAGAGTGCTCAATATCATTGATAGAGCATGTATATTTAAGTTAGGGTAGCAAAGACAGTTTCTTGCCTATGTGATTTTCAAACCAAGTGCACAAACATTGTCATGCAAATAAATATAGTCTTTATTATCATTCAATCTTTTCATTTTCATTGAGTTTAACAACCAATAATGTTGGTTCATCTGATTATATGCAAATCAGATATAATGTTAAAGTCATCATAGACAACTGAAAAGTCATTTGTGCATAATTATATTCCTAAGTTTACTAAACTTGGCCTGGTATAAGGCCAATTTCATATCACACCATTTCAGTGTATCAAAAAAGTATCAGATTTTCAGTACTTTTTGACACACCTTGTATTCTGAAAAATTAATGTTTGATTCATTCTTCATTTCTATCTTGGTAAATACAGCTTTAAAATCTGTACTTTTTGACAAACCTTGTATTCTGAAAAAATTAACGTTCCATTCATTCTTTATTTCTATCTTGGTAAATTAAGCTTTAAAATCTGTACTTTTTGACAAACCTTGTATTCTGAAAAAATTAACGTTCCATTCATTCTTTATTTCTATCTTGGTAAATCAAGCTTTAAAATCTGTACTTTTTGATATGTCTTGTATTCTGAAAAAAATTGATATTATATTTATTGTTCATTCCTATCTTGGTAAATACAGCTTCAATCTTGATACATTTTTGACACACCTTGTATATGATACATATGCATACAGCACTCTGGTATTAACAAGACTCAAACCTCCTTATCAATACACTGTGTATTAATATGGATTGTATTGTATTGATTGGTTTGGTTTGTTTTGTTTTACGGCATATCAACCTCAGTGGGTCATTTAATGTCGATAAAGTTTTATAAAATAAATCAATTCTTAATGGATAATACAATTTTTTTATAAATACATTTTTCTATTTAACCCATAGATGGGACCCTAACAGGTACTACCACTCCGGGTCAGAGTGGACCAGAAAGCAATGGTGATGAAGGGGTGCTCCACATTCCCCAAACCTCCAAAACTGGAACCTCACCATCAGATAGAGTTTAACATCATTCCCAGGACATGTAGACCTGCAGCCACCACCTTCTAGCACCCATATGATATAAAGGGTTTAGGGCTTGCCATAAGGGCAATAGGGTTGGGAAAATCATATAGGTGCTAGGGCTTGACATGACCAGCCGATTGATCGGAGGGGGCCTCTCTGACCGCCCGTCTAGCCCAAGATAGGGCCAAAGTGGAGTATTGCATGTCATGAACTGCTCATCCACCTGGGCTTTATCCTTAAGCATCACGGGTCGCCACCCACGGCCAACAGGTGGCCCCATTGGGGGAGTCTTACCCCTCTGCAGAGGTGCAGTCAGTGCATTCTAATGCCCCAGCTGACAGGGCGGTATTAATATGGAGCTCCAAGTCCTGTTAATACAACCCTTATACATATATACATACATTTTGAAGGTATTCGTGGTGTAATGGTTAGCGTCAAATGAAATGGATACAGTAGCATGAGTTCAAATCCTTGACGAGGCTGTTTGCATTTCACATAGCACTAATACCCTTGGGAAAGTTATGCATCCAACTATTCTCCCTCCAGCTATGGGTAAATAGTAGGGTAGACTGGACCCATTAACCTAGATACAGCAACCAGTCTAGGAGAAAGAAAACTCTGAATTCTAGCCTGTTAAACTCTGCTAAATAAATTGTACCTTGTGTCACATCCTGCTTGTGCGGAGGGGTTGGTAAAAACATACAGCACACTGGTATTAACAAGACTCGGACCTCCTTACCAATACACTGTGTATTAATATGAAGTTCCATGAACCTTATTTTGGAATCTGTGCACATATTGATCTGTATTGTGCGATCATTTACTGCGAATGGGCCGTATTACTTGTACGTTTAACCTTGAGTATACTGAAACACATTCTCAGAGGATTTCAATTTTATTTAATATCAGCCGATTAGAAATGTTGGTTGGTAGATTGTAAAGTGCACTTGATAGACAATCGGAAAGGAAGAGAATTAAAAAGATATATTGGTAAGGTGGTAATCTTTCTTCTTCTGCCAACAGCGATATTCCGATAGAGACGGATGGTGAGTGAGAATCAAGGGAATGTGTGCTATCAGCACGACTTGATGATAATGATAAGGTGAAAGGCTGCTTCCATTTTGATTGTGTTTTGTTTTTTGGGGTCTTTTTTTGTGTTTTTCTTTGTTTTTTTTTTTTTTCTTAGTTTCTTGATTGTTTTCTTCATTGCCTGTTCTTTTTTGTTGTTTTTTAATTTTTTTTTTTTTTTGGGGGGTGATCAATGAGTGGCCCAACAAAAGGAAGCAGATGAAAAACATCCGTTCGATTGACTGCATCACCCTCCTTCCCTCTCTCCCTTCCCCTCCCCACTGATATTGTTTCCATCTAGAGACTTGGCAAAATCAATTAAAATACACTTCATATATTACAAACCATTGACTAAAAAGATTATATATGTAGCTAAGTGTAGAGATAAATAAAAATGATAAAAATAAATGCATTTGTTTGTATAAAAAAAGGTAGACACACATATATTCAAACATGCAATCAACATCATTACCTACCTATCTACCTACCGACTATCATCTTGAACACATTTTAGAATGCATTTACTGTGTATAATAAATATATGCTCACATTACAGGATTGCAGTGACGGAAAAGAAAGTCTATATTTATTTACATGTGCATTCTCAAAATATACAGGGTGGTCTGAAATATATATATGAAAGCACCTTAGATCATTTTGCAAGCTGATAAAATTTGGCTCAGGACCGCCCTCTGTGATGACAGGCCCTCCGTAGCAGACTGTTTATGTCTGAAGTCACAGGATTGCAGTGATGGAAAGGAAAAGTCTATAGTTAAGTATATTCTCAGAATATACAGGGTGGTCTGAAATATATACAGGGTGATAATGCCAAAGCACTTGAGAGCATTCTGCAAGAATGATCTCTAGTACATTGGCAATACCCCTTCCAGATGGGAAAATTTGGCTCAGGACCACCCTTGGTGGCGGCAGGTTCTCCGTAGCGGACTGTTTATGTCTAAGGTCACGCTGGCGTAACACCAAGAGGTCCAGTAGAAAGCGACGGCAACAAAGCACCGGCACATCAACATCTGCAGAGACAGCCTTCACATGCCACATCTGTGGTAGAGACTGAATTTTTAACATTGGACTTCAGTCATAGGAGGTGGTGTAACTTCAGAGGCATGAAAAATTATATAGTCTTCCAAGATTGCAATGCTTACATGATTCTCAAAATATACAGGGTGGTCTGAAAGTCTTGACCCCCTACATATTATTTTTTGTCTTATTTCATTATTTTTTGTCTTAATATATTAATCATGATATATAATAATACATATTTACCAATCGCTACGTAAGAGTAGGATGTTACACAAGGTCAATTTATTATAACTCATTAACAGGTTTGAATTTAGAGTTTTCCTTCTCCTAGACTGGTTGTCTAACCAAGGTTAAAGAACCCAGTCTGCCCTACTATTTACCCATAGCTGGGTTTGGTTGGTTGGATTTTACAGCAGATCAACCCTTGGGTTATTTTATGCTGAAGACGTTTGTTTTATTCATTCTTGTTGGGTATTCAATTTTTTAAACAGTTTTTTAAAACTAATCTTTTTCTTTTTATCCCATAGATGGTACCTTAACAGAAAACACCACTCTGGGTCAGAGTGGACCTGGCAGTAATGGTGATGAAGGAGTACTCCACATTCCCCAGAGCTCCCAAATTGGAACCTCACCATCAGATATAATCTAAAGTCATACCCTGGACATTGAAACCCTCAGACACTGCCTTCTAGCACATATGATAAAAAGGGTTTGGGCTTGCCATAAGGGCAATGCAGTTAAGACAATTATATAGGAACTAGGGCTTGATGTGATCAGCTGATTGATTGGAGGTTTCCAGCACCCATCTAGCCTAAGTAAGAGCCAAAGTGGAGTGTTTGCATGTCATAGACTGCTCAGTCAACAGGATTTCATCCTTAAGTATCATGGGTTACTGTCCATGGCCAACAGATGGCCCCATTGTGGGGGAGGGGGGGTTTACACTTCTGCAGATGTACAGATGGTGTATTCTACAGCCCAGCTGACAGGGGAGGTTTTTTTTAAATGGAATATGTGCACTACTCATTGACATAAATGGTGCATGCAGTTTTCACTTTGTTTGCACATATGCATCTAGTGTGCATGTGTGTACACATATATACAGTTAAGAAAGTAAGTAGGAAGCGCGTGGTGTAATGGTTAAAGTCATGGGAAATGGACTTGTCACCCTGAGTTCAAATCCTGGACGTGGCAATTATTTCACTTAGCGCTAATACCCTTGGGAAAGGTATGAATCCTACTCTCCCTCCAGCTATGGGTAAATAGTAGGGCAGACTGGGTTCTTTAACCTTGGTTAGGCAACCGGTCTAGGAGAAGGAAAACTCTGAATTCAAACCTGTTGAACTCCGCTTAAGAAATTGACCGTGTGTCGCATCCTGCTCATGCAGAGGGGTTGGTAAATATATAATATATATATATATATATATATATATACAACAAATAAGAACACATAGGTATGCACATATACAGGCATGTGTATCTTTTAATATTCAAATCAAAATAAATACATTCCTATATATGAATAATCACGCACCCACAAATGTTTTTAAAAAAATGTGTACACACACACACACGTGTGTGTACAGCATATAATATCTTGTGTACTGCATACTGAAATATGCAGTACACATATATACAAGCAAGTACACATCTGTATGTGTATATACAGATGTGTGCATCTTTTAATATCCAAATGATGTTCATCAAAATCAATACATTCCTATACTCAAATCATCTCGCATGTTAGAAAACTGTGCACACACACAGGTGTACAATGTATAACATATTCATACTGAAGTGTGCAGTACACAAATATACAAGCAAGTACACTTCTATATGTGTATATACAGATGTGTGCGTCATACTCTCAAATCATCTCTTGTTAGCAAACTGTGCACACATACACACACACACGTATGTAAAATGTATAACATGTTCATACTGAAGTATGCAGTACACATATATACAATTACACATCCGTATGCGTATATACAGATGTGTGCATCTTTTAATATCCAAATGATATTGATCAAAATCAATACAATCATATACTCAAATCATCTCGCATGTTAGAAAACTGTGTACACACACACACATATATATACGTGTGTACAATGTATAACATATTCATACTGAAGTATGCAGTACACATACATACATGAAAGCACACATCTGCATGTACATATTCAGGCATATGCATCTTTTATAGTCTAATCAAAATCAATAAATACATACATACACTGAAATCATGACACACCCACACACATTAAAAAAACTGTACACACACACATGTGTGTGTGTGCAATGTATAACATATTTCTATTAAAGTATGTAGTGTATATCATACTTAGATATTTTTAAATTGAAAATGATACTACAAATGTACAAAGGATATTCAATTCTTCTTGCTTTGCTTGTACACATGTATATGCATGTGTGTACTTGCACATACAAGTAAACCTACATCTGTATATACATATATAGACACATGCATCTTTTAGTGTCCAGATCAAAATCAATACATTCCTACACTCAGATCACATGACATAAGCACACGAAACTGTGCATATATATGCATACACACATATGTAATGTATAACACATATTCGTATTGAAGTATGCAGTGTACTTCATACTTAGATCTTTAAGTGGAAAAGACAAGCAATTGGGTGAAATGAAGAGAGAGAGAGAGAGATGAATATTGTGAAAAACAAATGGGAAGGTTAAGATGAAGAGAAGAGAGAAGGGAGGAGGGAAAAGATAGATGAAAAAGAGAGGGAGAGAGAAATGAAAATGTGAAAGAAACTGAGAAGGTTAAAATGGGGAGAGGAGAGAGAGGGTGGAGAAGAAAAAGATAGATGAAAAAGAGAGGGAGAAATGAAAATGTGGAAGAAACTGTATGGTTAAGATGTGGAGAAGAGAGAGGGGTGAAAGAGAGAGAGGGGTGAAAAAGAGAGAGAGAGGTGAGAAGGAAAAAGAGGTGAGAAGGAAAAAGAGGTGAGAAGGAAAAAGAAGTGAGAAGGAAAAAGAGAGAGAGAAGGAAAAAGAGAGAGAGAAGGAAAAAAGAGAGAGAAGAAGGAAAGAGAGAGAGGTGAGAAGAAAAAAGAGAGAGAGGTGAGAGGAAAAAAGAGAGAGGTGAGAAGGAAAAAGAGAGAGGTGAGAAGGAAAAAGAGAGAGAGAGAGAGAGGAGAAGAAAAAGAGAGAGGAGAGAGAGAGAGAGAGAGAGAATGAAAATGTGAAAGAAACTGGTATGGTTAAGATGAAGAGAAGAGAGAAGAGTGAGAAGAGAGAAAAGAGAAAAGAGTGAGAAGAGAGAAAAGAGAAGAGTGAAAAGAGAGAGGGAGAAGAAAAGAATGAGAGAGAGAGAGAGAGAGAGAGAGAGATGAAAATGTGAAAGAAACTGGAATGGTTAAGATGAAGAGAAGAAAGAGGAGAAGATTAATATGAAGAGAGAGAGAGAGAAAGGGGAGAAGGAAAAGGAGGATGAAAAAGTGAGGGATTCGTTACTGAAGCTATTCACAGCCACTTTCAGTAGAAAGAGGGGAGCGGAAGATAAAGGAAGTGGGAGGAGCATCACTTTTCACACAAAACACAACAGGAAAGAAGAAGAAAGTCAACAGCGGTGTGGTGAACGAGGAAGAATCTTGAGCGAGAAAAAAAGAAAAGAAAAGAAAAATTGTAATAATAATAATAATAATAATAACAATGTTAATGATAATGAAAATAATTCCTCGTGCCGCTGTTGTGAGAAAAATAAATAAATAATGATGACGGCTGAGAATTGAGTGAAAATATTGGACAGTTGGAAAACTGGAAACAGACAGGGGATTTAGCCGTGCCTCTGAAGAAAGTAGAAAATCGCTATTCAGTCGGCAGGGAGAGATGAGGCAAAATATTGGATATCCCAAAAGGATCGAATGATAAATGTTATTTGGTTTGATAATTTAGAAGATAATCTCTATATTGCTCTACTTGTTTATATATATATATATATATATATATGTGTGTGTGAAAATGGAAAAGGAACTGAATCCGACAATATGAGGAAAAATGAGTAAAGAAAAGAAATGTAGATGGATAAAATGAATTTAATCGATATCACATTAATCGACATCACTTACACATGTGTTTCGGTCAGTTTATGTGTGTGAAAATATTTTGCACATAGCTTCATCAGAGTGAACATTTATTTAAAAAATAAATGTTCACTCTGATGAAGGTCGATTCTTCTATGTGTGCAAAATATTTTCACACACATAAACTGACCGAAACACATGTGTAAGTGATATCAATTAAATTCATTTTATCCATCTACATTTCTTTTCTTTATTCATTTTTCCTCATATATATATATATATATATATATATATATATATATATATATATACTAAAATTATCTACAAAAATAATAAGAAACGCCTACAGATCCTAGAAGCCATATGCATAAAAATAAAAAAACCTAACATTAATAAAATAGCATTTAAAGTTGGAGACAACGTATCAAATATCTTCAATAACTAACACTTACCTAACCCCCTCTTAAAAATAATAGACTCTCCGAATTTGATAAAAGCATAGATAACAGAACTAAAAATTAACTAAATTACGTAACCCCATGAAGACGACTGGAGAAACAGTCAAAAGCGCTCAGGAAACTAGTATGAAAAATATCATGAATCAACTCGATCCAGATTCAAAAAGGATAGCCAGCAAACTGGAAAAAATATCTATACAAAAAATGAAAAAAGAATACTCCGTGTTGTTCAATACCACATGTCTTAAGAATATATATATATATATATATATATATATATATATGTGTGTGTGTGTGTGTGTATGTGTGTAAGGATATACAAAAGGGAGGAAAAGAAAAGACAGATATATATATACCCAGTATAATATTAACATATTTGAGTATACATACCAGCATGTGTAAGATTGTTCTCAAGGTCTATAGATGTAGTCTGAACAAATTCAAATTCAATCAAATATTCACTCACACTCACACACACGCCCTTCAATGCTCTTTTCATACATAACTAAA
>CM042163.1:47820301-47865301 GCA_023376005.1 Doryteuthis pealeii
TCTCTCTCTCTTTCTTTCTCTCTCTTTCTTTCTCTCTCTCTTTCTTTTTCTCTCTCTTTTTTTTCTCTCTCTTTCTTTCTTTTTCTCACTCTTTCTTCTCTCTCTCTTTCTTTCTTTTTCTCTCTGTCTTTCTTTCTTTTTCTCTCTCTTTCTTTTTCTCACTTTCACTTTCTTTCTTTCCCTCTCTTTCTTTCACTCTCACTCTTTCTTTCTTTCTTTCTCTTTCTTTCTTTCTTTCTTTCTTTCACTTTCTTTCTTTCACTTTCTTTCTCTCTCTCACTTTCTCACTTTCTTTCTATCTCTCACTTTCTCACTTTCTTTCTATCTCTCACTTTCACTTTCTCACTCTCTTTCACTTTCTTTCTTTCACTTTCTCACTCTCTTTCACTTTCTTTCTTTCTTTCTCTTTCTTTCTCTCACTTTCTCACTCTCACTTTCTTTCTCTTACTGAAAATCTCAATACATATTTGACACACTTTGTATATATGATGGCCATGACGAAAATTTGTATATTTAGAAGATATTTATATACTTATTTACTAAACTTAGATGTGACACAAGGACATATTAAAGAGTGCCCAGTAAGAATCAAACTCACTAACAATGCTCTGTGAATCTAGCTTGCTAACCATTACACCACATGAGGTTCCAGACGAGAAATATATACAGTATCTTCTGGTAAATATATTAAACCTTATTTTGTATATTAAGACGAGAAGTATATAGTTATTTACTAAACTTAGATGTGACACAAGGACAGAAAAAAGGGCGCCCAGTGAGAATCGAACTCACTAACAATGGTCTGTGAATCTTGCTTGCTAATCATTACAACACATAAGGTTCCAGAGGAAAAGTATACACAGTATCTTCTGGTAAATATATTAAACCTTATCAATCAGCATGAGGGCATTATAAAGCAGGCAAAATAAATACCTGGTTTAAGGTGGATCCTGTTTGGATAGGATAGTATTAACCCTAGGGTCACCCTAAATAAACCTGTTTGCTTGAGAAAATTCTACAACAGCGAGTAATCCAATATCAGAGTTTTATCAGGAATTTTAAATATGTGAACGAAAAAAAAAAAAAAAAGAGTTTGTGAGAAAGTTGCTCAACATACAAAACCACAATCTGTCACAAGAATCTATTTTCATCCATTGACTTCTTTTCCAGAACAAAACTTAAAATCTGTTGATATTGAGTGTGTTTATGTGTATAAAAAGGGGAGTAAAGTCGTCGGGGTGGCCTAAAGTTGGTATCAGCCAGACAGCGAGGGAGTCTATCCCTTTTCACTAGCACTAGACCAAGGAGATTGTTTTTAGTGTCTGAGGCGGAGCGCCACACCTACTGTCAGCTCCTCACTTCACTGCACAGATCCCTGTGCTACTCATATGCTGAGTTGATGAGGGCTGGTATCGAACTAGGAACCTTGAGGTTCCCAGTCAAACACTCTACCGACTGAGCTAAACCGGTTTATGTATGTATATATATATATATATATATATATATATATATATACACACACACATGGTTTGATTTTGATTTTGTGGTCATCTCACCACCCCCTTTTATTATTCCCATTTGCTACTTCCTCTACTCAAATCTCTCTCCAAGAAAGGCTACTCCCCTCCCCGGTATTTTTCACCATTCATTTTTTCTACCTACCACCCTCAACTCTCTTCCCATCTTATTTCCTTCATCTTCCCCAAAGATTTCCCCTATAACCAATCAAATGTTCCCCTCACCACAAAACTTACCCACCTACCTATTTTCCCCTTCTATAAAACACTTGTATGATCTGAATAATTCAATAAAAGC
This sequence comes from Doryteuthis pealeii, assembly GCA_023376005.1. Lineage (NCBI taxonomy): Eukaryota > Metazoa > Mollusca > Cephalopoda > Myopsida > Loliginidae > Doryteuthis > Doryteuthis pealeii. Next base: position 47,822,117 of record CM042163.1, read on the forward strand.
TGATGAAGCCGGGTTCAAACTCCAGCGAAATATACTACGCAGTTTTGTTCTTTCATTCCTCATATTTTACCTCATTCTGTTGGATTCATTCCAACCCCCTTTTCCTCATATATATATATATATGTAGTAGGTTTAAATGGGTTAAGTGGGTTTTTTTCAAACCTCAAAAATTTTTTAAACAGACTGAATAACGACTACCACTCGCTTTTCTCGTTATTCTGTGATAAATAATTTCTTATCACCTTCCATATACCAACAAATGCCCTGAAGATGATCTAATTAATAGATCGAAACACTGCAGCGTCGGCCAATAAACTCACCACTTAACCCATTTAAACCTGTGTTTTTTCATTTTTCCTAATATACTACATACTCTCGGATTCACTTCCTTTCTTCACACACACACACACATATATATATATATATATATATATATATATATACATAGACACACACAAGACACTGACCGTGTGTCCCATCCAACTTATGCAGAGGGTTTGGGTAAATACATATAATCAACAAATACAAAATCTTGATGCCAAGGAATGTCTTGTTTATCTGGATTTTTCAAAACAAAATCCAGAGGAGAAAGAAACTTTTCTTTACATAGAAACCCGAGGAGACATGACATTGAAACTGTAAAAGGCAATAGAATCCAAATTAAAGTGTGCAAACAATTCTTGTCCCCCCATACCAGTGTCAAGAACGTGGCTTTTATGCACCAGCAGCAGTAACGGCGGCAATTGTTAGTCTGTCATTGTTTAAGAATGCCAAAAGACCAGAGAGAATTACTTTTTTGAAATGTCTATTTGTTAGGTGAACAAAAATAGTCTTTAAGACGTGCCAGAAAAATGTGTGTACCAATTACAGCAAGATAAAAAAAGTGATTAGAATGAAACAAGATCATGTTTGTTGACAAGAGTGAGGAAATTTAATTAAATCCTAATCAAAGCACAAGCTAAAAGTCATAAAGATCTTTATCTCTTTCATCACACATTGTATTATTGACTTGAAGGGAAAGGACTTACTTATACTAATGCTAGGAGGAAGAAGTAATACTGTCTTGACTGTGCATTGGCCATACAAGACTCATGCACTATTTTATGCTTAAGCAGGAGGATGAACCACGATGATGGACATTCAACACTATCAAAAATGTCCTCATAGAGTGTGACATCAAGAGTGAGGAAATTTATATAAGGATTTATATATATATATATATATACACATACATACATACATACATATATATTTGTTCTGAAGATTAATTTATCAACCATCATACATTGAGCTCTCTTAGGGATTTGTAAAAATACTTGTATAAATCTGTAAGTGTGCATCAACATAAGTATGTATTGTGGATGTACAGGAGATATTGAGGATCCCAAATAGAATTATTTCCAACATACCAGTCAATTGGATATTCTTATATATATATATATAAAATGCATAACACTTTTCAAGAATATCCCATTACAAAGAGATGGATTAATTCAGTAATGAGAAAATCTGTTGCTCAGGTAACATGAAGCATGTTCAGCAACACCTGAAGCAAGCAAGCATTGTGTTACCATAACAACAAAGAAGTGGTAAGTAAAGAACTCCAACAATATATATATATATTATATATATATATATATATATATATATATAAATATATTAGTTTCTTTTCTCAAGAAAAAAATATTGTATCTTAGAAATTTAAACCTATCCTGAATGTTTCTAATGACTACAAAGGATTGGTTTAGCTCAGACGGTAGAGCATCTGGCTCGGATTCACAAGGTTCCAGGTTTAATACCAGCCCTCACCCACACAGCGCATGAGTAGCACAGCTTTGATCTGTGCGGTAAAGTAGGGAGCTGATGGTAGATGTGGCGTCCCACTTCAAATGCAAAAATAATCTCCCTGATCTAGCGTTAGTGAAAAGGGGATAGTCTCCCTTGCTGTCCAGCTAATACTAAGAGCATCTGGCTTGGAACCACAAGGTTCCAGGTTCAATACCGGCCCTCGTCAACACAGGACATGAATAGCATGGCTTCGATCAGTGCAGTAAAATGGGGATCTGATGGTCGGTGTAGGGCTCCACCTCAGATGCAAAAACAATCTCCCTGATCTAGCATTAGTGAAAAGGGGATAGACACCTTTGCTGTCCTGCTGATAATGACAGTAGGCCACTCTGTCTACTTTACTTTACAGTTTATACTTGTGTAATGAACAATGGGCATAACATTGCTCCATACTTGCAACTTTGTGTCACATCTATACATATATAAAGGGCAGCTGTGTGTATGTGTATGTGTGTGTGTGTGTATGTCCAGAGTAAACTATGAAAATAAAATGCTGCTTAACTTCAGTGATCTAGCAGGAATCGGTGTTATATTGATTGGAATAAATAAGTAAGTAAACTAGGTGGAGTAGCCTATTGTTGGTATCAACCAGAGTGTGAGGGAGTCTATCCCCCTTTTCACTAGTAATATACCAGGGAGATTATTTTCGTATCAGAGGTGTATTTGCCTCATACCCTACTTGTATGGGCTGGGCACAAGGCCTCGTTTTAACGTGGGCCCACTCACAAGCCGAAGCTCATGGGTGGGAAAGAACAAAAATTGCGTCGATCCCTTCGGCATTCTCCCACAAGGGGAGCGCCTCAGGCGCTGGACAATAAACCCAGCCCTGCCCCTTTAAGTCAAGATAGCCCCCTGGGATCGACGCTATTATTAACTCTGAACAAGTCCAGCGGCCGAAGCTCACTGGACCCCCGTTAACCGGAAACCAGAGGTTTTTTATTTATTTTCGTATCAGAGGTTGTGTGCCATACCTACCATCAGTTCCTCACTTTACTGCAGAGATCCAACCTGAGCTACTCATGCACCGAGTTTGCGAGGGCAGGGATTGAACCCAGAATCATGAGGTTCCTAAGCAGATGCACTACCAACTGAGCTAAACTGGCCCTTTTAGTAATTTTATATGATTTAAGGATATATCTTACAATAAAGATCAGATATAAAAGAACTATATGATTTATATCTTAAAAGTTTAAAAGAGTATTATATAAACAAATATATATGTTTATATAAATAAACAAAACAAAATGGACAGTCATTAGCAACAGCTTCAGTTTCAGAAATCAAAGAGATTTTATCTCGAAACATTAAGAATAAATTACAGATTAACAAACAACACCACAGTTACCTTATCTTTCTTTACACTTGCATTGTTATAGCCTTCAAAACCAACCACCAAACCTTTAAAAGTTCAATTTTATCTTAGAGTGTAAGAGATTCAATAAAGTTGGTGCACATTTTGAATGCACTGAGTTGGAGAGGGCCAGGATTGAACCTGGAATCATGTGGTTCTTAGGCAGATGCAATACCAACTGAGCTAAACTGATTATATGATTTAAGGATGTATCTTACAATAAAGATCAGATATAAAAGAAATATATGTTTTATATGTTTTGAAGGGTCCGGGTTAGCTCAGTCGGTAGAGCGTTCAGCTAGAAACCACAAGGTTCCTAGTTTGATACCGGTCCTCACCAACTCAGCGTATGAGTAGCACAGTGATCTGTGCGGTAAAGTAAGGAGCTGATGGTAGGTGTAGCACTCCACCTCAGACGTCAAAAAACAATCTCCTTGGTCTAGAGCTATTGAAAAGGGGGTAGACTCCCTCGCTGACTGGCTGATATCGACTTTAGGCCACTTTACTTTTACTTTATATGTTTTATATTTTAAAAGTTTAATTTTATCTTAGAGTGTAAGAGATTTAATAAAGTTGGTGCACATTTTGGATGCACTGTATACGTGTATGTGCACGTGCCACTAACAAGTTATGCACAAAGGAAGAAAAAAAAAATTGAATTGTGAGAAATTGAAGAGGTAAAACTGAATGGCAGTCGATGAAAAGAAAGAGAGGAAAATATAACAAAGATTAGGCTAATTATCATTTTTCAGGGGGAAGGAAAGTAGAAAATGTAATATATCCAAAACTGGAGACAAAGGAAATGGTTTTTCTTCAACTAGCTCGAAAACACAACAGAAGAACAAGCATATTCTACTGAGTCTCTATCAGCAATGCCTGTAAAAAAAAAGCCTTTAATATATATATATATATATATATATATATATATATATATATATATGTGTGTGTGTGTGTATATATATATATATAAGTTGAAAATGGAAATGAATCCAACATTTATGTTGAAAGGATAGATAAATAATAAAATCATGTCTTCGGCATAAAATAACCCAACAAGGGTTGACATGCCGGAAAATAAAACCAACCAACCAAAACAAATAAAGAAAGATGAATGGCTTTGTTTGAACTTGGCTCACTGAATCCATTTCCTAAGATGATAACCATTAGACATCACATCTCTTTATATAACATATATATATATATATATATATATATATATATATATATATATATTGAAAGAATAAATAAAGGAAAGAAAATGTTGAATGGATAAAAATGATTTGATATGAGTTGACTAACCAGGAGTTTGTTCATGTACACATGTATTCTATTTATTATTATTTTGAATAAATAATAACTGTAAATCGCTCTTAAATACCCCCCCCCCAAAAAAAAATTTTTTTTTCGAACACTTCGAAATTCTTTGTATTTTTACCATTTTAACTTCAAATATCAAACATTTTACCCTGATGAAGGCCATTTTGTTTGTATGCTTAAATATTTAATAATTTTCTATTATTATTATTTATTTTATATTTAAAATAATAATAAATAGATCCTTGAAGAAGAACAGTAGTGGTATTATTTAACCTATAGCTGGTAAGGATGAGAAGGTTTTACCTTTCCAAAGTATATAGGTCGGAAAGTGAATGTAATAGCACAACCAGAGTTACAATATCACAGACCAGTATGTTAGCCACTATGCCACACATCGGTAGATATATGTCACTATCACCAGAGAACTCAAATGCGTAAACAACAGATGAGTATTACCTTACACTAATGTTGAAAGTTCGTTAAAGTCTCCTCTAGAGATATCTACCAGGTTTTGGGAGCATATAATATATATTATTATTATTATTATTATAATGGAGATTGTTTGTCTGTCTGCAGCCGAAACTACATCATCATTGATGTCACAATTCCCTTAGTTATTTACATTATATTCTCAATGATTATTATTAGACAAAAATTGTTATCATATAATCTTAATTTGTATTTGCTTCAAAACAGACCATGTTATTAATGTGTTTAAAATCCTGCAATGTGTCTTATATATCATCAAGAAATAAAGGTCTATATAATATATAGTGTGGTTAATTTGCATACTGGTTTTAACAAAATCGGCTTTGATAAATAATTACTTGGTGTTATTGATCTCTAATATAATTGTTTTATTTTTCAAAATATTAAAATCAATCCTATGAATGCTGGGGTAGAAAGTGGGTAAGTGAACACATTTATCTTACTGACTAGGCAATAATCTATATCATAAATATATGATTTTTATATGTATGTCACTATAACAAAAATAAAATGGCACACTGTAGCGAGATTTTTGTTGGAGCAATAGCATTAAAATAAAGTGATTTAGAGCTTAAAATAATTACTGATCCAATTTGCAATTTACTAACATCAGGGCTACCATTCACATTTCCCTTGATCAATATAATTACTCAAGGGAGATAATCATTAAATACCAATTTGAAGATTCTCCATATTTATTCATTTTCAATTATATAAATTCTATAAATAGGATATTACTTGACGTCAAGCTTAATAGTTGCCAAAAATAGCATTTAAATAAGTCAAATGGCTGTTATAAGTTAGCAGAGTGGCCTATTGTTGGTATCAGTTGGACAGTGAGGGAGTCTATCCCCTTTTAACTAACACTAGACCAGAGAGAATATTTTTGCATTTGAAGTAGAGTGCCACACTACCATCAGCTCTCCACTAGACTGCACAGATCCAAGCTGTATTACTGATGCACCGAGTTGGTGAGGGTCAGTATCGAACCCAGAACCTTGTGGTTCTTAGTCAAATGCTCAACTGAATCTCCACAAAGACTATTTATTTCATTCTAATGAGGTATATATACTTACCTAAACCCTCTGCAGGATGCGACACACGGTCAATTTCTTAAGTGGAGTCTAACAGGTTTGAATTCAGAGTTTACCTTCTTTTAGACTGGTTACCTTACCAAGGTTAAAGAGCCCAGTCTGCCCTACTATTTACCCACAGCTGCAGGAGGAATAGTTGAATAGTTGAATGCATACCTTTCCAAAGGGTATTAGCACATTGTGAAATGCAAAAAGCCTGGTTCAGGATTTGAACTCGTGTCGTCGTGTCCATTTTTTCTATGATGTTATCCATTACGCCACAAGCACCGCCAAAAGAAGAGGTATATGTGCTTCCATATTCCACAAATTTGATTACATTAAAAGAAATAAAGAAAAAGTTCCTTTCCTCTTACTAAAATTTTACCTTTAATTATATTAGTTGATTTTTGCTTAGTTTGTCTGTAAAACAATTAAGTTGTGTTGACTTAAAAACATGATTACACTGTTTATTTATTTTTTTTTTTCTTCATTCTGCTTGATATTATTTGATAAAAGCTAAATAATATTTTTAATATTCTTTTTTTGGTTTTTGTACAATTTTCATTGGTTTCCCACACTTTCTATGGCAACTGAATTGTTTGAAGATTTTTTTTTTGGACTTGTTTTATTGCTCTCGTATTTTGATTCTGCTATACAAATGCCCGGCTTCCTCTTTCAAAACAAAAGAAAAAAAAGAAAGAAAAAAAATCTTTAAAAAAGAAAGAAAAAAAAAGGAAATAACTGGGGAGAAAAAAAAAAAAGAAAAAAGAAATCCCTGTTCCATTGCCAATATAGGTTTTAAAATCTTCAACACAGGCCAATAAAAACATTTAATCTTTTTTTTACTCCATAAAGATGTGATAGTTCTTAGAGATAAAAACTAGTTTATCAATAACACCAAGGAATGACAGAAATATTTAAGTTTCTGGTATTTTATAACCAATTGCAAAATTACTCTCCATTTATATTGCTCTGCTGGCCAGCATTTGAGCACTGTTTTCCTTTTACCCAAAGTTTTTAAATAATCTGTTTATTCTCTCTCTCTCACTATATATATATATATATATATATATATATATATATATATATATATTGGTTAGGAGGTTGATTTAGAAGGCTATCACAATGCCGGTGTAAAGAAAAAGAAAAAAAATAATACGGTAACAATGGTGTTGTGTGTTAATCTGTATTTTATTCTTTCTTGGATTTTCAAGATAAAATCTCTTTTTTCAAAAGTTCACTGGAACTGAAGTAGTCTAGTTATGGCATTTCTTTATGCCATAACTAGACTACTTCAGTTCCAGTGATCTTTTGAAAAAGAGATTTTATCTCGAAAATTCAAGAATTAAATACAGGTTAACACACAACACCATTGTTACCGTATTATTTTTTTTTCTTTACACCTGCATTGTGATAGCCTTCTAAATCAACCTCCTAACCAATATATACACAATGCTTCAAGCAAATTATAAAACTCTCTTTATATATATATATATATATATATATATATATATATATATATATATATATATATATTATATATATATATATATATATACAGAATGCCACCTACGAACCACAAAGTTCTTCGTTTGATACTGGCCCTCATCAAGTCAGTGTATGAGTAGCACAGGGATGTGCGCAGTAAAGTAAGGAGCTGATGGTAGGTGTAGCACTTCTCCTCAGACACAAAAACAATCTCCTTGGTCTAGCGCTAGTGAAAAGAGGATCAACTCCCTCGCTGTACAGCTGATACTGTCTTTAAGCCACCCCGACGACTTTACTTACTTACTTTAATATATATATATATATATATATATATATATATATTAAAGTTGGCAGAGTGGTGTATTGTCAGTATCAGCCTGACAGCAAGGGAGTCTATCCCCTTTACATTAGTGCTAGACCAAGGAGATTTTTTTGCATCCAACGTGGAGCACGACACCAACCATCAGCTCTTCACTTTACTGCACAGATCCAAGCTGTACTAGTCATACGCTGAGTTAACTATGATAAAATCATCCTCTAAATACATTTTTTCCCCATATTTTATATATTTACACATACACACATATTCATATACATACATACACAAACTTCTAACTATAATAAAATCGTCCTCTGAATGCCTTGCTTTTTTCATATATATATATATTTATATATATATATATATATGTGTTCAAAATGAAATACATTTTGCTGCATTTGTTTAATAAATCCCATATGTGATATCAGGAGTTTAATAAGTCCCATGTGTGATATCATGAATTTAATAAATCCCATATGCGATACCAAGATTTTAATAAATCCCATATGCGATATCATGAGAGCTAATTCTAGAGACTTTATCAATCAATTCTAGCAAAAGCGAACAGGAAGAAAATGTTTAATGATTACTATTAGATAAATTTATTAGATAAATACAAAACTACTTTAAATTAAATATGTGTGTGTGTGTGCAGTGTGAGTGCATTAAAGGATGATTTTATTGGATAAGAATTTGGGTCAGGGGTATTGTGTAAGGCAAACATTTTTAGTAAATCTAAATTTATTGCTTACATATGTGCAGCAACATGCTGTAAGATTTGAATAAATATCATCCGATCTTTTTTGTAACAACTGGGATTTCTTTTGTAAATGGAAAATAGACTGCCAAGTCGAGAGAAGAATCAAGAGAAAAGAAAAAAAGACATGTTGATAAGCTGATTGACAAAGAGGCTGATACAAAGAGAAAAGGACTGAAAAGACAACAATAAAAAAAGGGAAAAAAAAGGAAAAAGGAAAAGAAAGAATCGATACAAAAGAAGAAAAGACAAAGTGAACCAATTATTTTTTTTTTTTTTTTTTAAATTCTTTTCTTTTTTGCAAGAGAAAAGGAGTGAAAGACAAAAAAAAAAAAAAAAAAGAACAAAAAAAGAAAAAGAAAAGAAAAGAATCGATACAAAAGAAGAAAAGATAAAGTGTACCAATCATTTTCATTTTTTTTTTCATTCTTTTCTTTTAAAAAGAAAAGGACTGAAAAGATAACAAAAGAAGAAAAAGATAAAAAGAAAAGAAAGAAAGAATCAATACAAAAGAAGAAAAGATGACGTGTACTATTCTTTTTTATTCTTTTCGGTTTTTTCAAAGAGAAAAAACTGAAAAAAAAACAAAAAAAGAAAGAAAAAAGATAAAGGAAGAAAAGAAAAGAAAAGAAAAGAAAGAAAGAAAAAAGAGAAAAGAGAAAGAAAGAAAAAGAGAAAAGAGAAAGAAAGAAAAAGAGAAAGAGAAAAAGAAAGAAAAAAGAGAAAGAGAAAAGAAAGAAAAAGAGAAAGAAAGAAAGAAAAGAAAAAAAGAAAAAAAGAAAAAGAAAGAAAGAAAAAAAGAAAAAAGAAAAAAAAGAAAAGAAAGAAAAAAAAGAAAAAAGAAAGAAAAATGAAAAAAAAAGAAGAAAAACACAAAGAAGAAAAGACAAGTGTACCAATCATTTTTTTCTTTTTCATTTTCTTTCATTCTTTCCTTTTTTCAAAGAGAAAAGAACTGAAAGACAAAAAAAAAAAAAAAAAAAAAGAAAAAGAAAAGAAAATCTGACACAAAAGAAGAAAAGACAAAGTGTACCAATCATTTTTTTTTTCTTTTTCATTCTTTCCTTTCTTTTTTCTAATTTTATTCAAGCACTAAGTGGAATACTGCTTCTTCCTCCTCCCACTTAAACATATCCTGCACTGGATTCCATTAAATTTGTTCGGATAATCCACAGCAAGCCATTCTCGGCTCAGTGGGAAAGAATTTGATGAGAAACTGTCATGTTCAGGCATTGGTGCCAGAATGGTGAAATAATAGTCAGTCCGATTCCAAGATTGGTGAATGTTCCCGGTATTTAAGTGACATGAATAACTATCATCGGTACTTGGAGAAGGATCCTTGGAAATATCTCAACGGATCTTTACAATTAGGGAAAGGCATCAATCACATTTCTCATGACAGAGAAAAATAACAAGAAATAACGAACAGCTAATCCATTTACAAATTGATCATCTATATTATAATGATCTGATTTTGATATATATCTTATACATAAATGACAATTTCTTGGTGCCTACACTAGTGATCTGATCATGATGAAATATATCTACCACATAAATCAATTTCTGTCTGTGCATAATCAGTGGTGCCTACACTAGTGATCTGATCATGATGAAATATATCTACTACATAAATGACAATTTCTGTCTGTGCATAATCAGTTGGTGCCTACACTAGTGATCTGATCATGATGAAATATATCTACTACATAAATGACAATTTCTGTCTGTGTATAATCAGTTGGTCCCTATACTAGCGATCTGATCATGATGAAATATATCTACTACATAAATGACAATTCTGTCTGTGTATAATCAATTAGTGCCTACACTAGTGATCTGATCATGATGAAACTTTACACACATGTTAAGGTAATATTCAGGAACAGGACTGGCAAATTGGATTTTAATAAAAAATCAATAACATAACCCTTGGGAACATCTTTACAATGGAGAAGGAGAAAAAAAAGACATTTCAGTGAGTGAGGGAGAAGAGCATTTTTTTAAGATAAACTCTGGGAACTGCAAAATCTCACCTTTCTCAGGTATTACCAGTACTGCAGTTAATGTTACTATATGTAGAGGGACTTGTGGTGTAATGGTTATCATCATAGGAAATGGACTTGGTGACTACAGTTCAAGTCCTAGACAAGGCAATTTGTATTTCACATAGCAGTACAACCCTTGGAAAAGGTATGCATCTCTAACTATTCTCCCTCCACCTATGGGTAAATAGTTGGGCAGACAGGGCTCTTTAACCTTGGTTAGGCATCTAGTCTAGGAGAAGGAAAACTAATTCAAACCAGCTTAACTCTTTGCCTACTTTAAGCTGCTCACAGCAGCTATCCCACCAAAGTACAGAAACTGATGGTTAGTCCATTATAATTGAGCAGAATGACTCAGATTACAATAATAATATGATTTTATTTGAATAGAATGAATTCTGAGGTGAATAGTGAACTTTAAAATATCCCATCATATAGGTAAAAAATACCAAGAAAATTTGGTAGGTAAAAGAGTTAAGAAATTGACCTTGTGCTACATCCTACTCGTGCAGACACAGTGGTAAATTTATATATGTTACTAGAAAACTGAAAATAGGTGTGTATAGCATAACAGTTATTATCATTGGGAAACGGAATCAGCAACCAGAGTTCAAATCCTGGATGAGGCTGTTTGCCTTTTATTAGCATAAATCCCTTTTCCAGCTGTGATTTTATGACATTTTTAGACTTAATTTTTTTTCAGTTTTAAGATATATTTTAAAATATTTCTTAAATTAAATCAACATCTTAATGTACAGAAAGAACAATAAAGAGAACAACAGTATCAAATAGAAATCAATATGACACAAATTCAGAAATTTCTCAGTTACAAAATATCTCTTTAAAAATCTTATCACAACACATTCACATATCATGTTCACTCCAGTATCTTGTTCAGTGTTTCAAAACCTTTCCAGTTGTGTTTAAAAACGCTCATATTTCCTTACATAAGAAATGAAACAATTTTAACAGCAATTTCAGGTTTTCTAGTCCTTGTTTTATTTGTTGGATATTATCATATCAGTACTGCTGTATGGCTGCACCACCTGGACCCTAACTAAGCAGCTAGAGAATAAACTAGATGGGAGCTGCACAAGAATGTTGTGGGTGATCCTGAACAAGACATGGAAACAACACCCTACGAGAAAATAGCTGTGCGGCCACCTGCCACATATCACACAAACCATCCGAGTAAGACGGACAAGACACGTGCGACACTGCTGGAGAAGCAAGGATGAACTCATAAGCGAAGTCCTCCTGTGGAAGCCAGCACATGGACAAACCAGAGTGGGCCGACCAGCAAAAACGTACATTAATCAGCTCTGTGCGGATGCAGGATGCTGCATAGAGGACCTCCCGAGAATGATGAGCAATAGGAATGGATGAAGAGAGATTGTCATGGATATCCAGGCTGAAAACGCGACGATGATGATATTCAATCCAATTGAAGGTGCATGGTGTAATGGTTAAAGTTGTAGGAAATAGACTTGTTGACCAAAGTTCAAATCCTGGATAAGGCTGTTTACATTTCACATAGCGCTAATACCCTTGGGAAAGGTAGGAATCTAACTGCTCTCCCTCCAGCTATGGGTTAATAGTAAGGCAGACAGGGTTCTTTAACTTTGGCTAGGTAACCAGTCTAGGAGAAGGAAAACTCTGAATTCAAACCTGTTAAACTCCACTTACAAAAATTGACCTTGTGTCACATCCTACTCGTGTGGAGGGGTTTGTAAATAATTATATTCAATCCAGTTATACTTTCTATATAAGTATAGATTGCTGCTTGATAAATATAAATAAATACATAAGAAAGTTGAATGATATTGAAAACAGAGTGTTGTTATCAATCCTTTCACAGGCTGAGAATCTTTTTTTTTTTAATCCTTGTAGAGTGTGCAAATTATTTTCTGAAAATTTGTATGCTAAACAAGTCAATTAATCATATAAGCAAAAATATGTGCACTCCGGACATAAGTATTTACATTTTAATATACCAAAATATATTAAATTAGAAAGACTAATGAAACTAAATAAGAACACATACAGACCCTTCCACTTACTTTACTTTTTTTTGCGATAAAAAAAATGTTTCACTTTTTAATTCTGGACATGTAATTACTACTATCATTTACTAGCAAAAAAAACACCCTCTGGGCAGTGTAAAAATAAATTTTGAAAGATATTGCCTAAGGGAGGTGGGAAAATTAAATGAATAAAACAAAACATTTAATATCAATCCTTTCACAGGCTGAGAATCTTTTTTTTAATCCTTGTAGAGTGGGCAAATTATTTTCTGAAAATTTGTATGTTTAACAAGTCAATTAATCATATAAGCAAAAATATTAATTAATTATTCACTTAAAAAGCATCATATTTACTCCACTCCACTGAGATATTTGTTTTGTTTTACGACAGTAGGGACCTGCAAAACGTTTCTAAAAATTTCTGATTTAATTATTCAGACTCTTATCTTTAGAGAAAATTTTAAATCGTACGAATAAAATACATTTTATTCAGATTTCATAAAATTAAATAAGTGTGTGTGTGGGGGGGGGGGGGGTCGACCTAGTAAAAAACATTTCCCTTAATATATTTTAGGAAAAAAACTATTTTAAACATAAAATTCATCTAAAAGTGAATAAGTATCAAACTTATGGTGAAAATTTGACAATTAATTGATTTTTCATAGAATTTTGGTATTTTTATGTAGTGACGATACTGACTATAAATTACATATTCATTGATAAACTTTCTTAATTCCTGAAATGACTGTGAGGTAAGCAGTGACATAGTTTCGGTTACAGACAAATAGAGACCTAATCTCTATTATTAATAGATGATACTGCTTGACTACCCCAACAATTCACCACCTGTAATTTACTTCCGTTGTTAATCTGGACAAGCTCAGCTTGGGTAAATTCAATTTTCCCCAGTTTGTTTGCATGTGAAAATCAGTATAATAACATGTTATTGATACTTCATTAAAATTGTATTTGCATTTTATATTAACTATAACTTTCTGATAAAGAATTGATGGTAAAGATAATTGAGGTTCCGTGTTTAGAAATGATTTATGGAAATTTATCTGAATTTTTGAGATGAGGTTGGATAATTTGCATCATTTGGAATTTTCGGATTGTTTACAGAACAGGAGTCCCTAGTGAGAGACTGAATAGGTGTATATTCATAAACCTACCGCAAAAACTACACTACAGAATAATTTTGCAGTCAAGAGAAAATTAGAAACTGTATGCCAAAGTTCTGTGAAGGCTCCAGATTATGACATGAAGGAAGGGTCTCGAGTTTGATGAGAAGGGTCTCGAGTTTGATGAGAAGGGTCCTGAGTTCAAAGAGAAAGATCCTGAGTTTGATGAGAAGGGTCTCGAGTTTGATGAGAAGGGTCCTGAGTTTGATGAGAAGGGTCCTGAGTTCAAAGAGAAAGGTCCCAAGTTCAAAGAGAAAGGTCCCAAGTTCAAAGAGAAAGGTCCCAAGTTTGACAAGAAACACCTGAAGAAGGCCGGAGGGAACATCGACTAAAACATTGTGTATATAACAATGAAGATGAGGACAACAGTCCGAAAAGTCCAAATAATCCAGATTTAGTGAAACATTCAAACAAACAGCTAAGAAAAGTATAACAGATTTTAAATCAGAGCAAATATAACTGCATGATGGGATATCTATTTACCCAACCCCTTCGCCAAAAGCAGGATGTGACATAAGGTCAATCAGCTCCCTACTTTACCTCATAGATCCAAACTGTGCTAGTCATGCACTGAATTGGCAAGGGCTGATATTGAACCTGGAACCTTGTGGTTCCGAGGTGGATGCTCTACCAACTGAGCTAAAAGCATGTACTTAGAAGTTTTGAATCAAGTAAAAGAGAAAAGGGTAAAAAATCTAATGACTTTAAGATTTTCCTTTCTTTCTCTGAGACTGGTTGCCATAACAAAGTTAGAGTTCAGTATGCCATACTATTTATCCATAGCTGGAGGGAGAAAAGTTGGATTCATACCTTTCCAAGTGTATTAGCACTGCCTTGTTGAGGATTTAAACTCATGCCACACCCATTTCTTACAATGATAACCATTACACCAAGGGCACCTCCATGGTGGTAAGCATGTAAGTAGTTAAATTGGTGTAGTGGCCTCAGTTGGTATCAGTCAGACAGCAAGAAAATCTATCCCCTTTTTCACTAGCGCTAAACCAGGGAGGTTGTTTTTCATCTTTTGTTTTTTTTTTGGCTGAAGTGGTGTGTTACTCCTACCATCAGCTCCCCACTTTACTGCACAGATCCAAGTTATGCATTGAATTAGCAAGGACAGAACCTTGTGATTCCTAGGCGGATGCTCTACCGATGAAGCTTAAAGCATGTACTTAGAAGTTTTGAATCAAGTGAAAGAGAAGAGGGTGAAAAATCTAAAGACTTTAAAATTATATCACATTTAAAAGAGCTAGTCTCTGCTACTGTTTACCCATATCTAGACCGCCCTGTCGGCTGGGGCTTTAGAATGCACCGACTTCGCCTCTGCAGAGGGGTAAGACTCCCCAATGGGCCACCTGTTGGCCGTGGGTGGTGACCTGTGATGCTTAAGAATAGAGCCCAGGTGGATGAGTAGTTCATGACTTGCATTACCCACTTTGGCCTATCTTGGGCTAGACGGGCGGTCGGAGAGGCCCCCTCCGATCAAACAGCTGGTCACATCAAGCCCTAGCACCTATATGAGTTTCCCAACCCTATTGCCCTTATGGCAAGCCCCAACCCTTTTTATCATATAAGTGCTAGAAGGCAGTGACTGAGGGTCTACATGTCCTTGGAATGACGTTAAACTCTATCTGATGGTGAGGTTCCAGTTTTGGAGGTTTGGGGAATGTGGAGCACCCCTTCATCCCCATTGCTCCCTGGTCCACTCTGACCCGGAGTGGTAGTACCTGTTAGGGTCCCATCTATGGGTTAAATAGAAAAATGTATTTATAAAAAAATTGTATTATCCATTAAGAATTGATGTATTTCAAAACGTTATCAGCATTAAATGACCCACTGAGGTTGATATGCCATAAACCAAACCAAACCATATCTAGAGAGAGAATACTGGTTTAATACCTTTTCCATGGGTATTAGCACTATATGAAATACAAATAGCCTTGTCCTGGATTTGAACTGCCATGCCCATTTCCACAATGATAACCATTATGCCATAAGCACCTCCATAAATTTCCCAGTTTATCTGATATATATGCTCTGATAAGCAAATAACAGTGTTATGATCTTAGATGAAAATGAATAATTCTTATCAATTTAACATATAAATAAGAAATGTCTGTGTTTACATTATTAACCTAATTGATATATTCAAAAACGGCTTAGACAGTTAAATTATAATAATTTCTATTTGCATATTAAAACATTTAGGTTAATTGGAATTCTCCTGTGGACACCTACACATGGACACACCAAAGTGGGTCGACCAGCAAAGGCTCACTTTGATCAGCTCTGAACGGATACTTTGCACAAAGATGTAGTAATGATTATATGGTTTCAAGTAATTATTTCTATTTAATAATAGTTATATGGTTTCAATCAGCTAATAATAATCTTTTGTAAACAATTATAGCTTCAAGTAACTATACTTAACACAAATAATTTACAATTATATAGCATCAAGTATTCCAATCAAACATGGAGAATTTTTAAACAGATCTATTTGACCAATACATGGGACCTGAACAGGAACTACCACTCCAGGCCAGAGTGGACCTGGGAGTAATGGTAATGAAGTAGTACTCCACAATCCATAGATCTACCAGAACTGGAGCCTTCAATCAGATGCAGTTTAGTATCATATCCAGGACATCCTTGGAGGATCCCCCTGGATATGATTTTAAGCCTTGCCGACAGGGCTGTATTTAGATTAATGTTGTCATTCAAGGACTATGATAATAATAGGTAATGAATTGATACTTGTGTTCCTTAAAAGTATGACCATTATCATCTTGCAATACCCTCTGGTTAAAAATGAGACTGTCCAAATCATCCAAGATGAAATGCAAAATTATAAACTCATTATCTGGTGGTGCTTATCTGCCGAATTCTTATTTCTTGAGTGTCATCACCTCAGCTAAATAATGGACCATTCAGTTTTTATTTTTTAAAAAAGGAAGAGAAGAAAAAGGACATGCTACACAGAAAAAATATAAGAAAGTAAGAAATAGAGTAGGGAAAGAGAGAGAGGGTGTACGAAAGTGATAACGCTAATCAGTTTCAACTGAACATAAGGAAGGAAAGAAGAAAAAAAAAGTGAGGGCAGTTAAATCAAGATTATTATACTTTTTACATATTGAACTATTTTACCATATCTCTTACATAAATGTATCAAACATTGTAATAATCATACTGTGGTATATCCACAGGTCCCGCTAGTAATAAATTCAACTGAAAAAGAATTTTAAGAATAAAATATTTACTCTGGGCAAAAAATTTTTTTTTTAAATGCTATATGTATTGGCCCATTTTCTCTTTCATCAAATCAGCAGGAGCTGATAATTTGAGTTTTTACTCTAATTCAAGGAAGTGTCATATCATTTTATTGTGTAATGAGATTATTGCAAATTGAATTTTGCATATCAGAGTTACAGATTTGTAAAGGTGATTTTCTGTTTACAGTTTTCAAGTGTTCATCACAATAGATATACAGTGAGGCTGATAGCTTTTTGATTTAGTGCATCCTGGGACGCACGTATTTGATTTGAATGAATCCCCGGGAAATTCGATGGATCCTAACCAAAGTTTCTTAATAAATTATATTTTTTTTTTATTTTTTATTTATGAACAACTAAAGCCATCTAACCCCATACCTTGTACTCCATACAGTGTAATTCGTTTCCAAGAAAATATTGAAATGTATTTACAGTTAGCTGGAAATGGTGGGGGAAGAAAAAAGAAAAAGACTAGAGTGCATGGATACAATTTTACTGCGTCCTTTTAGATTTTTGTGCATCAGGGACGCAGGATGCTTACCTACCAGTATTTCTAATCAACTAACCAGAGTCTTCCTAAATTGCTGTGTGATACAATTGAAATAAATAAACTTGATAAAGATATTATTATTTTTGTATTGAATAATTTTTATAGGGTTAGCAATGCATATTTTGTTTCTTTGGGATACCTTACCCTATCTGGAGTGCTGTATTTGTTAAAGTAAAAAATATAAGAGAAACCAGCACAACCCTTAAAGTCAGACTTCATGAGCAGAAGTCATATCTAAAACTTGAAGTAGCAAAGCTTGGCATAGCTTACCTTATCTGGAAGAAGAAATCACATTACCCTCTCTGCGATGAGGTCCAATTAATAGGTAGGAGCATGCCTGGAAGGTAAGAAAAAAACACAAACATTAGCCAAACAGAAAAGTAGTCTTGAAGCAAGTTACAATAAATTAAATTTATTCAGTTAATAGAGCAGAGTCATATTGAACCTAGAACATTGTGGTTCCAAGCCAGATGCTCTACTGACTAAGCTAAACCGGCCCTATACTGTGCTATAGTGGCACCAATATTTGTCCTCACCAATATTCAGTTCATAGAGCTGAGGCATATTGAACCCAAAACCTTGTGGTTCCAAGCCAGATGCTCTACCAACTGAACTAAACCGGCCTAATACTGTGCTACCAAGGCACCAATATTCAGTTAATAGAGCTGAGGCATATTGAATCCAGGACCTTGTGGTTCTAAGCCAGATGCTCTAATAACTGAGCTAAACCGACCCTATACCATGCTATAGTGGCATCAATATTCAGTTAATAGAGCTGAGGCATATTGAACCTAGAACCTTGTGGTTCCAAGCCAGATGCTCTACTGACTGAGCTAAACCGGCCCTATACTGTGCTATAGTGGCACCAATATTTGTCCTCACCAATATTCAGTTAATAGAGCTGAGGCATATTTCCGGCTTTTGATCACATAACACTGTCAAACATCAGTCAAGACTTGCTTTCCAATGAAACAAGCTGTTACATGATTGTCTCTCACGCATACATGAACATGGCCACAGGTTCTAAGAAATAGATAGTTGTCTTTTTTTAAATATTTTTTTTGTTTTTTTTTGTGTGTGCAATCATGTGGAACTTATATTGAGTCAAAGGGAGGACTAAGAAAATCTCAATACAAAATCTGCCTAAGATATAAATGCAAGAATCCTTGTCACTTAATAAATCTATGGAATCAAAACGAAGACGCCTGGGGGCTAGCTACATCGATTACAGTAGCTTTGATGAAATCTCTAACAATCTGACATCCGAAGGTCAGAGTGGAAACAAGTCAGAAGTGCAGGAGGGTTGGCAGGAGGAGAAAGAAAAAAAAGAAAGAGAAAGTAAAAATCAGAGATTTACTGGATTTCATATCAGCCAATATACATGAAGCTCAATGTCAGGGATTATACACTGACAGTCAGCTTAACCTTCAAATGTATATCTACACATGTGTGTGAACTAGTAGTGGTATATACACTTATTTTTATACACACATGCAAATATGTTGTGTGTGTGTGTGTGTGTATGTATACACGTGCTAACATATTTTGCATGTGCACACACACAAACATGCATAAAACATGATTTTGTGTGTGTATGTGTATACACACGAACATTTTTTTTTTTGTGCTTGAGTCATATTTTTTTGTGAGTGTGCATAAAACATGTTTTTGTGTGTGTATGTACACACACACACACAAAAACATGTTTTATGCATACACACAAAAAAAATATAACTCAAGCACACGCTAAAAAAAAAAAAAAAAAAAAAACTTTGTGTGTATACACATACACACAAAATATGTTTTGTGCACACGCACATGTAAAAAAAAATATGCTTCGAGCACACACAAAGACATGTTTTGTGTATACACAAAAAAATGCGCTTTATGTACACACACACACACACACACACACACACACAGACACACATAAAGACATAATTTTTTGTGCGTGCTAACATATTTTGCACGTGCACACACACAAAAAAATAACACAAAAAATATTTTCTGTCTGCCCACATACACACACACACACACAGAACACATTTTGTATACACTTGTTTGCACACATACAAAAAGGTATTTCGTGCATGCACTCACACATAAAAAAAAAGTGTTTTATGCACAGACACACATGTATTGTGTGCACATATACAAAAACACATGTTTTACATACACATACACAAAAAAAAATAACGTTTTGTAAACGCACAAAAAGAAACATCTTTTGTGCACACAGATAGAAATATTTTGGTACACAGTGAGGAAAAAGAAAGAAAAAAGTAGATATGTACACACCAATAAATGTGTGTGTTTGTATAAACACACACATATAGAACATAGTTAAAGAACACCTGTATGATTGAATATGTTTTAAAGAAGCACACACACACATACAGAGAAATATTTTGGTGCACAGTGAGAGAAAAAGAGTAGATATGTACACACTAATAAATGTGTGTGTTTGTATAAACACACACATATAGACTGTAATTAAAGAACACCTGTATGATTGAATATATTTTAAAGAAGCACACACACACACACACACACATATATATATACACACACAATTCATCTATTGATCTGAAATGTATTTGATCTTGTTTCATATCAACAATGGCTGTAAGGCCAGGATGAGAAACATGAAAGGTTAGAAAAATTTTCATCTTGTCAAGTAGAAGATAAGCTTGAGAAACAAGAGGAAACCAAGAACAATAATACAAGAAGAAATGAAATGAAAAGAAAAGAAAAAAAACCCACACTGCCACAAATGCCAATGAAAGTTAAGATACCTGACAAAGATTCCTATTCTGAAATTCAGACAGAAAAGATTAATTTATAATTCCTCTATTCATAAATATATTATAATTTTAATCTGTAATAAATCACACGATTATTCTTATTATAATAGTTTCCTAGTTGGTAACCTTTACTGTCTCATTCATATTTAATGTAGCAATTATATCTGCAAGGGAAAGACAAGAAAAATACAATTTATTTGAGATTTTATTGTTCAATCTTCCAGAATAACAATTCTGATGTAAAATATTTTCTTTCTTTTTAACTGTTACGATTCGTGTGGTCATTTTAGGGCTGTAGTTAAAAGCAGTTTTACAGTGGAGATCCTTTGTGGCATAAAGTTTGATCCTTTCTTGAAGTAGAAAGATGTAGTATCAGTTTTAATCCTTACCTGTTGCTCTGTCCTTCCAGCGAGCCTTTAACCACATTTTCTCATAACATATCCAATTTCTGTCCTCACTAGATTGATTCACAAAGAACATGTGATACTAAAAGATATCATCATTCTCATCTGATAGCAAGGATTCCCTTGACTTTTTCTCATCATCCATACATATTGTTACAATTCCTGTGGCCATTTAAGGGCTGTAGTTGAAAGCAGTTTTACAGTGGAGATTCTTTGTGGCATAAAGTTTGATCCTTTCTTGAAGTAGAAAGATGTAGTATCAGTTTTAATCCTTAGCTGTTGATTTCAGAGTTGATCCTGTCTTGAAGTAGAAAGTTGTATATTCCTTGTCTGTTGGTCTGTCCTTCCAGCGAGTAATTCTAGGACAATTTATCAATGCCTTTAAATAGTAAATTAAATAGATGTTTGGGTGTTTTTGATTGCCCGATTCAGCCACCACTGTTTTGGAACAGTCTATAAATATAAGTTGCAGTCCTTAACACACCTTATACCCTGAAATATTCCAACATTAACAATATCCTAATATAAATGTGGCAAAAATGAGGTAATGTTACCAAATAATGTCCCAGTTGTAGAGATTCATGTTGAGTGACCAGTATTAAGCTGTGTTGCAAATTGAATCTGCTCTCAGAATCCAAACTTGGTAGGTGATTTGAATAACAGGTTGGGCTATTCTACTGTTTAGCTTGGCCAAGTCTATTACCAGGATTCTCATTGGCTGCTGGTTTTAGTGTGGATATTTTTATTGACTTCATGTCCACGCTACCCTAACTTAGATATACATGCTCTATCCACGATATTGACCACTATTTACTTATGAATATACTTGACTGTGTTCTAGTAGTTTGTACAGAGCTTGGATTCAGTTACACTCTTGTCTGGTCACTGGACACTAGTGACAACTTGCATGTGAAGGTGAGTATGATGTTGATTCTACACCAGTTTATATATATATATATTTAGCAACCCCTCCGCACAAGCAGGATGTGACACATGGTCAATTTCTTAAGCGGAGTTTAACAGGAATTCAGAATTTTCCTTCTCCTAGACTGGTTACCTAGCCATGGTTAAAGAGCCCAGTCTACCCTACTATTTACCCATAGCTGGAGGGAGTAGGATTCATACCTTTCCTAAAGGTATTAGCGCTAAGTGAAATGCAATTACCACGTCCAGGATTTGAACTCGGGACGACGAGTCCATTTCCCATGACTTTAACCATTACACCACACGCTTCCTACACCAGTTATAGGTTAAATAGTACCCCTACTCTGGTTTAGCTCAGTTGGTAGAGCATCTGCAGAGAAACCAAAAGGTTCTGGGTTCGATTCTGGCCCACGCCAACTCAGTGCCTGAGTAACACCGCTTGGATCAGTAAAGTAAGTGGAGTGGCCTATTGTTGGTATCAGCAGGACATAGAGGGAGTCTATCCACTTTTCACTAGCGCTAGGCCAGTGAGATTGTTTTTGTATCTGAGTGCCACACCTACCATCAGCTCCCCACTTTACCGTGCAGATCAGATAACTTAAGCTGCTTTCTTGTGAAATGCAATTACCACGTCCAGGATTTGAACTCGGGACGACGAGTCCATTTCCCATGACTTTAACCATTACACCACACGCTTCCTACACCAGTTATAGGTTAAATAGTACCCCTACTCTGGTTTAGCTCAGTTGGTAGAGCATCTGCAGAGAAACCAAAAGGTTCTGGGTTCGATTCTGGCCCACGCCAACTCAGTGCCTGAGTAACACCGCTTGGATCAGTAAAGTAAGTGGAGTGGCCTATTGTTGGTATCAGCAGGACATAGAGGGAGTCTATCCACTTTTCACTAGCGCTAGGCCAGTGAGATTGTTTTTGTATCTGAGTGCCACACCTACCATCAGCTCCCCACTTTAACGTGCAGATCAGATAACTTAAGCTGCTTTCTTGTGGGGTGTTCGTTCCACGATATGTTCAAGATTGCATATAGCATTCTTGTGCAGCTCCAATCTAGCCTATTCTCAAGGCGCCTCATCAATGGTCCAAGTGGTGCAGCCATATAGTAGCACTAATACCACCACTGCCTGGAAGAATTGTCACTTTAACTTGTCGGCGAGGTCTGACTTCCATATAACTGATAATCTGTTTATAGCGGACCATGAATTCCCTATGCGTTCATTAACATCACTTTCTGTGGATGAGGTATTACTACCTAGGTATGTGAAGGGATACTGTCACCAAAATGGAAGCACATAGAGTAATGGTTAGTGTCATAGGAAATGGTTTTGTAGATGCAAGTTCAAATCCTAGACGAGACTGTTTGCATTTCACATAGCGCTAATACCCTTGGGAAAGGTATGCATACAACTACTCTCCTTCAGCTATGGGTAAATAACTGGGCAGACTGTGCTCTTTAACATTGGCTTGGTAACCAGTCTAGGAGAAGGAAAACTCTGAATTCAAACCTTTTAAACTCCGCTTAAGAAATTGACCCTGTGTTGCATCCTTTTCGTGCGGAAGGGTTGGAATATATATATATATATATACACTGTTAATTTAAGACAGGCGATAACATTACCAATTATTGAATAGACTATTGAGCAGCATATGGTACAGATGCCACATAACTACAACAGGTAACAGGTGGTGGGAGTACAAAAGGATTAACTTCTTTGATCTTATCACCAACAATAAATGCAACCGTTTAAGAATATTTAGCTTTATTATAATGAAGGAAATAAAATATTTATTAGTTTTTATTGGGACTTAAACTTAATGTCAAAAGTTACTCTTAACTGTTCTCTTGTTTTTAAGGTAAGATTTTCAACAGTAGTGACACTATTTAACCAAGTTCTGGAGAGAGCAGAACATAAAGAGGTAATTCAAAAAAACTAATTTATCAATACAGTGATACCTTGAATTAAGAGTGACTCAACTTACAAGTTTTCAGAGTTACGAACTCTCACTCGGTCAATCTTTTGCTTTGTGCTGAGAGCTAAAATTTGAGGTATGAGCGAGCTTCAGATATGTTTATGTTAATTAGTTCACTAAAAATATTTCATATTTACTTGCAAGAATTACTGCAGAAATGAGAACAGGTTGTTTTTTGTTTTTTTTTTTTTTTTTTTTTGTTTTTTTTGGGGGGGGGCAAGTTTTTTTTCTACCGGTTATCTTGCAAGATACCTGCTTAGCCTCATGAGCTGTTGTTTATCCTCTCACTATATTCTCCAACACTCAAAATAAACAGCCTCTTTCCTTGGTAATCCGCTCTTTCATGGACTAGCAGGATGAGCCAAAATCTGCATACGCTATATTTGTCTTGAGAGATTTACACCAGACACAAGATAATTTTAAAAAATAAATAAATTGCAATTCCGGGAATGGTCATGTTTTCCTATCCCAGTTATCTTGCAAGATACGTGCTTTCTCCATGCGGTAAGTTGTGTCTCCTCTCACTATATTCTCCAGCAAATAATTAATAACAATAATCATAAGTTAATCCAAATTTTTTACATGTGTGATTAAATGTGCAATTTTCAGCCAAAGAGCACATCGGCTGAAACATTGTGCTGATAACAATAAAAATGAGGACAATAATCTGAATAATCCAATATTAAATAGAAAAAATGTATTTATAAACAAAATTGTATTATCCATTAAGAATTGATTTATTTCAAAACTTTATCGGCATTAAATGACCCACTGAGGTTGATATGCCGTAAAACAAAACAAACCAAACCAAATAATAAAAATTATTAAGACTCATCTCAAAAATTCAGAGAAAAAGTCCATTTTTGTTGGAACCAAACTAAATGCTCAACAGTCATAATTCTAATAAATAGAAACATCTAAACCATTCTTTTAAGTTTTTTTTTTGTTTTTTTTAATATTCTATCAGCAAAGTAAATTTAGTCAACCTTTTGAAAAATACATTTATTCATTGTAACATTTCAAAATTAAATCAAGAAAGAACACAATATTTGATATTTTAAAAGTATAATGTTATTGTAAAATTGTTTAAATATTGCTGTAATTTTTTATATCAGAGATTAGAAGTAGTCTGACAATGATTCAGAATAGTCTCAATAAACTAGTAGCAATTATTTGCACATACACACACGCACACACACATATATATATATAACGTTATTGGTTTTCAGAATATAAGGGGTGTCAAAAAGTACAAAAAAATCTTGATACCTTTTTGATACATCTTGTATAGCCACATATTCATCGAAAGGTCATATATTTCCAGAAAGATTCAATACACCATTTACTTTATATCCCCAGCTGAAGTGTTCCAGATTGGTTTGTCTTTTTCAACCATATATGCTCAGATGTGCAGTGTTGTGATATGGTTCTTTAGTTTTAAAAAACAGAAAGTACCATTTCTGCCAATGTGTAAGGAAAACAGAAGTAACAACTCTAACATTGTTATTTACCAATAAAAAGGTGGTAGGAGGACTCTTTTAGGAGTTAGCATATGACTGGAGTCTTGTGTCGAATTTATTACAATTACCTCCACAAATAATTGTGACAATACATATTGATCCATGAACCAGCAGTACATGAAAGGGGTACAAAATAACAAAAGTATTACTTATTAAGTGTAGGTAAGATGAATTATATACAGTTATAATTTGTTTTTTGAGTTATAAGAAATTGGCATTACCAGTTCCACCATTGTATAAGGAAAATGGAAGTAGTGGTTCTGCCATTGTTATTTGTCAATAAAAAGGTGGTAGGAGGACTCTTTCAGGAGTTAGCATCTGACTGGAGTCTTGTGTTGAATTTATTATAGTTATCTTTCTAAGCAATTGTGACAGGCAGATAAGAGAGAGTAATCCCATATTTTTCTAAATAGTTTAATGCACAAAATTATTAAAACTACACTTATCTTCCGGTTACAGCAAAAACTCAAATCGAGATAAGAATTTAATGTTTAGTCGGTTGGATTTTACAGCATGTCAACCCTTGGGTTATTCTATACTGAAGATATTTTTGTTTTATTCATTCTTGATAGGTATTCAAATATTTTTAAACTCATTTTTTTTTTATGTTTAGATTTTCATCTTGTCTCATCACAGATATTGCTTTAGGTTAAAAAAATAAAACATAAAAAAATAAAAGAAACAAAAAAAAACTCAGCAAGTATTTAAAAATATCTATAATTTTATACACTTTTTGACTCAAGGGTATTGAATAAGGATGATGAAATTTTAAATATTTGCAAGAGCGGAAGTTAGATTTACTCAAATAAGTCTTGGTAAGAAAATTATTAGAGTTTATTTCCTTTTCCTTTTTTTTTAAATTTATCATGTTTTAAAAGAACATGTGTGGCCTCATAATGACTATATTAGGGACACCTCAGAGACATATGTATATGATATTAATGGTTTGTCTGTTTTCAAAGAGAGGTTATCTACAAAAGGGGCATAATTCTGTGATACCCGGATGTACAGCGATCCGCAATTCTCATATATTACTGTTTAGGACACAATGAAAACATTAATTCAATTCTTTTAATAACTTCTAATTTAGAGTTGAAATGTTAAAAAAAAAGAGATGGATCAGAACAAACTCACAAAAATCAATCATATTTAAATCAGTTATTAAAAAATAAAGAGAAGAAAAATGACATGCTACACAGAGAAAATATAATAAGAAAGAAAGAAAGTAGGGAAGAGATAGAGATATAGGTTGAGCGTGTGGAAATGATAATGTTAATCTATTTCAATGAAACATAATGAAAAGAAGGAAAGAAAAAAAAAAGAGTGAGAGGCAATTAAATCAAGATTATTATACTTTTTACACATTGAACTATTTTGCAATGGCTCTTAAATAAACATATCTAACATAATAATTAAATTATTATACTGTGGTATATCCACAGGTTCTGCTAGTTTTTACAATAAAATATTTTTTTCCTTTGAAATGCTAGGGGGAGTCAGAAGTTTTTGAATATTTGCATATATGCTAATTTCTGGAATAAACTTGCTGTTTGATAGGTCAAGTCTTAGGTTATCTCCTGTTGAAGACATTTTTATTTTATTCATTCTGGTTGGGTATTCAAATTTTTTTTGTATGGGACCCTAACAGATATTACCACTCTGGACCTTGATGAAGGGGTACTCCTCAATCCCCCCGGAGAATTGGAACCTCACCACTAAATGCAGTTTAACTGATGCCACACCCAACATATAGTCCAAACCTAGTTCACTCAGATTATTACTTGTTCTGATCCATAGCTCACTTCCTGCGCTTGAAATGCTCCAACAAACAAGAGGAGGTGGAAGCTTCAGTGGAGAAGTTCTTCACCTCGAAGGACAAGAACTGGTATCAGCATTGAATCAAAGAACTCTCAGAAAGGTGACTTCAGATGGTGCAATCTTAGATGTGGCACAAGGCCAGAACTATAGAGTGCCCAGTGAGAATCAAACTCACTATGAATGATCTCCCAATCCAGCTTGCTAACCATTACACCACATGGGGTGCCCAGAAGAAAATTTTAGATGTAAAAGTAAGAATTTGGAAAAGGACACAGTTAAAAGGATGTTTGGTTTTAATGTCTACATGCAAATCTACTCCAGATAAGTATAATCTTCTCTGGTTAATCTTATCCCTTTCTGATGGCCTATCTGACCATCACTAATCCACCTACTTGTAATCCACTTTCATAGTTTATCTGCTCCTAATTTCAGCCTAGTGCAATTCATAATTTTCTGTATTATCAATATAACTTGTCATCACTATTTTAGTGGCACTGGTAGCAGCATTAGTCATTGGTGTGTATTTGAAAATACAACATTTTTATCAGTTCTGTGTTCATTATATTATGTCAGCCATAAGTCTGATAGATAAGAGAAAATGAATCACATGGTGAAAACACAAAGGTTGAACTTTAAAGAAATAAGACATAAAAACATTTTTAAAAGTTTTACTTCAAAGTCAGTGATAAGTTCATATTATCCAATTAATATTGATTTACATGGCATTTTAAAAATGGTAGGAGATAATGTAAGTTGCCTTGTTGGATTAAAACATTTTTATCTCGTTTAAATCCCCTATGGTCAAGTAAAATTATTACAGGTTCCAATGATACCAAATTAGTTGTGGTCAATTAATGACATCAAAGAAAAAAAATCCTAGTCTTAAACAGTACTTATTTACTAAACTTAGCTTAGATGTGGCACAAGGCCAAATTATAGGTGCCCAGTGAGAATCGAACTCACTAATAATGGTCTGCAAATCTAGCTTGCTAGCCATTACACTACATGTGGCGCCTAACCAGTACAGTACTATGATATAAAAACAGCTTTTGACCACTTGCAAAAAAAAATATCCTTGTACTAAACAGTACAGTAGTGAAGTCGGTAAAGTGGCCAATTGTTGGTATCAACCAGACAACGATGGAGTCTATCCCCATTTTACTAATGCTAGACCAGGGACATTGTTTTTGCATATGAGATGGAGTACCACACTTACCACCACCAGCAGCTCTCTTTACCACACAGACCCAAGTTGTGCTACACATGTGCTTAGTCGTCGAGGGCCAGTGAAAGGGGGATAGACCCCCTCACTGTCCGGCTGATACCGACAATAGGCCACTGTGCCGACTTAGTAATTTACAGAAGTTAACCATAAATACAATACTAAACATTGGAACATAATGTAAGGATTAAAGTTCCAAATGCAAAACAAAGCCTTCACAAAACGTTTCAATCACGTCGAGGTCACCAGTTGTAAAGGTTTAAAGTGATATTACTTGAATATAAGACTCCGACAAAGGTTCATTTTTATATACAGCACAAGAATTAAACAGGGTAGTAAAGATAATGACACATTCACATAATGAGACTAGGAATAGTCCATGGTAACTCGAGTAAAACGGGCAGACAACTCTCCAGGCAAATACAAAAGTAACTGGATTCAGCTTACTAATAAGAAAAACTAGTGGAAGGACAGAACCAGCAAAGAAATACACTTGACCTAAAATAGATGCGTAGCAATGGGCATAGGGAGGTGGTGACAAAGGCTTACTCTGTGTTTAGGCTTAAACCCAATATTATTAGTAAAGGAAAAAAAAAAAAAAATGAAATCCACTGTCTTCATTCCTACCACCTATCCTTTGAAAAAGGAGAGCAGCAGATAAATCTAGCGCTTGTGAAAAGGGGATAGACTCCCTCGCTGTCCAGCTGATACTGAAAATAGGCCACTCAGCCAATTTACTAATTTACAGAACAATAAATGTGGAGAAAAGTAGAGAAACATGGGATATTGTACTGGATGGATTTTTATTATAGGTAGTGATGTCAACGTTATGACATTTCGGTCTATCAGACCTTCTTCAGGAATAATACAATAATAAACATTGGAACATATGATTAAAAATACATTCCTTATCAACTCGGATTCAGCTTACTAATAAGAAAACCTGGTGGGCATAGGGAGGAGGGTGAGAAAGGCTTACTCGGTGTCTAGGCTTAAACCCAATATTATTAGTAAAGGAAAAAAAAAAATGAACATATCCACTGTCTTCGTTCCTACCACCCATCCTTTGAAAAAGGAGAGCAGCAGTCTAGCACTAGTGAAAAGAGGACAGACTCCTTCAATATCCAGCTGATACTGACAAAAGGCCACTCTGCTGACTAAGTAATTTATTTGTTTGTTTTGTTTTACGGCATATCAACCTCTGTGGGTCATTTAATGCTGATAAAGTTTTGAAATAAATCAATTCTTAATGGATAATACAATTTTTTTATAAATACATTTTTCTATTTAACCCATAGATGGGACCCTAACAGGTACTACCACTCCGGGTCAGAGTGGACCAGGGAGCAATGGTGATGAATGGGGTGCTCCACATTCCCCAAACCTCCAAAACTGGAACCTCACCATCAGATAGAGTTTAACGTCATTCCCAGGACATGTAGACCCGCAGCCAAGCATCCATATGATAAAAAGGGGTTGGGCTTGCCATAAGGCTTGGGAAAATCATATAGGTGCTAGAATATTATTAGTAAAGGAAAAAAAAAAAATAAACAAACATATCCACTGTCTTCGTTCCTACCACCCATCCTTTGAAAAAGGAGAGCAGCAGTCTAGCACTAGTGAAAAGAGGACAGACTCCTTCAATATCCAGCTGATACTGACAAAAGACCACTCTGCTGACTAATTTACATAAGTTAACAATAAATACAATACTAAACATTGGAACATATGATTAAAAATACATTGGATTCAACTTACTAATAAGAAAACCTGGTGGAAGGACAAAACCAGCAGAGAAATAACCATACACTTGACCTAAAATAGATGCATAGCAATGGGGGGAGGGGATGAGAAAAGCTTACTCGGTGTCTAGGCTTAAACCCAATATTATTAGTAAAGGAAAAAAAAAAAAAAAAAAACCCGAACATATCCACTGTCTTCATTCCTACCACCCATCCTTTGAAAAAAGAGAGCAGGAGATAAGGGGATCAAATTGCAAATTAAAACGGTCTGCTGCTGACAGCCTTTCCCTGTCTAATAGCTTTTATCAAAAAGAGAAATAGGCACTGGCCAATAGAGCTAGATGCCGCCTTCTCTTCTGCAAGTCAAGTCAACGTAGAGTGATGTGAGCGAGACAAGCAGCAGCCGCGGCTGCGGCACCTATCAAGTTGTCACCAGAGCAAATAACTATTGGCCAATCTTCGTAAAGACAAACTAGCTAATTTATCAGTCAATCCTATCAAATAGTATCAAGGATGATATTCCTTTTGCTGGCAAAGTGTCTTAATTAGGATATCTAACCCCGGGGAAACACGAGAGCAACATATTCCAATGCAAGTATGAGTTTATACTTCTTAGTGTCAGTTTATGTACAAGCTCAGATTGATGGCCTATATAGGTAAATGGTAGCTAGGAGCAAAATAGGAAATATGCTTATTTCCTGGTTGAGTGGGAGTCAAAATAGAAGGGGGGAGACGGGGGAGGAAGTAAAAAGTGAAGGAGTTTGTAGAGTTAAAGAAAACCAAAGAATATCAGGAAGTAAAATGCACAACTAAGAACAATGTGTATTATTTTGCTTTTTCAGACTGTTGTCCTCATCTTTATCATTATTATTGGCATTTCAGTCTCGGAAGACTATAATATAGTTTTTGTGCCCCTGAAGTTACAGCGCTTCCTGTGACTGTGAAGTCCAATGTTTAAAGAACATTTTTTGACCACATATGTTTTCTTCTGAACCGTGGTGACTTCAGACATGAATAGTCCTCTACGGAGAGCCTGCCACCACTGTTGTCCTCATCTTTATTGTGGTATGTAAAAAACACAATATTTGGTTGCCGTATCCTCCGGCCTTCTTCAGGTGTTCCCTGTCTATTCAAGCATAGCAATGACCCAACCTGGGAAAATCATTTTGAATAGTTTGACTGTTGATCAAACAAGGTGTCAAAGAACTTTTGAAGATTTCATTCAAATAATAACATTATTTTTGCAGGCCTATCAATCCAAGAAGTGCCACGGTCATTAAAAAAAAAAAAAAAAAAAAAAAAAAAATTATTATATATATATATATATATATATATATATATATATATATAAAGATTTTTTGATGTTTGTTTTTTAGAAGTATTGTTGAATAAGTATATATTATTATTTATATTTTTGCTTGAAGGCAATTACAATGCGTATATTGCATAAAATTCGATAATTATAGAAAATAATCATGACAAGTGAATCTCGGCAAAGGATCGCCCGGTGTGTAGAACATTGTACAGACTGTTTCGACTTTATTAAGTTTCATCAGAGATGTATACTAACGATTTCCCTCCGACAGAAATTGAAACCGAAATAGTTTTATTTCTGTCGGAGGGAAATCATTAGTATACATTGCTGATGAGACTTAATAAAGTCAAAACAGTCTGTACGATGTTCTACACACCGGGCGATCCATTGCCGAGATTCACTTGTCATGATTATTTTCTATAATTATCGAATTTTATGCGATATATACGCATTGTAATTGCCTTCAAGCAAAAATATGAATAATAATATATAGTTGAAACCTTGAAACACGTGTCTGTGGATTACTTATTCATTATATATATACTCCCATTATTGGTTGAGTTCTCTGAATAGTGATTTAATTGCAGATTCACCGTTCTGGCATCTAGCTAACCCTCGCGTTTGTTTACAAACGTTTGAGGACTCTAGTGAATTCATTTCCGCTTAGAAATGTAGCGATTAAATATTCTCCTATATTTAACAGCTATACAGGTTAAAAGGTTTGGTGAACTAAAGTTCATTCGGGTCCTGAACACGTGTCTGTGGATTACTTATTTATTATATATATATGTATATATATTGTTTATTGGTATTTCCTGCACAACTCAAAGCATAAAATCCAATGGCATTAGACAAATAACAACAACAAATGGTTGGTTGGTTGGTTGGTTGTTTTACAACATATCAAACCTTTTCAGGTCATTTAATATCAAATTAAGTCATTTTTTATCTTTGGTTTCTTACAACACCTGCTGAAGCTTAAATGGTCACCCAAATGGTTTATTTATTTTACGGCATATCAACGTTGATGGGTCATTTAATAGTGTTGAGCCAATTATATAGGTGCTAGGGCTTGACGTGACCAGCTGATTGATCAAAGGGGCCTTTCCGACTACCCGTCTAGCCTAAGTAAGGACCAAAGTGGGGTGTTGCATGTCACTATGATGCTGCAGACCAGTGTGTTACCCACTACACCATTGGGACTACCCCAAAGACAAAAGGAAAAGAGAGAAAACAAAGCAGTGAGACAAGTAAGAGATAACGTAGAAATAAAGAAAAATGTGTTAAATTGGGTGTATACAAAACTAATAAATCATGTGTAAAAGCTAAAGAATATAGAAATATTGCTTTCTTAAAAAAAAAAAAAAAAAAAAAAAAGGATAAGTAAACAAACTAGAAAAAAAAAAAAAAAAGACTACCTTCTTCAATACAGATTGTACAATAAGGAATACCAAAGCTGAAATGTTAGAACTACAAAACCAAAGAATATCTCTTGGGAGCAATATTAGAATTTTTCAAAGAATATCTTTTGTGGAAATCTTGGCTTGACCAACTTTTTTCTACATCAATAATATTCATAAGAATTAAGCTTAAAATTCTCAAAGCAGAAAAATCACTGTAGAATTTTGTATTAGGAGATCAGTAGGGCCAGTTTAGCTCAGTCGGTAGAGTGTTCGGCTAAGAATCACAAGGTCCCTGGTTCGATGCTGGCCCTCATCAACTCAGTATATGAGTAGCACAGGGATATGAGTAGCACAGGGATCTGTGCGGTAAAATGAGGAGCTTATGGTAGGTGTGGAACTCCACCTCAGACACTAAAATAATATCCTTGGTCTAGCGCTAATGAAAAGGGGATAGACTCCCTCGCTGTCTACAAAGCCAAAGAGTATCTCTTGGGACCAATATTAGAATTCTTCAAAGAATATCTTTAGTGGAAATCTTGGCTTGACCAACTTTTTACTACGCCAATAATATTCATAAGAATTAAGCTTAAAATTCTCAAAGCAGAAAAATTACTGTAGAATTTTGTATTAAGTGAATCTAAATATATTCTGAATATGCACTTTGGTAGGTGATTTATATACAAGCTATCATTTTGATAGCTTTTTAATTCAGTGCATCCTGGGATACATGGATTTGATTTGAATGAGTCCTCAGGAAATTTGATGGGTCCCAACTAAAGTTTCTTAATAAATTGTAGAGTTCTTATCTATGAACAACTAAAGCCATCTAACCCCTACCTTGTACCCCATAACGTGTAATTCATTTCCACAATATCTTGAAATATAAATCGGAACGTATTAAGAATGTTTACATTTATGTTCTAAAACAAACAAAGTAGACGTCTTACTTATCTATACTCAAGTGGCTAGTATTAAAAGTTCTTTCAAGAGAGTTATGTCTTTTTATTCAAAACAAACTGAAAACAGACTGAGTTTTATAGATAAGATTTACAATAACACACAGGCACAGATTTTAATCCTGCAGAGTGCATGTAGAAGAGAAGAAAAGGCTAATGTCACAATCAGGGAAATTCCAACATGATCATTGGCAATACTAGGACTACTTGTCATTCTATAAATGCAACAATAAAAGAATGGCCAATTTGGCAAATTTTCTTCCTTTTTATTTAAGGCCATTTAATATTTTCCAATCATATAAAACTCAATTATCTAATTGCCACAGCCTAAAAACAATCCCAATATTCATTAGTCATTGACTAATCAAATTCTGATGAATAACAGTTCTCAATCAATCAATATATGTTCAAACAGGACAGAACAAAGTCGTTTTAAGCCAATGTTTACTTGTTTTTTGTTTGTTTGTTTTATGGCATATCATCTACAGTGGGTCATTTAATGCCGGAAAAGTTTTGAAAAATCGTAGCGATATTTTGGAAGTAAAATTTTTTTTTTTTTTGTAAACAAGTTTTCTATTTAACCCATAGATGGGACCCTAACAGGTACTACCACTCCTGTATATCAATCATGGTGGGTCATTTAATGCTGGCAAAGTTTTGAATGATTTGTAGCGATAGCTTGGAAGTAAATTTTAAATTCAATTTTTTTTGTAAACAAATTTTCTATTTTACCCATAGATGGGACCCTAACAGGTACTACCACTCTGGCATATCAGCCATGGTGGATCATTTAATGCCGGCAAAGTTTTGAAAGAATCGTAGCGATAGTTTGGAAGTAAGTTTTTTTTAAACATAATTTTTTTTTTGTAAACAAATTTTCTATTTAATCTATAGATGGCACCCTAACAGGTCAGAATGGACCTAGGAGCAATGGTAATGAAGGGGTGCTCCACACTTGACAGAGTTCCAGAATTGTTTTGTTTTACAGTATATCAACCACAGTGGGTCATTAATGCCGGCAAAGTTTTCAAAGATTCATAGCAATAGTTTGGAAGTAATTTAAACAATTTTTTTTTTTGTAAACAAATTTTCTATTAACCCATAGATAGGACCCTAACAGGTACTACCACTCCAGGTCAGAATGGACCTGGGAGCAATGGTGATGAAGGGGTGCTTCAGACTCCCCAGAGCTGGAACCTCACTGCAAAATGCAGTTTAGCATTATATCCAGGACACAGATTGAATTGGAATGCTAAAGCAACTAGCAAGTCCCAATATTGTCAACAATAAAGTTAGCAAAGTGGCCTATTGTCGGTATCAGCCAGAAAAGCAAGGAGTCTATCCCCTTTTCGCTAGCACTAGACCAGGGAGATTTTTTTTTTACTGAGGTGGAGTGCCACACCTACCGTCAGTTTCCCACTTTAACACACAGATCAGGTTACCCAATCTGTGCTACTCAAGCGCTGGAGACCAGTATCAGACCAGGAATCTTGTGATTCCTAGGTGGGTGCTCGACCAACTGAGTTAAGCTGGCATTAATAAAGTAAGAAGAGTCATCAGGGCAGTCTAATGTTAGTATCAGCCAGACAGCGAGGAAGTCTATCCCCTTTTCACTAGCGCTAGACCAGGTAGATTATATTAGTGTCTGAGGCGGATCCACACCTACCATCAGGTCCTTGTGCTACTCATACACCAAGTTGGTGAGGACTGGTATCGAACGAGGAACTTGGTGATTCCTCGCCGAATGCTCTACCAACTGAGCTAAACCAGCCCAACCTGTGCTACTCAGGCGCTGGAGTTAGTGGAGACCAGTATCAGACCATGAACCTTGTGATTCCTAGGTGGGTGCTCTACCGACTGAGCTAAGCCGGCATCAATAATGAGATTCAAAAATAGGTAAGCAGCCAAAGATCAGCTGAGCAAAGCAGTCGCATTTATTTGCAGCATTGGTAATTCATGGAAATGATTTATACGCCATAAACAACACTTTGTATAAGAAACCAAAGAGTATGACACACCACGACCCTCCTCCACCCCCAGGAATATACGAGTATCTATCAATTCAAAGAATATCTAACGACAAACAGGAAAAAGTAAATAGATTTGGACACATGGTGCAATGGATATAAGGGTTTAGTTAATACAATTCTAGGTGAAAATCATGTGGAGGTTGCTGGTTCAATCCTGACTCCAGATGAAAATAACATTGAATACTTAACATAACCATAACAAAGTGCAAGTGTTAAGCTAACAGAATTAAAACAATCTAGCCTCATGGATTAAATAAAAGGTTCAGTTTGAAGTTCCATGAAGGCTTCCAAGTTCAACGAAAAAAACATTTTGTTGTTATTCCTCAACACACAGAGTTGTACAATTTATGCTCAAATGGTAGAGGATAAATTTAGGTTCAGGAGCTCAGAGCTAAAAGGGTATGATGCTAAATTATCCATTACACCAGTATATCAGTGATTAGTATTATTTGGACTATTGTCCTCATCTTCATTGTAATTCAGTGAAGATGAGGACAATAGTCCGAATAATCCAAACAATACTAATTATAAAGCCTCATCTCAAAAATTCAGAGAAATAGTGTAGATAATAAAGATGAGGACAATAGTCCGAATAATCCAAACAATACTAATTATCAAGCCTCATCTCAAAAATTCAGAGAAATAGTGTAGATAATAAATAAGAGGACAATAGTCCGAATAATCCAAACAATACTAATTATAAAGCCTCATCTCAAAAATTCAGATAATAGTGTAGATAATAAATAAGAGGACAATAGTCCGAATAATCCAAACAATACTAATTATAAAGCCTCATCTCAAAAATATCAGTGATGTTATTATTCCTCAACACACACAGTTGTAACAATTGCGCTCAAATGGCAGAGTTCAAATTTAGGTTGAAGAGCTCAGGGCTAAAAGGGTTAAATCTTGCAACCTGCCTAAAAATCTAATTCTACACAAACATTTTTTTTTACTTTCTGGTTCTTCACTGAATTCATCATTGTTTGAATGATCTATAATAGGATTATTTACTGTAGGCAATCTGCACATTTAGGTATCAACAGATGACATATAAAATATGAGAACTGATGCTTTAGAGAGACTACAGTTTTTTCTATTTCCCAATTCTGTGAATCAAAAGTAGCATAAACAACATAATAATCTAATAGTAACACATCAGAAATGGAAAGAGATAAAAGTAGACATTTAATACTACTAGGCCACAAAGTCTGTAACAATCATGGTTTGGTTTAATGGCATTCAAACCTGTGGGTTATTTAATGCCAACTCTTTATATATATAATATACATAATATATAACATAATCTTATTATAATGGAGATTGTGTGTTTTTCTGTCTGTAACCGAAACTATATTCCTACTCAAGTCATAATTCTCTTAGTTATTGACATCACATTCTCCATGATTTTATTTTTATCTAAACCTCAATTATTAATAAAATTGTCTTACATTATTAATACTGTTAACTATGTCTACATACTGACAACATGAAATTATATTTATATATACAACAAAATAGCGGTTTACAGTGTGAACGGGAAGGCTAATTTGCATATTAATATTAAAAAATCGAATTTAATAAATATGTGCTTAGTATTATTGATTTCTAACTGTTTGGTTTTATTTTAATGAATATAAGCAAAAATCTCTTCAATGAATATTAAATGAAATCCATTAACAAGATAAAATAACTGTCATTTTATTCTTTACTGCCTCTTATAACTAAATACTTAAATTAGAAAAAATAACAATGAAAGACGAGAGTGATGGAAGAGTAAGTTTCAGTTGTTCCATTTTTTTAATAAAAATAAATACTCCCTCTGTTTCAAATCTTTTTATCTGTATTCTTATTTAGTTTCATTAGCCTTTCTAATTTAATACAATATTTTATTACATTAAAACTTAAATACTTGCACCCGGAGGGTGCATATATTTGCTAGTATATATAATGTACACAACACATAATCTATTAATAATGGAGACTGGCTCTCTATTTGTAACAAAAACTATGTCACTGCTTATATATCAACCCTGTGGGTTATTTAATGCCAACTCTTTATATATATAATATACAGAATATATAACAGAATCTTATTATAATGGAGATTGTGTGTTTTTCTGTCTGTAACCGAAACTATATTACTAATCGAGTCACAATTAACATAGTTATTTACATCACATTCTTCATGATTTTATTTACATTTAAACCTCAATTATTAATAAAATTGCTTCACCTTTTTATTAGTGTTGTACATATCTACATACTAATAACATGCTATTGTATTTATATATACAAAAAATAGCGGTTTGCAGTGTGAACGGGAAGGCTAATTTGCATATTGATATTAAAAATGTGATTTTATCAAATATGTGCTTAGTATTATTGATTTCTAACTGTTTGGTTTTATTTTAATTAATATAAGCAAAAATCTCTCCAATGAATCTTAAATGAAATCCATTAACAATCCAATTTTATTCTTTATTTCCTAATTTAACTAAATAGTTAGATAACTAAAATTCAGCAATGAAAGACGGCAGTGATGGAAGAGTAAGTTTCATTTCTATTTTTCTATTATACCCCCACTCTGTTTCAAATCTTTTTATCTGCATTCTTATTAGACTTTCTAATTTAATACGATATTTCATTACATTAAAACTTAAATACTTGCACCCAGAGGGTGCATATATTTACTAGTATATATAATGTACACAACACATAATCTATTAATAATGGAGATTGGCTCTCTATTTGTCTGTAACAAAAACTACGTCACTGCTTACATCACCCAAAATCATCATAACACAGAATAAGTACACTCAAAATTTGAGCATACAACATTAGACATCCCTCATTATTTTTTCAAAACATGTTTTAATAAATACATGTTCGGTATTAAAGTATGTGTGCCACACCTACCGTCAGCTCCCCTCTTTACCACACAGATCTGATTGCCTAATCTGTGCCACTCATCTACTGAGTTGGTAGGGATCAGTATTAAACCAGGAACCTTGAAATTCCTAGGCAGGTGCTAAACCAGCCCTACTATAAAAGTTGGCGGAGTGACCCTATTGTCAGTATCAACGGAGAGACCCGGGAGATTTTTATTTTTTGCTGAGGTAGAGCGCCAAACCTCCCATCAGAGAAATAGTGTAGATAATAAATAAGAGGACAATAGTCCGAATAATCCAAACAATACTAATTATCAAGCCTCATCTCAAAAATTCAGAGAAATAGTGTAGATAAGAATAAAGATGAGGACAATAGTCTGAATAATCCAAACAATACTAATTATAAAGCCTCATCTCAAAAATATCAGTGATGTTATTATTCCTCAACACACACAGTTGTAACAATTGCGCTCAAATGGCAGAGTTCAAATTTAGGTTGAAGAGCTCAGGGCTAAAAGGGTTAAATCTTGCAACCTGCCTAAAAATCTAATTCTACACAAACATTTTTTTACTTTCTGGTTCTTCACTGAATTCATCATTGAGATTTTTATTTTTTGCTGAGGTAGAGCGCCAAACCTCCCATCAGCTTCCCACTTTACCGCATAGATCAGATTGTGGGATCTGTACTACTCATCCACTGAGTTGTTGGGGACTGATATCAAACCACGAACCTTATGATTCCTAGGCGGGTTCTCTACCAACTAAGCTAAACCTGCCCTACTATAATTAAATATAATTTCACTTGTTGTCTTGTTTATGAATATTTGAAACTTTATATTGTGCAAATATTTCATTGTAGAAAAGAGACGTTGTAAAAATATCATTTTTTTTTTTTTTCTAAGAGTCAAATCAGTTAATGATGGTTCAACTGCAGAGATCATCTTAATTATACATCGTCGAGAATCTCCTTCATCTTCTTGCGCAGATGTACCATAGTGAACGATCGCACTGGCACTAATTAGTTAATTAAGATGAAAAATGAGTTTTAAAGTTGCTTTCTCCTCTTGTTAAAATTCATTAATTAAATTTTTTTTTTGAATTATCAAAGTAATTTCCTCCTACTTTCAAAAAGGCCAGGCCATTAATGATAAAAGATTTTAACTAGAAAATGAAGTCAATTTTAGTAGTTTTTGATAAGAGATGAAAAGGTGACCTTTTTTTTTGTCTTTTTTAATTATTAAAAAAAAGAAAGGCAAATAAAAAAAATATTCAAGCATTCAATGTGACCAAGATTTCTGGTAGTTTTTGAGAAACCTTGTATAAAAAGTAATTCTCATTTGTATAACCCCCATTATCATAACCTCATTATTGTCTTTGTCACAAAGCTTATATATATATATATATATATATATATATATATATATATATATATATATATATATATATATTATAATATAGAGTATTGCCGAGATTTTATTAGTCTTCATCACAAAGCTTATATCTATATATTATAATATAGAGTATTGCTGAGATTTTATTATTGTCTTCATCACAAAGCTTATATATATCTGCAAAAGATGCCTGCGTTGGCTTGGCCATGTCAGGAGGATGGACAAAGGCTGGATCCCCAAAGACCTACTGCATGGTGAGTTAGTAGAGAGCGCCCAACCAGTAGGGAAACCATGCCTGCGCTTTAAAGATGTCTGCGAGAGAGACATGAAGACATGCTACATTGACATCAACACATGGAAGGCTTATGCAGAAGACCATACGACCTGGCCTCCTGTCAAACAAGGAACGAAAAGGAGTGAAAAAGTGGGGAAAGAAGTCACCGCAGAAAAGAGAATCATAAGGAAGGAAAGATACCAGCATCTCCAGCAAGCCTCACCGTTTGTTTGCAGTCACTGCACCAGAGATTGCCATTCAAAAATTGGTCTGTACAGCCTCTCATGCCGTTGCAGTTAAAAAATTTTTTTTTAAAGTAGCTACTACGCCATTGTCTTCAATAGACGGAAGGATGCCAACACATTCAAATGAGAATTACTTTTTATACAAGGTTCCTTTTTTTTTTTTTTAAGGGTGGGGGGGCAATAAAGAAATATTCAAGATTTCAATGTGAAAAGAATTTCTGGTAGTTTTTGAGAAACCTTGTATTAATAAGTAATTCTCATTTTTATAACCCCCATGACCTTATGTCAAACAAACTAAATCAAAGCAAATCTAATAAAATTATTATTATACAGGCATATATATATATATATATATAAGTTAAAACACTGCTCCTCAATGGCAGCAGTCGACGGCTAAGAGGTTAGGGAACTGAGCTGATGAAAAGTCAGTCGGGTTTCACTCCTAGTCAGAAGTAGTTGCTGTATCTAGCCACACTGATGAGATGTGAAACGTTGAAACATGGTGTCTGGGTATGACATATATATATATATATATATATATATATATATATATATATATATATTACACACACATGTACACAAGCATGCATACACAAATGTATATACAAATACACCTATACACAAGTATACGTATGCACATACGAATAATACACCTATAAAAAAAGTACAGACACACACATACACAAATACATTTATACAAAAGTATGCATACACTATATAATATATATATATATATATATATATATATATGCAAAGTGATTTGAATTTTGTTAGAATTGAAATCAATAGGAAAAAAAATTCAAACTACTTTGTGAACCTTATAAATATTTACTTTTCTCTCATTGGAGTAACAACTACACACACACACACACACACACACACACACACACACACACACACACACACACACACACACACACAATATAAAGTAGTATTAAGAATCTTAGCATTAAAGTAGCATTATTTCATTAAAAATTGATTGTTTTATTCAGTGAATTAATCCTATTTTTTTCACACTTCCCAACATTACATGATTGAAAATGTACAATACCAATAATATAAACTATCAAATATTGTCTACAAAATAAAGTTTTATATCTAAGAATAATTTCAAAAGAATAAACCCAAATAAAAGCTTATGAAGGTGGAGAAAAAAATAAAAAAGAAGTTTAACTACAAATAAGTACTTTGTAATGTCAATAATACAGAGAGGGAGAGAGAAAGAAGAAAAAGAGAGAAAGAGAAAGAAAAGAAAAAGAGAGAGAGAGAGAGAATGTATTTGATTGACATGGAAAGAAAATAATTTCTTGTGTTTATTTTGATGAGTTTTGATCATTAACAGTTATATTTGTGAGTTAAAACATTCAATTGCCCAATAACATAATGTTTCTTAGAAAATTTGAGTTAGATTTGCTTCAAAACAGCCCATGTTATCAATGCATTTAAAATCCTGAAATGTGTCTTATATATCATTAAGAAATAAAAGTTTACATAATATATGGTGTGGTTAATTTGCATACTGGTTTAAAATCCTGAATGTGTCTTATATATCATTAAGAAATAAAAGTTTACATAATATATGGTGTGGTTAATTTGCATAATGGTTTAAAAAAAAACAGGTTTAATAAGTAATTACATGGTGTTATTTGATCTCTAATATTATTGTTGTTTTATTGTCTAATATATTAAAATCAATCCTATCAATAATACAGTCAATGTATTTTATTGACATGTAAAAAAAAATAATTTCTTCTTATTGAAGTCAGTCAGTCAACAATTGGTTTGAACAATGTGACTGGCCAAGCACACCTGAAACCAGTGTCAAGACAACTGGTACTTATGGGAATTCAGAACAGTCCACTCATGCATTTGGATCATTCCATTCCCTCAGTCCTGATTGGCTGCTTGGTTTGTATGATCCTCTGAGGCTCCATAAATCCTGCCACTTTGCAGTGGTCCTTACAGCATACCAGAATTGTATTGGGTTACAACTGCTTGCTGTTTGTCAATTCGACGGTAATTGGAATTAGTATGATTATTCTACACTTCTAATGTTCATTTTGATTTACAGATATATTTGTGAGTTAAAACATTTAATTGCCCAATAACATAATGTCTATAAGAAAATCTGAGTTAGATTTGCTTCAAAACAGCCCATGAATTAGGGTATTTGTCATGCATCCCACTTATGTAGACATTACACAAGGACATTTTTATGTGGTTCCACCCACTAGCCGAAGCTCATGGCTGGTAGGCACAAAAAATGCGTGATCCAGTCGGCATTCCCCCCTCAAGGGGGGGCGCCTCAGGCACTGGGCAATAAATCCAGCCCTGTTGTCGCCTGGGAGGATAGCCCCCTGGGATCAACACTGTTAATTTGCATTAACAAACACAGACCTGAAAGGCCCGTGTTATTAGTGCATTTAAAATGTGTCTTATATATCATTAAGAAATAAAGGTTTACATAATATATGGTGTAGTTAATTTGCATACTGGTTTTAAAAAAATGGTTTTAATAAATAATTACTAGGTGTTATTTGATCACTAAT
>CM042163.1:47870301-47900301 GCA_023376005.1 Doryteuthis pealeii
TGGCCAGATTTTAAAAGAATGCACTATTCACAAAATAATATTTTGAAGTATATAGAACAGTAACCTGTTTTTTGGGCTATGCCCCACCTAAGCATATCTAAGTTCTGATGCCCCCACCACCTGTGACTTAATTCTTAATTTACTAGCCACACTGAAGAGGCGTGAAACATCGAAACATGGTGTCTGTGGATGACTTATTATATAATATATATATATATATATATATATATATATGATATAATGGAATGACCTATCTACCCTGTACCTTAACAGTGGTGATGGTTCTAACCACTATTTAAGAACACACAGATTACTCTGTGCAGAACTCACTAGAAGTTCTTAGACGACAGACTCTCCCCCTAATACTCACGTGACCATACTATATAACAATATTATATATATATATATATATATATATATATATATATGCATAAACAAAAATATTTGTGGTTATATATGTACTGTGTATATATTATATATACACACATGATATACATACACAAAAATATTTGTGGTTATGTATGTACTATATATATATATATATATATATATATATATATATATATATATATATATACATGGGCATACATAACCACAAATATTTTGTGTATGCATAATGTATGTATTTACCAACAAGCAGGATGTCACACAAGGTCAATTTTTAAGTGAAGTTCAACAGGTTTGAATTCAGAGCTTCCTTCTCCTAGACTGGTTGCCATAACAAGGTTGAAGAGCTCAGTCTGCCCAACTATTTGCCCATAGCTACATGGTGAATTGGATGCCCAGCTTTCCCAAGGATATCAACACTATGTGAAATGCAAACAGCCTTCTCCAGGATTTGAACTTGTTTCACTGTGTCCATTTTCAACAATGATAACCATTACCCCACAAATGTCTGTATGTATTAACTTGTCACACACTCGCTAGAAAAAAGAATTTATTGTTAATAACTCATTCTCAAAATGCCTCCCTTAAAAATCAAACCAGCCCAATGTTGGGAACCATAGATATAGAATATATGTACATATTCCTATGGAGGTGTAATGGTTAGAGTCATGTGAAATAGACTCGTCAACCCAAGTTTAATTCCTGGATGAGGCCGTTTGCATTTCACATAGTGCTAATAGCTTAGGTAAAGGTATGCATCCAACTACTCTCCTTTCAGCTATTGGTAAATAGTAGGGCAGACTGGTTTTTTTTTAAGCTTGGCTAGGTAACCAATCTAGGAAAATGAAAACTCTGAATTCAAATCTGTTAAACTCTGCTTAATAAATTGACCTTGTGTCACATCCTGCTCGTGTGTGGTGAG
Organism: Doryteuthis pealeii; assembly: GCA_023376005.1. Taxonomy (NCBI): domain Eukaryota; kingdom Metazoa; phylum Mollusca; class Cephalopoda; order Myopsida; family Loliginidae; genus Doryteuthis; species Doryteuthis pealeii. The sequence continues at coordinate 47,871,611 of CM042163.1, forward strand.
TAAATATGTGTATATGAATATTTAGATATGAAAATGAAAAGAAAAAAAAGGGGGGTAATCACTTTGTTGTATGAAGTGTATATTACTAATACCCTTGGGAAAGGTATGAATCCAACTACTCTCCCTCCAGTTATAGATAAATAGTAGAGTAGACTGGGCTCTTTAACCTTGGCTAAGTAACCAGTCCAGGAGTAGGTAAACCTGTTAAACTCTGCTTAAAAAATTGACTTTGTGTCACATCCTGCTCGTGCAGAGGGATCGGGTAAATATGTGTATATGAATATTTAGATATGAAAATAAAAATTTTTAAAAAAAGATGAAAAAAAGGGTGTGTCTCTTTTTAATCACTTTGTTGTATGAAGCGTAGATTCAAAATAATTCTTTCAAGGAGAAAGCGAAAAAGGAGGATCAAAAAATCCTTTCTGAATTGTCATATTGCTCAAACACACTCGATCCGACTTGAATGGACGAAAATTTGTTTTATATCTAAAAAGAAAAAAAAAATCCTACTAAAAAGTTGAAAAGTCCCTTTGAAGTATAAAAAAAGATTTGTAGAATCATTCTCCAAATATAAAGAAATACCATCTTTGAAAAAAAAAGAAAAAAAAAAAAAAAAGAAAAAAGAAAATAAGAAAAAAGGAATGAAAAAAAAAAAGGAAAAAGAAAAAGAAAATGAGAAAGAAAAAAAAGGTAAAGAAAAAAGAAATGGGAAAGAAAAAAAGGTAAAAGAAAAAGAAATGAGAAAGAAAAAAAAAAAGAAGAAAAAAAAAGGAAAGAAAAAGGAAAAGAGAAAAGAAAAAAGAAAAAAGAAAAAAAAGAAAAGAAAGAGAAAAAAAGAAAGAAAAGAAAAAAGAAATGAGAAAGAAAAAAGGAAAGAAAAGAAAAAAAAAGAAAAAAAAAAAAAAAAGAAAAAAAGATTTATTGAAAAAGGAAAAGAAAAAGAAATGAGAAAGAAAAGAAAAAAAAAAGAAAGAAAAGAAAAAGAAAAAAGAAAAAAGAAAAGAAAAGAAAAAGGAAAAAAGAAAAAAGGAAAAGAAAAAAAAAGAAAAAAAGAGAAAAAAAAGAAGAAAAGAAAAACAGAAAAAAGAAAGAAAAAAGAAAAAAAGAAAAAAAAGAAAAAAGAAAAAAAAACAGAAAAAAGAAAAAAAAAAAAAAAAAAAAGAAAAAAAAAAAGAAAAAAGAAAAAAAAAAAAAAAAAATTTATTGATGTTTTTATATAAAACATTTTCAATATGCAACTATCCTCTCGGGTGTAGCATGTGATAGATGGTCAATTTAATGAGGAGGCTTCACACATATATGCATGTGCAAAGATACATGTTTCCTGTATCCCATGACCAATGTCTACCTTACTTTTTGGTGCAATAGAGTAGGTCTCGTCATAGAGTTGGCATGACTTATTTTTTGGAGCATGACCTGCCTGTAGACAAGAAAACAGCTGAAGATGATCATCTGATACAAAGTTGGATTAAAGCAATTAAGGACCCTGTGGTAGAGAACATTTGAGACCCCAAGCACTTGCTTGCAAGAAACTTAATGTTTGGTTGGTTGATTTCTGTTGTTTTCTTAAAAGGGATACAATCAGACATGGTTTTAGTCAGGTGGAAGAACCAGTCAACATGTTCGTAGATTTAAGATAGAGGGTTTTATTGCAGAGAGATACAATAAGACAGACAAGGAATAGTGAGGTATGCTACTAATCCTTGAAGCCAGCCCAGCATAATGACATGCTCACTATATATGGTGGTAGTTGAAAGGAATTCAAGGAAAGAAAAGGAAGAGACAAAGACAAAAGGTAGCTTTAGGATTTAGGCTTTATTCCCGGTCATAGCCACCATGTAGCAAGGAAATTCTTCTTGGCTAGTAGTAGTGTCTAGTCCCAGTTAAGGCCTAAGTTCAAACGGCCAAGAGATTATCTTGGGGGTCGGAAGTGGGTCCTTTTTCCCCACACATGCTCGACGGGTTCTTCCAGTCTCAAGACCCATGGGAGTTTGTTGTTTTTCATTTTTTATTTTAATCCCCACAGACACATGGTGCAAGTTTTTGATAATACAGTTCTAAGTGGCAATCATTAGAAAGTTGCAGTTTCAATTCTGACCACAGGTGAAAATAACATGATTTAAAACTTGTACCTGGTCATGATTAACAGAACGAGAACAATCTACCCTAATGTATTGAATAAAGGGTTAAGTTCAAAGTTCCAGAGAAGGCTCCCAATTATGACATGAAGACTCCTAAGTTTGACAAGAAACACCTAAAGAAGGCCAGATGGCACATTGGCCAAAAAGTTATGTATATAACAATAAAGATGAGGACGACAGTTTAAAAAATCTGAATTATCCAAATGAAAAATAATTATGACGAAATATATGAATAACATTTGACAAAACAAATACTAAACATTTTGTGTTTTAATATCTCTTTGAAATTCAGAAATATCCAGCTATTTTCTGCAATTATTAAGTATTTTAGTCTGTGTGCTATTTTTGAAAATGACAACAATAATAACAAAACACTTTTATTCATGATTTAAAGATAAAGATACAAAAAGATGTAATAGAAAATTAAATTGTGTAAAAGGAAGCATCAGAGGAATCTCTAATGAGCTTGTAAAGATGAATTTTGGTAGAAAAGAAGAGAAAAAAAACAAACTCAGACACTGAAGTTAATTAGGAAAACCTCAAAATCAATTAAGAAACTTTGTCCAATATTACAAGTAGTAAAATTATATAGTAAATGAATAAAAGATACTAAAAAATTATATAGTAAATGAATAAAAGATACTAAAAAATTATATAGTAAATGAATAAAAGATACTAAAAAATTATATAGTAAACGAATAAAAGATACTAAAAAAACTTTTTTATTTTTTAAAAATTGGGCTAAAACATTGTTTCAATTTTTTTTTTTCTTAAAAGTATCGTGAGATTTTTCATAGCTTACATCAACTATAGAATATACTAGACAACCTCTGAAGACATTGTAACAGCAGTTTATAATATAAGGGTGAGTCAAAAAATTTTGCAGGGGGAAGCCTCATGGCAAATGTTGGTTGGTTGTTTTATGGTATATCAACACTTTTTGAGTCATTCAATGCCAAATAAAATCATTTTTAATAAATAAAGGACTCGGGTTGCTTACAGTATATATACTAGGCAACCTATGAAGTTATTGTAACAGCAGTCCATAATACAAGGTTAAGTCAAATATTTTGCAGGGGGATCCTCATGACACAGTCACAAACATGCTGTTGGTTGGTTGTTTTAGGGCATATCAATCCATTTCAAGTCATTTAATGCCAAATCAAGTCATTTTTGATAAACAAAGGACTCAGGTTGCTTACAGTACTTACTGTTGCTTAAGTGATTATCCAATTAAATATTGAACAGACTCATTGCTGCTTAACTTCAGTGATCTAAGAGGATTTTTTGTTTTGTAGAGGGGTTGGTAAATATATATGTGTGTAAAGAATTCTCATCTTTGATTCTCTCCAGTTGCCATACCAAGGTTATAGTGCCCAATCTACCCTACTATAGATATATATAAGAGAGAGAGAGATGAAAATTTCATATATCTCTCTCTCTCTCTCTCTATATATATATATATATATATATATATATATATATATATATATAGATAGGGTAAATTGGGCACTGTAACCTTGGTATGGCAACTGGTCTAGGAGTAGGAAAATTGAATTCAAACCTATTAAACTCCATTTAAAAAATTGACCTTGTGTTACATCCTGCACATGTGGAGGGTTTGGTAAATATATATGCATGTAAAGAATTCACATATCTCTCTCTCTCTCTCTATATATATATATATATATATATATATATATATATATATATATACACACAAGATAGAAATCTGAGAATTTTAGTAATATATAAATTTCTTCTAGAGGCCAAAAAAACATCAATAATATCAAAAGTCAGTAAGAAAAAAAAAAAAAAAAATAGGTAGGTTGACCTGTGTCAGCAGCAGAGAGAAGCCGTTTGCAAACTCATTGCGATGATGTCATGAGATACTAATGAAGATTACTTTAACAGCAAAATAACACAATTCTATAAAGAATTACTCTTGAAATATACCCAAGGATTTGCCTTCCAGAACTTTGAATATTCCTAAATGTACTCATGATTGTATAATGGCAATCATGCTTGTCTTGCAAGCTATTAACAGTAAACACAATTTTCATATAGTCTTAATGGCAATCATACTTGTTTGCAAGCTATTAACAGTAAACAATTCTTATAGTCTTAATGATAGCCATACTTGTCTTGCAAGTAATTCCCGATCGAATATTCTGTGTTGGGTTTTGATTCCGGCCCTCGCCAACTCAGCGAATGAGTAGCACAGGGATCAGTGCAGTAAAGTACGGAGCTGATGGTAGGTGTGGCGCTCCACCTCAGATGTCAAAAATGATCTCCTTGGTCTAGTGAAAAGGAGATCGACTCCCTCGCTGGGCTGATACCAACAATAGGCCACCCCAATGACATTACTTACTTATGGGTGTTGGGTGTTAACTATGAACTAAGTCTTAGTGGCAATCATGCTGGTCTTACAAGCTATTTAAAATGAATACAATGCTCATATTCTTAATGGTAATAATGCTTGTCTCGCAAGCTATTAACAGTGAATACAAATCTCAGTCATAATGGCAACCATGGAACATCCCTGTGTCTTTTTTATGGTTTGGGGCTGGAACTACATTTCATCTTTGTATATTGTTAATTAAATGTTATTTCTATAAACTGACTTGTCTTTTCCCTATCAAAACTTCTGGAAAACCCAATGTATTATAAGACTATGGTTGTTAGCTATGAACTAAGTCTTAATGGCAACTATGTTGGTCTCACAAGCCGTTAACAGTGAATACAATTCTCATAGTCTTAGCAGCAATCATGCTGGACTCACAAGCTATTAACAGTAAACATAATTCTTTTGTTTGTTTTGTTTTGTTTTACGGCATATCAACCTCAGTGGGACATTTAATGCCGATAAAGTTTTGAAATAAATCAATTCTTAATGGATAATACAATTTTTTTATAAATACATTTTTCTATTTAACCCATAGATGGGACCCTAACAGGTACTACCACTCCGGGTCAGAGTGTACCAGGGAGCAATGGTGATGAAGGGGTTCTTCACATTCCCCAAGATAGGGCCAAAGTGGAGTATTGCATGTCATGAACTGCTCATCCACCTGGGCTCTATCCTTAAGCATCACGGGTCACTACCCACGGCCAACAGGTGGCCCCATTGAGGGAGTCTTACCCCTCTGCAGAGGTGCAGTCGGTGCATTCTAACGTCCCAGCCGACAGGGCGGAAACATAATTCTTATAGTCTTAATGGCAACCATGCTGGTCTTGCAAGAACCATGGAACATCTTTGTGTCCTTTTTATGGTTTGGGGCTGGAACTATATATCATCTTTGTAAATTGTTAATTAAATGTTATCTTCTATAAATTGACTTGTCTTTTCCCTATCGAATATTCTGTGTTGGGTTACCCACTCCTGGATAACCCAATGCATTATAAGAGTACAGGTGTTAGCTATGAACTAATACCCCAGAAATTCTTATAATATTATCATTACATCATTTTTGAAGTGAAGGAATAGGAGCAGTACCAAAGTTCTTTGTCCAAAGAAGTTTCAATTTCCTGTCTTTCTAAATGGATGATGCCAAGTAACCAATCAGATGTAGGTTTGAAAAGGTTCCTTTAGAAGAATTCATACTCAGCTCTTTAAGTGTTATTTTAGGAAGGCGTAAAACCCTTATATGAAAAGAGAAAAGAAGAAAAAGAAGAAAAACAAACAAAAAGAATTGAAACAGTTTTCCTTCTTTGTTCAGAATCATACAAACATCGAGCCGTGTTCTGAATGAAATCTAAAGTTAGTCTCTTGAGAAAGTGAATCTTTAAGTGTTGGCAAAAACAAAAAAAAAGTTGTTTTGTTTTGAAAATCTAATTAAAGGAAAAGACAAAAAGATGAGGTGGGGTGAATGGGGACTGAAATTTGTCAGTAAAATGTAAATATTTATTTTTAGTTCCTATGAACATTTTGTTTTGTCATCTCTTGTGAAATACAGGAGAATAGAAGAAAAAAAAAAGCAAAAGGCAAGAGCTAGATGAAGAGATCAAGATATATAAAAGATAAGATATATCAGGGAGAGAGAGAGAAGAGATATAGGAAATAAATAGAGAGTAAGAAGGTAAGTATAAAGAACTGGCGTGCAAGAGAGAAAGAGAGAGAGGGAGTAATGATGCCAATGGGTCATAAAGAGTATGAGATGAGTATTAAATGAACCACAAATAACATTCAATACACATACACACACACATATATGAAATTGGGGGAGGGGGCTACAAAATTTATAAAACATAAGACAAATATAAAAAATATCAGAGGGAGAGAGAGAGAGAGAGAGAAGAGAGAGAAAGATATAGAAATTTAGAGAGTGCAAGTAGAAAGAAGTGGTGTGAGAGAGATAGAGATTTGATGATGCCACTGGGTCATAAAGAGTATGAGAGGAGTATTAAATGAACCATAAAGAACATTTAATGCACACATAGAAAGAGAGAGTAAGACCTCAGCCAACATGAAGCTTGGGGTGGGGGCAAACAACTAACTATATAAAAAATAAAACAAATATAAAATATATCAGAGAGAGAGAGAGAGATGAAATTAGAGTATAAGTGGAAAGGGAGTTAATGATGCCAATGGGTCATAAAGAGTTTGAGGTAAGTATGAAATGAACCACAAAGAACATTCAATGCACACACATTTATATATATATATATATATGAGGGAGGGAGAGATATGGAAAGAGAAAGATTCCAACCAACAAGAAGCTGGGGGGCTAACTATAAACTTCATAAAAAAAATATAAAAAATATAAAATATTAAGATCCCAAAGCAGTGGGGGGGGGGGCCTAACTACAAGCTTCATAAAAAATATAAAATATATTAGAGAGAGAGAGAGAGAGAGAGAGAGAGTGATCCCAACCAACATGAAGCTGGGGGGGGGCTAAACTACAAACTTCATAAAAACTAGAAAAAAAACTGAAAATATATCAGAGGGAGAGAGCGAGAGAGTATAAGTGGAAATAAGTTGTGAGTGAGAGAGAAAGGAAGTTAATGATGCCAGTGGGTCTTAAAGAGTTTGAGAGGAGTATGAAGTGAACCACAAAGAACATTCAATGCACACACATTATATATATATATATATATATAAAAAAAGAGAGAGAGATAAAGAGAGAGAGAGAGCAAGAGAAAGATCCCAACCAACAAGAAGCTTAGAGGGCTAAACTACTGACTTGTGAAAAATTTAAAAAAAAACAAATTATAAAAAAAACAAAGATAAAAATAATGAATGATCGATAAAGACCAGAGCAAGTCAAAGAACAAGCCTTTATTTCCCCTCTGTGGCAGCCATATTTGGCAATTGGCAGCTTTTCTATGTCTTCAGCATTCAGGTGGGAATAATTAACTCTTCTTCACCACTTTCCATCTTGATATGAGAAAATGGCTGTTATTCATCCTTGACTTCACTGACTGATGCAACTGACAGGGAAATGTTAAAGCAATTGGTCAAACCATAATAGATAGAAGCAGATTCAAAATAAAGTTTTAATAGAAACAATGGAGGAAGGGGAGGAGTATCAAAGAGACAATGCAGAGAGGGGGAGGGAATCAAAGAAACAATGCAGAGAGGGGAGGAGAATCAAAGAAACAATGCAGAGGGGGGAGGAGAATCAAAGAAACAATGCAGAGAGGGGGAGGAGAATCAAAGAAACAATGCAGAGAGGGGGAGGAGAATCAAAGAAACAATGCAGAGAGAGAGAGAGAGAGAGAGAGAGATCAAAGAAACAATGCAGGGAGAGAGAGAGAGAGAGAGAGAGAGAGAATCAAAGAAACAATGCAGGAGAGAGAGAGAGAGAGCAGGGAGAGAGAGAGAGAGAGAGAGAGAGATCAAAGAAACAATGCAGGGAGAGAGAGAGAGATCAAAGAAACAATGCAGGGAGAGAGAGAGAGAAAGAGTGGAGGTGAATCAGAGAGACCATGCAGATGGAGGGGGATCAAAGAAACAATGCAGAGAGAAGGAAAAGTGGGAGGCGAATTGAAGAAACAATACAGAGAGGGGTAAAAAGGAGGGGGAGGAGAATCAAAGAAACAATGCAGAGGGGTAGAAGGAGAGACAGGAGAATAAAAAAAAACAATACAGAGAGAGGGATAAGGAGGAGAAAAAGAAATACAGAGAGAAAGAGAATGAGGGGGAGAATAACAAAAAAAAATACAGAGAGGGGAAGAGTGGCGAGGAAAATCAAAGAAACAATGCAGAGAGGGAGCGGGAGTAGGAGGCTATTATAAAGAGAATGCAGAGAGAGGGGGAGAATCAAAGAAACAACACAGAGGGGGGAAGGAAGGAGAGGAGAATAAAAAAACAATACAGAGAGGGGAGTAGTGGGAGGATAATCAAATAAACAATGCAGGGGGGGATAAGGAAGAGGAGAAAGAGAAACAATACAGAGAGGGGGAGAATAAAAACAATACAGAAAGGTGGAGAATAAAAACAATACAGAATGAGGGAGAGGTTAGAGGAGAATCAATAAACAATGCAGAGAGAGGGATAAGGAGGGGGAGAAAAAGAAATAATAGAGAGAAGGGGAGAAGAAGGGGGAGAATAAAAAAAACAATACAGAGAGGGGTAGAGGTGGGAGGAGAATCAAAGAAACAATGCAGAGAGAGAGAGGGGGGGAGGAGAATTGAAGAACCAATGAAGCAAGTTGGAACCAACTGGCAGATGGTTAATAGCTTTGGGGCAAGAGTTTTAGCTTGAAGGGACCAAGAAAAATAGGGAGGTGTTCTTCAAACTTTGTCCATAAACATTCATGGCTGAATAGTTGTTAAAAATAGATTAGTGCAATATAATGGGATTCTCAACTGGCTCGCGGCCGGGTGGAGGGGTGGCTAAGGTGCATTGACCTCTTGAGAATAATCTGAAAATTGGAAACTAAAAATCTCGAGTGAAAATTTTACCTTTGTGTACAGCTCAGTCAGTAGAGCACTTGCCTATGAATCGCGAGGTTCCTGGTTCGATACCGGTCCTCACCAACTCATCGCATGAATAGCACAGATTGGGTAATCTGATCTGTGCAGTAAAGTGGGGAGCTTATGGTAGGTGTGGCATTGAGTTTCAGCAAAATAATCTCCCTGGTCTAGTGCTAGCAAAAGGGGGATAGACTCCCTCGCTGTCCAGCTAATACCGACAATAGGCCACTCCGAAAACTTTACTCTTTAAGTACCGAAAGTAATGATTTTAAATAGTTGGTTTTTATCTCATTAGATAAAAACCAAAATGTTTTAAAGTCAACTTCACCATCCCTAATAGATTTATCTTTGGGGAATAAGTTGTTTTTTCTATTTCCTACTGTCATAGCTACTTCCATATTTTCCTCCCATATATATATATATATATTATATATATATATATATACTTTACTCTTTGAGTACCAAAAGTAATGATTTTAAATAGTTGGTTTTTATCTCATTAGATAAAAACCAAAATGTTTTAAAGTCAACTTCACCATCCTAATAGATTTATCTTTGGGGGAATAAGTTGTTTTTTCTATTTCCTACTGTCATATCTACTTCCATATATATATATATATATATATATATATATATATATATATATATAAGCATAACATTTTTTTCTTTTTTGTTTTTCATGGTTAAAGATAATCTTTATCACCATCTTGTATTTGCACTAAATCCACATGTTTATAAAAATACTCAACCTGTTTTTTTTAGAGCTTACCTTCTTTCAAAATAGTAGATAAAAATATCCCATCCCCACTTTTTCTAAGTCCACTGCAGGACCTGGTCCTTCTCCCCAAGGTCTTTAAGCTGTGGGGAGTAATAGGAGGTGTGGGTGGGATAAGAGTTATTAAGATTTGTAAAAGAAAAAAAATAGTACCAGCAAGGCGACTTCAAATTCTGGGTAAGTCTTTGTATTCCCTTCAGACTAATGTACTTGGAAAAGATAAATCCATCTCAGCTGTGGGGTATTCTCTAGCCTTGGTAAAGCAACCAGTCTAGGAAAAGGATGTCTTTCAATTCAAACACCTGCCAACATGGACCAGTATGGTGGACAGAAACATAATTATTAGTATTTTATTTCTAACAGCCTGTCATAAACAGGTAGATTGGTTTATTGGTTGGTTTGATTTTATGGCATGTTAACCCTTTTTGGTGCTGCACCCAAGATATCTTCAAAACAGCATGCAGCATCTTTATGTAATTTCCATCTAGTCTTTTCTATAAGTGAGTCTGAGTGGTACTATTGAGAATTCTGGGGTATGGGGGTTATCATCCTTGTCTACGAGCCTCTGTTTCGAACCAACCAATCACGAGCCAACATACTTTGGCGGCAAAGCCGAATAGGCAAACTCGTACTCTTCTGATCCAGCTTTCACAAACCTAAAACAGAGTCGGACATCAAACAGAACGTCTATCATATCTGAAATAACAGAAGGCCATAGCAAGGGCTCCGATAATACCCTATCTCAGGACTCAGATAAGTTATTATAAATTATAAACATTTGTGCAGACGAAATAAGTTTGCAATCCTTATTGTTATATGTAATACACATCCTTTATTCCTATTTCTAGTTGTTTGGTTATTTCTTTAACTCTCAACCTGTCTGCCACACTCGTGGTTAACTCCATACTTCAAACCTTGGAGTACTGTCGTTTCATGTCTAGTTTCTTTATAGTACAGCCATACAGTAGCACTGACGTGGCTACAGTTTGGAAGTATTCTCGCTTTAAACTCTTAATAAACAATTACACAAAAAATCCAGTTTAGATCAGGCGATAGAGCATCTGTCCAGGAATCCCAAGTTTCCAGATTCAATACCAACTCAGCACATGAGTAGCACGGCTTGGGTAATCTAAACTGTGGGGTAAAGTGGGAAGCTAACTGTCTAGTGCTAATAAAAAGGGGATAGACTCCTTCACTGTCTGGCTGTTACTGATAATAAACCACTTTGCCTATTTTTATTTTTAAAGTATATATTGTTACGATTTTAGTGGCCATCCTTTAGGCTTCAAGCAAGAGCATTTGTCCAGCGGAGATCCTTGGTAAAGAATCCTTTGGTTTGTTCCTTGGTACTCCTCAGTCTTGCAAGTCCTTCGTCAATGATTGTAAATGGATGTCTCTCAGTATCAGTGATTAAGTATTCAACCAGCCACGCATTTGGGCTGTTGATTGGCTGAGGTTTAAACCATGTGACCTCGCTTAGTCTATAAATTTAAGTGGTGTATTGGAGCACAGCTTATATACCACAAATAATCCAACATAAATGAATGTTCAATGTATGTGATTACCTAACCTTGAGGTATAAAATAACCCTACATGGGTTGACATGTCATTAAAATCAATAAACATTTAATAAATAAGTATGAATGATTTTATACTGGCCCTCGCCAACTCAGCATATGAGTAGCACAGGGATCTGTGCGGTAAAGTGAGGAACTGATGGTAGGTGTGGCACTCCGCCTCAGATGCTAAAAAACAATCTCCTTGGTCTGGCGCTAGTGAAAAGGAGATAGACTCCCTCACTGCTTGGCTGATATTGACTTCAGGCCACCCCTACGACTTTACTTTACCTTTTTTATAGATGATTTTATAAATATTTCAGTGTTTCTGCACACCATTCTCAGAACATCATCTAGAGAGATTGAAAGATGTGATAGTTGATTGAGACATAAGATTAAATCGAGTCAACTGATGTTAAAGATTGACAGCTGAAAATGGATAACGGTGAACTGAGTTCAAATCCTGGACAGGGCTGGTTGTATTTCATATAGCACTAATATTCTTGGGAAATGTATGAATCCCATTATTCTCTCTCCAACTATAGGTAAATAGTAGGGCAGACTCGGCTCTTTAATCTTGGTATGGCAATCGGTCTAGAAGGAAAACTCTGAACTCAAACTAAAGGGCATCTCTTCTCAGTAGTCAAAACTACATTGAGAGCTGCTGCTGCTACTACTAAAATATTTCAGTATTTATGCACACCATTCCCAGAACATAATCTACAAGGTGATTGAAAAGTAACTCCCTATCTTAAACTAAGATTTTTTTTAGATGCAGTTACATTTTTCTCAATTCTTTAATGTATGTTCCTTAGTATATGGCAATTAAATCTATGTTGTTGTTGGTGCTCCTCCACATTTTGTTGTTCATGAATGACTGAATCACCATTTTCCTGGGATATGGATGGGTAGACATGTTCCACATGAGTGGCCATCCAGAAGCCCTGGTTTAACACGCTGCAACTTTTTTCTTTGGGGTTTGTTGAAGGAGCAAGTCTACTCCACAAAATCAATGATTTTGGAAGAATTTGAAGGACAATTATGAGTATTTATTTTTGCTATTCCACAAGAGTTCCCGAGAAGATCAGTTGATGTGATTTCTGAGTGGTTTGAGAGGCTGAAGGCAAATGCTGGTGCCCATATAGAATTTTGAATAAAACTCTGTGTTATACATGTTCTTCTGATATTCATTTTTTGTAAAAATAATGATTCAGAAATAAATCATAAGATTTTTTAAATAGAGAAGGGTGTTACTTTACAATCACCATGTATTCATTTTTTGTAAAAATAATGATATAGAAATAAATTATAAGATTTTTAAAATAGAGAAGGGAGTTACTTTACAACCATCCTGTATTGAGATTGAAAGAGGTAACCGTTGTAAAAATAATGATATAGAAATAAATTATACGATCTTTAAAATAGAGAAGGGTGTTACTTTAAAACCATCCTGTATTGAGATTGAAAGAAGTAACCATTGTAAAAATAATGATATAGAAATAAATCATAAGATCTTTAAAATAGAGAAGGGAGTTACTTTACAATCATCATGTATTCATTTTTTGTAAAAAAAAATAATGATATAGAAATAAATAAGATCTTTAAAATAGGGAAGGCGTTACTTTACAATCATCCTGTATTGAGATTGAAAGAAGTAACCATTGTAAAAATAATGATATAGAAATAAATTATACGATCTTTAAAATAGAGAAGGGTGTTACTTTACAATCATTCTGTATAGAGATTGAAAGAAGTAACCGTTGTAAAAATAATGATATAGAAATAAATCATAAGATCTTTAAAATAGAGAAGGGTGTTACTTTACAATCATCCTGTATTGAGATTGAAAGAAGTAACCGTTGTAAAAATAATAATATAGAAATAAATCCTAAGATTTTTAAAATAGGGAGTTACTTTACAATCACCATGTATTCATTTTTTGTAAAAATAATGATATAGAAATAAATAAGATATTTAAAATAGGGAAGGCGTTACTTTACAATCATCCTGTATTGAGATTGAAAGAAGTAACCGTTGTAAAAATAATGATATAGAAATAAATCATAAGATTTTTAAAATAGGGAGTTACTTTACAATAACCATGTATTCATTTTTTGTAAAAATAATGATATAGAAATAAATTATAAGATCTTTAAAATAGAGAAGGGTGTTACTTTACAATCGTTCTGTATAGAGATTGAAAGATGTAACAGTTGACCAATACAAAAGATTAAATCAAGTTGACTGATATTGGTTAATGATAGACAGAAATCTGTTATATTAGCTCAAGAGAATTATAATGTTAGAGACAGAACATCTGAACAGAGAAGGTATAAGATTAGATAGGTTAGTAACAGGTCAAATCTAGTACTTCCACCAAAGATTGAACCCTGTAGCTTTAAGCACTAACAATAAAGAGCTATTGATTTTTAAAAGATAAATGTGTTATTTCCTCTTCAATTTAAAGAAGAAAAAAAGAGAATTATTTAGAGAAAATGAATGATTTGTGGGAAAATCTCAAATTTCCATCTCAAATTAACTGCCTGAGAGAAAAGGAAAAATTTCTTAAAAAAAAACAAAAAAAAACAAAAAAAAAAAACATCCAAGTATTCAACATTCAATTCTATCCATTTGGATTTTAAGCAGAAATTCACAGCCACTGGCAGATTTATTTGACAAATTGATAGCCTCCTACCGGGGGGGGGGGAATACACGAAGATGATTTTATATAAAATGCAAATAAAAACAAAAGAACTTTTTTGAAGAAAAAAAAAAAAAAAAAAGTTCTATGTAACACCATTTTGTTAACACAGATAAAATAGAAAAAGAAAAATTTCAAAAAATGAAGTCGAATGTAATTGAAAATAAAGATAAAACCTTTCAAAAGAAAAGAAGATGAATTTTTTAATAGACATTTTTTTTTTTATTGTTTAAATGATGCTGATAAACGAAGAAGGAAATTTAAATATGAAAAAAAAAAATCCTAATGAGAAAAAAGAAAGGAACTAATATTAAGACATTTCCAGGATTTTTTCCCTCTGATTATCAATTTCTGGCTCTCTACAATACAAATCATCCTTAATCATAATATCAAAGGAGATCTCTTGAAAGCCTTCAGGTACAATAGTTAAGTTGTGGTCCCCATTTTTGACATTATTGATTTTGTGTGAAGTCTTCCCACACACCTTTCACTGTTGCTGATCACTTTAACTTACTTAATTATAAAATTAATTAAGATTGTTACAATTCACACACACACACACACACACACACACACACACACACATTATATATAAGTAAAATGAGGAAATCAATCCAACAGTATATGGAGAAATGTAGACAAGCACAGGATGTTACAATGGATGAATAAAAAAATGTGCCGACATTATATACACATACTCACACACAAATGCACCTCTGCATGAAATCCAGGGTCACAGAAATTCCTATGTAATATATAACAGCTCTATCACTGATATTGAGCACTCAACTAATAATACTGCAAAAAACTTGGTCCACTACTAACTCGCCAAATGAGCTAGTGATAACCACACACTATGTATGTGTTTCATCTGACAATTGTTTGGTTTGGTTTATTTGTTAAATGGCATATTAACCTTCATGGGTTTTTCAATGCCAAAGCCATCTTTGAAGAAGAACAGTAGTGATATTATTTAACCCATATCTGGGGGATGGGCAGTTCATACAAGTAGTTTATATATATATACACACACACACACCAACACCTCCGCAAAAGCAGGATGTGACACAAGGTCAATTTCTTAAGTGGAGTTTAACAGGTTTGAATACAGAGTTTTCCTTCTCTTAGACTAGTTTTATAACCAAGGTTAAAGAGCCCAGTCTGCCCTACTATTTACTCATAGCTGGAGGGGGAATAGTTTGATGCATACCTTTCCTAAGGATATTAGCGCTACGTGAAATGCAAAAAGCCTTGTCTGGGATTTGAACTCGATGTGTCCATTTTCTAAGGCAGTAACCATTACACCATGTGCCACTACCCTAACTTACACAGTAGTTATATATAAAAGGAAATAACAGATAAACTCTTTAAAGAAATATTCTTAAAATTTTTTTTTTTAAATAGGTGTGCCATTCCATCTCAGATGCAAAAACAATCTGTCTGGTCTAGCACTAGAGAAAAGTGGATAGACTCCCTCACTCTTTGGCTGATACCGACAATAGGCCACTCTGGTAACTTTACTTACTTTACTCCAGAGATAACACAGTAATATCTGTTTTTCTGCCTAAAAACAATCTGTCTGGTCTAGCACTAGAGAAAAGTGGATAGACTCCCTCGCTCTTTGGCTGATACCAACAATAGGCCACTCTGGTAACTTTACTTACTTTACTCCAGAGATAACACAGTAATATCTGTTTTTCTGCCTAAAAACATTCAGTCTGGTCTAGCACTAGAGAAAAGTGGATAGACTCCCTCGCTCTTTGGCTGATACCGACAATAGGCCACTCTGGTAATTTACTTACTTTACTACAGAGATAACACAGTAATATCTGTTTTTCTGCCTAAAATATATATTGATAAAAGAATTTTATTCATTTCTTTTTTTTTTTTGTGGTGGTGAATAAAAAGTAGTTATATATAAAAAAAGAAATAACTGAATATATCTTTGAAGAGATATTCTTTAAACAAAACACCTATTTGGACAAAGCCAACTTTAGCACAAAATTGTATTTATAATGCACCAGTGAAAATTAAACTTACCATCAATGGCTTTCAAGATTACCATACCATACCATACCATCCTCTGCACCAGTCATAGAATGCTGCAAGGCCTATTTTGAATTTATTGATTAGGAATTCCCTGATCATAATCAGGTGACCAGTGGGCTGCCTATCAATCATCGTTACGGCCAGAATCACAAAGCTTAGGCTGACCAACCAGCAACCCAATGTGAATTTGTCAAAACTAGATAATTATAATAAGATAGTGTCAGGAAAATAATAGATAACTTGTGATAAGAGATTTGTTATAGGTTTTATTTCATGATAAGGAGTTAAATAAATCTTTATTATAAATGTTGATTTTGAGGTTTGTTTTATTTGGAATTTAACTAGACTATAAATTGCCTTATTAGTAAAAAAATGAATGGGATTCTGAGAAAGTTCTTTAGCTCTGATTACTAAGGTCATATATATATATATATATATATATATATATATACACACATACATACATGTTGAAAGATAAATGGAAAGAAAATGTATGGTTAAGAATTATTTATTGGAATGCCAACACGAGTTTCGACCAAGAGTTTGTCCTTGTATACAGTGTAGTCTATTCACTATTATTTTAAATGCAAAATAAAATAATAATAGAGAAACATAAAATTTTAAGTGTTAAAAAAAAAGAGGGTCTTCTTCACGGCAAGATATATATATATATATATATATATATATATATATATATCAACCCCTTTGTATGACCAGGATATGAAACAAGGTCAATTGCAGAGTATAACTTTGAATTCAGAGCTTTATTTCTCCTAGACTGGTTACCTAGCCAAGATTAAAGAGCCTAGTCTACCCTACTATTTACCCATAGCTGGAGAGAGAATAGTTGGATGCATACCTTTCTCAAGGGTATTAGCACTATGTGAATGCAAACAGTCTCATCTAGGATTTGAACTCTGGTTGACCAGCCTATTTCCTATGACACTAACCATTACATTCATATATATGTATATTTTTGCTGCATTTTTTAAAAAAATTTTAATACATATGGTATTAAACAAGACAGACATCTCATGTCTGATGAGTTTCTTTTCGATCCTTTCATTCTAATACTTGCTCCCACAATTACTGATCCTTTAACCACATTCTGTGTTTAAATAGAACCAGGAACACACTCAATTACAGCCACCCCTGAAGATGGCACTTCTCGGTGCTAAAAGTACTAGGGGTGAAAATTTTGGTGTACTAATTGTTTTATGTATTGTTTTGCAGGATGCTGTTCCAGGATTTGCTCAAAATAGCATGCATCACCCTTGTGTAGTTTCCATCTAACTTTTTCTCCAGGCATTTCATTAAATTCCAAAAGATTCTCACTAAGTGCTCTACATTTCTAGCTTTGTGCTAAACTAAACTTAGTAAATGAATAGCAGATATGGTGATCCTTTTCCATTAAATATAATCACATAACTTGGTAATAGGTTTGGTTTGGTGTGGTTTCTTTGTTTAATGGCATATCAACCTTTGTGGATCATTTAATGCCCAAACCATCCTTGTAGCACAGTTTGGTTTGGTTTCTTTGTTTAATAGCATATCAACCCTTGTGGATTATTTAATGCCAAAGCAAGAACAGTAGTGGTATTATTTAACCCTGTAGAATAATCATACTAGTTCCAATTACCATCGAATTGGTAAGACAAGGCAGCAAAACAGATTTGTATTAAGTTTGACGGTAATTGGAACTAGTATGATTATTCTACAAACCCATAAATGGAGAGGGGGGAGTTCATACCTTTCCTAAGGGTATTAGTCCAAAAAATGAATGCAATAGCACAACTGGAGTTTGAACTTGCTAACTATGATGTTACAGTGCAGCACATTAGCCACTACACGAATCCAACTCTCAGTTGGGTGAAGAGATAAGATATGCATAGATACCTTTACCAAGGACATTGTCCTAAATAAAAAAAAAGATTTTAAAGTTGATGGTATCAGCCAGACAGCAAGAGAGTCTAGTGCTAGACCAGGAACATTTTTTTCTGAAGTGGAATGCCACACCTACCGTTAGTGCCCCACTTTACTGCACAGATCAGATTACCTAATCTGTGCTACTCATACTCAGTTGGCAGGCAATGGTATCGAACCCAGAACCTTACGATTCCGAGGCAGTTGCTCTACTGACTGAGCTAAACTGGTGGATTTGCCTTTTGTTGCAACCAACCAGACAGCAAGAGAGTCTATTCCTTTTTCGCTAGTGCTAGACCAGGAACATTATTTTTTTTTTTGCTGAAGTGGAGTGCCACACCTACTGTCAGCTCCTCATTTTAACGCACATATGCTGAGTTGGTGGAGACTGGTATTGAACGCGGAACCTTGCGATTCCGAGGCGGATGCTCTACCGACTGACCTAAACTGACCCCCATCTCCAGATGTCCTAAATACAATCATGAAATGAGAAACACATGAATGAAAACAGCCTCATCCAGATTTTGAATTTGACAAATCCATTTTCTTTGACAAAAAACTATTCAGACAAAAGTAAATATGAAGTTTGATAGAAATAGATAAGAAAGAGAGAAGGAGTTGATTTACAGTCGATATCTTCAGTTTTTCTTGACCTCATAGTAAATAGACGCTTATCTCACCGGGATTAAATCGCCAACATAAGCCAACTTCCTTGCTTTCATTCATCTAGTCTCTGTCTCTTATGATAAATTTATCTACTGCCAAAAATGGGAGATAAATGATATTTCTCAAGATCTCAATATTAAAACGTTTTTTTTTCTCGGTTCTCATTCCAACTTTGAATACAGCTTTTAGCCAGAAGATATAACTTTATCAGAGATGCTAAATTCACAATCATTGAAAGAATTGAAAAAGACATTCCAACAGAAAATCAGTAATTGAAAAACAGCAAAACAAATGGATAAACAATTTGGTCTTAATATAAAACTTAATTGCCCATCCTGGTAATAAAATATGAGAGTCACTAACACCTATATAAATAGATATACAGCCACTGGCCACCCACTAACTTGAAACAAACAACTCCAAAACTTAATTAAGAACTCATTAACCAGGTGCCCTCACCACAGAGATATATATATATATATATATATATATATATATAGCTTTCTAAAATTCATCATGTATATAAAAAAACAAAAAAAACAATGGAGCTCTTCCAATATGTGATCTACCAAATGGTTTCTAATCCAATATGTGATCTACTCATAAAAAAAAAAGTTGTTGGGGTGGCCTCAAGTCGGTATCAGCCAATCAGTGAGGGAGTCTATCCCCTTTTCACTAGCACTAGACCAAGGAGATTGTTTTTGTGTCTGTGGTGGAGCGCCACACCTACCATCAGCTCCTTACTTTACCGCACAGATCCCTGTGCTACTCATACGCTGAGTTGGCGAGGGCCGGTATCGAACTAGAACCTTGTGGTTTCTAGCCGAACACTCTACCAACTGAGCTAACCCGGCCCAATAGTTTCTAATCCAATATGTGATCTACTCATTAACTACCCATTATTTTCCCATTACCCTAACCCTACATTCCAATATGTGATCTACCCATTAATTACCCATTATTTTCCCATTAAACTAACCCTAATCCTACATTCCAATATGTGATCTACCCATTAACTACCCATTATTTTTCCATTAAACTAACCTTAAACCCTAAATCTGTCTTCTTTTTTCCTAGTAGATCACATGCCATCAATAGTAGATCACAAACCTAAGGTAGATCATATATTGGAAGAGCACCAAAACAATCTAAGAGAATTCAACTAGAATATGGTTTTCAATCATCAAATGGACATGTCACTTCATCAGTATATTTTCCATCCCTCGCGGATAGAGAAGTTAAAATGTGGCCAGACAAGCATGATGCATGAAGAGTGAGCAGGAGGCCCATCAACCTCAACCTCTGATGAGAAGATTCAACAAGTTTGAGATGGTAATGGTGAATTGGCAAGTTATCATAGATGAGGTAGCATGTTCTCTGCAGATTAGTCAGGGTTCTGCTCATAAAATCATCTTCCATAAAACAAGACTGCGGACAATCTTTGAATTTCCCCCCTTTATATATATATATATATATATATATATATATATATATATATATATAGTGTGTGTGTGTGTGTGTGTGTGTGAAGGGAATGACTTACAGGTAAAAATATTTGGTTGGTATAAGTGTTACTCAGATAAGTAAGCATTATAACAAATATAAAGTGCTCAATATGTAAGTAGAGCAGATTTAGTATTATGTACACACTATAATACGATGTGTGTGTGTGTGTAAAATATGGAAATGAATTTGACTATGTAGAAAATAGGAAAATGTATTAAAAAAAAAAATGAAATTTTCCATTCTTTTGTATTGTCTTGACAAAGGTTTAATATAAATCAAAATGTTTCCATAAGTTCATCTTTTTTTGGAATACTTTGTTTTTCTATTATATATATATATATATATATATATATATATATATAATCAATTCAGAAGCCATTTACTACGAAATCTTTTTTCTTTTTTTTATAGTGATATTATAACAGGTCATTTTTTTTTTTTAAGAGTTCATCTTTTTCTTTTCTTTTTTTAAATTTTAAACATCACTTACAGCTAGTAACTTATTGCACCTTGCTGACATGCTACATATTTTACAAATTAACCCAAACAAAATATTCTTTAGACATGCAAATCAGGATAAAGAACAAAGAACACTGAAATTGACAACAAAACAAAAACTATGACCCACTTAGGACACTACTTGATAGGTCAATCAAACCAACAATTACAAATGATAGATGGCCTTATGATCAAATGTTAAAAGCACCGGTAGGTCGAAATGTACATACAGGGATTGACATTTTCTCGATTTGTTTAGCCTTACATTTGAACATATATGCCCACTTAAATTCATTAATTATTAACTAATTAATTTTCAAAATTAGGTATGACTTCAATTAAGCACATATCCTCCAAAAATTATCGGCAAAAAAAGCCATATCAAAAAATAAACACATTTGTTTACTTACTTTCATATATATATATATATATATATATATATATATATAATAATGGAGAATGAATGTGAAAAGTATTAGCATATGAAGGTGCTCAATGCTAAAATAGCAGAGCAGATTTAAAATCTAACTGTAGTTACAGGATATTAAATCCATAATATTTCATCTCTGGTATTATATACATATATACATGTGTGTGTATATACATATATATGTGTGTGGGTGGGGGGGTATATATATATGTGGGGGGGTTGTATGCATGTGTGGATATATATATCATTTTTTTTCCATGATCAAATTCTGCAAAATTTGAGATAGCACATATGTACTAACAAAGTACTAATACCCTTGGGAAAGGTGTGGATCCAACTATTTTCCCTCCAGCTATGGATAAATAGTAGGGCAGACTGAGCTATTTAACCTTGTTTATGCACAGAAAGAAAACTGAATTTAAACATGCTTAAGAAATCAACCTTGTGTCACATCCTACTTGTGTGGAGAGGTTGGTAAATATGTACATGTACTATCAACCAAGAATATTATAGTTATAATTTATCAAACAAGTATGTTAAAACTTTCACTCGAATGGTTACATATACAGTTTAGTTAACAACTTCTATTTGAAGTGAGTGGAGAAAAAAAGAAATAAAATAAAAATCATGGTTCTATTTTAGGACTGACTGCATTTAAAAAGGAAAGTAGACATGGGTAAGATTTTGACTTTTCTTATCCTTACTTACTAAGCTTATTGCTACTCCACCACCATTCCTAGTTTTAGTCATGTTCTACATTAAAAACTAAATATTTCCGGTTGTTGGCATAAAAAGAATTAAATGTTTAAGCAGTGAATTTTGCAATGTTTTTTCTTTAAAAAATAATTCAATCTTAGAATCTAATCTTTGTCTCAATTAAAAATCATGGAAAAAAGGGACTCGTCAGTTATTAAGAATTATGCTAAGTGTTTGATTGCACACACACACACACACACATATATATATATATATATATATATAAATTTTTATATATGTATATACTTACGAACACCTTCCATATAAGCAGGATGTCTCACAAGGTCAATTTCTTAAGTGGATTTTAACAATTTTGAATTCAGTTTTCCTTCTCCTAGACTGGTTACCTAGCCAAGGTTAAATAGCCCAGTCTGCCCTACTATTTACCCATAGCTGGAGGGAGAGTAGTTGGATTCATACCTTTCCCAAGCATATTAGTGCTATGTAAAATGCAAACAACCTTGTCCAGGATTTGAACTCGGGTCGACAAATCCATTTCCTACAATTCTAACCTTTACACCATCCACCTCAACTATGTGATTGAAAATTGAGGAAGATGTGGATAAAACATAAAACAACTTCATTCAAATGATATTTCACTTCAGTATGTAATGAAGCTTTGTATTTGACAAAGCTTTGTACCGCCCTGTCGGCTAGGGCGTTAGAATGCACCGACTGCACTTCTGCAGAGGGGTAAGACTCCCTCAATGGGGCCACCTGTTGGCTGTGGGTGGTGACCCGTGATGCTTAAGGATAGAGCCCAGGTAGATGAGCAGTTCATGACATGCAATACTCCACTTTGGCCCTATCTTGGGCTAGACGGGCAGTCGGAGAGGCCCCCTCCGATCAATCGGCTGGTCACGTCAAGCCCTAGCACCTATATGATTTTCCCAACCCTATTGCCCTTATGGCAAGCCCCAACCCCTTTTTATCATATGGGTGCTAGAAGGCGGTGGCTGCGGATCTACATGTCCTGGGAATGACGTTAAACTTTATCTGATGGTGAGGTTCCAGTTCTGGAGGTTTGGGGAATGTGGAGCACCCCTTCATCACCATTGCTCCCTGGTCCACTCTGACCCGGAGTGGTAGTACCTGTTAGGGTCCCATCTATGGGTTAAATAGAAAAATGTATTTATAAAAAAAAAATTGTATTATCCATTAAGAATTGATTTATTTCAAAACTTTATCGGCATTAAATGACCCACTGAGTTTGATATGCCGTAAAACAAAACAAAAACAAAAAGCTTTGTTACATACCAAGGCAAAATATACGCATTTTCCTCAATTTGTTACTCATATATATGTGTTTATGTGCGTGTGTGTGTGTCAGAAAAATGAGAAAGATTGAAAAATAAGAAAATGAGGATGATTTATTGATATTCGGTAAAATATTCCGACACTAAGTGTTTTGATTAATGGATCCACAGAATTAGAACATATCTGAAATAAATATGTATCTAGTATGTGTCTCTAATCTTTTTCATATACTAAATACTTATTTATATATTTGTTGCCAACTTCACTGCACCAAAAGGCTTAATCCATATGTTAAATAGTTATATTTTATGGTAAAATGTGCATTCCAGTCATTAAATTTGTTACCAAATACACTGCACCAAAAGAGTTCAGAAAGCAAATTTATATAAATTGTTTTATCTAGTTTAAACAAACACCTTCATCAGTCCTAAAGTCAACGTGTTGCATCCATTCTTTCAAGTTTAATATCAATCAAATATTAATGAAGCATTATTAAAACAAAATTCAATTTGTAACATTTGTGACTAGATCGGTATTGAATTTAGACAGATTAGTCACTGAGCCTCAATTCCTGACATACATAGTATAACAAAATCTTTTCATAACAACTAAGTGCTCTCATTTGCTTATTTACAAAATACAAATGTGACACATATGTATATATAGGTCATACAACCTGGTCTCACTACAAATTGAGAAATTATATTATGGTAATATGACACAGTAAACAAGAAAAAAATAAAGCATGGGGAAAAAAGAAAGAAATAAAGAGAAAGAAATAAAGAGAAAGAAATAAAGAGAAAGAAAAAAGAGAAAGAAAAGAAAGCAAGGGAAAAAAGAAAGAAGCAAGGGGAAAAAAAAGAAAGAAAGCAAGGGGAAAAAGAAAGAAAGCAAGGGAAAAAAAGAAAGAAAAGGGGAAAAAAAGAAAGAAAGCAAGGGGAAAAAAAGAAGAAAAGCAAGGGGGAAAAAAAAGAAAGCAAGGGAAAAAAAGAAAGAAAGCAAGGAAAAAAAGAAGAAAGCAAGGGAAAAAAGAAAGAAGCAAGGGAAAAAAAGAAAGAAAGCAGGGAAAAAAGAAAGAAAGAAAGCAAGATAAGAAAGAAGACAGAGAAAAAAAAAGGAGAAAAAAAGAAAGGAGAAAAAAGAAAGGAGAAAAAAAGAAGAAAGCAATGGGGGGGGGTTGAAGTGAGAATAAGTTGGAAGAAAAATTAAAAAGAGAGAAATAACAAAGTGACTTTGAGAAGAGAGAAGACTGAAGTATGAAAAGTTATAGTGAGAGAGGAAAAAAGTAAAAAAGAGAGAGAGAAAGAGAGAGAGAGAGAGAGAGATTAAGATTGAATAATCCCATCATTAATGATGGGAACTATTCTAGTTATAAATAGTTCATTCAATTAATTAGTCAATGTTTGATCCCTTTATGTTACAAAGATATTGATATAATTTATTTATATTACAAAATTGATATAAGCATAGGCATGCTCGTGGCTGATAAAGCCAATGCAGGATAGGTAGGCATAGGCACAGTCACA
Source organism: Doryteuthis pealeii (assembly GCA_023376005.1). Taxonomy (NCBI): domain Eukaryota; kingdom Metazoa; phylum Mollusca; class Cephalopoda; order Myopsida; family Loliginidae; genus Doryteuthis; species Doryteuthis pealeii. Next base: position 47,896,314 of record CM042163.1, read on the forward strand.
GTGACTGCAACTGAAGGTCCGGTCAGGGTTTGATGACATTGTGGTCCTTCCTCCTGTGCCTTCCATCCCTATGGGTGGCCCCAAAGTAGGAGACAACATGGCGAGTGGTGAGACATTTGACATCACAACTCTCAGCTAGGGTGGACCATCAGCAACGGTAGATGTGACAAGCAAATTAAATTTTTCATATTGTGGAAACACTACAATCTTCAGACAATAACATTATATATATATATATATATATATAAGTGTTGTTATGGCTCCAACGGGAGAAAATTAAATATTTTATAAAAAATGATGGTCCACAAAATGAATTACATTTTGTTTGTTTTTTTAATTTTTCATTATTATTTTACATTTGCAACACATGTTTCAGATCTATCTTCTTCAGGTTTTAATTAACCATATAATATATATATATATTATATATATATATATTGATAATATGAGTGCTATAAGTAAACAGTGCTCAATATCATGGATAGAGCATTTTGAAGTCAACGGTACTTGGTTATACACAGCACCTGACCAATCAATCTCCTCCTTACAAGACCCAACCACAATATAAGAAGCTTCACTGCTCAAACACATTCACTTGGTTTGAACAGTCACATAGGCAAGAAACTGTTAGTAACCAAGCGCCATTGACTCCATGTCCATATATATATATATATATATATATATATATATATATATATATATATATATGCCATTAATACCATGTTGTTGATATATGTGTAGGAGTGTATAGTGGCAAGAAAATATCATTTAGAAAAAAATAAACATTAAAAGATATTACAGCACATAATTCATTACATTCTATTTTATTATGTTTTTACACAATACAGTGCTATTTTTCTTATTCAAAAAACCATAACAAAAAAATTAGGGTGTTTTGGTGGGGGTGGCTGGAACAGATTAATGGCATTTCAGTTTATTTCAATGGGGAAAATTGATTTGATATATCAGGAAATTGAGTTACAAGCGGAACAAATTAAACTCGTAAGTCAAGGTACCACTGTGTGTGTGTGTGGATGCGTGAAAAGGGAATGATTAATTCCTGTAGCTTAGTTTAGCTTCTCGCAACTTGAGTTTTGACTCTCTTACTACAACTCTCTTACAACACGTTACTTCTACTCATGTGTATGATTATATATATATGTTTGAAAGGAAGGAAAAACTCAACACCATTATTCCATAATAAATTTATTTCGACCAAAATTGGGGCCTTTATAAATCTAAGTTGATTTAACAAAGCTCCCCAATTTAAGTCTCATCAGATGGAGAATCATCAATAATTATAAGAAATTATAAGAAATTATTGATGATTCTCCATCTGATGAGACTTAAATTGGGGAGCTTTGTTAAATCAACTTAGATTTATAAAGGCCCCAATTTTGGGTGAAATAAATTTATTATGGAATAATGGTGTTGAGTTTTTCCTTCCTTTCAAAGATAAATATTGCTCTGTATATAATCTAAAAAATTTATTATACATTGAGCTCTCTGTAGTGATTTAAAGATTCACTGTATTTATACATACTGGATCATACAATAATAATACAGTGTGTCTTAGAAATCACATATAGAATCATCCCTTACTACCAAGTTTTGGATACCTTATATATATATATATATATATATATATATATATATATATAATACTGATAATATAGTTTGGTATATTTATAAGTAAAGAGTGCTTATTATCATTAATAGAGCATGTATATTTATGTTAGGGAAGCAAATGTATAAAGTCAATGCCACTTAGTAACTGTCAGTTTCTCACCTAAGCAATTTTCAGATCAGGTGATAAACTGACAGTTACCAAGCAGTGTTGACTTTATATAATTTATCTAGATGAAAAAAGATTACAATAAGAATAGATTGTAATTAAAAGGTATACATTCCCAAATCCCAGACCTGGCTGTTTGCATTTTACATTGTGATAAGATACTTGGGAAAGGTATGAATTCAACTATACTTCCTCCAGCTATGGATAAATAGTAGGACAGACTGGGCTCTTTAACCTTGGTTAGGCAACCAGTATAGGAGAAGGAAAACTCTGAATTCAAGCCTGTTAAACTCCACTTAAAAAATTGATCTTATGTCGCATCTTGCTCGTGTGGAGGGGTTGGTAAATATGTATATAGATTAAAAACATTTGTGGAGGGAGAAAAAAAAAAATCAAATTTATTTTTTAGCTTACATGCCAACTTAATTTTCTTTTCTTTTTTTTTTCAAGCAATGAATATATTAGAACAGGTGTCAACATTCCATTGTTGAGTGAGTGAGAGACTAATTGAACGAGAAGCAATTTTAACCTTAGGCTTTTTAAAAATAACTATGCATACCTAAAATTCTTTTTTTTTTCTTTTTTAAAGTCTCAATATAAAATTTCTAGAACAGTATTATAGATTATCGATTCTAAAGCACTGATTAGTATGTGTGCAGAAGGGTAGGTAAATATCTATAAATATGTATGTGGCATACATTTTTTAATTTTGTCACAGTCCCTGGATTATATTATTATTATTATTATTATTATTCAAAGCTTAATATATTGTTATAATGCTACTTATACCATGCTACAAATGAGAATTTGACAATACAAGCAGGTAAGAAGTCTCAATAGATGACACACTGACACTAATAAGTAAAGTCGTCAGGGTGGCCTAAAGTCGGTATCAGCCAATCAGTGAGGGAGTCTATCCCCTTTCCACTAGCACTAGACCAAGGAGATTGTTTTTGCGTTTGAGGTGGAGCGCCACACCTACCATCAGCTCCTCACTTTACCACACAGATCCCTGTGCTACTCATACGCTGAGTTGGTGAGGGCCAGTATTGAACCGGGAACCTTGTGGTTCCTAGTCAGACGCTCTATTGACTGAGCTAAGCTGGCCCTTTAGATCCTACCATAAGCTATAATTTAATAGATTATTTTCAAATTTGTATGATATTGATTTTTTTTAAATAAATGTATAAAAATATACTAATGTTTTATTCAAGCTATGCTAAACAAATGATATATTTAGTTTAGATCAAATAATAAAATCACATTGGCACGTAGATCGCAAACCATTTTATTTTGTCTCAGTTTAGTATTTACAATCTTGGACACTGCATTTAACTCTTTGCCTACTTTAAGCTGCTCACAGTGGCTTTCCCACCACTGTAATTCTACCGTAATCCGCTGTACAAAAACTGATGGTTAGTTTATTATGATCGAACAGAAGGGCTCAAATTACAATAATAATAGGACTTTATTTGAAAAGAATGAGTTTTGAGGTGAATAGATAGTGAACTTTGAAATCTCATCATATGGGTAAAAAAAAATACCAAGAAAATTTGGTACAGCCATGGGGGAAATTTAACTCTTAACCGACTGAGCTAACCCAGCTCTAAGTCCTAAAATAGTAACAGTTTCTTAGGCATAAAACAAGTTGATATTAAAGAAACTAATATTAACTACCCCCAAAAAAATATGCACCCTCTGTGTGCAAGTATTATAGTTTTAATGTAATAAAATATTATATTAAATCAGAAAATAAATAAGAACACATAAGAAGATTTGAAACAGATGAGGTAAATCAAATAGAACAGCTTAGACTGGTTACCTAGCTATGGTTAAAGAGCCCAGTCTGCCCTGCTATTTACCTATAGCTGGAGGTAGAATTGGATTCATACCTTTCCCAAGGGTATTAGTACTATGTGAAATGCAAATAGCATTGTCTAGGATTTGAACTCAGGTCAATGAGTCCATTGAGACTATATACTTGCTTGCAAATTATATGGGTTCATGTCTTCCTAACACCAATAATTGTGTGCAAATGAATAAAGAGGATTAGTTACTTTAAACTATATAATTGTATAAATTATTATTACGGGACAGATGGTATCAAGTATTCCTGTGTGCCAACAAATTATTATTGTTGGGACATTTAATAATGCCCTAACACCAATAATTGTACTATTTCTCTGACACATT
>CM042163.1:47907801-47942801 GCA_023376005.1 Doryteuthis pealeii
CCCTCTTCCTATCACTCCTACTGGTTAGCCAATATTTCTTTTCTAATAATAGCAAATGGTATAAACCTGATTCTGCCTTCTCTATCTTCTCCCTTTTGATTTGTTTACATTTCTTCATTGAGTCTGTCACCCCCCCCCCACTAGACACACACACACACACACAAATCTGATATGCCCAGTAGTAATAAACATACAGGTTTTCATGAACCAGCTATCACCTATTTACTTTCTTCATATTCCTAAATAATACTTTGAAAACACTTCAACTTCTATCCTCTTTTGTCACCATACCAACGGAATCATTTAGAAGTAGGTAAAGGGGATAATTACTCCACCCAACCCCCACGGACCAAAGAGGCACCCAGACAGCCTTTATACAAACTGATTGTTGGTATCCTTCCGTCTATTGAAGACGATGGCATAGTGTCCACTTTTTTTTTTTTTTTATCTGCAACTGCACAATTTTTGAATGGCAATCTCTGGTGCAGTGATTGCAAACAAACGGTGGTGATGCTTGCTGGAGATGCTGTTGTCTCTCCTTCCTTATGTACAACATCCTGTGTTTGTCTACCTTTCTCCATCCACAAAATGAAATATGTAGAAAAAAAAGTATTCCAAAAAGATGAATTTATTCTTGATGAAGAAGTAGATACCATCCAGATAGTCTTCATAATTCGAGTCCTGATGAAGGTTGCTAAAACCGATACTTTATAACATCAACTTCTCCATCAAGAATAAATTCATCTATTTTAGAATACTTTGTTTTTCTATTTTCTACACACCGTCGGATTTATTCCCTATCTTACTCCCAAAATGAAATATGTAGTAAAGGTTATTCTTTTAGTCAAATATAATAAAATCAAAAAATAAAATCAAACATTTTCTTTCAGAGCTTAACTTATATATTTTTTTGTTAATAAATAAATCTTTAATTCAGTTTTCTTTTTCTTTTTTTTCTAATCTCATTTTTTCTTTTAAACTCATAGATGGGACCCTAACAGGTACTACCACTCCAGGTTAGGGTGAACCTGGGAGTACTCCACACTCCCAAGAGCTCCAGAATTGGAACTTCACCATTAAATGCAGTTTAACATCATACCTAGTACACTGTAAAAGTTGTTGGGGTGGCCTAAAGTTGGTATCAGCCAGACAGTGAGGGAGTCTATCCCCTTTTCACTAGCGCTGTAGTTAAAGTTTATTTTTACAGTCAGTATAATGGAGAAAAATGAAATCAAACATTTTCTTTGGAACCTAACTTATATATTTTTTTTCTTTTAATAGATTAATTTCTATCTAATTTTAATTTTTTTTGTGTACTGAATTTAATTTCTATGTTGAGGCAACTTGAGGAGCCCCCTAACCAGAAGTGCCACCCCCACAGTGTCTAAATCTGGCTATGATTAGAATCAACTAAAACACCAGAGTAAAGCCACAAAAACAAACGAGCCACATAGATCTGTATAAAGGGGGGGGGTCTGGGAAGCAGGGTCTGAAAAGATATAAGGTACAAGAGAGCCACACCTAATCACCACCATCATCATCATCATTACTTTTTATCACCCCCCCCCCAAGCGACGCCCACTGTACTAGCACAACAGAGAGAAATGGAAATAGAGAAAATGACAATATTCAATGTGACTATTAGTCACTAAGGAGGTGCAGTGTTGCATAGCAGTTATCAACATTAAAAAAGGGAATTGGCAAACTGGGTTCAAGTTTCAACAAAGGCAGCCTGTTCCTTTTGCACTAATTCCCTTGGGGAAAAGGCATGAGTACCCTTATCCCTCTAACTATGGGTAGATAAAAGTAAAGTCAGCAGAGTGGCCTATTGTCGGTATCAGACAGACAGCAAACTGATTCTGCTAATACAATATATCTTTATCATAGTATGTATTTACCCAACCCCTCTGCACAAGCAGGATGTGACACAAGGTCAGTATTTTAAGCAGAGTTTAACAGGTTTTAATTTTTAGTTCTCCTTCTCCTAGATCAGTTGCCATACCAAGGTTAAAGAGCCCAGTTTGCCCTTGCATTTACCCATAATTGGAGAGAGAATAGTTGAATGCATACCTTTTTCCTAAATCAGGTCATGATACAATACATATTGTGATACACTTAAAAAAAAAACACTGCTAATACAATATATCTTTATCATAGTATATATTTACTAAACCCCTCTGCACAAGCAGGATGTGACACAAGGTCAGTATTTTAAGCAGAGTTTAACAGGTTTTAATTTTTAGTTCTCCTTCTCCTAGACCAGTTGCCATACCAAAGTTAAAGTGCATACACGTAATAGAAAAAACACAAACTGATTCTGTTAATACAATATATCTTTATCATAGTATGTATTTACCCAACCCCTCCACACGAGCAGGATGTTCTTCCAGGTCAATTTTTAAGTAGAGTTTAACAGGTCTTGATTCAGAGTTTGTTTTTTTTTCTCCTAGACCAGTTGTCATACTAAGGTTAAAGAGTCCTGTCTGCACTACTATTTATCCATAGCTGGAGGAAGTATAAAAGTAAAGTAAGTAAAGTTGGCAGAGTGGCCTATTGTCGGTATCAGCTGGACAGCAAGGGAGTCTATCCCCTTTTCACTAGTGCTAAACCAGGAAGATTGTTTTTGCATCCGAGGTAGAGTGCCACATCTACCGTTAGCTCCCTACATTACCGCACAGATCAGATTACTCAATATGTGCTACTCATATGCTGAGGTCTCGACCTCAGAAACTAGGGATTCTAAGGTGGGTGCTCTACCGACTGAGCTAAACCAATAATTGGATGCATTTCTTTCCCAAGAGTATTAGCACTATGTAAAATGCAAACAGCCTTAGCAAGGATTTGAACTTGGGTCTCCATGTCCATTTCCTGTGACAGTAACCATTACAGCATGAACACCATAGCTGATCCCAAGCTCAGTTGAGAAATGAAGAGAGTTGGATGCCAAGTTAGTACCCTGCTACATAGAAAATAATACAATTACTACATAAACATGAATAAATCTTCAAGGAATAAATTCAATATTGCTCAAATAATTTGTTTTTCTTTAAGCAGACAAACATTGCCCAATATGTCTTGTTGTATGGGAGAACCTAAAACTAGAACTATTAGTCACTAGTTACAGAAAAGAAATATTGTTTTAGGCACTCCAAGGCAGCTAGTAGGCCAACCACCTCAAAATTAAGATTGAAAAAAAAAAACTCCCATGATACTTCAGGAAAGAGAGAGAAAAAAAATAGGAAAAAAAAAAAAAAAAATAGAAAAGTAAAAAAAAAAAATAAATTAAAAATAAATTTAAAAAAAGGAGCGGATATGGAAACTGACCATGTGTTTAAAGAGGATCAGGTATTTGAAGGATGGAACTTAAAATTCTTTCAGAATTCCAAAGATTAGAATTCGGAACAGGAAACCCAGATTCTAAAAGAGAACATCAGAAATGACCTACATAAACACTTGTTGTATATACATACATACATACATATATATATTTATTAAACTTTGCTTAGTTTAGCACAAAGTCACATGAACACTTGTATATATTTTGTAGTTAGTTACTAGGTTCTTTTGTTTCTTTTCTTTTTGTATCTTATATTTTTAGTATGCTTTCACTGATATGACTGAAAAACTAATGGTGAAAAATTGTATAGGATAAATGAAAAAAATAAGTATATACATTAGTAAAATACTCATTGTGTGTGTGAGACGGTAACCCAGCCAAAATGACACATCATATATATATATATATATATATATATATATATACATATTTATTTATTTCTAAACTCTACCAGATAATTCAGTTTTCCAAAATAAATTTTTTTTTCAAACTGACACCAGGGGAAAAAATTTAAAAGAAAAGAAAAGACCAGCAAATCCGTACTTTCTGAAAATAGTCATCAGTACCATATGTAGTGGCCAAAAGAAAAAACACCAGAGCAGTTTTCTAAGTTATATATGTATAAAGTGCTCAATACATTTAGTAGAGCATATATATATATATGTATGTGTGTGTGTGTGTGTGTGTGTGTGTGTGTGTGTATAAACCTTAAATTATCAGAAATAAATTTATTTCGGCTACTTTTGCCTCTTCAAATCTGATTTCATAATCAACAAGAATTACATATTAGATCTATACCATACTCCATATAAGTAAAAATATGCACATACACTGATATTTATATGTATATATGCAAATTCTTTATATGTACATTTAAGTTTTCAAATTTTGTTGAATCCTATCACGGAAATACTTGATGCCATATATATGAATTTATATATGTATATATTAGTATAATTTTGTTACTAATTACTTAAAATGTGCTAAATTATAATTATCAAAAACAAGTTAAAGGCATTTACTTTAAAAACTATTTGCTGTTACTTTAAGTACAACTACTTATTCTCTAACACTAATATTGTGATACTCTCTATTCATAACTATACCAAACTACATTATTAATATCATGATTATATAGATAGATAGAAAGATAGAAAGAGAGAAATATCCAATAGACAGTTAAGTTGGGAAGGATTCTATTTGGAATAATCTATATCCTCCAAATATCTGCAATGCATGCCCATGCAGATGCAGACCTATAGATTTGTACAAGGATTATTTCAAGTCCCTAAGAGAGCCCAATGTATGATAATAAATTAATTATATACATAGCAATATTCACACTTCCAATAATAGAGAAAAACTCAACAGACCATCATTTGGTTATATATATATATATATATATATATATATATATACACTTTTGATAGTTTTTAGGGAAAACTCAAGAGAACAAAAACAAAAAAAGAAAGAAAACTGAAGGAGTTACAATTTTGACAGTTGGAAAAAGAAAAAAAAAATGAATGTGTCAAGATAATAAAAATTGGAAAGTGCTCAATATGTACTTGTAGAGCCGGTTTATAGAAACTGGATCAACGACAGAAATTGACTACCTAGCTTTCACCAAAAGGATCTTCAGGATAATTCTGACATATAACATTATATGTTATATACACTTGAAGTAATTACTTCTTTATGCCAGTTGAAATTCATTGAATATCATTATTGGAATAAAATGGGTTATGTTGGTTGAAACAAGATTTCATTTAAAGTGAAAGTGAAAGTTGAATGAACAATTTTAAATTCTTCACTGAAAAATCAACAAATTCATTTTTGGCTGTTTGATGTTGATTATAAAGGGCTTCTGGATCTTGCTGCACAAACAAAATTCATTCTGATACTGAAATCCTAAGACTTCATTTCATTCATATATCAAATGAATGCTTTCAATTCCTTTGAAATCAGTTTCAGATTCAATTTGCAGATGTAGATCAGTGGTTAGGAAAAGGGACATAAAAACAAGGCAATATGAGAATTTCCATTCTAAAACAAATAATTTATGGGAAGTAAGTGGCTGTACAGCTGCTGTTTTGTAGGGGTGCTCAGAGATGCCGATAGGTATGTGTCCTGCATCCATGACACATAAAAATCTAAAAGGATGAAGTAAAATCATATCCATGCATCCCAGAATTTTTCTTTTCCCACTCGCCATTTCAAGCTAACTGTAAATACATTTCAATAGTTTCTTAGAAATGAATTACACAGAATAGGTTACAAGGTAGGAGTTAAACAGCTTTAGTTGTTTCCCCAGATCATAAATAAAAACCCTACAATTTATTAAGAAAATTTAGTTGGGACCCATCAAATTTCCTGGGGACTCATTCAAAGCAAATATGTGTGTCCCAGGATGCACTAAATCAAAATGCTATCACAGCATCACTGGTGCTGCTTCCAGGATTTGTTCAAAACAGCACAGTATCCTTGTATTCTAGCACCCCAGCCAACAGGACACTTCTCACCTATGGATCCCTTTGATTCCTATCTTACTCTAGTGGACCCCCATAACCATTTGATGTTTGAAAATCCTATTGTATTTGTATAATTAAATATTTTTCACTTGCCTGGACCCAAAATAAGTTTGTGATCTGAGTAATTTTTTTAAAAATTTGTAAGGTCTTCTGTTATCAAACAAGCATTGTCGGTAAGACCGCCGCAGACAACCAGTTCTCCCAGCTAAGAACAGTAATTCGCCACCGAGAGAGACTGCTTTCGCTTTTATGCCTCCTCAATGGCCGAACCGCTCCAACAAACAAGGTGTGACCCAAGGCTTACCAAGAGTCACCAGTCAGAATCTGGAGGTTGTGAGTTCAATCTGTAGCCTCATGAGGCAATTCATTTTACCACCCACTACAGTTTATATGGTCTCTATGGTCCATATGGACCCAAGTTGAGAACCACTGTTCTAGATCATATAACTTCTGGGCTCTATGAAATAAATCCATTGATCTATTTGGCATGCTATATAAGGACGCATCATTTTAATCAACCATTATTGAAATTACCAGTTCACCAAGGTTAAAAAATTTTTTTTTTTTAATAAGTGAAATAGATCACTAATTAGGACTAAGCCTATTATAGTAGTGACCACCCCAAGCAGAGTTTAACAGGTTTGAATTCAGAGTTTTTTCTTCTCCTAGACAGGTTGCCTAACCAAGGTTAAAGAGCCCAATCTGCCCTACTATTTACCCATAGTTGGAGGAAGAGTAGTTGGATTCATACCTTTATATTAGTATATTAGTGCTATGTGAACTGTAGCTTTGTCCAGGATTTGAACTCGGGTCAACAAATCCTGGTTAAGCAGCAGTGAGCCTATTCAGTACTTAAATGGGTGACTACTTAATAATGGCAGCTACTGTAAGTAACCTTTGGTGGCTTGTGTCCCAGACAAAAAAGCAAAGCTTAGTGAATAAAAACCACTGTTTTGCCTAATTAACTCCCTTTAACTCTTCAAAAGGAAAAAAAAAAAGAAAGATAAAGCAGTTTTTGACTTGTGTTGACCAGATCTATACTAAGGTTATAAAGTGATAAACTCTTTGAAATAAACATCAAAGATATATTTCTAACAACACATTTCCTATGTTTATTTCACCCTTCAGGCTATTTCCACAGAAAGGAGCTCCTTACATTTCCACTGAACTTAGACCAACAACTAACAGTAGTGTTCAACCTTTTGCTTTGCTAACAAAGTGAAATTACAAATTGATTTTAAGAACTTAAAAATGTGAAACTAAGATTAAAATCTACATGAAACATGTAAAAATCGATGATAATTTAAAAATGAAAGGCTGGGAGCTTAAAAAAAATAAACACTTACTGTTAAACTTTGATGGGTTGGATTATTAGAAGACCGGAACTGTCTTCCTCTGGAACTAAATGCAGATGTGTAGTTGGATGTAAAACTTTTTTATATTCTTCTGGAGGTATAATTTTTATATATATGAATGGGAATCCAGCAACCAGATATTCCAGGCTTATTCTATATAAGTCATCAGATATCCAAATGGGTTTTATGGCATGTCAACCTTTTGATCTTTTTATGCTAAAGTCAGTTTAACAATTATGGTTTCCAATTATATATGGTACAAAAATGTATCTTCACAATTATTTTAAATAAGTGACCACTTCATACTTAGTTGGAATATCAATGTTTTTAGAGTCCATATATTAATGTAGTTCAAAATCAGTTTAAACAATATCTCTATTTAAACTATAGATGAGACTAACAAGTACCACCACTTAACAAAAGAGCAATAGACTTAGGAATGATGGTAATGAAGATGTAGTTCTGTGTCATACCCACAATCCAATATGAAACTATGTATGATATCCAATACTCACAAGTTAAAATGGAACAAGAACTCATACATACATATATTTTCATAACCTGCTGGTTGGATTTTATGGCATGTCAACCGTTGGGTTATTTTATGCCGAAGACATTTTGTTTTATTCATTCTTGATGGGTATTCAAAATTTTTTATTTAAACTTTTTTTTATTTTTTAAACACAAATTCTAAACTCATTTTTTAAATTTAACCCATAGATGGGATCCTAACAAGTACTACCATTCCAGGTCAGGGTGGACATGGGAGTAATGGCAATAAAGGAGTACTCCACATTTCCCAGAGTTTCAGAGTTGGAACTTCACCACCAGATGCAGTTTAACTTTTGTACTTTATCAATGATTTAACTAAGAGATAATTAAGTCATAATGTGTTTGTATATTCTTTAAACCAACAAATTTTAAGTCATCTTTTTTTTATAAGAGATTCTAATCTTAGTTTCACATTTGCTTGATTCTTATCATCAATTTGTATATTCCCTTTATCTGCAAAACAAAAAGGCAGGGCATTACTCTAAATTGCAGGTGTAGATCAATGGAAAATGTAAAGACCTGTAGGTTGCTGGGTGTGAGACTTCATAATATCAGATTGATATTAAAAAAGAAAGTTCAACTAGGAGAAGGAAAACTACTTTCAAATTAGAGTTAAATGTTGGTTGGTTGGTTGGTATGTTTGTTTTACAACAAACATTTTCAGGTCATTTAATGCTGAATCAAGTCCTCTGTCTATCTATACATATATAAAGGGCAGTTGGTGTGTATGTATGTATGTTCGGATGAAACTACGAAAATAAAACAATTAACAAGAAAGTAAATATATATACACATTAAATATCACTAGTTCTTGCTTTTTGTGCAAAAATTATGAAAATCTAATTCATATTCAAAGATATTTAAAAACTAAAACATACATAGAAATAGCATTGAAATTCTACTTAAAAATGTCCAGCATTTGTAAAACTCAAAAGTAAAAAAAAATCAATTCACCAGGGGTTTTTTTTTTGGAGCGGGGGGGGGGGGGGTCTTCTCTATCCTGTTGATATTGGATAACCACTTCTAGTTTTTGATAAACAAAGGACTCCGGTTGCTTACAGTACTAGAGTTAAAGGATTTAACCTACTTTACTACTACTACTACTACTACAACAATGTACTTTAATGACCTAATCTCATCGTGTAAATATTTACTCTGATCAACACATCAGTATTGGGTTGGCTAAAGAATTGGTTTTGTTTTTGTTGTTAGATAGCATCAATAGTGTTTAGTTTTAATTTCAAACAAAGTCCACTTTTATTTTGATTATATTGTGATAGCTGTAATATCAGCATGCATATAAAAAAATATATATCTATCAAAATTGACATTTTTGTTGATTGGTTGATGTTTAATGACATATCAACCCTTGGAGGTTATTTAATGCCAAATCTTTTTTTTCTTTCTTTATATATATGTAGAAATAAGAAGAAAAACAAAATATTCCAAAAGATAAATTTATTAGTAAATGGTGAAGTCAATGTTAAAACGTTTTGGTTTAATATAAAACCTTCATCAGGACATTAGGATGAGTATAGTGTTGTCTAAACAGTGTTGGGATTTTTTTGATAACACTATACTCATCCTAATATCCTGATGAAGGTTTTATAATTTAACTGAAATGTTTTAATGTTGAGTTCACCATATTTATCTTTTTTTATACTTTGTTTTTTCTACATACAGTCAGATTTATTTCCATTTTTTACTACACACACACACACACACACACACACACAGATATATATATATATATATATATATATATACACACACACACGGAAGCATATGGTGTAGTGATTATCATCATAGGAAATGGACTCGGTGACTTGAGTTCAAATCCTGAATGAGGCTGTTTGCCTTTCACATAGCGCTAATACCTTTGGGAAAAGTAAGCATCCAACTATGGGTAAATATTGGGCTCTTTAACCTTGGTTAAGTAACCAGTCAAAAATGAAAACTTACAATTCAAATCTGTTAAACTCCGCTTAAGAAATTGATGTGTGCAGAGGGGTTGGTAAATATATATATATATTAAGGGGCCAGTTTAGCTCAGTCGGTAGAGTACCTGCCTAGGAATCACAAGATTCACGGTTCGATACCGGTCCCCACTAATTAAATGCAGGAGTAGCACAGATTGGATAATCTGATCAGTGCAGTAAAGTGGGGAGCTGACGGTAGGTGTGGCGCTCCACCTCAGCAAAACCATCTCCTTGGCCTAGCACTAGCGAAAAGGGGATAGATTGCCTTGCTGTCTGGCTAATACTAACAATATGCCACTAGGCCAACAACTTTTTTATATATATATGATTTGTAAGCGCCAATTTCACTTAGCGCTAATACCCTTGGGAAAGGTATGAATCCTACTCTCCTTCCAGCTATGGGTAAATAGTAGGGCAGACTGGGCTCTTTAACATTGGTTAAAGCAATCGGTCTAGGAGAAAGAAAACCCTGAATTCAAACCTGTTAAACTCCGCTTAAGAAACTGACCTTGTGTCGCATCCTGCTCGTGCGGAGGGGTTGGTAAATATATATGATTTGTAAGTGAATAGTTTGTAGGTAAATATTTTTGTTTAAAAACGAATTGTAAAAGAGTGTGAGAAAAAAGGTTAGTAGACCAATTTTCTTTCACAAGTGTATGCTATGTAGATGTATTTTATATTCTTTTTTAATATATATATATATATATATATATATATATATATATATATATATATATATATCAGTTAGATTGAAGTTTCCAATTATGTTGTCACTTTCAATATACTTACTTTGCAGACATTTTTGTTTATTAGAATTATCATTAAAAGATGAAAGCAAACATTTCCAGTATATTATACTTTTGATATGTCAACTTAATGGACAAGGCACTGTAAAAGATTTTTTTTTAAATATCAAAAATGGTTTGCAAGAGTTTAATGCTGGAGATCTCTTGATGAATAATACTGCATGTCAGAAGACAGCTGTTGAGGTTGATAGCAATCAAATTGAGACAATGCTAACATGGAAGAGCTGACATATTCAATATCTAAATCAAGCTTTGAAAATCATTATCTTGAAATAGTGTGTGGTTTGCCTGCCAGATAATTGTTATGATTCTGGTGTTTATTTCCCCAGTTGGTAAATACCAAAAAGAGAGGAAAGAAGCCGCCACAGAAAAGAGAGTCAAAAGGAAGGAGAGACAACAGCACCCCCCAACACCTACAGAAAGCATCACCTTTTGTTTGCAATCACTGTACCAGAGACTGCCATTCAAAGATCGGTCTGTTTAGCCACTCATATAGCTGCAGGTAAACAACAACAAAAAAGAAGAAATGGACACTACACCATCATCTTAAATAGACGGAAGGTTGCCAACAAAGTATACCAAGTTTAGTTCTTTTGTGGCAGAAAGTCTGTAGTATTCCTTGAAAAGGCAGAAAAGGGTGTAGTTTCTGTAGATACTCTTTGTAGCAGAAAGTCTGTGGTATTACTTGAAATCCTAGGCAGAAAAGAAGTGAAGTTTCAGTAGATACTCCTTGTAACAGAAAGTCAGTAATATTCCTTGAAATCCTAAGTAGAAAAAAGTGTTGCTTCAGTAGATACTCCTTGTAGTAGAGAGTCCATTGTATTCCTTGAGATCTTCCTTGATTTCAGAAAGGACAAATACCAATGACCTTAAACGCATTCTGTATCGTTTATGATTGGATAATTTTTACTAGAAATGCATGGTGTGGAGATTGGAAAAGTTCATAAATATGAGTGGGAATTTTGTGTACATCATATATCTAGATAGCACGTGGTGTAATGGTTAAAGTCATGGGAAATGGACTCGTCGCCCCGAGTTCAAATCCTGGATGTGGTAATTGCATTTCACTTAGCAGTAATACCCTTGGGAAAGGTATGAATCCTACTCTCCCTCCAGCTATGGGTAAATAGCAGTGCAGACTGGGTTTTTTTAACCATGGCTAGGTAACCAGTCTACGAGAAGGAAAACTCTGAATTCAAAGCTGTTGAACTCCGCTTAAGAAATTGACTGTGTCTTATCCTGCTCATGCTGAGGAGTTGGTGTATATATATATATATATATATATATATATATATATATATATATCTAGATAGTCCAACAATTAAAAAAAAAAAGGCTTTATTTAAACTAGCAGGAACTGTGGATATACCACAATATGGTAATTTGAATATTACAACATTAGATATGTTTACTTAAGAGCTATAGCAAAATAGTTAAATATGTAAAAAGTTTGATAATCTCTGATAAAATTATTTTTTCTTTTTCTTCCCCCTATTTTTTCTAACTTTCTATTTCTTTCTTTCTTTTTTCTATTTTATTGAAGCAAACGATAAGTGCTATTGTTTCCAATCTTTCATATTTCTTTTTAGATTTGCTTTCTTTTTCCCTCTGCTGATGTGTAGCATATTCTTTTTCTTCCCTTTCTTTCGACACAATTACAATGATATGGTCCATTATTTATGGACCATATACTTCATGAAAGTTACAATATAACAAATTGAAATTATCATATTTACTATTAATGTTTACATTAAGAATCAGAAATTAAAATAAGTTATGATAAAATTACATAAAAAAAACAAAAAAACTGTTAAAAATACTTTAGAAAAATCTGTTTTACGGAGCTTCTAAAAACACGTCATACCTCTGTGAAGAAAACGCTCATTAGAAGAAACGCTTGTTTAGAAGAAAATTAGGTTTTTCTTTTTTAAAATTGTTAGATGTGTACTTATTAAAAACAATAGATAAGCAATGACAGGGTGTAATACATGTAGGTAAGTACTAGCATATTAATATATAGAAATTTAATTTTTTTCCAAATTGTGATAAAAATGGATATTTTACAACAATGTGAAACTGATCATAGAACAATCAAAATAAACCATGACTAACTGTACTAAAGGTTAATGTTCCTCAAAACAATCTGACTCATATATATATATATATATATATATATATAATATAATAAAATAAATATATAAAGGTTTCACATATCTATTTATTAGGTTACAAAGGAACATTCACGATCATATTGGTTTCATGCGATGCAATCATCAGGTGAAGATGTTTCAAATGCAAGGAAAATCGAAAATACTGCCTTTGGTATGCCATTCCAGCAAAAGCTGAAACAGTGACCATCTCACACACTATATATATATATATATATATATATATATATATATATATTACTTGGTAAAGAAAAAGGCTTAAAAATTAGCCATATTGCAAAATGGTTAATTATTAAGCCTTTTTCTTTACTAATTATATTACTCTGCTCAATGATATTGAACATTGCACTCTCAACTTGGACCTGAACAACTCTAACATTCCGCTGTTGGAAGAAAGGTCCAACTTAGAATCATCCTAGTACCAACTTACCTGGTATCCCATATATATATAAAGAAAGCAGGTGTTTTCATACCAAAATATTGGGCATACTGTATATATTATTATTATCATGTATATATCATCATCAGTAAAGATCTCCCTCTCAGCATTTTTTCATTAAATATGATTACACTGAAGGTACTGGTTCATGCTAGATCATTGAAGTTAAGCAGTGATGAGCCTGATCAATACTTAATTAAGAAACAGCATGTACTGTAAGTAACCTGTGTTCTTTGTTTATCAAAATGACTTGATTCAGTATTAAATCAGCCAGAATTGGTCGACATGCCATAAAACAAAATCAAACAACCAACTAACTTTGGATAAATAGATAGATATAGATTAGGAGAGAGAGAGAGAGATTGAATAGACTGACATAGATAGATTTTGGTCTCACTACATCATGTTTTTCATCCTTCTTCAGGTATTCAATTGGACACATGGCCTAGTGGATAAGGTAGTTAGGTTAAGACATTTCTAAGTGACAGTTATCTCTGGATCCCGAGTTCAATCCTGAGTAGAAGCAGTAACATAGAAAAATAATTAACACAACTCCTACCCCAGCTATGGTTACCGGAATGAGAACAGGATACCCCCGTGGATTAAATAAAGGGTTAGGTTCAAAGTTCCACGATGGCTCCCGATTACGACAAGAAAGTTTCCAAGTTCGAAAAGAAGGTTCCCGAGTCCGACAAGAAATACCTGAAGAAGGCCGGAGGGCATATCGTCCGAAACGTTGTACAAATAACAATGAAGATGGGGACAATAGTCTGAATAATACAGATAATACTATTCATCAAGCCTCATCTCAAACATTCAGAGAAATAGAATTAAAAGTCATCTACATAATGGATAAAATTAGTGAATCTGACCTTAATGAAGAAGAGTTTATGTTTGTAAAATAAGTGCATTTAACTTGAATATTACAAAAAGTAACAGATGGTAAGCCAAAGGTCATTAGAAATGGTTTTTATAGGCTAGTAAAAATAATAATAGAGTTTTTATTTTGCTTTTCTTTATAAACAATATATGAAGTCAATGATTTGTTGTTGTTTTTTTTTTTTTTACAGAATAAATCAAATAAACTTCCCACCGGAAATTAAGACACCTGAAGACAGTTGGTGATATGCTATCTAGGTCAAAAGATCTAACAGTTGGGTCAACATAACATACAGCCACATGTTAATTCATAAAAATAACATCTTTGTCAGATTATATATATATATATATATATATATATATATATATATATATATATATGATTAGGCAGCATTTCTTCTTTCAAACATATTTGGTTTAACAAGGCTGACATTTTTGTCTGCAAGGTACTTGGGAACAAATAATTTATAGCAAATACATCAGCCAATTCCAGCTTGATTTTATATCATATATTCGACAACTAGAAAGGATTATGAACAAAAATGCCTGCACAGTTCAACCATATATATATATATATTTGGTAAAGAAAAAGCTTAAAAATCGGTCATTTTGCGGTTATAGATCTATTTCTACCCACAGGTATCAGTGTACACCTATGAGTATCATCAGACCACTGACTTTATTGGATATATATATATATATATATATATATATATATATATATATATATATAAACACACACACACATATATATATATATATATATGCACACATATATACACGCACATACAAGCAAAGGGAGAATGAAAATAAGATATGGTAACTCAACTACAAAAAAAGAGTGAGATAGTTACAAATTATTGATGAAGGATATACCGAAAGTAAATTAACGCACACAGAGATCCAACTGGAGTTCATGTAGTAGCATTAAATCTTATTATAATGGAGATTGTGTGTTTTTCTGTCTGTAACCGAAACTATATTACTACTCAAGTCACAATTCCCTTTTATTATTATTTTTATTATTTACAACACATTCTCCATGATTTTATTTTATTTTAACCTCAATCATTAATAAAATTGTTTTACATTATTAATACTGTTAACCATATCTACGTACTAATAACATGCAATTGTATTTATATATACAACAAAATAACGGTTTACAGTGTGAACGGGAAGGCTAATTTGCATATTGATATGAAAAAATCGAATTTAATAAATATATGCTCAGTGTTATTGATTTCTAACTGTTTGGTTTTATTTTAATGAATATGAGCAAACATCTCTTCAATGAATCTTAAATTAAATCCATTAACAAGAAAAAATAACTTTCATTTTATTCTTTACTTCCTCTTTTAACTAAATACTTAAATTAGAAAAAATAACGATGAAAGACGAGAGTGATGGAAGAGTAAGTTTCAGTTGTTCTATTTTCGATTATACATCTGATCTGTTTCAAATCTTTTTATCTGCATTCTTATTTAGTTTCATTAGCCTTTCTAATTTAATACAATATTTTATTACATTAAAACTTAAATACTTGCACCCGGAGGGTGCATATATTTGCTAGTCTATATAATATACATATTTACCAACCCCTCTGTACAAGTAGAGTGTGACACAAGGTCAATTTCTTAAGCAGAGTTTAGCAGGTTTGAATTCAGAGTTTTCCTTCTAGATAGTTTGCCTAAACACAGTTAAAGAGTCTAATTTGTCCTCTGCTATTTACCCATAGCTTAAGGGAGTATAGTTGGACACAAACCTTTCCCAAGGGTATTATATAATATTACACATTCGGCTAGGAATCCCAAGGTTTCTGGTTCGATACTGGCCCTCACCAACTCAGCGTATGAGTAGCACAGGGATTTCTGCAGTAAAGTGAGGAGCTCATGGTAGATGTGGCGCCCCAGCTCAGACATTAAAATAATCTCCTTGGTCTAGCGCTATTGAAAAGGGGATAGACTCCCTCGCTGATTGGCTGACACCGACTTTAGGCCATTCCGACGACTTTACTTTACTTATATCCAAAGTTTAGGGATTTTTAGCAGAGAAAAAAACAAACTATTTTGACACATTTTTTCTCTACCATGTTTTTCAAAGATGTCCGCTTGCAGTAGGCTGGGTTAGAAGGGGCAACCAAAGTTTGTACTTTATTTGGTTTATGTATACTATTCAGATTCCATAATTTATGTATTAACTTGCATTATTACTATAGCATTATGTATTAACTTGCATTATACTATAGCATTATGTATTAACTTGCATTATTACTATAGTATTAACTTGCATTATTACTATATTATGTATTAACTGCATTATTACTATAGCATTATGTATTAACTTGCATTATTACTATAGCATTATGTATTAACTTGCATTATTACTATAGCATTATGTATTAACTTGCATTATTACTATAGTATTATGTATTAACTTGCATTATACATTATGAGTTTAATTCATTCAGCTTACAACACCCCCGCCAAAAAAATAATAAAAATAAACTATTTTTTTTTTGTTACATTTTTTTTTTTCAAATAAGAAAAATAGCACTGTATTGTATAAAAGCATAAAATAGAATGTAATGCGTCTTGCGCTGTAATATGTTTTCATATTTATTATTATAAATAATATTTTTCTTTGGTGTAATAGATTTGGAAACTTAAATGTGTTTAGTGAACTTATTAACATAAGTGTATCTGATGCTCTCTCTTATCTCAAATTTTAGCTCTCAATTGTTTTGAGAGCTAAAAATTTTTGAAAAAAAAAAAAAAAAAAAAAAAAAAAAAAAAAAAAAATCGACTGAGTGACAGTTTGTAACTCAGAAAAGGTGTAAGTTTGGGCACTCTTAGGTCAAGGTACTACAGTATACAGATTAATTTTTTTATAAATAATATTTTTATTTGAGGTAATAGATTTGGAAACTTAAATGTTTTTAGTGAACTTATTAACATAAGTGTATCTGATGCTCTCTCTCATCTCAAATTTTAGCTCTCAACACAAAGCAAAAAATTGACCAAGTGACAGCTTGTAACTCAGAAAACGCCCAAGTTGGGCACTCATAAGTCAAGATACCACTATATATATATATATATATATATATATATATATATTATATATATAGATAGATAGATAGATAGATACACACATATACACAAGCCATAGTACTTGCATTTTGCTATAACACGTTTTTTGTTGTGTTTTTTTTTGTTTTTTGTTTTTTTTTCAATATTTCAATTTACAATCATAAAAAAAGGAAAAAAGAAAAAAAAGGAAAAAAGAAAAAAAAAAAAGAAAAAAAAAAAGAGACTGACTGGTTTCAGTTTCAGATTGTTGTATACAAATATCCACACCCATGATAGAATCTAACTGATGCCATAGGAAAATGAAAACCATTAACATATTTGTGTGTGTGTGTGTGTGTGTGTGTGTGTGCGTGTGTGTGCGTGTGTGTGCACGCGTGTGTGTGGTAGGTGTTTGTTTTCATTATAGTCATCACAAAACAATTTGGTCTTAATTTCTCATTTTTGTGTATATTTACTTACTTACACGTATATTTCAAAGTCAATGAAAAAGCCTAAACATTAATGTACATTGCAAATTGCACCACCATCATTGAAACTTAAAAGTAAAATAACTTATTGACTTTCTTATAAAAGATATACACAAAATTATTGCTTGTCTATATGAAAATAAAACAATAAAATTACAAACGGATAACACAGGACAGTTATTAATTAAAACCTGCTTTTTAAAAGCATTAAACAAATTAGATATTGCATAAATTTGTACATATGATATACATTACATGTTGATCATAATTTAACCTGATATAGGCAATTTTAGTGTTAGCATGATTATGGAAACATGTACAAAAATTTGTGAGTGGATATATATATATATATATTATATAAATAGATAGAAAGTGAGTAATAGTATACGGTCATCAATAGCTCACTTGGTGAGTTAGTGGGGGACCATGTTTTTTGCTGTATCATTAGTAAATTGCTCAATGTCAGTGATATATATATATATATATATATATATTACATGGAATTTTTATGACCCAGGGTTTCATGCACTGGTGCATTCATCAGACAGAATGGACCACTGCATAAAACCCAGAGTCACAAATTTCAAATTATATATATATAATATAGAATGAATAGAGAATGAATGAGAAGAGTATTGGCATATAAAGGTGCTCAATGCTAAAATAGCAGAGCAGGTTTACAATCTGATATTATATATTTAATATCACGTTACTAATGTGTCATGCTTACTGCAATCATCAGATGAGACAGTAAAATGTTAAAATTTAAAAAAAAAAACAGTGTACAGCAGTATATTTATTAAGCTAATGATAAAATATCTTTATTTTACACAAACACACATACAATTATTATAATAAGGATAGCTGAAAGTGAAATTAAAAAACTATTGAAAAGATATTTTTTTAAATAGATAGATAGATACAACTTTCAATAATGAAGCAAACTCTTTTATAATGTAGAAGCCCAAACCAGTCTCAAAAAATAAATAAAAAATAGGATAAATGAAAATAATAAATGTAATAGTTTTGAATAAATAGAAAAAGGTCTGCTTGGTGGATTGGATAGTCTCATATTTTCCTCTAGCACTGGTGGTTCATATTTGAATCCAGGTAAAACCCATGGTTTTAAATGCCAATCTGCAAGGCAGAATGCCTTTCCCACTCAAATAATTAGACACTCCCCCACACCCGACCCCAGCCCAATCTTCCTCTTCCCATTTCCCTTCTGTGTAATATTAAACTTGGTAAATAGGAAACAAACTATGACAGCAGTCAGTTGTACTAAAGATGAAGAAGAAAAATTGTGGAATGAAAACAAGTTTTAAGTTACTTTATTTACGAGGGTCTTGTTTTTGTTGTTACTCATTTAATGGAAATCTCCAAATCAAACATTAAATCTATTACACTTTAGGTGTCCTATCATGGTGTAATTGTTAGCAAGCTAGTCTCACAGATCTATTAAGACTACTAGCAAATATATGCACCCTCCGGGTGCTAGTATTTAAGTTTTAATATAATAAAATATATTAAATTAGAAAGGCTGATGAAACTGAATAAGAATGCAGATAAAAAGATTTTGAACAGAGGGGGTATGATTGAAAAATAGAACAACTTTGAAACTAACTCTTCCATCATTTTACATTACTCCCGTCTGTCTTTGTTAAATTTTCCTAATTTAACTATTTAGTTAAGATAGAAAGTAAAGAATAATAGTACAGTTATTTCTTCTTGTTAATGGATTTCTTTTAAGATTTATTCCTGAGATTTTTGCTCATATTCAATAAGATAAAACCAAACAATTAGAAATCAATAATACTAAGCACATAT
The DNA here is from genome assembly GCA_023376005.1 of Doryteuthis pealeii. Classification (NCBI taxonomy): domain Eukaryota; kingdom Metazoa; phylum Mollusca; class Cephalopoda; order Myopsida; family Loliginidae; genus Doryteuthis; species Doryteuthis pealeii. The sequence goes on from CM042163.1 coordinate 47,927,228, forward strand.
TTATTAAAATCAAATTTTTAATATCAAAATGCAAATTTGCCTTACCATTCACACTGTAATCCGCTATTTTATTGTATATATAAATACAATTGCATGTTATTAGTATGTAGATATGGTCGACAGTCTTAATGATGTAAAACAATTTTATTAATAATTGGGTTTTAAATAAAAAATAAAATCATGGAGAATGTGATGTAAATAACAAAGGGAATTGTGATTTGTATAGTAATATAGTTTTGGTTACAGACAGAAAAACTCACAATCTCCATTATAATAAGATGTGTTAATCTGGTCTGGCAGGATGTCAGGAAAATATTTTTTAAGACGTCCTATCATGGTGTAATTGTTAGCAAGCTAGTCTCACAGATCTATTAAGACTATGTGTTAATCTGGCCTGGCAGGATGTCAGGAAAATAATTTTTAAGACGTCCTATCATGGTGTAATTGTTAGCAAGCTAGTCTCACAGATCTATTAAGACTATGTGTTAATCTGGCCTGGCAGGATGTCAGGAAAATAATTTTTAAGACTTCTAGTTGTGGTGTAATTGTTAGCAAGCTAGTCTCACAGATCTATTAAGACTATGTGTTAATCTGGCCTGGCAGGATGTCAGGAAAATATTTTTTAAGACGTCCTATCATGGTGTAATTGTTAGCAAGCTAGTCTCACAGATCTATTAAGACTGTGTTAATCTGGTCTGGCAGGATGTCAGGAAAATATTTTTTTAAGACGTCCCATCATGGTGTAAGGGTTAGCAGGTTAGTCTTGCAGATCAATTAATACCAAATAGTTAGTTTGATTCTCACTGGATGCCCCGTAAAAAAAGACATTGTGTTAATCTGGCTTGGTGGGACCTCAGGAAAATAATTTTTAGGGATTCTGTCATGGTGCAGTGGTTAGCAAGCTAGTCTCGCAGATTCATTATTACTGAATAGCGAGTTTGATCCTCGCTAGATGCCTCATAAAAAAATCACCATGTAAAAAAGATTATGTATTAATCCGTTCTGTGGGAGGTCAGAAAAATAATTTCTTTAGACAATCTGGCATGGTGTAATTGTTAGCTATTGAAGTCAGTTAGTCTACTGTTGGTTTGAATAACAGCAACTAGCTAAGCACAACTGAAGCCAGTGTCCAAGACAGTTGGTATTTATAGAAATCAAGAATGATCCATTCATGCATTTGGGTGATTCCATTCCTTGAGGGCTGCTTGGTTTCAATGATATTGTGGAGTTTTATAAATACCCTGTCATTCTGCAATAGAATTGCAACAAGACGGGTTTGTATTGAGTTACAACTGCTTGTTGCCATGTCTTACCAATTCGACAGTAATTGGAACTTAGTTTGATTATTCTTCAAGCTAGTCTTGCAGATCCATTATTACCAAACAGCAAGTTCGATCCTCACTGGATGCACCATATAAAAATCCCCACATTAAAAAAAAAAAAAAAGACCTTGTGTTAATCCAGCCTGGTGAGAGGTCAGCAAAATAATTTTCTTTTTTTAAAAATCTGTTTCACTTTTGTTATTTGTTCCACAACTTTCCTAAATAACCATTACTCCACAAACACCTCCACATCATTACTACTAGTGAGTTCAATCATTAGTGGGTGCTCTTTTTAGTGTCTGGGGTGCAGCACACATCTACCATCAGCTCCCCACTTTATCACGCAGATCCAAGCTATGCTACTCATATGCTAAGTTGGCAAGGGACAGTATCAAACCCAGAAACTTGCAATTCCTAGACGGGTACTCTATCAACTGAGCTAAACCGTCACCTAATTATTTTAGTATTTAAACACTTGAATGGGGATTAAATACTGAAAATGAACAATTCCCATCTGAATAAGATAATATGATTTTTAACCAGCAGTAATTGGTATTAGAAAAGGAACCTTTCAAAAAGGGTTTAATTCCCACTGCAAATAGATATATTATATTAGCTACTTATAATGTCATCAGTGATTCTAAATAACATCCAAATGTGTATTGTGGTATTGTGGGGGAGGGTCACTCTTGAAGGTTGTCAAAGAAAGGTTGAGGAAACAAAGAGACTGTCATTTGATATCGGTGACAAAGAACACACAAATGGCATTACCAAAATAAATTTAAAAAAATGTAAAAAACATTTTATTTTTCTGAATTTTTGAGATGAAGCTTGACAAAAATTATTAAGCAACAAAGCCTGACCTTTCATTAGATCTTATACCGCACAAAATTTATTGATTCACATCAGGACAAACACCCAACTTTCCCCTGGTCTTTAATGCTGGGGTTAAATATCTATTCATCTCGGTCAGCTGTTTTCTTTGGGCAGGAGGAGAATATGAGGTGAGCATGGACCTCATGACACAAGACATGAAGACTAGATCTATTTTTTAGCCTTGCATATACACAAGGAGGTGCATGGTGTAATGATTACTGTCAAGGCTTGATGAAATTTGTATTTTTTGCATTTTTCACACTGTATCCATTTTATTGTTGACTATATATTATTATGGACTATTTTCAATGCATGGGGGTTCACACACACAATGAACACCCACACACACACACACACAGAGACAAACCTAGACTGCCTATACATACCATGTGAAATGCAACAGCAGGAATTGAACTCGAATCGACGAGTCAAGACTGCTACATACATACACACACACACACACTAGACAAAACGTGATCCATTGGGTCACCCTCTAAGCTCTGGGTAATAATTGAAATTAGTGAAAAGTGAGTTAGCAAAGCAAATAAAAAATTTTTTTAAATAAATACAGCCGCACGAAACATTAAAATCCTTTTGTAAGCATTCTAAGAAAGGAAATGTTTGACCTCATTTAAACTAGGGGTTGCTGGTTGTGAAATTTAATAGAAACACATTTCAAATTCCCCCGTCTCTCTCCAGAGAAACTAACATTATATAACAAGGAGGTGGTCAAGAGATACATAGAGGGGAAGAAATTGATAGACAGAGTAAAATAAGAGATTGGTCGGTTTTTGACTTAATTGCAAATTACAACTAATTAGAACCAATTAAAACAGAATTTTCTTCAAACATAATTCAATCCTAAAAGTAAGGAATCATTTAGTATAATTTTCGTGTCATTAAACTAAACAGTAAAAAAGCCTTTAGTAAGCAAAAGCTGATTAACTCAGCTTTAGTATTATATATATATATATATATATATATATATATATATATATATGTCAACAATCAAATTGATGGGTGTACAAATAAGTTCATCATTATATATAACACAGGATTCCTAGGAGTATGAATGTATACAAACAACAATTAATAATTTACCATATGCTTTATCACACTTTAAACCTAACACATTGCCTTCATGATAACTTGAGCATTTTACAACCTCAACCCCCCCACACACCACACACACAATTAAGCCTTCATAATTATTTGAGTATTTATCCCCATCTTTTTTTTAAATTTCCCCTAAATAAATAAGATAGTGAAATGGAATGAAATGAAAATTTTAAAAAATGTTTAAAAAAAAAATGTACATTGAACTGGAAACGACAATATCAACTGCATTCTAAGATAAAAGCATATGGTAAAAGAAAATGGGAAATGGACTCGTCGCCTCGAGTTCAAATCCTGGACGGGGTAATTGCATTTCACTTAGCACTAATACTCTTGGGAAAGGTATGAATCCTACTCTCCCTCCAGCTATGGGCAAATAGTAGGGCAGACTGGGCTCTTTAACCTTGGTTAGGCAACCGGTCTAGGAGAAGGAAAACTCTGAATTCAAACCTGTTAAACTCTGCTTAAGAAATTGACCTTGTGTCGCATCCTGCTCGTGCGGAGGGGTTGGTAAATATATATACCCATAGCTGGAGGGAGGGTAGTTAGATTCATACCTTTCCCAATTTGGAAGCAGCATCCGTTGTTTGCATATAAGGTAATATTTGGTTGAAACAATTTTAATACAAGAAAAAAATCATTTCAAAGAGATTATCCGCATCATTTGATCCATATTTCAAACGAACATCCTCATCCTTGTAGTCTACGTATTTTGGCTGGTGTGCTCTCCAGCTTTCCTCAAGTGAATTCAGAGTTTTCCTTCTCCTAGACTGGTTGTCTAATCATGGTTTAAGAGCCCAGTCTGCCCTATTGTTTACCCATAGTTGGAGGGAGAGTAGTTAGATTCATAACTTTCCCAAGCGTATTAGCGCTATGTGAACTGTAGCTCCATCCAGGATTTGAACTTTGGTCGACGAGTGCATTTCCTACAACTCTATCCATACACCTCCAGCTTCTGATTCTGAATATTTTGTTAGATAAGATCTACAAAGGAAAACATGTCATGTATTGCTGATTAATGCTTATAGATAACATCCCAATATCACAAATATAATCCAATTTTTAAAGTGCTTATTTCTATCAAAACAGGAAATTCTTAGATGCACTAATTTACATCAAGATTAGGTTTTTACTTATGCACAACACTTATATATTAGATAAACTATTATAAGACTTCTTATAAGAGCATGTTTTACTTATATATATGTAAGAGCATTTTTTATTATATATATATGTAAGAGCATTTTTTGCTTATATATACATACATTATATATATGTAAGAGCATTTTTTGATTATATATACATATATTATATATATATATGTAAGAGCATTTGTTGCTTATATATATACATACATTATATATATGTAAGAGCATTTGTTGCTTATATATACATACATTATATATATGTAAGAGCATTTGTTGCTTATATATACATACATTATATATATGTAAGAGCATATATATACATACATTATATATATGTAAGAGCATTTGTTGCTTATATATACATACATTATATATATATATATATGTAAGAGCATTTGTTGCTTATATATACATACATTATATATATATATATATGTAAGAGCATTTGTTGCTTATATATACATACATTATATATATATATATATGTAAGAGCATTTGTTGCTTATATATACATACATTATATATATATATATATGTAAGAGCATTTGTTGCTTATATATACATACATTATATATATATATATATGTAAGAGCATTTGTTGCTTATATATACATACATTATTAAGAGCATTTGTTGCTTATATATATACATTATATATATTATATATGTAAGAGCATTTGTTGCTTATATATACATACATTATATATATATATATATATATGTAAGAGCATTTGTTGCTTATATATACATACATTATATATATATATATATGTAAGAGCATTTGTTGCTTATATATACATACATTATATATATATATATATATATATATATATATATATATATATGAAAGAGCATTTTTTGCTTATATATACATGTGTGTGTGTGTGTGTGTGTGTGTGTAAAAGCATTTCTTGCTTATATATACATCCATTATAGATATATACAAGAGCATTTTTTGCTTATATATATATGAATGAGAGTTTTATAATTTGCATGAAGCATCATGTGTATAGTTTGTTTTGAACGCTATCACAATGTGAATGTAAAGAAAGATGAGATAACAAGGATGTTGTTCATTTACCTGTGATTTATAGTTTTCTTAATATTTCAGGATGAAATATCCCTTTGTCAGAAGACTAAACATCTATAAAATATATGTATATATGTATATATTGTATAGATGTTTTATATATAAGTTAATGTATAGCTAGATGAATTATATTAACACCTGAATAGACAAGTCAAATATGTATATAATTTATTGTTATGATTTCACACCAGCATAAGCTGATGGTCTTTCACTGGAGTCGGAGTGACAGCAAGTCCTGCTAGTTATTATTATTATCTATTAATAATGGAGATTCGCTTCCGGTTTTTGACTGTAACAAAAATTACGTCACTGCTTACGTCACATTACCCAAAATCGTCATAACATAGAATAAATACACTCAAAATTTGAACATGCAAAATTAGAAAGTCCTCATTGTTTTTTAAAACGAGTTTTAATAAATACATGACTGGTATTATATATCTATATATAGTTTGTTTTATTTCAATACATATTTAAAGTTTACATTTCAAATTGTTTTATTTTTTAATCCTTTAATGAATTTGATGATTTTACTTACTTAGGGTACAAACTCGCCGACATTGAATTTTTTACTCCTACCCATCAGGCAATATGTTTCAAAAATCTATTTTTACATCGCCCGGAGGGTGTTTTTTATTTTGTACTAGTTATTATTATTATTCTATATGTCTCCACATACTGTTGGATTAATTTCCTTATTTTACTCCCAATTGCTCTTAAGTAAACATATCAAATTATCATACTGTTGTATATCCACAGGTCCTGCTAGTTATTATTATTATTAAGGTGCCGTTATAGTATGTGGCCTACCTTTTTGATTCTGTTATAGTATGTGCCCTACCTGGTTTGAATGTGGCCTACCTCAGTAAGAGTATATCTATAGATATAAGTAGTAGGCAATTTATTGAAATTAACTATTTTTCACATATATTCAATTTCAAGAAATGCAATTCAGTCATAAGCTGTGTATAGTAATTACGAATAATTAAAAAATAATTTATCCATAATTTACATGAATCAGAGATCTATTTAATTCTAAAATATTCTAAAATAGGTTTGGGTTAGTGTTAGCAGTTATTATTATAATCTTATAAAATGCTTTTTATGGTAGGCCACATACTATAAGAGAGACATGATTTCGTAGGCCACATTCAAAAGGTAGACCACATACTATAATGGTACCATTATTAATAATATTATTTATCAGGCTTTTTCTCAGTCATTGAAAAACCCATATTAATTCAAAAGCTATAAAATGAAATTTCCTTTTCCTTCCTTTTTTCAAATTCAATCAACTTTACATTTTATTCCAGTGGAAAATCCATAAAATGTCACAGGATCGGATTTTCCTCTGGTGACAAAAAGCCACTTGCATTTAAGATGAAGAAAAAGAAATCTTTTTTTTTTTTTCTTTTTCAAGTTGCCTGGCAGCTCTGATAGACTTATCATTTGGTTGCCAATGGCAACAAGTGTCCCACATTCCTAATACTTTACTTATCACCATATTTTGTTCAAAAAGAAAAAGAAAAAAAAAAAAAAAAAATTTTCTTCAATGAAATATCAATATCCAACATTTTCATATTTTCACTTATATCAAGCAGAAGATTATTATTTTGCAAGTTTGTTGTTTTTATTTTTTTTTTAAGACAAATGTAGCAAATTAAGCTAGTTTTTTTGTTTTTTTTATAGATGTGAATATAGAAAAATACAGTCTGTATGACATTTCTGCCTAGGATTTAAAAAAAAAAAATTAAATATTCGAAAGGCCAACTCAAATTTGACAAAAGATTATTTGCATTTTTTTACTTTTAAAGACAAATTTGGCAAAAGGTTTCTAGTTTTTTTCTTTATTGCTTTTTAATGGGGCCAGTTTAGCTCAGTCGTTAGAGCATCAACCTAAGAATCACAAGATTCCAGGTTCAATACCAGTCCTTGCCAACTCAGCACATAAGTAACACATCTTGGGTAATCTGATTTGGGTAATCTGATCTGTGCAATAAAGCATCTTAGAGCTGACGGTAGATGTGACACTCTACCTCAGAAAAAAACTGTGGTTGGTTGGTTGATTAGTATATGGATTTTACAACATGTCAACCCTTATTGGGTTATTTTTTGCCGAAGACATTTTATTCTATTCATGCTTGATGGTTATTCGAAAAATCTTTTTAAAATTTTTAACTCATTTTTTTAAACAAATTTTTCTATTCTATTATGGGACCATAATAAGTATTACCACTCTGGGTCAGAGTGGACTTGGGAGTAATTGCAATGAATTCCCCAATTTTGAAACTGTAATGTATACCATGTGGTGAAAGTTGCCAATTAACATAAAGAATTACCACACAAAAGATTTTTCTTCAAAACTTTGCCTTCGTTTGAGGAAATCGATTTCAATCTTTTAAAATGTCATCACTGTTAAAACTTAATTAATGAGGTAAAAAGCAGTATATCAGAGGTCTTGGTGGTGATGGGGGGATATTTTCAATTTGAATTCTAGTTATTTTATTCGTTTTGTTTAAAATGACAATATTTTCTGTTTTAAACATTGAAATTTCTAAATTTTCTAACCAATTTCTGGGCCAAATGTTATGAAAACAAGGATTTTCAGTGCATTTTAAGCATACGATCTTTGATGCTATTTCTTCGAACAGAAGTGCAAGTGAGAGATCTAGTTTTTGGTATCAGTATTCATTATACCAATACACAACTTTTGCTGTTTGAGAGAATTTGATATTTTTTTAATTTAAAAAATCGACCTACCCTACAAGGCTGTTTTGCTCAAAACCAATGTTGAATTGGGGCATAACTCTTCTACAGCATGTTCATAAAGTCTTGCAGCAGTTTTAAAATATAGAATTTGATAACTCATAGTATGAATGCACAAGACACAGAAAACTTTTGGGAATACATTTTCTTCTGATCTTCAAAGCATTGATAAAATAGTGATAGATATAAATCTTTTATAATCATATAGGGGAATGCATTATTAATCATAAAGGGACGTATGGGTTAGATTTAGATAATCTCTTCATAAGTGTTAACAATAAGCAACTAGGATTCTCTTGAGAGCAGCAACCAAACCCCAAGAGATTGTTAGGGGGGGAAAAGGAAAAAAGGGGAAAAAAGGAAAAAAGAAAAAAGAGAAAAAAAGAAAAAAAAGAAAGAGAAAAAAGAAAAAGAATAAGAAAAAAAAGAAGAAAAAAGAAAAGAAAAAAAGAGAAAGAAAGAAAGAAAAAAGAAAGAAAGAAAGAAAGAAAAAAGAGAAAGAAAGAAAGAAAAAGAGAAAGAAAGAAAAAAAGAAAAGAAAAAAAAGAAAAAAAGAAAGAAGAAAAGAAAGAAAGAAAGAAAGAAGAAAGAAGAAAAGAAAAGAAGAAAAGAAAAAAAAGAAAGAAAGAAAGAAAGAAAGAAAGAAAAGAAAGAAAGAAAAAAGAGTAAAGAAAGAAAAAGAAAGAAAGAAAAAGAAAGAAAGAAAGAAAGAAGAAAAAGAAGAAAAGAAGAAAAAAGAAAAGAAAGAAGAAAGAAAGAAAGAAAGAAAGAAAAAAAAAAAGAAAGAAAGAAAAAAAGAAAGAAAAAGAAAGAAAGAAAGAAAAGAAAGAAAGAAAGAAAGAAAGAAGAAAGAAAAAAAAGAAAGAAAGAAAGAAAAAAAAGAAAGAAAGAAAGAAAGAAAGAAAAAAAAGAAAAAAAAGAAAGAAAGAAAGAAAAGAAAAAAAAAGAAAGAAGAAAGAAAAAATAAAGAAAGAAAGAAAGAAAAAAAAGAAAGAAAGAAAAAAAAAAAGAAAGAAAGAAAAAGAAAGAAAGAAAAAAGAAAGAAAGAAAGAAAAAAAAAGAAAGAAAGAAAGAAAAAAAAAGAAAAAGAAAAAAGAAAGAAAGAAAAAGAAAGAAGAAAGAAAAAGAAAGAAAGAAAAAAGAAAGAAAGAAAAACGAAAAAAAAAAAAAAAACATATTTTGGAACATGAGTAATGTAACAAAAATGACTATTTTCTTTAGTTCTGATAAAACAAATATTACCATTATAGAGAGTGTAAGAATTAAAAGAAAGATTGACATTTTCTCTGCATTTGCTACCAATCATACAAATCCTAAGATAAACAAGAGCAAGAATTATAGAAAGTGTGATTGTTAGCAAACAAAAATTATCAAGCAAACAAGCCTGACCTTTCATTGCCTCTTATACCACACAAAATTTATTGATTCACATCTGGACAAACACCCAACTTTCCCTGGTCTTCAATGCTGGGGTTAAATATCTATTCATCACTGTCAGCTCTTTTCTTCAGACAGGAAGAAAATTTAAGGCTAGCATGGACCTCATGACACAAGACATTGAGACCAAATCTATTTTTTGGACTTGCTAATCTCTCAAATCCATTATGAATTAATCGGGAGTTCAATCCTCGTTGGATGCCACATAAAAAATATCTTCTCTTAATCTGATCTGGTGGGATGTCATGTAAATAATTAAATATATATATATATATATATATATATATATATATATATATATATATATATATAGATATAGATAGATAGATAGATAGATAGAGAGAGAGAGATATATAGAGATATAGATAAAAGGATATGAAAACACACAATGCTGTTAAATTGAAAATATTTTATATCATATTCATAGGTAATATTGAACAATATTTCAATTTATAAAAATCATCTTCAGAGCTTGTTTTTACACTGGACTCATCGAGAGAGAAGCAGAAAATAATTTGAATTCAAAACGAAAATAACAAAGGTTACTAAATGAAAAATAACCCAACAGAGGTTGGAAATGAAACGGAATCTTTATAACATTAAAAAAATACAATGCTCACCAGCGGCATGTGAAGAAGGTAAACCACGGCTAGTGGTATAAGACTACTCAGTCAGTATAATACTTCCATATTCATGAGGATTGGGACATACCCATTAATTTCTATAGGTAGGGTATATAATAGCTACCCATGTGTAGAGTTGGTGAGGGTCATTATCAAACCTGAAACCTTGTAGTTCCAAGGAGGATGCTCTACCAACTGAGCTAATCAAGTTAAATATTCCTAAATAGAATAGACTATTTCTACAATGGTTAATATTGCTTTCATTTTCCATTATTAATTAATCATGCGTTCAATCCTCACTGGATGCCACCTAAAAAATACCATCTCTTAATCTGGTCTGGTGGGAGGTCAGGTAAATAATTCAAAAAGTTTTTTTATTACACATAAACACATGAACCTTTTTTAAACTTATGTGTTTTTGGTTGTTTTGTTGTTTTTTTGGAGGGTTTTTTTGTTTAATGGCATATCAACCTTTGTGAGTCATTTAATACCAAAACCATCCTCGTAGAAGATGTGGTTCCGAGGCAGATGCTCTACCGACTGAGCTAAATGTTCCTAAATAGAATAGAATATTTCTACAATGGTTAATATTGCTTTCTTTTTTATTTCTTTATTTAAAAAGCAAAAAAATAAAGCATATGTTCTATCAATTCCAACTGAATAACAAGAAACTGAAATATCTGATCTGCTATATATGAACAGGAAAAAAAAATATAACCTACAGAAATTGCTTTTTCCAATATAAAAAATAAATAAATTAATACTATATTCTGTAGAGTTTCAACAAATTACACAAGTAATTGGGAAATTATTCTCTTGGTATTTTATTTCAGAATAGAATGTCAATTACCACAGCCAAGAGGGAATAAAAAAAATATTGCATAAGAAAAAGACAAAACGAAAATGAATTATAGTTGGCTTAAAAATAAAAATAAAAATCAATGATTAGTAATTTTATAGAATTACTTAACTTTACATATTTTTCATATTGATTCTGTTTGTTATTTTCTTTCATTTTTTTTTTTTTTTTTTTTTTAGATTTAGTAGAATTATGTTTCCCTTTGTATATATATACATATATACTTGTTTAATGAACGGCAACAAAATGCTGTTTTTATCATATAGTGCATGTAATGAACAACTCCTAACTTTGGGCTATGCTAGTATATATATATATATATATATATATATATATATATATATATATATATATATCCGGATTTTTAAACTGGACTTATCTAATAATAAAACTATCATACATGAACATAAAATTAAAATTAACATTGAAAATGGGTAATTAAAAAAAAAATTTTTAAATCTTCATATATATATATATATATATATATATATATATATATATATATATATATATATGATGATGATGATGATGATGATGATAATAATAAATAAATATGTATTAGTTCTTCTACACATATTTAATTACATGGATGCTTATCTGCAGCCATTTGGTTTCATGCCAGTCTTTACAGAACAATCATCAGGCAGGATGATATAATTATTTGAAAAAAGATTGACTTCAGCAATCAATAAACCAACAAGGGTTGACATACCATAAAACCAACCAATTATATTTAATTCAGAGCTTTCCAAAATGTGTGCCACAACACTTCAGTGTCTTGCCAGTAATCTCTTTCTTTAATAAATAATAATCCAGTTCTTTCTATAATAATTAAAATACTGCCATAATCCCAATGTCAAGTTAGCTGAAAATAATTGAGGTTCAAATTTACTTGAGATTGTAAGTTGATATAATAGCTAAGATACAGTTTTCTAATAAACAAGCTAAGATACAGTTTACAGTTTTCTAATAAACAAGCTAAGATACAGTTTTCTAATAACAAGCTAAGATACAGTTTTCTAATAAACAAGCTAAGATACAGTTTTCTAATAAACAAGCTAAGATACAGTTTTCTAATAAACAGCTAAGATACAGTTTTCTAATAAACAGCTAAGATACAGTTTTCAAATAAACAGCTAAGATACAGTTTTTCAATAAACAGCTAAGATACAGTTTTCTAATAAACAGCTAAGATACAGTTTCTAAAGATACAGTTTTCTAATAAACAAGCTAAGATACAGTTTTCTAAGATACAGTTTTCAAATAAACAGCTAAGATACAGTTTTCAAATAAACAGCTAAGATACAGTTTTTAAAATGTTGATTATAAACCCGAGAGATTTAATTAGGAATATTGTGAAACTGAAACTAAATCTAATAATCTTTAATCTTTGCCAAGGGCTGAAATAACAAAAACAGATTATCAAAACTTAGCAAGGGGTCCAATTTGAATAATTAGAAAATTCCAAAGACAAATGTTATCTTTATTTATTCTTTTTTTTTGGTAAATATTATCTAATCAAATTAACAGGAAAAGATACTGAGCCTGTAACCTTTACAAATTACACAAGTTAAAAACAAAAACAAAATTCATTCAAATAAGAAAAGATTTAAGACAATAAAACAATTAGAAACATTCTAAATTATTTATCATATATATATATATATATATATATATATATATATATATATATATATATGATACCAACCCCTCTGCACAAGCAGGATATGACACAAGGTCAATTTGTTAAGCGGAGTTTAACAGGTTTGAATTCAGAGTTTTCCTTCTAGACTGGTTACCTAGCCATGGTTAAAGAGCCCAGTCTGCCCTACTATCTACTCATAGATGGAGGGGTGTAGTTGGATGCATACCTTTCCCAAGATTATTGGCACTATGTGAAAGGCATACAGCTTTGTCCAGGCTTTGAACTCGGGTCAGGAGTCCATTTCCTACAATTCTAACCATGTGCATATATATATATATATATATATATATATATATATATATATATATATATATACACACACACACACGCACACACCAACCTCTCTGCATGAGCAGGATGCAATACAAAGTCAATTTTTAAACTGAAACTTCATCAGAGTAAACTTGAGGACTGAAGTCTGAATTCAGACATTTCCTTCTCCTACACCAGTTACCATAAAAAGGCTAAAGTCTACCCTTTTATTTATTGATAGCTAGGGGAGTAAGAGTAATTACGGGGTCGTGGGGAGCTCTTAATCTCCCGGTGGTCGACTATTGTTCCAGACAAAAGAAGAAAAACAACACAAATGAAAATTTCACACATATATTAACAAAGGTACAAAATTGTTGCAAATTTTGATGGCATTTGCTACAATACTTATCTGAGAGGTGAAATTACAGTTTGTAGGTGAATTAGCGCTAGAAAGGGGTTCTACTCGCTGTGGTTGTAGTATGCTGTAGAGACACATCCATCTTGGTCAGCTCTCGTTCGATAATTAAAGTGTTGGGGAGTGCTTTTATTGAGCGACTCTCCTAGTTAATTGCTCTTTTAAGTGAGCAGTGGATGCAGCCCTTGTTAAGGTGACTTCTCAGGTCGACAGCCTTCAGATAAGTATGCTGTTGAGATGCCTCCGTCCTGGTCGACAGCCTTCAGACAAGTGATGGGGTTTGGTTTTGCCACCAACATCGTATGTTGGTGATTCGCCCCCTAGCGGCAGGGGGAGGTAATTCTCTATCGGTTTTTCTGATAGGAGTTGAGTTGGGCTCATGCCTTTAAACACAAACAACCTTGTCTAGGATTTGAACTTAGCTCAAAGAGTCTATTTCCCCACAATGTTAACTATTATGCCACCTACATCTATTGGCAAATCCAGCTTCAGTCTCAATACTTTCTGAACACACCTCATAGAATAATTGGACAAAGTAACCAAGAAGCACCCCAAATCATCAGCTTAATGAAAGGTTCATATCTTAACTCTACACTGGTAAGTTTCGTTTTCAAATATTTTCAGAAGATTTTTGCAATTATATTGTATATGACAAAAACAAATTTTTACAAATTGTGTGATACTATTTCTGAACGACATCCTTTTATTTAAATAAGCATAAAAATATTTTGTAAATAAAAACTGTATTTTTATTTAAATAAACATAATTGCATTTCTCTTCTGATTAAGTAAAAGCTATTTTAGTATTTAAACGTCTTTCGTCTTTTTTTAAATTCATTGTAAGTGTTAAAATATATTCATAAATTTCTGATTAAAAAGTATTTATTTAAAAAAAGATTTTGCAATTGAATTTTAATTTGATTACATGTACGAACCATCTATTTATTTGCTTTATTGTGAGTTCGACATCTCCATAAACTTCTGATTAAAATTATTTGTTTACAAAAATTTTGGAAGCGGAAGTTATCGGTGTAGAGTTAAAATATGAACCTTTCATTAAGTTGATGATTTGGGGTGCTCATTGGTTACTTGGTCCGAATAATTCTAGTTTCAAATTATTAGTGAACTTGTTGAATCTAGATCAGTTTCGATACTTTTTGAACACACCTCATAGAATAATTCTATTTTCAAATTATTACTGGACTTGTTGAATCTGGTTCTCATACCTTTACTGAATTAAAATTGTTTTCTCTTTTTTTTTTTTCTTTTTTTTTCTTTTTTTTTTTCTTTTTTTTTTTAACGTCCTGCCTAGACTTGCTAGAATATGTCATTTGTAACTCGAGATTTAAAGTGAATAAGATTGCAGTCAGCATTCATTCCTGTCTGCGCATCTTGCGGTGCATAACGCCTGCGTTAATCTGCACTCACAACCAGAAACGGTGTTTGCTAAACAGGATGCGAGTATTAAAGAATCGCTGCTTGCCAACAATTGTATACAGAATTCTTTGATCAACATCTTCTGCTAATGTCCAATCTTGGCATTAAGGAACTACTCTGTTAAATTCCATTTCAGCATGTCAATAAGTCTCCGCTAACGTCTGCTGCTGCTAGAACTTTCCCTTCATTCAGCCGTTTCTCTTGGACAGGTGGCATGTTGGGGGTGGGGGTGTGAAGTCAGGGATTGGCCAATTCCTTCTTCTATTTGTTTTCTTAAACACTTGTTATCCATTACCAGCAATGCAAAACCTGTTGCAGCTGGTTTTTAAATTCACAGCTGTCCTTCTCCTAGACTGGTTACTTTTCAAGGTTGGATTGATTGAATGGTTGATTGATTTTAACAGCATGTCACAAACTGTTTAAAATTATTCTATGCCGAGAGGTTAGGGAATTGCATTCTTTGTGTAGTTGTTTCTAAAAAAGTCTTTTTGCACACAGTTATAGAATATCAACTATTTCTCTGAATTT
>CM042163.1:47947801-48172801 GCA_023376005.1 Doryteuthis pealeii
AATACAATTCATATATATACATATATATATATATATATATATATATATATATATATATATATTACACACAAGAGTAATCTCAAAAGTAAGGTCTCCAAAATATTTAGAAATCACAGAAACATTTATTGTTCATTGTGAATGATTTTCACATTCATTTTAAAGTTTCTCCACATATCCCGAGCTCCATCTTGCCATAATTTCTGAAATCATTCAATTTTTTTTTTTTATACTATTGCTGTTTTAGATCTTATTAGCCAATTTGTTCCAAAAATATATTACTCTATTGGCAAAAAAATCCAATTGGTTAATATACTGAGTCATTAGCTTATTTAATACTAAAGCAAGTCTACTTTTTGCAAACCATTATATGGTTTCAAGTAACTAATAATCATTTGTAAACAATTATAGCTTCAGGTAGGCATGTAACAATAAAATCAGGTCATGATACAATACATATTGTGATACATTTAATAATAAAAAATAAAAAACACTGCTAATACAATATATCTTTATCATAGTATATATTTACAAAACCCCTCTGCA
Organism: Doryteuthis pealeii; assembly: GCA_023376005.1. Lineage (NCBI taxonomy): Eukaryota > Metazoa > Mollusca > Cephalopoda > Myopsida > Loliginidae > Doryteuthis > Doryteuthis pealeii. The sequence goes on from CM042163.1 coordinate 47,948,345, forward strand.
CAAGCAGGATATGACACAAGGTCAGTATTTTAAGCAGAGTTTAACAGGTTTTAATTTAGAGTTTTCTTTCTCCTAGACCAGTTGCCATACCAAAGTTAAAGTGCATACACGTAATAGAGAAAACACAAACTGATTCTGTTAATACAATATATCTTTATCATAGTATGTATTTACCCAACCCCTCTGCACAAGCAGGATGTGACACAAGGTCAGTATTTTAAGTTTAACAGGTTTTAATTTAGAGTTCTCCTTCTCCTAGATCAGTTGCCATACCAAGGTTAAAGAGCCCAGTTTACCCTTGTATTTACCCATAACTGGACAGAGAATAGTTGAATGCATACCTTTTTCCTAGGGTATTATTAGGACTATGTGAAATACAATCAGCCTTGTTGAGGATTTGAACTCTTGTCACTGTGTACATTTCTTCCTATGATAAATAACAGTGCCTCTTTTAGTCCTGGTAAAGTAGTCCATCTAAGTGAAAATTTCTCTGACAGAAAATTTTTTTTTTAAATACACATATTTACCAACCCCTCCACACAAGCAGGATGTGACACAAGGTCAATATTTTAAGCAGAGTTTAACAAGATTTAATTCATAGTTTTCTTTCTCCTAGATTGGTTACCATACCAAAGTTAAAGAGCCCAGTTTGCCCTTGTATTTACCCATAACTGGACAGAGAATAGTTGAATGCATACCTTTTTCCTAGGGTATTATTAGCACTATGTGAAATACAATCAGCCTTGTTGAGGATTTGAACTCTTGTCACTGTGTACATTTCCTCCTATGATAACCATTACACAACAGGTGCCTCTTCAGCATAGTAAAAACATATTTAAAGATACATAAAAAGAACATTTCTTTAATATGACTCGCCATACACTTCTGTTAATTGGCGATGAATTTTAATCGGGTTTAATGCCTTTTGGATTCGAAAACCAAATAACTGCACAAACTTCAAATTTGGGCATAGCATCAATTGCGAGCTTCATCAGAAAGGACTGCCAAGCTAAGACTGAGCATGGCAGGGAGGTGCATGCAGAGGAAGGTGCATGCACAACAAACACAACAGTGTTGTCAATAGCCACACAAACAGTTTCCCTGCTTCCCTAGCACTTTGGAGACCTTACTTTTGGAATTACCCACCTAGTGCCAATCAGGAGCTCTATCTTTGTTAGGTTACAACATAAACAGAGGCCGGTTTGGTTTCAAGTAACAATTCTTATAATACAAGTGACCTGTATACAGTACGGTTCAAGTATTCCTATCTAATACAAATAATGTGAATGAAAATAAGAAAGGGTCTGTGAAATGTTAGGGTTTAATGCAAGTGTTAATGACAGACAGAACAAGGTTTTTTATATGTATAACGCAATATACAAACAGATTATGAATAATAATTAAACAAAAAAAAGAGAAAAAAAAAAGAAAAAAAAGAAATTGTTTTTGCTGAGGTGGAGCGTCACACCTACCGTCAGTTTCCCACTTTATTGCACAGATCAGATTACCTAATATTTGCTATTCATATGCTGAGTTGGCAAGGACCAGTATCAAACCAAGGAACTTTGAGATTCCTAGGCAGATACTCTACAGACTGAGCTAAACCGGTTCCTGTAAAGAGGGGTCAGTTTAACTTCAGGTAACAATTCTTAATACAAGTAATCTGTATACAATATGGTTTCAAGTATTCCTATCTAATACAAACAATGTGAACGAAAATAAAGAAAGGGTCTGTGAATTGTTAGGGTTTAATGCAAGTGTTAATGACATACAGAACAAGCTTTTTTATATGTATAACGCAATATACAAACAGATCATGAATAATAATTAAACACAAAAAAAAAAAAAAAAAAAAAAAAATTCCCACGGCTGGACTTGGTCCAGCACAATCTGAATAATAATTCATTGAGACTCAAGGGAGTCACTGCCAATCGCACCAGTTCACATGTCTATAACTCATGTAAAATAGATCAGCAATTCATATTGGTATAAAAGTCATTGCACATATTGAACACATGAATATTAAAATAAGATAAATAAATTAATATAGAATATTATCGATAGGCCAATACTTCTCGTAATGTTAATACTTCATTTATTAATTCAGAGTTTAAGCCTATGTCTACTCCTCTATTGTATTTCAGATTTTTTGATACGAGAAAAATTTGAGTTACTAAATATCTATACACAAGCAGTGATACTGATTGCTTTTTAATTTAGTGCATCCTGGATGCATGTATTTGACTTGAATGAGTCCCCGGGATATTTGATGGGTCCCAACTAAAGTTCTTAATAAATAGTAGAGTTTTTATCTATGAACCACTAAAGCCATCTAACCCTACCTTGTATCTCATAGGGTGTAATTCATTTCCAAGAAAATATTGAAATGTATTTATGGTAAGCTGGAAATGGTGGGGGAAGAAAAAAAAAAGAAAAAACACTGGGATGCATGGATACAATTTTACTGCATCCTTTTAGATCTTTATTCGTTAGTGATGCATGACGCGTAACTATCAGTATCTCGGCACATGATGTTATGGTTAGAGTTGTGGGAAATGGATTTGTTGATCCAAATTCAAATCTTTGATGAGGCTGTTTGGATTTTACATACCTTACCTTTGGGAGAGGTATGAATCTAACTAATCTCCCTCCAGCTATGGGTAAATAGTAGGGCATTTCGAGGAGTTAGTCTATGGGGGAAGAAAGTGTGTTTCAGTTATTTCTATATTTTTTTATAAATCATATCATTATATATATAAGTAATATAGTTACCTTATTTTTCTTAACACTTGCACTGTGATAGCCTTCAAAACCAACCACCAAACCAATATAAGCACAATGCTTCAAGCAAATTATATAATTTGCTTGAAGCATTGTGTTTATATTGGTTTGGTGGTTGGTTTTGAAGGCTATCACAGTGCAAGTGTTAAGAAAAATAAGGTAACTATGTTGTTGTTTGTTAACACACATATATATATTATATATATATATATATATAACCACTAATTTATTCTTAGTGAAGAATAAATTAGAGGTTAACAAACAACACCATAGTTACCTTATTTTTCTTTACACTTGCCTTCAAAACCAACCACAAAACCTATATATATATATATATATATATATATATATATATATATATATATATATATATATACATACATACACACACACACACACACACATTTTTTTTTAAATTGTAGAGCAGAAGTTGGGTAAATACATACATCCTTTAAATCACATAGCCATTTCTCAAAGATTTGTGACTTTCACTTGATATTCCAGATGTTATCTCATTCTTATTAGTCAAGTGTTATGACAAATGGTTCTCTTCGTGACGCTGACAATGGCCAATCATTGCAGTCAGAAGAAAAGCAGCCACTCAAGGCGTTTCCTGAACAGCCCATTTCAAGCACTTGCTGCACAGTAGATCAACTAATTCAGTTCCGCTCAACTCTGCCAGAAACAGGTATAGATTGGCACCGTTCTGTATTGTTAAGCTTCTAATTACAATTAAATTAGATTTCGAAAGGAAAGGAAAGAAAGAAAAAAAAAAAAAACAGACTTTCTTTACCTTAGCTTACATAATCTGGACAGACATCTTTCAAAACAGTCTTTTTTCTTTTTATCAACAGAAATAATAAGTATATTATCTTCATTTGACGGACTGTTGTCCTCATCATTGTTGTGGTATGTAAAAACACAAAGTTTCGGACACTGCATCCTCCAGCAGGGCAGGTTGATTTGTCACTTTTTTTGGAAATTCAATATAACTTTCATGAAAGCTTGGTGTTATAAGAACTGACATCAAAAATTAGATTCCTAACTTTAAAACTCATTTCAGCATTTAATTTTAAAGATCGTCAGCAAGAATATACACAAATACCTCAATGAGGTAACACCTGAAGAAGGCTGAAGGATTCCCCCAGCCTTCTTTAGCTGTTCCCTGACTTTCTGAGCATAGCCACCTGAGAAATCATTTCAGATAGTTTGACTGTTCAAAATGATTTCCCAAGATGGGTCATTGCTATGCTTGAATAGACAGGCCAGAGGATACAGCATCCAAAATATGTTTTTACATACATCAATAAAGATGAGGACAACAATCTGAAAAATCAAAATAATAGGAATAAGCTATTTTTCTGAATGTTTGAGATGAGGCTTGAAGATTAGTATTATCTGCGTTATTTCGGACTATTGTCCCCATCTTCATTGTTATTTGTACAACGTTTCGGCTGATATACCCTCCAGCCTTCTTCAGGTATTTCTTGTCGGACTCGGGAACCTTCTTTTCGAACTCGGGAACTTTCTTCCGTGATGGCTCCCGAATACGAAAAGAAGGTTCCCGAGTCCGACAAGAAATACCTGAAGAAGGCCGGAGAGTATATCGGCAATAACGTTGTACAAATAACAATGAAGATGGGGACAATAGTCCGAATAACGCAAATAGGAATAAGGTTTTTACAAACAACTATGGGTAACTAGAAGGGTAGACTGGGCACTTTAACCTTGGTATGATGACTGGTCTAGAACAAAAACTAAATTCAACACTGTTAAACTCCCTTTAAAAATTGACCTTGTGTCACATCCTGCTCATGTGGAGGGATTGGATAGATACATGCTCAGGTCCTTGAGGATGTCAAAAACTTATTTTCTCTTGGTGTATTTTTATACTTTATAATGGGATTTTTTTTTTTTTTTTTCTGTAGCTAAGTATTAAAAAAAAAAAAAACTATCTGTAACAATACTGTGTTTGCGATAACTGATATTAAGAATGCTTTTATTTAATCTAAAGGAAATGACAGAAGTACTTTAGAGACCATCTTTAAAAAACATTATCAAAAAAAAAAAAAAAAAAAACAGGAAGGTAAAATGTTTTTGATATTTTTTCTTTTTTGAGAGAGAGGGGAAATATTCTATTCAGTAACTAAATGAATAATCTAAAATGACAATAGCAAGCCCAATGGTCGATAAAAAAGAATGGTATATAGATGAGGAAAAGGTAAAAGGAAGAGGTAGATAAGAGAGAGAGAGAAGGAGGAAGTAAGGTTTGTCACAGACGTAGGTAGTACATACATTTGGATAGGGTAAGGATAGAAGGATCAAAGGATGTAGGGTAAATGAGGCAGTAAGTGACTAGTGATAGTGCATAAATGTGTGGCTGAGTGGTGGAGACAGTTTTTGTGGAGCCAGTCTATGGGGAAAGAAAGTGTTTTTTCAGTTTATTTTCATATTTTTTATAAATATTTTTATATATTATATTATATTTATATATTTTTAAATTCATTTTTTATATTATATTATATTTATATATTTTTTTAATTCATTTTTATATATTATATTATATTATATATTTTTAATTCATTTTATATATATTATATTTATATATTTTTTTAATTCATTTATATATTATATTATATATTTTATATATTTTTTAATTCATTTTTATATATTATATTATATTTATATATTTTTAATTCATTTTTATATCTTATATTATATTTATATATTTTTTATTCATTTCATATTTTATATTTCATATTTATATATTTTTTATTCATTTTTATATCATATTTTTATATATTTATATATATATATAATATATATATATATATATATATATATATAAGCATTTGAAAACTCTTCAGGTACAATGACCAATGTCTTCCACTATCAGCCATTTTGTGGAAATCTAAGAGAGACAGGCAAACCAATATAGAAAATCGGAAGAACAATGTAATCACTAAGAATATATATATATATATATATATATATATATATACATACATACACGCACACCTACTATAAAATGTAATTAAATTAGAGTATATGATGTGCATTTGGTTGTGATCATAACTCAACCTGAGTTAAGTCATTGAACACGCATAACTTTTTCCGGAACTGAAATAAATCTCATCTGGATCAATGGCCTGAAAAATGTCAGATTCTCTACAACATTTAAAAAGTTTTCATCTCTGATCAGTGTGAGAGATCAATGCTATTTGTTTATAAAGTGAAAAATCACTTTAACTGCTCATGCAGAAAGAGAAAGAAAAAAAAGGAAAAACAAGAAAAAAAAGAAAAACAAGAAAAAAAAAGAAAAGATGAATGAAGAGAACAATGTAGATCAGAAATAATAGAGGATAAACACTCGGTGAGACACAAACTCACATCTTCTTTGCCTTTGGAGAAGTCTGGTTGAATGCACCAGCTGCTCTAATCAAACTATAAAGAGCTACTGGTTTGCAGACACTAAAATCAAATTTATAAACTCATCCCTTATTTTGTTTCTTGATCTCTATTGGTTTGTAGAAGCTCAAATCAAATTATAAAACTCATCCCTTATTTTGTTTCTTGATCTCTATTGGTTTGCTCAAATCAAATTTATAAACTCATCCCTTATTTTGTTTCTTGATCTCTATTGGTTTGTAGAAGCTCAAATCAAATTTATAAACTCATCCCTTATTTTGTTTCTTGATCTCTATTGGTTTGTAGAAGCTCAAATCAAATTTATAAACTCATCCCTTATTTTGTTTCTTGATCTCTATTGGTTTGTAGAAGCTCAAATCAAATTTATAAACTCATCCCTTATTTTGTTTCTTGATCTCTATTGGTTTGTAGAAGCTCAAATCAAATCTATAAACTCATCCCTTATTTTGTTTCTTGATCTCTATTGGTTTGTAGAAGCTCAAATCAAATTTATAAACTCATCCCTTATTTTGTTTCTTGATCTCTATTGGTTTGTAGAAGCTCAAATCAAATTTATAAACTCATCCCTTATTTTGTTTCTTGATCTCTATTGGTTTGTAGAAGCTCAAATCAAATCTATAAACTCATCCCTTATTTTGTTTCTTGATCTCTATTGGTTTGTAGAAGCTCAAATCAAATTTATAAACTCATCCCTTATTTTGTTTCTTGATCTCTATTGGTTTGTAGAAGCTCAAATCAAATCTATAAACTCATCCCTTATTTTGTTTCTTGATCTCTATTGGTTTGTAGAAGCTCAAATCAAATTATAAACTCATCCCTTATTTTGTTTCTTGATCTCTATTGGTTTGTAGAAGCTCAAATCAAATTATAAACTCATCCCTTATTTTGTTTCTTGATCTCTATTGGTTTGTAGAAGCTCAAATCAAATCTATAAACTCATCCCTTATTTTGTTTCTTGATCTCTATTGGTTTGTAGAAGCTCAAATCAAATTTATAAACTCATCCCTTATTTTGTTTCTTGATCTCTATTGGTTTGTAGAAGCTCAAATCAAATTTATAAACTCATCCCTTATTTTGTTTCTTGATCTCTATTGGTTTGTAGAAGCTCAAATCAAATCTATAAACTCATCCCTTATTTTGTTTCTTGATCTCTATTGTTTTGTAGAAGCTCAAATCAAATTTATAAACTCATCCCTTATTTTGCTTCTTGATCTCTATTGGTTTGTAGAAGCTCAAATCAAATTTATAAACTCATCCCTTATTTTGTTTCTTGATCTCTATTGGTTTGTAGAAGCTCAAATCAAATTTATAAACTCATCCCTTATTTTGTTTCTTGATCTCTATTGGTTTGCCGAAACTTAAATCAAGCATATAAAGTGAAAAATCACTTTTACTGCTCAAGCAGAAAGGAAAAGAAGAAAAAAAAGATGAATGAAGAGAGAACAATTTAGATCAGAAATAATAAAGAACTAGCAGGACCGGTGGATATACCAAAGTATCAGAATTTCATTATTACAACATTTTATATGTTTACTTAAGAGCTATTACAGATAGTTCAATATGTAAAAAGTATAATAATCTCAATTTAACTCTCTCTCACTCTTTTTTTTCATCTTTTCATTACGTTCAATTGAAATATATTAGTGTTATAAGGGGGGTTGTAAAATATTTACAATTGATTTGCAGGTAAAAATCTGGGGAGAGGCGCTTAAAATATCTACATTAATTTGCCGACAAAAAAAGTCACAAAAACATGACTCAGAAAATATCTAAGTTGAGCCGGAAATTCAGTTAAAAATTAACTAAAGATTAAAGATGAAAGAAAATACTAGTTAAAAATAATAATAATAATAATAATAATAATATAATACTGAATCATTTTTAATAGCAACATTAATATAATGTCATAAGAACTAATTATATTAAAGCGATAATTGATGATATGCAAAGAATAGCAAGTGGAGATCATGCGAGATGAAATGGTTAATCACATAAACAAATGCAGCAAACATGCACAAAAGGTTTGTTTGGTTTGTTTTGTTTTACGGCATATCAACCTCAGTGGGTCATTTAATGCCGATAAAGTTTTGAAATAATCAATTCTTAATGGATAATACAATTTTTTTATAATACATTTTTCTATTTAACCCATAGATGGGACCCTAACAGGTACTACCACTCTGGGTCAGAGTGGACCAGGGAGCAGTGGTGATGAAGGGGTGCTCCACATTCCCCAAACCTCCAAAACTGGAACCTCACCATCAGATAGAGTTTAACGTCATTCCCAGGACATGTAGACCCGCAGTCACCGCCTTCTAGCACCCATATGATAAAAAGGGTTTGGGGCTTGCCATAAGAGCAATAGGGTTGGGAAAATCATATAGGTGCTAGGGCTTGACGTGACCAGCCGATTGATTGGAGGGGGCCTCTCCGACCGCCCGTCTAGCCCAAGATAGGGCCAAAGTGGAGTATTGCATGTCATGAACTGCTCATCCACCTGGGCTCTATCCATAAGCATCACGGGTCGCCACACACGGCCAACAGGTGGCCCCATTGGGGGAGTCTTACCCCTCTGCAGAGGTGCAGTTGGTGCATTCTAACGCCCCACCGACAGGGCGGTTGCACAAAAGGAATACAAGACTAGGCACAAGGATAGTAAAAGTGATCTACTGGAAATTATGCAAGAGATTAAAGTTTGCATATGCATAAACCAGAATCTGTTCTAGAAAAAGAGATGTATAAAATTCCCTGGGACATTTGAGACACAAACACGGACAGAAGACCTGACCGAATATTAATCAACAAGATGAAAAAGACTTGTCAACTAGTGGATTTGCATTCCAGTAGACAATAGAGTGAAAATGAAAGAAAACGAAAAGATAGACAAATACTTTTATCTTCCCCAAGACAGCTGGCAAGATCCAAGTTTTTGTGAAACAAAGGTGACACTAGTTGTGGTTGGTGCCCTTGGAAAAGTTTCCCCGGGCCTGTAAGAGATACTGGGGAAACTGGATATCAGTGAAAGAATAAAGATTGTCCTGATCACAGTATTGTTAAAATCAGTAAGAATACTAAGAAGACTTATTGTCAGTCAGAACATCAGTTAAAACTTGCGTGAAAAATTTGTATAGAGTGAATAATAATAATAATAATAAAGGTTGACAATACTTTATTTAAAAACAAAACAAAACCATAAGTATGTTACAAAAGAAAGAAAAAAAAGAAGATACTTTCAAGTAGATTAATTGATTGTGTAGAATAATTATACTAGTTCCAATTACCATTGAATTGGTAAGACAAAGCAGCTGCAATCGCCTGGTCATTAGACAAATCCCGCATATTTATCATGGGATGCCTAATGTAATTAGTAGTCACAGACCACCAGCTTTTAACAGGGGTATTTGGTGACAGGGACCTCAGTAAGATTCACAACCCACGCCTCTTTAAACTCAAAGAGAGGTCCCTGAGATTATTTCTTTACCATCCAGCACTGTCCCGGCAAGTGGCACAAAGGTTCTGATGCCATTTAGTGAGTGGACCTGAGAGTAATGGCAATGAAGGGGTACTCCATACTCCCCAGAACTCATAAAACTGGATAAGTTATTGTAATATAACTACTAATAATAATGATAATAATAGTTGATAGAAGAAAAGTGACAGCAGGGTTAGCTCAGTTGGTAGAGCGTTTGGCTAGAAACCGCAAGGTTCCTAGTTTGATACCGAGCCCTCGCCAAATCAGCCTATGAGTAGCACAGGGGATCTGTGTGGTAAAGTAACAACCGATGGCAGGTGTGGCACGCCATCTCAGACGCAAAAACAATCTCCTTGGTCTAGCACTAGTGAAAAGGAGATAGACTCCATTGCTGATTGGCTGATACCAGCGTTAGGCCACCCCGACAACTTTACTTTTACTTACTATTAATAATAACGATAATAATAGTTGATAGAAAAAAAAAAGTGACATGAGAGAGCTGACTGTTTATTTCTCACCCTCAAAATTCATGATAGATTCAGTAAACATTTTTGTCTGGACGTGTCTGACTTGTAGATAAATCAGATATTTTGGTTGGCTGAACCAAGTTCAGCCTTACACTGTTCCAAGTTACATCTGGGCTAAAGCATAGTGCCAGTTAGTTGCCTCTTTGCATGCCAAGATTTATAACGTCACTTCCAAATCCTGGAGATAAGCAACAGGAAGGAAAGAAAAATAAAATAAAAAAAACTTGCTTAAGAACTGAGAAATAAACATATATAAAGAAAAATAGGCACGAAACGACAGTACTCCAAGGTTTGAAGTATGGAGTTAACCACGAGTGTGGCAGACAGGTTGAGAGTTAAAGAAATAACCAAACAACTAGAAATAGGAATAAAAGATTGTATTACAGAATAACAATAGGGATTGCAAACTTTAGTTCGTCTGCACAAATGTTTATAATTTGTAATAACTTATCTGAGTCCTGAGATAGGGTATTATCGGAGCCCTTGCTATGGCCTTCTGTCATTTCGGATATGATAGATGTTGTTTGATGTCCGACTCTGATGCTGGTTGTTGAGGAAGAGGAACGACCCTTATTTAGGTCTGTTCCCTTTGGAAGCTGGATCAGAAGAGGACGAGTTTGCTTATTTGGCTTTGCCGCCAAAGTACGCTGGCTCGTGATTGGTTGGTTCGAAACAGAGGCTCATAGACAAGGACGATAACCCCCATACCCCAGAATTCTCAATACATAGGCTCTTCAGTTCTTACATCTATTACTTTACAAACCATATTTTCCTGGTTTTAAATGATGGTTTTGGTTTCTTTGTTTAATGGCATATCAACCTTTATGGGTTATTTGACTCTTTGACAACTATAAGCCACTCACAATGGCTCTCCCAAGCAAAGTACAAAAACTATTGGGAAATAGTAAGGCAGACAGGGCTCTTTAACCTTGGTTAGTCAACTAGTCTAGTCTGAATTCAAACCTGCTAAACACTGTTAACTCTTTGCCTACTTTAAACTGCTCACAGCAGCTCCCCAACAAAGTACAAAACTGATCATTAGTTCATTATAATTAAGCAGTAGGACTCAGATTACTATAATAATAGGACTTTATTTGAATAGAATGAGTTCTGAGGTGAATAGATAGTGAACTTTGAAATATCTCACCATACAGGTAAAAAATAGTTTTTTTTTTGCATAAGAACTAAGAAGAATTAACTGGTAAGAGATATCCTCAATTTTGGATACCAGAACAAGAACAATCTACCCTTATGGATGGAATAAAAAGTTCTATTCAAAATTCCCCAAAGATTACCGACTATAAAAGACACCTGAAGTTGGACAAAATATTGGATGTATTCACCCAACCCCTCTGCCCATTGGCAGGATGTGACACAAGGTCATTTTTTAAAGTGGGGTAAAGCTGGTGTAAATTCATTGTTTTCCTTCTAGACTGGTTGCTAACCAAGGCTAAAGAACCCAGTGTGCCCAACTATTTACCCATAGCTAAGGAGGCAATAACAGATAGATTCATACCTTTCCCAAGAGCATTAGCCTGAAGTGAAATGAAAACAGTCCATATTTGAACTCGGGTTGCTGAAATATTGCGAGTATAAAAACAACCAATTGAGGATACTAGTCTGAGAAAATCAATGTATAGTAGCAATTTTCTTTATAAGCCTCACTAATTTCAAAGATTTAGAATATAAACACTGATCTCTATTCATTATTGTCCAAAAGTAAAGAGATTTTTTTTATTTTAAACAAAGTGATTATCTATCTATCTATACATATATAAAGGGCAGTTGTGTGAATCTGTATGTCCACAGGAAACTTAGAAAATAAAACAATTAATGACAAAGTAAATATATATACACATTAAATATCACTAAGGCTTGGTTTTTGAGCAAAAATAATGAAGGTTTGATTTATATTTGTGAAGATGATTTTTTTTAAATTAGATTTAGATGATAACAGACTAGATTTTTTTTTTTTTTTGGATTTAATATTTCAAATAGTAGACATTGATTTTTCTTTTCAGAGTGGCTGGATTAACGCAAGGTCTTTTTTCCAGGGGGGGGGGGGATTTTAATGGGGCATACTACCAGGATCCAGCTTGCGATTCAATAATAATGGATCTATGGGACTAACCTTTTTTTTGCATCCTCTGGGTAGCTGCTTCTAATTCTATGATGAAATGATACTTTTAACCAGTCAGAAATCAAGGGAGTCCCCATGGCGTAGAGGCTAACATGCTGGACAATGATATTGTAGTAAGCAAGTTCCAACTCCAGTTGCACTATCATGTTTACTTTTGGACTAATACCCTTGGGAAAGGTATGAATTGCCTCATACACCCAGCTATGGGTTACATAGTATCACTACTGTTCTTGTACAAAGATGGCTTTTATATTAACACCTATACCACCTCATTCCACCCGGCCAGAAATCACATTTATTTTACTAATCTACCCAAATGATAACCTTTGTTTAAATGTAATATTAAACATATTTAGAAGTCTTTAACTCTTAACATCCTGTTCAGAATTTTCCAAGTCCAGAGTCCCATTCCTATAAGGATTTATAAAAAAATGGCTAAAAATGTCCTTTTCATTTAAAGTTACCTGAGATATTTCCCTTAAATCAAAGGCTTCTAAATATGTTTAATATTACATTTAAACAAAGGCTATTGCTTGAGGTAGATTAGGAAATGTGACTTCTGGCCAGGTGGAATGAGGCGGAATAGGATGTTAAGAGTTAATGGTAAGTTTTAATGAAATGAAGATTTTTTCCCATTTTTGATAAATGGTTATAGGAATTGGGCTCTGGACTTAGAAAATTCTCAACAGGATGTTAAGAGCTAAATAACCCACAAAGGTTGCTATACCATTAAAAGAAACCAAATAAGTATCATATACTGTAAAGCACATATTTAAATGTCATACTTCCTTGACACATATATATCAAAGCAACATCATAGCAAGCAAGTTTGAACTCCAATTGCACTATCACATTCACTTTCGAACTAATACCCTTGGGAAAGGTATAAAATACCTCATCCACCCAACTATTGGTTACATAGTACCACTACTCTTCTTGTACATGTTTTCATATTAAATAACCCATAAAGGTTGCTATGCCATTAAACAGAGAAACCAAATAAGTATCATTTTTTATTAAGCACATATTTAAATGTCATACTTCCTTTATATATATATATATATATATATATAAAGGATGACTGCAACATCATAGCAAGCAAGTTTGAACTCCAATTGCGCTATCACATACCCTTTCAAACTATACTCTTACAGAGATGATGATAGCTTTTTAATTTAGTGCGTCCTGGGATTTGAATGAGTCCCCATGAAATTTGATGTGTCCCAATTAAAGTTTCTTAATAAATTGTAGAGTTTTTATCTATGAACAACTAAAGCCTATCTTGTAATTCGTTTCCAAAATAATACTGAAATGTATTTACAGTTAGTTGGAAATGGTAGGGGAAGAAAAAAAAAAAAACACAGGGACAATTTTTTTGCATCCTTTTAGATTTTTATGCATCAGTGACACAGAACATGTACCTATCAGAATCTCTGCCCTTGGGAAAAGTATGAAATACCTCATCCCACTAGCTATGGGTTAAATAGTGCCACTACAGCTTTTGTACAAGGATGGCTTTGGCATTAAATAAACCACAAAGGTTGATATGCCATTAAAACAAAGAAAAACCAGTCAAAAATCCTTTACTATGAAGCACACATTTGAATGTCATGCTTCCTTATGATACAAACCCTCTGACATTGAATTTTTAACTCCCACCCTCTCAGGCAATGTCTTTCAAAAATTAATTTATACAACGCCCTTAGCAAGTAATAATAATGATAATGATAACTAAAAAAGCTGTAAAACATGAAGGTGACGGTGATACCAATTGTAGTTGATGCACTTGGAACTGTCTCCAAGGACTTGAAAACAATAGTAAGAATCGAGACCACACAGACCCTAGCATTGTTAAGATCAGCTAGAATACTTAGAAGACTCCTAGAGACCCGAGGGTCTGACTGTCACACAAACGACATTGAAAAACCACAAGTTATAGCCGGGAGTATGATAATCTTATTATAATGGAGATACAGTGTTTGTCTGTAACCGAAACTACGTCACTGCTTATGTCACATTACCCTCAGGAATTGCATAAATTTATCAATGAGTATTTAATATGTAGTCAAAATCATTAATACATAGAATGAATCTTATTAATTTATGTTAACGACAGATATATCTTTAAGAATTTTTGACTGGCAAGGAGTTAAATAAATCCACCGAGACTAATTATTAAAGAACACAGTCATCATTTATAAAAGACATGACAGCCAGACAAAAGTCACTCTCTCTCTCTCTCTTTCTCTCCCCTGTCTAACACACACACACACACTCTTTCTTTCCCTCTCTCACACACTCTCCTCCTTTCTTTCCCTCTCTCACACACTCTCTCTCTCTCTCTCTTTCCCTCTCTCCACACTCTCTCTCTTCCTCTCTCACACACTCTCTTTCTTTCCCTCTCTCACACACACTCTCTCTTTCTCTCTCACACACACTCTCTTTCCCTCTCTCACACACACTCTCTCTCTTTCCCTCTCTCACACACACTCTCTTTCTCTCTCTCTTCTCTCTTTCCCTCTCTCACACACCTCTCTCTTCTTTCCCTCTCTCACACACACTCTCTCTCTCTTTTTCCTCTCTCACACACTCTCTCTTTCTTTCTTTCCCTCTCTCACACACACTCTCTCTTTCTTTCTTTCCCTCTCTCACAACACTCTCTCTTCTTCTTTCCCTCTCTCACACACACTCTCTCTTTTTCCCTCTCTCATACACACTCTCTCTCTTTCCCTCTCTCACACACACTCTCTCTCTTTCTTTCCCTCTCTCACACACACTCTCTCTCTTTCTTTCCCTCTCTCACACCGAGACTAATGTGCTGGACTGTGACATTGTGGTAAGCAAGTTCACATTCAGACTAATACCTTTGGGAAATGTATAAACCACCTCACACACACACCCACAGCTATGAGCTAGATAGTACCACTACTGCTTTTGTACAAGGATGGCTTTGGCATTAAATAACCCACAAAGATTGATATGCCATTGAAACAAAAACAAAAAATTAACCAGCCAGGAATCAATTACCATAAAGCACCCATTTGAATGTCATGCTTCCTTGACATATATATGTATATGTGAATGACGGACATATCTTTAAAAATTTTGACAGGTAAGGGGTTAAATAAATCCACTGAGACTAAAGAACACAGTCATCATTTATAAAAGACATGACAGCCAGACAAAAGTCACACTCTCTCTCTCTCCCCTCTCTAACACACACTCTCTTACACACACTCTCTTTCTCTAACACACACACTCTCTTTCTTTCCCTTTCTCACACACTCTCTCTCTCTCTCTCTCTCTCTTTCCCTCTCTCACACACACACACTCTTTCTTTCCATCTCTCACACACACACACACTCTTTCTCTCCCTCTCTCTCTCACACTCTTTTCTCTCCCTCTCTAACACACTCTCTCTCTCCCTCTCTAACACTCTCTCTCCTCTCTAACACACTCTCTCTCTCCCTCTCTAACACTCTCTCTCTCTCTAACACTCTAACACACTCTCTCTAACACTCTCTCTCTCTTTCCCTCTCTCTCTAATATTTATGTAGGTATGTCTGTGTCAAAGAAGGTTCAGTCACTGATAAAAATGGAAAGAACTAATCAATATGAGGCTTTCTTGCCTGTATATCCAGCCGTTTGGCACACTTTGTTGTGGTAGGAATGAAGTAATGCATTTGGCTTTACCTTCTCTTCTTCATTGAATTTACTAATAACCTCAGGTCTGCAAAGGCCTTGGGCACTTAGCTATATGCTTCGTTTTGCTGACCTGTACTAACAAAATCTCTTAACAAGGTTTCAAAATGAGAATATTGTTTTTATCTAGATGGTTTCTCATTACTGTGAGTTTTTTTTAATTACAAGACAATGATGGAATGAATGAATAAATAAAAAGATTTTTAAAAAGGGGACATGATCATCATGGAAAAGTGGGAATTTTTTTTTTTTTTTTTTTTTTTTTTTTTTAAATTGCACCTCTGTCCCATAATAGTTGTTACATTTAGTGCATAAAATTCACATGCAAATTTAATAACTAGGAAACATAATATATTTCTAAAAAGTTATTTTCTACTTTAAAATTTTTCAGAATTAAGATAATAGTAAGTAAGTAAAGTCGACAGGCAGCCTAAAGTTGGTATCAGCCAGGGAGTCTATCCCCTTTTCAATAGCGCTAGACCAAGGAGATTATTTTTAGCATCTGAGGTGGAGCGCCACACCTACCATCAGCTCCTTACTTTACCACACAGATCCCTGTGCTACTCATACGCTGAGTTGGCGAGGACCGGTATCAAACTAGGAATCTTGTGGTTTCTAGCCAAACGCTCTACCGACTGAGCTAATAATGAACCAATAAAAGCATTTTTTTTTTTTTTAAATATTTATCAACATTACATTTAGAATGAATGACTAAAAAAAATATTTAAAGAGGGGACATAAGAATCATGGAAAAGTTAATTTTTTTTAAATCTCACCTCTGTCCCATAATAGTTGATATATTTAGTGCATAAAATTCACATTCAAATCTAACAACTATGAGACATAATATATTTCTAAAAATATAAGTTATTTCTTCTTTTAAATTCTTCAGATATAAGACAATAATAAAACAAAATAATTTTTTTAAAATAATTATCAGCAGGGTTAGCTAAGTTGGTAGAGCGTTCGGCTAGAAACCACAAGGTTCCTAGTTCGATACCGGCTCTCGCCAACTCAGTGCATGAGTAGCACATTGATCTGTGCAGTAAAGTAAGGAGCAAAAACAATCTCCTTGATCTAGCGCTAATGAAAAGGGAACAGACTCCCTCACTGCTTGGCTGATACCTGATGACTTTTTTATATTTACTGCATAAAATTCACATGCAAATCTAACAATTACGAGAGATAATATATTTATAAAAAAAAGTAGTTATTTTCTACTTTTAAATTCTTCAGAATTAAATAATAATGAACTAATAATAAAAGCTTCTCTTTTCTTTTTTAAAATATTTATCAACATTAAAAAGTCATAAAAAAGGTTAATGTTATAGCACTTGTAGAGGATACAGTATTAATGATGATGATAATCATCATCATCATATTTGCTGGCCAAAGAGGAGACACATGAATTACAAGGGTATTTGAGAGACTACTGCTCACTGTAACTTATCTAATTCCATTGCTGGCCATTTCAAGCTATGGTAGATTCCCTACCTCCCAGTAGTCATAATACTAGAGAATTAAATGCAGAGTAATATTAGCACACAGATGCATTTATATATAAGTCATCGGGGTGGCCTTAAATCAGTATCAGCCAGACAGAGAGGGAGTCTATCCCATTTTCACTTGCACTAGACCAAGGAGATTGTTTTGGCATCTGAGATGGAACACCACACCTACCATCAGTCCTCACTTTACCACACAGCTCCCTGCTACTCATACGCTGAGTTGGCTCTATATATAAGCTCAGTCGGTAGAGCGTCGGGTTAGGGACCACAAGGTTCCAGGTTCGATACCAGCCCTCACCCACTCAGCATATGAGTAGCACAAGGCTCTGTGTGGTAAAGTGAGGAGCTGATGGTAGGTGTGATATTTTACCTCATATGCCACAATCTTCTTGGTCTAGCACTAGTGAAAAGGGATAGACTCCCTCGCTGTCTGGCTAATACCGATTTTAGGCCACCCCGATGACTTTACTTACTTATATATATATATATATAGTTGCTGAGTTGGCCTATATAATTTCTAAGCTAAACTGGTAGGGAAAAAAAAGATAACTCATTTTGCAAAATAAAAAAATTTACAAACTGATATTTGGGGAAAAAATTTTTTTTTTTTTTTTAAAGAAAAGACCAATACACCCATATTTTCTGAAAATAATTATCAGTATTATATGTAGTGTCCAAAAGAAGAAAAAGAAGTGCTGAATACGCTTAGTATAGCATAATCATAGGGACCTAAAAATGAGTTAGATACTATCTACCTAGGTTTCACCTAAATGGTTCTTCAGGCTTGAAGAACCATTCAGGTGAAACCTAGGTAGATAGTGTCTGACTCATTTGGTTTGGTTTGTTTTACGGCATATCAACCTCAGTGGGTCATTTAATGCCGATAAAGTTTTGAAATAAAGCAATTCTTAATGGATAATACAAATGGAGCAATGGTGATGAAGGGGTGCTCCACATTCCCCAAACCTCCAAAACTGGAACCTCACCATCAGATAGAGTTTAACGTCATTCCCAGAACATGTAGACCCGCAGCCACCGCCTTCTAGCACCCATATGATAAAAAGGGGTTGGGGCTTGCCATAAGGGCAATAGGGTTGGTGACTCATTTGGGTCCTTATATATATATATATATATATAGGAGGATAGTAAATCCGACAAAATGTAGTAAAGATTAGAGGGAGAAATGTAGACAAAGGAACAAAACTCAGACACATATATGTAGGAGATATATTTTGCCGTGCATTGAACTCGGCTTCATCAGTCATTTATTTGATCATTAAAGCATCATACATGTGTTTTATAAAAGAGAAATTGGACGGGAGAGGGGTGGATGGGATAGTGTTTGTGAAGATTTGATTGGTTAGAAGGAAATCTTTGGTGGATGGAGAGGGAGAGAAGATCAAAAGTGAGGAGAGTGTTGGTAAAGTGGTTAAGTACAGAGGGAGAGAAACAAGATAGGTGAGAAAATGGGTCAACTTTCTTGAAGAGAAATTTGATCCATTGAAGCACTGTCCACATTTCTCCTTCTAATCTTTATTACATATATATATATATATATATTCAAACAAATTTCATCAAAGAAAACAGAATCCTTATGTGAATAGGTAGTGAAGTTTGAAATATCCCATCACACAGGTAAAAAAAATACCAAAGAAATAAAGTTAAGTTCACCAACTTTGAACACCAATGATAAAATGATTCCAGATAGAGAAAAAAAACACAGTTGGATTCGTGCTTTCATATAAACACAAAAGAGATCTTGCTAGATTCAACCAAAAAAAGAAATCCATGCTTCTTGTGCTATTTGTCTCAAGTATTATTCCTAAACAATAGATTAACAGTATCTATTACTGGTGACATAGTGTAGATAGTTTCAAAATGGTTGTCTCAAGCATATACTTAATTGAATAGGTGATGACCCAGATGGTCATTTAAGAGCTTATTATTAGTATTATTAGTAAAATAGATCACTAAGGATTGAGCCTATTTTTGTAGTGACCACCCCAAGAAAAGTTTAACAGGTTTGAATTCAGAGTTTTTCTTCCTCTAGACTAGTTGCCTAATCAAGGTTAAAGAGCCTAGTCTGCCCTACTATTTACCCATACCTGGAAGGAGAGTAGTTGGATTCATACCTTTCCCAAGGGTATTAGCACTATATGAACTGTAGCTTCATCTAGGATTTGAATTCTGGTAGATGAGTACAACCATTATACCACATGCCTCCAACTTAGCCGTGATAGGATGGTCTTAGACATGTGACCAAGTTAGAAGAGAGATTTTAGCTAAAAATCAGTTAGTCGGGAGCAGTTGAGGGCTTCACATCGATTTTCACCTATGGTCTGATTCGACTGGCTTCCTGTATTTGCATATGTGTCTAAATCGTCAAGATAATAAAATAGGAGTACAAAGGAATTCTCATGGTTCATCTCAGTAAAAACTTGAAACAGCATGGTGTCACAATGAGAGATGACAAGAGAATGTGACAATATAATAATAGAGATGACAACCAGCACCAAAAGGCAACAAGGAAAGAAGACAGGAAATCATAAGAGGCAATATAAGTAAAGTCTCAGGGTGGCCTAAAGTCGGTATCAGCCAGACAGCAAGTCTATCCTCTTTTCACTAGTGCTAACCAAGGAGATTGTTTTTGCATCTGAGGTGGAGCACCACACCTACCATCAGCTCCTTACTTTACCGCACAGATCCCTGTGCTACACATTCGCCGAGTTGGTGAGGGCCGGTATCAAACCAAGAACCTTGTGATTCCTAGGCGAGTGCTCTACCGACTGAGCTAAACTGCCCCTTATAAACACTATAATAATAATAAAATTATTATGTACAGTGCTCAGGTGCACTACAACTCATCAAAAAGTGCATATATAGTACACATAGAATAATGTACAAATGTCAGGAAAATGAACAGTATATGAGTCCAGAGATGCTGATAGGAATACGTCCTGCATCCCTGACACAAAAATCATATCCATGCATCCCAGTGTTTTTTTTTTTTTCTTCCCTCACCATTTCAAGCTAACCATAAATACATTTCAATAGTTTCTTAAAAACAAATTACACAGGATACGTTACAAAGTAGGAGTTAGACGGCTTTAGTTGTTTCCCCAATTCATAAATAAAAACCCTACAATTTATTAAGAAACTTTAGTTGGGGCCCATCAAATTTCCTGGGGACTTATTCAAAGCAAATATGTGTGTCCCAGGATGCACTAGATCAAAAAGCTATCAGCATCACTGAGTCGTTTTATAACTTATATATGTTTGTCTGTGCATAGAGGGGGTGGGGATATCATGTATAGCGTTGGCAAATTTTAGGAAGCATGGAGGTTTTGAATGATTCAGTGCCTCAGCAGCCAACAATTGATGCAGGTAGTTTGTTCCATGCTTCAGTAAGTCTGAGAGTGAAAAAAATATTTCTGAAAGCCATGGGAGTTGTGCTGTTTTCTGACTTTGCAGACATGCCCACTTGTGTTACATACATGAAAATCAAAACGGTGCTCAAGGTTGCTGTTGGCAAGATGTTTAATAATTCTGTGGGTGTTTACCAAGTCATATGCTGGAGATTCAATGTATCCATATGTGAGATTCAATGTATCCATACCCAGAGCAACAAGGAGTCCTGTACGCCAGATGCTGATGGGTATTCACCCGGTTGCATATCCCAGAACAGTGTATGAGCCATGATATATATGTGTGTGAGTGTATATGGGGAGGTGAATATCAGGTATAGCGTTGGCAAATTTCAGGAAGTATGGGGGGTTTTGAAGGAAGCAGTGTCTCAGCAGCCAACAATTGATGCAGGTAGTTTGTTCCATGCTTCAGTAAGTCTGTGTGAAAAAAAAAAGTTTCTGAAAGCCATGGAAGTTGTGCTGTTTTCTGACTTTGCTGGCTTCCCCATGTGAACTTGCCTACAAACAACCACAAAATAAGTTTGAACTCAATTGAGGTCATCAAATAATAATCACAAACTTATCTTTAACTCTTAAAGTCCTATACCACCTCATTCCACCCGGCTGGAAGTCTCATTCATTTTCATAATCCACTCCAGACGATAACCTTTGTTTAAATGTAATATTAAACATATTTAGAAGTCTTTGATTTAAGGGAAATAACAGGTAACTTTAGATGCAAAGGTCATTTTTAACCATTTTTTTTATATATATCCTTATAGGAATGTTCTGGACTTAGAAAATTCTCAACAGGATGTTAAAGTTAATATTTATCATGATTAAAAATAAGCTGTAATCTAAAATATTGATAACAGAATTCCAGTTAGAAATTACTAGTAGCAGTATCTGGTAATAACCAGGAAAGGTGGGTTTAATCGCAGTTCCCAGAATGCACCTGAAAATGCTAGTGAACCTGAAACTATCAATATATTCAAGATGTGTCCAAAAAAATTTATCGAGATTTTTTGTACTTTTTGACACACCTTGTATTCTGAAAAAATTAATGTTCCATTCATTGTTCATTCCTATCTTGGTAAATATAGCTTTAAACTTTGTACTTTTTGACATACCTTGTATTCTAAACAAAATTAACATTCCACAGTTCAAATCCAAGAAGAGACTGTTTGTATTTCATACAGCACTAATACCTTTGGGAAAGGTATGCATCCAACTACTCTCCCTCCAACTATGGGTACATATTAGGGCTGACTGGGCTCTTTAACCTTGGTTAGTAACCAGTCTAGGAGAAAGAAAACTCTGAATTCAAACCTGTTTAACTTCGCTTAAGAAATTGACCTTGTGTAGAGGAGTTGGTAAATATATATAATGTACATCCCAGTTTTCTTTATTATTTTCACTAGATGTGATATTTTCACTATTTCCTATTTTTCTATTTTATTTATTACTTTTCCACATACTGTTGGATTCATTTCCATTTCTTCCCTACATAACATACAAGGTGTGTCAAAAAAGTACCAAGATTGAAGCTGTATTTACCAAGATAGAAATGAAGAATGAATGGAACTTCTTGTTTTTTTCAGAATACAAGGTGTGTCAACAAGTACAAAACATCTTGATTCTTTTTTGACACACATTGTATAATGCAAATCTCAGTTTTCTTTATTATTTTCACTTTTTCCTATTTTTCTATTTTATTTATTACTTTTCCACATACTGTCGGATCCATTTCCATTTCTTCCTTACATAACATCTAATGCACATCTCAGTTGTCTTTATTATTTTCATTCTATGTTTATTATTTTCACTGTTTATTATTTTCACTATTTCCTATTTTTCTATTTTATTTATTACTTTTCCACATACTGTCGGATTCATTTCCATTTCTTCCTTACATAACATCTAATGCACATCTCAGTTGTCTTTATTATTTTCATTCTATGTTTATTATTTTCACTGTTTATTATTTTCACTATTTCCTATTTTTCTATTTTATTTATTACTTTTCCACATACTGTCGGATTCATTTCCATTTCTTCCTTACATAACATCTAATGCACATCTCAGTTGTCTTTATTATTTTCATTCTATGTTTATTATTTTCACTGTTTATTATTTTCACTATTTCCTATTTTTCTATTTTATTTATTACTTTTCCACATAGTGTCTGATTCATTTCCATTTCTTCCTTACATAACATCTAATGCACATCTCAGTTGTCTTTATTATTTTCATTCTATGTTTATTATTTTCACTGTTTATTATTTTCACTATTTCCTATTTTTCTATTTTATTTATTACTTTTCCACATACTGTCGGATTCATTTCCATTTCTTCCTTACATAACATCTAATGCACATCTCAGTTGTCTTTATTATTTTCATTCTATGTTTATTATTTTCACTGTTTATTATTTTCACTATTTCCTATTTTTCTATTTTATTTATTACTTTTCCACATAGTGTCGGATTCATTTCGATTTCTTCCTTACATAACATCTAATGCAATTCTCAGTTGTCTTTATTATTTTCATTCTATGTTTATTATTTTCACTGTTTATTATTTTCACTATTTCCTATTTTTCTATTTTATTTATTACTTTTCCACATACTGTCGGATTCATTTCCATTTCTTCCTTACATAACATCTAATGCACATCTCAGTTGTCTTTATTATTTTCATTCTATGTTTATTATTTTCACTGTTTATTATTTTCACTATTTCCTATTTTTCTATTTTATTTATTACTTTTCCACATACTGTCGGATTCATTTCCATTTCTTCCTTACATAACATCTAATGCAATTCTCAGTTGTCTTTATTATTTTCACTCTATGTTTATTATTTTCACTGTTTATTATTTTCACCATTTCCTACTTTTCTCTTTTATTTATTACTTTTTCACATTATATGTTATCTGATTAAAAAAAGATTTGTTGTGTCTTGTAATAATTTATCATAAAGTCAAATGAAATTTCATTAGAAACTCCTATCCCATTATCACTGGTATCTGTTGATTGGCTACACAGTGTCTAAAACATCTCCAGACACCTTTGGCTTTTTCACTTATCACAGCTGGTCAATTGAATGGAGACTGAAGAAGAAAAAGAAGAAGAATTCTTCCACTTCATTGCACTTGCAATTACAACAAAGTAGCTTGAGGAAGTCTGCAAATGTCCCAACAAGATAGAGAAGGCTAAATAAAATTTCAATACTGGCTTTCATTCTTTTGTCAAATAGCTAATCATGGACACATGAGGCATTTTATATATATATATATATATATATATATATATATATATATACACACACACACACACACACACAGATGCTGTACAACTCATCAAAAAGTGCATATATAGTACACATAGAATAATGTACAAATGTCAGGAAAATGAAAGGTATACGAGTCCAGAGATGCTAATAGGTACGTGTCCTGCATCCCTGACGCATAAAAATCTAAAAGGATGCAGTAAAATCGTATCCATGTGTCCCAGTATTTTTTCTTTGCTCGCCATTTCAAACTAACAATAAATACATTTCAATAGTTTCTTTGAAACAAATTACACAAGATAGATTACAAGGTAGGAGTTAGACGGCTTTAGTTGGGACCCATGAATTTTCTCGGGGACACATTCAAAGTAAATATGTATATCCCAGGATGCACCAAATCAAAAAGCTATCAGCATCACTATGTGTGTGTATATGTGTGTGCGTGTGTGCATTCTATTTCAAAACTGTGTTGTAATTTGTGTTCAAAATTATTTTCTAAAAAGAAATAAAAAATTTTAAAAAAAAAAAAAAAAAAACCATAGCACATTTTCTTAAACATGTATATAATAAATATACATTTGTTAGAAAATATGTTCTTTCTTTTTTCTTTTTTTTTTTATATTACAGAAATGACTACCAAGCCAAGATTGAGCATGGCAACAAGGTGCCCGCGCAACAAACACAACAGTGTTGTCTATAGCCGCACAAACAGTCTCCCTGCTTCCCCAGTACTTTGGAGACCTTACTTTTGGAATTACCCATGTAGTGCCAATCAGGAGGTCCATCAGAAATGACTGCCAAGCCAAAATTGAGCATGGCAGTGAGGCACACTCAGGGGCAGGTAGTGTCAATCGGGAGCTCCATTAGAAATGATTGCCAAGCCAAGACTGAGCATTGCAGTGAGGTGCATACAGACGCAGGTGCATGCACAACAAATACAACAGTGTTGTCAATAGCCACACAAACAGTTTCCCTGCATTCCCAGTGCTTTGGAGATCTTACTTTAGGAATTACCCGCATCGTATCAATCGGGAGCTCCATCAGAAATTACAGCGAATATAAGTATGCGAATATCGGCAACAGTGTTGTTAACTCTTAACATCCAGCTGAAAATTCCAGAACCCCATTCCTATAAGGATTTATTAAAATAAATGACTTTTTCATTTAAAGTTATGCAAGTTGTTTCCTTTGAATTAAAGACTTCTAAATATGTTTAATATTACATTTAAACAAAGGCTACTGTTTGGGGTGGATTAGGAAAACAAATGTGACTTCTGGCCAGGCGGAATGAGGTGCTATAGGACATTAAGAGTTAATAGCCGCACAAGCAGTTTCCCTGCATCCTCAGCACTTTGAAGACCTTACTTTTGGGATTACCCTCGTAGATAACAAGTTCAAAAGAGTTTTCTAAGATTTACATGATTAATTCTACCAAAAAGGAATGGTAAGCCAAAAAAGAAAGAAAGAAAAAGTCATTAAGCAGGACATCATTCCGACATTATAGAAAGTCATTTTGATATGGCGGAAGCTGCTGCCATTTTTTATGAGACTCTTTGCAAACCTCCTGGTATTTATTAAGGTTTAAAAAAAAAAAAAAAAAAAAAAAAAAAAAACAATAACAAAAAAATAAAAAAACTCCCTTATCATAATGGTAGTAAGCCAAGTTGTTCACCACCTGTTCAGAGAATGGTATCATCAAAGAATATTCCATGGATGTTGCAAGAAAATGGAGAGATGGGGGGTGGGAGGGAAAAAAAAAAAGATATTCGAGTTGACATTTTGGTTTTTTAATGGCAATCTCATAGAAGGAAAGAAATGTTGTCTGCAAGTGAAGAAATAGCATCTGCCAGGATAGAGAAGTGTGTAATGCTTTGCTTTTACTGGTGATTCTTGCTTCTAGTAACAAAAAAATAAATAAAAAAAAATTAATTAATAAAGAAAAGAAAAAGAAAAAGAAAAAAAAGATTTGTCACTCCTGGCAAGGCGTTAGAATAGAACATTAGAGTAGGATAGAGCAGAACTGCACACTAGATGGTGTTAAAAATAAATAAATAAAGCAAGTTGAATTCTTGGGCTTGTTCAAGCTTTTAAAAATAAAGCAGCCTCACACGTGTTTCTTTTTTTATTTTTTTTGTTTTTAAATTCTAAACTTGATGACATCTTAACTTAGAGAGAAATAACAATAATTTACAAAGTAAGTAAGTCATCAGGGTGGCCTAAAGTCGGTATCAGTCAATCAGCGAGGGAGTCTATCCCTTTTTCACTAGCGCTAGACCAAGGAGATGGTTTTTGCATCTGAGGTGGAGCGCCACACCTACCATCAGCTCCTTACTTTACCACACAGATCCCTGTGCTACTCATACACTGAGTTGGCAAGGGCCGGTTTCAAACTAGTAACCTTGTGGTTTCTAACCAAACACTCTACCAACTGAGCTATCCCGGCCCCCTCGATTTTGTTCTTTTCTGCATATTATCAATGTTATATAATAGTATATACAGAGATGCTGATATGTACGTGTCGTGCATCCCTGACACACAACAATCTAAAAGGATGCAGTTAAATCATATCCATGCGTCCCAGTGTTTTTAATTTTTCTTCCCTCACCATTTCAAGCTAACTGTAAATACATATTTTAGATGTTGTGAAAATGAGACCAATGTAGTATACAAATTTAAATGTCCGTTAGGAGATTGCTGTCTCCCTAAAAATGAAAATACCTACATCGGTTTTACCTCAACAACTTTATCACATCGTTTAACTCTTCACATGACAGATAATAGCTCCATTTCACAACATCTAAAATTACATGCATGTCACCACTCTAATTACCGAAATATCCGAACAGAAAATACGCACATTCTGCACAAAGAAAAAAAATAAACAAAAACTCCAAATACTAGAAGCTTTATACATCAAACAATACAAATCATCCTTAAATAAAATTAATTTTCAATGCAGTACTCACATTTTAAAATGCCTATAATACTTTTCCTATCAATTCTCCTACTTTTAGCCTCCACATCCATTAATATACTTTGAAAAAAAAAAAAAAAAAAAATGGAACATATCACCCCTGATGATGGCACTTCGAAGTGCCGAAAGTACTCGGGATATGAACTTTGTGAACTAATCCACGAATTTTATCCAAATATAAAAAAGTTAGCCAGAAAGCTTGAAAAGATCACCAATAAAATTGTTAAACAGGAGACCTGTCTTTTGTTTAATTTCACATGTATAAATGAAAGAATGCTGCCCAAATACACACACACACACATATATATATATATATATAGTTCATACCCTTTTATCTATACATATATCATCAGATTCATTTCCTTACTCTTAACTCATATATGTGTGTGTGTGTGTGTATTTTTGTCCATGTAACAGATATATATGTCTGTAAGTCAAGATATAGTATCTGTCGGGAAAGAGAAATGCGCAATGTTTTGCTTCAACTGATGCTTCATGCTTCTAGTAAAAAAAAAAAATTTTTTTAAATTAATTAAAAAGAAGAAAAAAGAAAAAAAGAAAAAAAGAAAAGAAAAAAAAAGAAAAAGAAAAAAAAAGAAAAAGAAGAAAAAAAAAGAAAAAGAAGAAAGAAGAAAAAGAAAAAAAAAGAAAAAGAAAAAGACTTGTCACTCCTGGCAAGGCTTTTTAGGATAAAGCAGAACTGCACACAAGATGGTGTTAAAAATAAATAAATAAATAAATAAATCAAGATGAATCCAAGTGGAAATCCTGGGCTTGTTTAAGCTTTTAAAAATGAAGCTGCCTCACATTTTTTTTAAATCTTAAACTAGATAACATCTTAATGCAGAGAGTAATTACAATACTTTACAAGATTATATTAGTTTTGTTTTTTTCTGAAAATTATAAATGTTATGTAATCATATGTGTTTGTGTATATATATAAATTAATAAGTCATCCACAGACACGTGTTTCGGCATATCATGCCTCTTCAGTGTGGCTAGACACAACTATCCTTGGGTAGGGTCGAACTCAGACTGACCGCATGGTAGTCCGATATCTTATACCCTCGCCCACTGACAGCTGATGCGGGGACTGGTGGTTTTAAACTATTAAATACATAGGAATGTATGTATCTTTCGGTCACTGAGAGATCAAATTTCCGGAGAAATGATCATTGCTTTACTTATATATATATATATATATATATAAGTAAAGTCGACAGAGTGGCCTATTTGCGGTATCAGCCAGACAGCAAAGGAGTCTATCCCCTTTTTACTAGCATATTATAAATGTTATGTAATCGTGTGTGTGTATATACATACATATATATATATATATATATATATATATATATATACAACAGCTTTATCACTGATATTGAGCAATCCACTAACAATACCCAAAAAATCTTAGTCCACCACTAACTCACCAAGTGAACTATGGATAACTATATACTATATCTCACATAAAAAAATAAAAAATTCTTAATTTCTCACAATTGTTTTGGATGGTTGCTATAATAAATTTGACAGGACTTCAGTCAGATGTTGCTCCCCAAGACAGAGTCCTACCATCTTCTTACATAACAAATAACAATGGCGGATCCAGTACTTCCGTTTTTCCTTACACAATGGCGGAACTGGTACTTTAATTTTTTTTAAACTGAAGAACCAAATTACAACAATTTCCTTTACAGAAGAAGCAGTTCCCATAGTGTAGTGGTTAAAGTGCCAGGCTGTGACATCATAGTAAGTGAGTTCAAACTATTTTCAATGTTATTACACTCACTTTCAAACTAATACCCTAGAGAACGGTATGAACCTCACTTCATCCCCCAGCTATGGGTTAAATAGAACAACTATTGTTCTCCTACAAGAAATGGCTTTGGTATTAAATAACCCACAAAAGTTGATATGCCATAAAACAAAGAAAGCAAACCTACTGTTCTTCTACAAGAAATGGCTTTGGTATTGAATAACCCACAAAAGTTGATATGCCATAAAACAAAGAAAGCAAACCTACAGTTTTTCTACAAGAAATGGCTTTGGTATTGAATAACCCACAAAAGTTGATATGCCATAAAACAAAGAAAGCAAACCTACTGTTCTTCTACAAGAAATGGCTTTGGTATTGAATAACCCACAAAGTTGATATGCCATAAAACAAAGAAAGCAAACCTACTGTTCTTCTACAAGGAATAGCTTTGGTATTAAATAACCCACAAAGGTTGATATGCCATAAAATAAAGAAAGCAAACCTACTGTTCTTCTACAAGGAATGGCTTTGGTATTAAATAACCCACAAAGGTTGATATACCATTAAACAAAGAAAGCAAACCTACTGTTCTTCTACAAGGATGGCCTTAACATTGAATAATACACAAAGGTTGATATACCATTAAACAAAGAAATGAAACAGCTGCTAGTCTGAGCTTCCAATATTAAAATAAACTCACAGCTGAATTTCATTTCAATAATTAATACAAAGGTTATTGCCTATTCAAAATGGCATTTATGCTGTACTTCAATCATTATTAAACAGTACAACTACTGTTTTTCTACAGAAATGGCTTCGGCCTTAAATAACCCACAAAGGTTCTTATGTCATTAACCAAAGAAACCAAACCATCCTTAACAGAAAAATCTTATCATAATGGAGATTATGTAACAGTCTGTAACCAAAACTATGTTACCACTGACATCATGATTTCCTTTTTTGTGACAAATTTTGTTGCACAATGCGTAAAGTGCCATTGTTGGTCTGAAGTTCCAATCAAGGACCCTCCGTAAGGAGCTACATTTTAAGCTAGTATTGATAGAATTTCTTGCCAACTATCCCAGTTAATGAATTCCTTAAGATATCTCATAAGCTGTGCCAAGAAGTTAAGAACTAACAGTATATAATAAAAGAAATAATACAAATGATTATATTTTAAGGAGAGTCTGTATTTACCTAACCCCTCCACACAATCAATATGTGACACAAGAGCAAATTTTTTAAAGAAGAGTACAACAGGTTTGAATTCAAACTTATTTTTCCTAAACCAGTTTTCATACCAAGGTTAAAAGAACCAATCTGCCCTACTATCTACCCAGGCTGGAGGGAAAATAGTTGGTTGGATTTTACGGCATGTCAACCCTTGTTGGGTAAATTTATGCCAAAAATTTTTTTTATTCATTCTGGATGGGTATTCAAAAGTCTTTTTCTAAACTCAATTTTTTTTAAATACATTTTTTACTCCAGAGTGGAGCTGGGAGTAATGGCAATGAAGGGGTACTCCACACTTCCCAGAGTTCTAGAACTGAAACTTCACCACTAGATAATAGTTAGATGCATACCTCTCCCAAGGGTATTGACGTTATATGAAATGCAAACAGTCTTGTCCAGAATTTGAACTCAGATTTTCGAGTCCATTAGCTACAATGATAACCATTACATCACAAGCACATCCTTTTGTGGAGAGTAGATCTGATTAAATGTAATTTCTACCAGCAGTCAATCTAGAATGATAATTAGTACAACAATCTTTTTTTTTCTTATTGTTTGTTTTATAAATTACATCATCTTTATTCAAACACAGAGAAATATTTATCAATCAGAAGAGAAAAGAAAAAGAGAAAGAAAAAGAAAAAAAAGAAAAAAGAAAAAGAAAAGAAAAAAGAAAAAAAAGAAAAAGAAAAGAAAAAGAAAAGAAAAAGAAAAAGAAGAAAAAAGAAAAGAAAAAGAAAAAAGAAAAAAAAGAAAAAAGAAAAAGAAAAGAAAAAGGAAAAGAAAAAAAAGAAAAAGAAGAAAAAGAAAAATAAGAAAAAAAGAAAAGAAAAGAAAAAGAAAAAAAGAAACAAGAAAAAATCTCATTAAATGGAATTGCAGAAACCATATATAGAAGAGCAGAAAACCAAAAAGTCAAAGAATTTTAAGAGAAAAGACAAAAGAACTTTCTAAAGTAGTCTGAAGACAAGACAACTTCCATTGATGGAACTTGCTAAATCCAATGTTCACTAAATTCTCAAGTGAGACACTTATTTCCTGTTTCTCTCTTAAACAAACTCAAAAGATCACGCTTTCACAAATGACATTTTCATAGGAGTACTTTTTCTTTTTGTTTATATATATAAATATATATGTGTGTGCGTGTTTGCGTGAATAAATGGATACCTTGTACAAATATAAATTTATTTCGACATTTCATTGGCTCCACAAATAAATTTTGCCAAAATAAATTTATATCTGTTCCAAGTTATCCATTTATTTATTATACTCCATATATGTAAAAAAAAATAAATGCCAATGTTTATATGTACGGTTGAATCCCAAGAAAACACTTGATATCATCCAATATATATATATATATATATATATATATATATATATGCACACTTATTCACTTCCGCAATTGCCTGTAATTAATCAATATCTTGATTAATTCATTACAATTGACCCTGATGATCCTTTTTGGTGAAATCAAGTGGGTTATTTCTATATACTCCTTTATACTATATAGATAAATATATACATACACACTAACTCCTGTACACGAGTAGGATGACATAAGGTCAATTCCTTAAGTGTAATTTAACATGTTTGAATTCTGAGTTTTCCTTCTCCTAGACTGGTTGCTTAACTAAAATTAAAGAGCCCAATCCACCCTACTATTTACCCATAGCTGGAGGGAGAATAGTTTACTGCATACCTTTCATAAGGGTACTAGTACTATGTGAAATACAAACAGCTTCATCCTGAATTTGAATGAGTCCATTTCTTACGACTCTACCCATTACACCACGTACCCTCCAAGGTTAACATGGAACAATAATTATGAAATCTATTTTATCCGTAGCAATTCCAGGTCACCTTGTAAAATCAATAAGAGTTTCTATATCTATTAGTTTTATTGTTCAAAAACAGTAGACAAAGAAAATAAAAAAAATTAAAATCTAATCCAAGCTTAATACTTTAAAAAGAATTTTTATAAAATATCATAGAGTTTTTAAAAATTCAACTTTAATGTCATACACTATTCATGAAACATATAAAAGAGATTTGTTTAGATGAAATGGTGATAAAAGAGGATTTTTCACAGCAAGATTATTGCAACAAAAGAATCTATTTTCTCCTGTTATTTTATTTTACTAAAACAGCTGTTAATGGGGGCGTACTCATAGTGTAGTGGCTAACATACTGGACTGCGACATTGTAGTAAGTGAGTTCAAACTCCACTAGCGCTATTACTTTCACTTTTGGAATAATACCCTTGGGAAAGGTATAAACACTCCAGTGATGCTGATAGCTTTTTGATTTAGTGTGTCCTGGGATGCACATATTTGCTTTGAATGAGTCCCCGTGAAAATTTATGGGTCCCAACTGAAGTTTCTTAATAGATTGTAGGGTTTTTATTTATGATCTGGGGAAACAACTAAAGCCATCTATTAATAATTCCTACCTTGTAACTTATCCTGTAAAATTCACTTCTAAGAAACTTGAAATACAGTTATTTATAGTATTTACAGTTAGCTTGAAATGGCAAGGGAAGAAAAAAGAAAAACACTGGGATGCATGGATATGATTTTACTGTGTCCTTTTAGATTTTTGTGCGTCAGAGACCCAGGATGCGTACCTATCAGCATCTCTGACACCCTCATTCTCCCAGCTATGGGTTAAATAGTACCACAACTGTTCTTCTAAAAGGATTGCTTTGGCATTAAATAACCCACAACAGTTGATATGGCATTAAACAAAGAAATGAAATAGCTGTTAATATGAACTTCCAATATTAGAATGAACTCATTGCTGATGTTTATATTTAACAACTTATATAAAGGATATTGGTGGTAGGAAGCGCGTGGTGTAATGGTTAAAGTCATGGGAAATGGACTCGTCGCCCCAAGTTTAAATCCTGGATGTGGTAATTGCATTTCACTTAGCGCTAATACCCTTGGGAAAGTTATGAATCCTACTCTCCCTCCAGCTATCGGTAAATAGTCGTGCAGACTGGGCTCTTTAACTATGGCTAGGTAACCAGTCTAGGAGAAGGAAAACTCTGAATTCAAACCTGTTGAACCCCGCTTAAGAAATTGACCTTGTGTCGTATCCTGCTCGTGCAGAGGAGTTGGTAAATATATATATAAAGGATATTGCCTATTCAAAATACTCATGTGCTGAGTTGGTGTGAACCAAATATGGGTAAATAGTAAAGCAGGCTGGGCTCAAACCTTAGTATGGCAACAAGTGTAGAAGGAAAACGGAAATTCAAGCCTATTAAACTCTGCTTTAAAAAAATGACTTGTGTCACATCCTGCTCACATGGAGAGATTGGTATATATAAATATATATAATATATAAAAACAAATACAGAAGCACATGCTCCACACTAACATGGATTAATACGGACAGTCGTATTTGCAGCATTGAAGTAGTTCAAGCTGAGGCTTGGTAGTATTGTGGTAGTTAGTGTGCTCCATTCCATGCTGATTTAAAAAGCTGCACAGATGAACGTGAACTGTAGTCTAATTTGGGAACTTATGCTTTCTGAGTTCGGACTGGGACATAAAGCCGCAGAAGTAACCAAAAATATTTGTTTTGTGAAAAGTGAAGGCACAGTTGCCTGAAGAAGAAATATTAAAGAAACATCAAAAAAAGGTAAATGAACAACATACTCGTTACCTTTTCTTCCTTCGCATAGAGAGATTGATAAATATAAATATATATAATATATAAAAACAAATACAGAAGCACATGCTCCTACACTAACATGGATTAATACAGACAGCCGTGAACATCCCTTTATGAGCTCCAAGGTCTTCTGAAGAAGAAATATTAAAGAAACATCAAAAAAAGGTAAATGTAAATGCAAGATAATTATCTCCCTTGTTTTGTTCGGCCATCCTATTGCGTGGGTACAAGCACCGTTCGACACCGGTAAAAAGTCACATGTGCGTGTGGCGCTAGTTTTCAATTCCTATTAGCAGGCGGGAACTGGAGAAGACAAGAAGTTTCACGTTGAAGACCAGTTGCGAAACAGAAGGATAAGTGACAACTCCCGTATTTACCCAAATAAAAGTGTCTTCACTAGTCGACTGTCATTACTCACCTGGGTAAATGAACAACATACTCATTACCTTTTCTTCCTTCACATTGTGATAAGCCTGCAAAATCAATCTACAAACCAAATATACACACAATGCTTGAAACAACCTATAAACCTCTTAAATATACATAAATGTTGCTATAATTTTGAGTTATTTGGGTAAGTGAAAGTCTATAGTTTGTCTCTTCTTACCACCTGCACTATCTCTTGAGACAAACTTGACTCAGGTCCCAAGGAGAGAAAGGCTTCAACTTCCCTTGTAATAACTGTCAATAGCTTTAAGGGATAGATCCAAAGCTCTGTAAAATTGTAATACAACCTTTGAAAAGACAAATATACAAAGATGAAGTTAGTAACTTTTTTAGCCAAAATAATTATGCACCTAATCTTATTTCTTTTAATATTCGTTGCTTATAGAGCTTAATCTATCTTTTCTGATGTTATCTAGTTTGCAGCAATGCTGTGTCTTTGTTTGCAAAACAAATTACAAGAGCTATTAAGTCAAAAATTACAATGAAATATCAGTGTATCGTTTTCAAAAAGACCTTTTTCTGAAATTTACTGTTTAGGCAATGAGCCTGTTCTCGAGAGAAATCTCTGCTAGATGCTCACCATTTCTGTTTGGAGTTTTGTGCAGATAGAATTTTTTTTACCTATATAAGCATTTATATATATTTACCGACCCCTCTACACGAGCTGGATATGACACAAGGTCAATTTCTTAAGCGGAATTCAACAGGTTTGAATTCAGAGTTTTCTTTCTACTAGACGGGTTGCCTAACCAAGATTAAAGAGCCCAGTCTGCCCTATTATTTACCCATAGTTGGAGGGAGAGTAAGATTCATACCTTTCCCAAGGGTATTAGCGTTAAGTGAAATGCAACGTCCAGGATTTGAACTCGGATCGACGAGTCCATTTCCTATGACTTTAACCATTACACCACGCGCTTCCTATATGAGCATTTATGTTTCCACCAATGATTAGAACATTGTGTTTGGGAAGGTGTCAAACAAGGGAAGATAGTATTATCTGCGTTATTCGGACTATTGTTCCCATCTTCATTGTTATTTGTACAATGTTTTGGCCGATATGCCCTCTGGCTTTCTTCAGGTATTTCTTCTCGGACTCGGGACTAAATAGAGGGTTAGGTTGAAAGTTCCGTGATGGCTCCCGATTACGACAAGGAAAGTTCCCAAGTCCGAGAAGGTTCCTGAGTCCGACAAGAAATACCTGAAGAAGGCAGGAGGGCATATCGGCCGAAACGTTGAACAAATGACAATGAAGATGGGGACAATAGTCAGAATAACGCAGATAATACAAATCATCAAGCCTCATCTCAAACATTCAGAGAAATAAGGGAAGATAGCTCATTATAGAAGGTGATAACATCCGTTTCCTCACTGACATTAGTGGGACTGTAGCACGAGATGATTGTCGTAAGGGGGTTGCTATTAAATGTAACATCCCAGTATTGGCTGACCAGAAAAAAACTTACATTCATCAGCTCTGTGCAGACACTGGATGGTAGGTAGAGAACTTGCTGATAGGGATGGATGGCACGAGAGTAAGATTATCAGCACATGATGATTATGATGATGATGATGGTGAGAGAATTTGGCTTTATCGCTTGGCATCAATGTTTAAAACATTACTAAATTCTTCCTGAACTCAGTAAATCAAATTATTCAAAGTTAATTCACTGAAAGAAAAACAGAAGAAAAAAAAAACGAGGAGAAAAAAAATATGAAATTGTATTTATTGCTATTGCTTTTGGCTACAATTCAATTTTAGTTCAAATTAGACAACCCATGAACCTTTTGGGTCACAACTGTAACAGCAGTCCATAATGATATTGATGTTTCTATCTATGAAGGAATGAAAGATTTTACTAGGGTTTGGTTTGGATTTGTTTTATGCATATCAACCTCAGTGGGTCATTTAATGCCGACAAAGTTTTGAAATAAATTCATTGTTAATGGATACTCAATTCTTTTTTTTATAAACACATTTTTCTATTTAACCCATAGATGGGACCCTAACAAGTACTACCACTCTGGGTCAGAGTAGACCAAGGAGCAAGGGTGATAAAGGGTCATTCCACATTCCTCAGACCTCCAGAACTGGAACCTCACTATCAGATAGAGTTTAATATCATTCCCAGGACAGGAAGACCCTCATCCACTGCATTCTAGCACCAATATGATAAAAAGGGTTGAAGCTTGCCATAAGGGCAATAGGGTTGGGGCAATTATATAGACGTTAGGGCTTGACGTGACCAGCCAATTGATCGGAGGGGGCCTCTCCGACCGCCCGTCTAGCCCAAGATAGGGCCAAAGTGGAGTATTGCAAGTCATGAATTGCTCATCCACCTGGGCTCTATCCTTAAGCATCACGGGTCACCACCCACGGCCAACAGTTGGCCCCATTGGGGTAGTCTTACCCCTCTGCAGAGGTGCAGTCGGTGCATTCTAACGCCCCAGCCGACAGGGCGGTACTGGATTGGGAGATGCCAAACTAGCCTGATACTCTCTGTGCATTACTTGCTCTATTTTTCTTTTTTTAAAAAGGTTATTTAATGCCAAAGCCATTCTTGTAGAATAATTGTAGTGGTACAATTTAACCCATACCTGGGGAGATAAGGGTGTTCATACCTTTCCCAAGGGTATTAGTCCAAAAGGAAATGTAATAGCACAATTAGAGTACCCAATTAAGAATTGAACAGGCTCATCGCTACTTAACTTCGGTGATCTAGCAGGAACCAGTGCTTTCAGCATGACTTGACCGTAATCTTTAATTTGAGAGGCTTGTTTAATGTATTGTTTGTTAAACATGTCAACTCTTGTTGGGTTATTTTATGTCAAAGTCAGTCTAACAACTATGGTCTCCAATTATATACAGTACGACAACTTATATTCACAATCATTTTAAACAGGTAAACACTTTATTATCTCAAAACAGACTCATAAATAGGACACTAACAGGTACTACCAGTCAGTCAGAGTGGACCTGGGAGTAATAGCAGAAAAGGTGTGATTTCACACTTACTAGTTTTGCCACCAAATGTAGTTTATTGCCAAAACCAGAACATGCTTTCATGAGGGGGTGGGTGTCTTTACTCCATAGCATAGAAGCAATATTCCAATTACCATCCAATTGGTAAACAAGGCAACAAGCAAGCCGTAACTCAATACAGATCTTGCATTGTCACAAGCCTACTGCATAATGGTAGGTTATTTATCTGGCACTATAACACCACTGAAACGAAGCAGCCAATCAGGACTCAAGGAATGGAATCACCCAAATGAATGAATGGAGTATTCCTGAGTGCCATAAATACCAGCTGCTTTGGGCACCAGTTCAGTTGTGCTTAGTTGTTGTTATTCAAACAAACAGTATCGTAACTCTCTCCAAAAAAATAGCAGAAAAATCTTTCACTAACTTCAAGTTTACGATAAATAAATAAGAATTACGACAAAAAAGAGAAGCCTCCCCCCTAAAATACATTTAACGCCCTAAGTTGGTTGTTTTCTTTCAAGTAACACCGTAGCTGGGGTCATTATTTTAATAGTCACCGGGTAGCAATTTATGAGGCAGGAGACTGGGACGCACTTCCTCATAAATTACCATAATTTTCATCAACTTGCAAACAGATCTATTTGACTCATAGATGAGACCATGACGGATCAGAATGGACCTGAGGGTAATGGCAATGAAGGGGGTGCGCCACACTACCCAGAGCTCCAGAATTGAAGTTTCACTGCTAGATACACTTTAGCATCATACTCAAGACACCAAATAAACTGAATTATCTGCACTATTGAAGTCAGTCAGTAAACTGTTGGTTTGAACAACAGCAACTGACTAAGCGCAAATGAACCAGTGCCCCAAGATAGCTGGTATTTATGGAAGTCAACAATAGTCCATTCATGTATTTGGATGATTCCATTCCTTGAGTCCTGATTGGCTGCTTGGTTTCTATGATGTTATGAGGCTTCATAAATAACCTGTCATTTTGCAGTAGTATTGCGACAAGATTAGATTTGTATTCAGTTATGACTACTTGTTGCCTTGTCTTACCAATTCGACAGTAATTGGAACTTAGTGTGATTATTCTACATCTCCCCTTCCTCCCCCCCCCCATTGCGTGGGTGTAGTGGCCTTTGAGGGAGAATTAGTTCCTCTCCTTAAAATATCTTTATTATTTTCATACTGCATTTTCTACATGCATGCTTACAATTGGCACTGTTATGATCACATGATCAAAGTTTGAGCCTAATCCTGTAATTTTGCTTGCTGAGTTTACAGTATAAACATTGTCACTCCACTAGCAGAATGCACCAAGGAAGTGACCAGATTTCTTTGGTTGGAAGGAGTGTCAGGGGCTAAAATTCATCAGAGGCTTTTAGCATAATATGAAGACAGTGCACAATTGTGTAGAAGTGTGTATGAGTGGATAGAGAAGTTTAAAAGTAACCAGACCAGCATGACATAGGATGAGGAATCAACATATTATATTCACTTTCACAGGAAGGTTGTAACTAGCGTCCAGTCACCAGTCAAAAAAAAAGAGGACTGCAACCAAATACAGGCTCTATACTGACTACTAGAACACATGTGTCAAAGTATCCACACTAAAACCAGCAGCCAATCAGAATCCTGTGAATGAGCTTGGCCAAGGTATACAATGGAATATCCCAACCTGTTATATAAACCACCTACCAATTCAGAATTCTCTGAGCAGATTCAACTTGCAACACAGTTGAATACTGATCACCTTATACGAAATTCTACAACACCTATTTTTCAGTGATTTTCTGAAAAACAACATTGGCCTCACCCGTACCCACAACACAGTCCGAGGAATATTGCTGGCATGCCAAACAAGGCAGAAAAAAAGAAAAGAAAGACATGGCCTTGGTGCGAATGAAGCCAATATTGTGCTGTCATAAACACTAAACATAAGAAACAGCAACAGCAACAACAAGCAAGAGGGGGAGAAAACAAAAAGGAAAGATAAATAGAAGATAAAAAAAAAGAGTAAGAAAATCTGTAGGTCCAAAAAAAATATATATATATATATATATATAAGATAAAAAAATAAAGATAAAATAAAAGCATAAATAAATAAATAAGTCAACACAACAACAACAACAACAAGCAAGAGGGAAGAGAAAAAAAAAGAAAAGATAAATAAAAGAAAGAGTAAGAAAATAAGGAGGTCCAAAAAAAAAAAAAAAGAAATGAAAATAAAAGAAATGAAAATAAAAATAAATAAAAATATAAGAATTTAAAAAATAAAGATAAAATAAAAGCATAAATAAATAAGTCCGTGGATCGACATAAAGATGGGAAAAAAGAAAAAAAAAGCTGAATATTGATTTTCACTAAAAAGCACATATTTTCTCTTTCGAAGGTGAAAAATCTAAAGTGAGGAAAGAGATAAAATATAAGCAGAGAGTTGCGAAAATAGTGATAAGAAGACAGAGATATTATCTTAGTTTATCATATATATATATATATATATATATATATATATATATATACCCATGAATAGGTTGACCCTTGATTTATAATCATAAAATCATTAATTTATAAGAATTCATCTTTAAAGCATAAGATTGCACCTCTTAGTCCTTTCCATTGATTTTAAGTAAATTCATCATGTGATAAATATATTGCCAGTAAATTCATCACATGGTAAATTCATTGTGTCAGATTAATTGCCCTTACAATATAGGGTTTCCCCTAACACTAAAGCTCTTTTTTATCAAATTCTTAAAAGGTAATGACTAAATTCTGAATTTAGCAATGAATAATTTACATACAATGAATTTATTGATGAATGTCTACTTTGGATTCTGGGTAAATTCATCATATGATAAATTTATCGTCGGTAAAATCATCATCTGTAAATTTATAGTTAATAAATTCATCATATGATGAATTTATCGTCGGTAACTTCACCATAAGATAAATTTATGATCAGTAAATTCATCATCGGTAAATTCGGATAAATTCATCATCGGTAAATTCGCCATACGATAAATTCATCATCGGTAAATTCGCCATACGATAAATTCATCATCGGTAAATTCGCCATACGATAAAAATTCATCATCGGTAAAATCGCCATACGATAAATTCATCATCGGTAAAATTCGCCATACGATAAATTCATCATTGGTAAATTCGCCATACGATAAATTCATCATCAGTAAAACCATTGTTGATAAATTCATCGTCATAAATTTATCAGTAAATTAAAAGCCCTTATAATATTGGATTTCCCTAACTATAACTCTAACTTTTAGCTCTTTTTATTAAAATTCTTAAAAGTAATGATTAAATTCTGAATTTAACCACAAATAATTTACCTGCGATAAATACAATGAATGTACTAGCAATAAATTTACTATATGAAGCCAAGAGTTGATCCTAGTTCTTATTAGGTTTCAATTCCAACCTTACAAAATTATTACTTCTGTATAAGTTGACCCTTGATTTCTAATCACAAATTCATCAATCTATGAAATTAATTTTTGAAGCCAAGAGTTGATCCTAGTTCTTCTCATTAGGTTTCAATTCCAACCTTACAAAATTATTACTTCTGTATAAGTTGACCCTTGATTTCTAATCACAAATTCATCAATCTATGAAATTAATTTTTGAAGCCAAGAGTTGATCCTAGTTCTTCTCATTAGGTTTCAATTCCAACCTTACAAAATTATTACTTCTGTATAAGTTGACCCTTGATTTCTAATCACAAATTCATCAATCTATGAAATTAATTTTTGAAGCCAAGAGTTGATCCTAGTTCTTCTCATTAGGTTTCAATTCCAACCTTACAAAATTATTACTTCTGTATAAGTTGACCCTTGATTTCTAATCACAAATTCATCAATCTATGAAATTAATTTTTGAAGCAAAGAGTTGATCCTAGTTCTTCTTATTTGGTTTCAATTTTAACCTTAGAAATTACTCATGTATAGGTAAATGCCAATAATTTTATGTCAAAATTATATCTTCAAAAGAGTATAAATTAATTGACTTTATAATATAGGGTCTCCCTAACCGTAACCTTTTAGCTATTTTTATCAAATTCTTAAAAGCAATGATTAGATTCTGAATTTAGCCATATACAATTTACCTTCGATAAATTTACTATACAAATTTATCATACAATGCATTTATTGACAAATGAGTTTATCTCGCAATGAATTTATACCAATGAATTTACCATGTTTACCCGACATGATTACATTATACAAAAATGACTTTTTTCTTTGTAATAAGTGCAGCCTTATAAAACATATGCTATAGAATAAATAAA
This sequence comes from Doryteuthis pealeii, assembly GCA_023376005.1. Lineage (NCBI taxonomy): Eukaryota > Metazoa > Mollusca > Cephalopoda > Myopsida > Loliginidae > Doryteuthis > Doryteuthis pealeii. Next base: position 47,989,988 of record CM042163.1, read on the forward strand.
TAAAATAAAATAAAATAAGATAAATAAACAAATAAATACAAGTGCAATCCTAAAAGTAAGGTCTTCAAAGCATTAGCGATGCAGAGAAACTGTTTGTGTGCCTATTGGTAACAGTGTTGTGTGATTGATTTTAATGGCATGTCAACCCATTCAGGGTTATTTTATGCCAAGCAGTAGGTTGTGAGGGATGGTCCAATTTATTATGTCTTTTTTCAGGGATTTTTATTGATTTTGACAGTAGATTGTTTGCAGTTGTTTGTTGCTAAGTAGATTGAAAATCACTTTAGGGGATAAGTTTATAGGGTAAAGTTCAAGTTTGTTATAAGCAATAGTTTGGTAGAAAGTTTTTTTTAAACAATTTTTATAAAGAATTTTTTTTCTATTTGACCCATAGATGGGACCCTAACAGGTACTACCACTCCAGGTCAGAGTGGACCTGGGAGCAATGGTGATGAAGGGGACGCACAGTCTTGGTCGTTGTTTCTTATGGAACACCCTATTAACACTACCGTCAAATGTGAAATTCATGCAGGTATTCAGTTTTAGAATGCAAAAGGCATTAAACCGATTGAACTTCATAGCCAATTTATGGATGTGTATATAGTCGTGCAAGGTAAATGCCAATATTTTTGACTCAAAATTATATCTTCAAAATGAGTATGGCATGGTAGTTATATCAAAAGTTAGAAGCAAAAAAAGGAAAGAAAAAGGGGGGAGGATTTGGGAGTTAAAATAATATGATGGGTATATGATAGACGTCACAGCTAATAATCCAAGAATATGCTGACTGCTGATGTAGTTAAAGTCTGAGAGTGGGGGTTGTTTAATGTTGAGAGAGCAGTACCAAAAGGAGAAGGAATTGGCGTGGGAGAATTTGCAATTATCTGAAGAATGAGACTACTAACAAGTTTTCTTTGACTGCTTCTTCTAATAACAACCATTTACCAACCACCAAGACTTTTTTTTTGGTTCTTTTTTTGAAGAATTAAAATCAAATCCTTGGCCAATATCAATATTCAAAAAAGAAAAGAAAGAAATTTTTTTTAAATAAAATGAAAAGGAAGAATGAATATATAAAATGAAAAGAAAATACAAATACTAGATGATCTATGGACACATTAGGTTCACTTTCTAACAGCTATCCATGATGATATTGATGCTTCTATTTAGGAAGGAGTGAAAGATTCTAATCAGAATTTTATAGTTAACAGCAGTCCATAATGATATTGATGCTTCTATTTAGGAAGGAGTGAAGGATTCTAATTAGAATTTTATAGTTAACAGCAGTCCATAATGATATTGTTGCTTCTATTTAGGAAGGAGTGAAGGATTCTAATTAGCATTTCATAGTTAACAGCTATCTATGATGATATTGATGCTTCTATTTAGGAAGGAGTAAAAGATTCTAATTAGAATGTTATAGTTGACAGCAGTCCATAATGATATTGATGCTTCTATTTAGGAAGGAGTGAATGATTTTAATTAGAATTTCATAGTTAGCAGTTGTCCATGATGATATTGAGGCTTCTATTTATGAAGGAGTGAAGGATTCTAATTAGCATTTCATAGTTAACAGCTATGATGATATTGATGCTTCTATTTAGGAAGGAGTGAAGGATTCTAATTAGAATTTCATAGTTAACAGCTATCTATGATGATATTGATGCTTCTATTTAGGTCTGGTATGTAAAACTCAGTCATAAGTGAACTTCATACTCAAGCTACCCTAATTTAGATATACATGCTCTATCCATGATATTGAGCACTATTTACTTATATGATATATGGTATTCATAAAGTCTTGTGGCAGTTTTAAAATTGAAAACTTAATAATTCACTTTGAACAAATGATAGAATCATTTAGTAAAAATCAATGTCTCATAGTTCTAATTTTTATGATAATTGCATTTCAACAAGACTACCATCTTTGTTGTTACATTTTAAACCTGTTGCAAGACTTTATAGATACCCACTCTCTATATATATACACACACAATATATATATATATATATATATATAATTCAAAGATCCGGAGAATAAATCTTCCTTATGACATAGAAGATTTTTTTAAACATGTTGCAGTTTGCAGAGCTCACTGTGTGCTCTGTTAGAGTCACAGAGCAAATTTATAAGTAAAAATATAACAGAATACTTAGATTCTTTGCATTATAGCCTATTTCATGAGGTTTAGACAAAGTATAATTGAAAAAATGTACAATTTAATTTTTTTTTTAATATATATAAGTAAAGAAATAACAAAAGACTTAGAGATTTAGCATTATAGTCTATTTCAGGGAGCTTAGACAAATAGTCTAAATCTCCCAACTCATCAGATGCAAATGATGAAATTTTTTATTACTTTAAAGGCATTTGAAAACAGATTTTTATTTGTATATTTTTTAAAAATTTTTTTAGAATTTTGTAGTCCTGTGATATGAATTCCAAATGTAATCCTTGATGTTGCAAAAAAGGAAAAAAATTTTATGTTGCAGTTTCACTTCCGCCACAAAAAAAATTGGTCGGCGAAAAATGTATCTCTTAACTGTATCCAATTTTTTTTTTGACAGACTAGAAAAAAGAAAGACATATTCAAACTTTGTCACCAGGCGAAAATCCCTATTCAACTAATTTGAAAAAAGCAACGGAAATAAGGAAGGATTTATAAATTTTGTAATAAAATTATTTAAAATCTATATATATAATTTTTTAATAAAATTTTTATATATAAAGTAAGATAGTTAAGAAAGAAGTAAAGTTATTAAATTTAGGAAAAATAGAAAATTAAAATTTAAAGTGAAATATAAATTAATCTATTTTATTATATCTTATCTCTAAGTGACATATACATATACACATATATATACATACACACATATACACAAACGTACATAAACATATACAAATATATATATATAAAGATAATCTAATGAGTCAGACGAACCTACTATTAGTTTCGCATAAAGCTCTTCAGGGCTAAAATCTGGCTCTACTTAGGTATCGAGCACTTTTTACATATTAGCTTCTCCTAGCGGTTATATGAATATATATATATATCTTATATACATATATATACATATAAATTGTTTTTTCTTTTGGCCAAATACTGTACCAATAGATTATTTTTTGTTGGTACGAATATCTTGGTCCTTTCTTTTTTTCAAAAATTTTTTTCTTCCTGGTTGATGTTTGGTAGTATATTTTTACAATCAAACTTTCTGCTGGGTTTTTTCTCTCCGCAAGGATCTACCAACACGCTTGGTATATTAAATTATATATATATTATATATATATATATATATATATAATATAGATAGATAGATAGATAGATAGACACACACACACACACACACACACACCACACACACACACAACAAAATGAGAATTCTAGTAATATAACTAGATATATAAAATGAAAAAAAATGAATGTTATTTTAAGATTTGTTCCTTTATAGTTGATGGGCAACAAAATTTATCTTATCTAAACTATTTTTAGAATTTAAAATTGTGTAGGTGCTCCTCATACATACTCCATTTCCATTTCAAAATAAAATGAAAAAGAAAAAAAAAAAATGTTGTTAGCCAAGAAGGAAATAGCATCAAAGATTTAATGGTAAACCAAAAACTTAGTGACAGTCAACGGCGCTAAGAAGCTGACATGTCAAGATTGAAGATCACTCATTATTCTGGAAATTCCTCCAAGAGTGGTTGGTAGATGAATCTGACAAGAACTACCAAGTTGCCTCCTGGAACTGGGCCAAACATCTATCAACCTCGTGACAGATTTTTCAAAGTAAAAAAAATCCAGAAGAAAGTAGATCATTTATACATATATAAATGGCAGTTGTGTGTATGTATAGGCGGGTGTATGTATGTCCGAAGGAAACTACAAAAATAAAACAATTAACAACAAAATAAATATATATACGCATTCACTATTACCATATCTTGCTTTTTGAGCAAAAATTTATGAAGATTTGATTTATATTCGTGAAAACAAATAAAAAAATTAAATAATGATACCGACATTAGGCCACCCCTTTGACTTACTTATTCTCCCTCCAGCTATGGGTGAATAATAGGGCAGACTAGGACCTTTAACATTGGTATAGCAACCAGTCTTGAAGGAAAAACTCTGAATTCAATGCAGTTAAACTCTGCTTAGAAATTGACCTTGGGTCCCATCCTGCTCATGTGGAAGGATTGATAGATACAAATATGAAGAAGCGTGGTGTAATGGTTATTGTCAAAGGAAATAGACTCGTCGATCAGAGTTCAAGTCCTGGATAACACTGTTTGCATTTTACATAGCTCTAATACATTCATCCAACTATTGCCTAGGAATTGCAAGGTTCCTGGTTTGATAAAAACATTGGACCAATTTACCTTAAGGCACCCCTTTTCAATTTCGTGTCATTAGGTCATTTTTTTCATTTACACTGTCAATATCCAGTTGTTTGTTAGGGGTTAGAGGTTTTAACCCTTAACCTTAACACCCTAACAAACAACCGGATATTGACGGTGTAAATGAAAAAAATGGCCTAATGACACAAAATCGAAAAGAGGTGCCTTAAGGTAATATGGTCCAAAACATTACAGTGAGGGTTTGTGCCCCCCACTACTCGAGGGACACCTTTTGATTAAAATGAAATATACTTATTCAAGTACCTTGGATAATGTAGTTTCAGAATATATACGGTTATGGGGGAGGGGGTCTATCTCCGAAACCCTAGGAGGAGTTAGTGAAGAAACAAACACACAGACAGGAACTACAACTCTATATATAGACTTTGTCAGCAAATCTATTTACTTGTAAAATCCTTAACCGGTTTTTATTATTTCAGTTATTATTATTTTACTATGTACTAGAAGCGGCTACCCGGCATCACCTGGGTAGAAGGGAGGGATAAAAAAAAGTTAGTCTCGCAGATCTATTGATTGATTTGGTCTTCTACAATTGATTTGTTTATGTTTTAATCGCAAGCGCCGCCAATGACTTCCCTTTCTCTCAAGTTTTGATTTTTAAATATCTTCACAAATATTAATAAAACCTTCATTATTTTTGCACAGAAATCAAGCTCTGGTGATAGTGAATGTGTATATATATTAACTTTGTTGTTAATTGGTTTATTTTCATAGTTTCCTCCAGACATACATACATACATACATACATGCATGCATGCATGCACACCAATTGTCCTTTATATATGTACTAGAAGCAGCTACCCGGCGTCACCTGGATAGTGGTGGAAGGCAAAAAAAGGTAGTCTCGCAGATCCATTATTGTTGAATCGCAAGTTGGATCCTCGCAGGATGCCCCATTAAAATCCTTACATAAAAAACACCTTGCATTGATCCAGACACTTCGAAAAGAAAAATTAATGTCTCCTATTTAAAATAGTAAATGCAAAAAAATAAATAAATTCCATGCTGTTATCATTTAAATTTTATTTTTTAAATATCTTCACAAATATAAATCAAATCTTCATTATTTTTGCTCAAAAAGCAAGATCTGTTGATTGTGGATGTTTATACATATTTACTTTGTCATTAATCATTTTATTTTCATAGTTTCCTCCGGACATACATACACACCCACTGCCCTTTATGTATGTATGTATAGATAGATAGATTATGTAATTATTTTACCTTAAAAAAATATGTAGGGGATGACAAGACTTTCTGACTATCCTGTACACTAATCTTCTAAATGAGGAAGGTCTGACTGCCTATCTGCTTTGAGAATCAGCATTCAAAATCCTGGTTATGACATGTAGCGCCAACAATGGTAAATATTTGCAGACAGGTAAATTTTAATGGGCTAGATTTCTTTAATTAGATAATGACCCTACAAATAAAAATTTAGGTTTAATTAAATATGCAACTATTTCGGCCATTAGGCAAATCAGTGCATATGGCATTAATGCGTCCTGGCCTCCTGCCCTAAAAAACGCTAAGCAGTGCCTGCTGAAAAACCAACCTACGCTACTATTGAACTCCCTAGATGTTTGAAGGTGTTTTTCCCGAAAAGTTAATACAATATGAAAGCTTTATTTTACTCCCCCACCAGTCTTTTCTCAACAAGTAAATGTAAATATCTTAAACCTAAATATTTTTTAGTGGTTTGAAGGCGTTAAAAGTAAGCCACCACCCAGGTTTTTTTATCGACAAGTAAATGTAAATATTTTACCCCCACCCCCTTTAAAATATCTATTTTTTGGTATTTTCATTTTATTTTAATTTACATTTACTTTTCCAGAAAAGACTTGGGAGGCATAAAATATTGCATCAAATATTAATTTAATTTTAAAAACGTCTTCAAAACAACTAGAGAGTGCAATCGAAGCACAGGTTGTTTTTTTCAGCAGGCACCACTTAGCGTTTTTTAGGGCAGGAGACCAGGATGCATTTATACAATAATACCCGGCTAAAACCAAATACAGCTTTTTGTATTAAGAATGCAACCCAGTATAAAGCTCACCAGGCTGGAGGTTTACAAAGTTACCAAAAATGTAGATACCTTCACATGCTTGTTGGTAGGTTGGTTGGGTTTTACAGCATGTTAACCCATTGGGTTATTTTATGCCAAAGACGTTTTTGTTTCATTCATTTCTAATACCAATGGATACTTTTTTTTTTTAACTCATTTTTTTTAACTCATTTTTTCTATTCAACCCATAAATTGGACCCTAACAGGTACCACCACTCCAGGTCAGAGTGGACCTGGGAGTATTGCAGGGGTACTTCACACTCCCCAAAGCTCCGAATTGGAACTTCACCATTAGATGCAGTTTAATGTCATATCCAGGACACCCTTCACATGCACTCAAAGTTGGTTAAACGAGAACAAGATGTTATGAGATATGTGTTGTCTGTAAAAGGTTGCTGTAGATTTGATACATTCTAAGTTTTCTTCACAAGAAAGATTTAGAAATATATTTAAAATACTATATAAGAAAATATTTGTCTGCCCCAATGAATTACAACGAACACCTGAAGAAAGCCGGAGGGTACATCGGCAGAAATATTATGTATGTTTATATTTCATAATAAAGATGAGGACAACAGTCAAAAAAAAAATATAATACTATATGAGAAATGTTGAAAATGAAGGCATTTTTTTTTGGGGGGGGGGTCTAAAGAATTATTCAATTACACGTAAAACATTTAAATTCTTTCCACACCCTGTCTGCATGGCATAGAATATGCAAACTGTATCCCCTACAAAACGGTAAGAAACACCCCACCACCTCCAAAAAAAGGGGTGTCATGAGTATGACACTAAAACTGCATCTAATGGTGAGGCTCCAGTTCTGGAGCTCTTGGAAGTGTGAAGTACCCCTTCATTGCAATTACTCCAATGTCTACTGTACTCACGCAGTGGTAGTACCTGTTAGTGTCCCATCTATAGGTCAAACAGATCTGTTTAAAAATTATTTGTCTTCGGTGGGATCATGTGAAAAAAAAAATACCCTTAAGAAATCACTACACAAAAAACGCAGATATGAACGTACAATAAATGCGATTATTGCAGAATTTCTCTGCATAAAATAACCCTAGACGGGATGACATGCTATTAAAATCTATCAATCATTTACTACACATTCCGACTATTAAGTACTCCAGAAATATCGTCTTGTGCCAAACATAAAAGATGTTTCCACTGACAGAATAACAAGTAGCTGAAAAAAAATATTCTAAAAAGAAGTATATTCCTCATAGTAAAAGAAAGACAGAATGTATCGCAAATAGTTTTACATTACTAGCGAGGGGGTTGGTTGTGGCTCATCTGATATGTTTCCCATTCTCACTCCGGAGTAGTCAGTAAATATCACATTTATCAGGAGTGCGAAGAAGAAGGTATATTCGCTGCTGTCTAATTTATGTACTAATAAAATCCGAAATTACGTAATACAAACATGGCATTATTAAGTAAAACAAAGAAAACGAATAGAAAAGTCATTTATTCAAGTTACTAGTTCAAATGTTCCAGGTACAAAATAAATGGTGACACTTGTCACCGATAGAGGAACAATGAAATCTTGAATAAGAACCCCGGCGTATAATAATAATAATAATAATATGCTTTTTTTTAACACTCACTTGTTTGTTTTGCAATTGTCTTCTACCCTCCCGATTTTTTAGGGGGGAGAGGGGTCTTGTGCAATCGACATTTTAGAATCACTTATAAAGATTGCTTTTTTTTCTTCTTTTTTTCTTTTTCGGGGACTTTTTTTTTTTTTTTCATAGGATTGTTGATATATAGTCACATGAGGGGGAAAAGGTCAAAAGAGAATAGCGTGTGTGTGCGCATTGCCCATGCCATGGTCTAATTTGAAACTGTCGTTTAAGATTTTCTCTGCTTCTTACTCTTTATCTTTAAATATAGGGAAGATAGTTTGTTTTTTCTATACTTGTTTTCGAAAGAGATGAATCGATAGAGAAGCTTTCGACGATTTCACAACAATAAATATTCATTTCTAGTAGTAAAGTTCCAATGAAATGCTGTTAGTGCCAAAAGTTTTAAATTATAGGCCATTATTCGCAAAATAAAACCCGGTATTTTTTTAACACTAATGTATATATGTGTGTGCTTGGAAGATATTCCAGTTTGGCATTAGAATAAAAAAAATGAAAAAAGATATTTTTTTTAACATTTTGAAAATTTTATTTACGTTGAAAAATAAACACGAAGAATTTTTTTTTTACCAGGACTCATATTGCAGGTAATTTGGTAAATCAACAAATTCTTTAAAAAATAAAAAGGAACCTTAGAGTTGCACTCACTAAATACTTTTTACGATAAAATGAGCATGGGATTGGATATATAATGTATTCTTCTCTTAAGGCCCCAAAGAAAAGGTGCATCTTATTTTTTTATGATCTTTTTGTTGGGAACCCATTTTTTTTTAATTCATTTTTTATCATCATTTCAAAACAATTATTAATTTATAATGAAACAATTTCAAAATTATCCATTTCTATAATTTTAAAACAAACGTGTCAAAATTTTAGAAAAAAAAGGTATGTATTGTTTTGTTGTTTTCAATAAGAGACAATGGACAAATAAAACGATAAATTTTACAAGTGAATCCAAAACAATAGCATTAAAACAGTCAAAGTGCGTGTGTAACATGAAATACGGGATTTTATCATTAAAGAGATAAAAAAAAAATTAAGTGTGGTGTGCTTTTTTGTTTTATTTCGTTTTATTTCTATTTTAAATTTAAACAAAGATATTCAAGAGAGAAAGGGGATTAAGGATTAAGAAAACTGCAAACTCGGCACGTGTCACGATTCTTTTTTCTTTTCTTTCCGCAAATTATCTTTCTGACAATTTGCGGAAGAAGAAACAAGAGATTTTGAAATTAAGGCAATCTGTTGTTGTTTTGAGAGATGACAAGTTAGTCGTATGTTGTGGTGGTTGTGACATGGAGTCTGCTTTTATTTTATCTATTTATTTTTTTGTCACAAGAGCTTAGAATAATGAAATCAAAGAAATGGTTTGTTTTGTTCTTTTTATTCATTTTTTTTAAATTTAGACAGAAAAAAACGCAAGTTAATAATACTTAACTAGTTAGTAGTTTTGTTGTTATTGTTTTTTTTATGTTTGTTTTTAATCCTAGATTTACTATCAACAACAAGATGAGAAGAAAAATGAAATAGGCAAATCTGAAACCCCCTTTTTTTAATCTTTTCTTTTTTTTTTGAATAGGTACAAAAAACTAAATAAAAAAAAATTAAAACGTGACATACAACAAACGTTGTTTTCTTTCTTTTTTTTTCTTGTTTGTGTTTGTCTGCTTGTTTTCACGATTCAATGACCAAAAAAAGAGATTAAGAACATAGAAGAAATAAGTTATTTCTTTTTCATCCTTAAAAATATAAAGCACTTACACACACACACACAGACACACGTTACAACAAAAAGAGAGAAAAAAATTCGAGCAAAACTTTAAACCAGGAAATGAGTTAGATAAACTAATCTCGAATGATGATGATAACTGTATAAAATAATTAATGCAAGTTAAAGGAGTCTCCACACATTCATCAGAATTCTCCCTAGAACAAAATATTACAATAGTTGTATAAAATTTAAAATATTTAACAAACCGAGTGCGTGAGAGAGAGAGAGAAAAATTGACACCACCACCTTCAAGATTCGTTGTCCGTACATTATGACATGTTATTTACTTAACATAAACATTTCTCTCGCTTTTTGAATTAAAAATATTATTTCGAGTATATTTCTTTTATTTAGACAGATTATTTTTTATTATTTTGCCACGGTAAAAGTTTAAACATATTTAATTACTTGCGAGGGAACATTTTGAGAAAAAAAAACCTAACCAGCTTCCTTAGTCGTTTGGTGTGCGTGAGGTAAAACAATGATAAAACTACTTCGTGTTTTCCCTCCACTTATTTATCTATATTTGTTCATTCGTTCCTTCCGATATATTTTTTTTCTTCTTGTATTCAAGATAAACTTTAATTACCATGAGAATAAAAATGATGACAAGTGTCCCGAATCACCTGGAGACGATGAAGAAGAAGAAATTAAATTTTAAGGACCCACCGACTGGCGACGTGTTTAAAAAAAACAAGGATTTTTTTTCTTTTCTTTTTTAAAGGACTGAATTGTTTTTGGTCGGGTGAATATCTAACTGCACACAGGTTAATAAATAAAGAATTTAAACCAAAAGAATGGAACCGTTTAAGTTATATTTGCAGACTTTTTCAGTTTATTTCATTTTATTATTTTTTTATATATAAGAAAAGGGAGAACTTGAAGAAACAATAAAACAATCGCAGAGATGTCGCCTGGAAAAGAGGAGAAAAAAACGTCCATACAAAAACACCCCTAATCTAACCATAACCTATCTCTGAGCAAAAGGAGAGGCTTTTTTCCTTTGCATCTACAAAGTATATACAGTATTTCATCGCTACCAAAAAGATATCTATAACACATAGTTAATGTGTGTATGTATATAAGTGTAAAAATTCTACTATTATTACTGCTACTTCTCAACAGCGACGATGTCGATTTTACAGAACCACAACACATAAAAAAATAACATTGACGCCTAGGAGAACTTGCTATTTTTTAAGGGTACGAGACGACAGTGGGTAGACCTGGGTCCCCTAAAAAGAAGCTCCACTAAAAGAGGATATATAGATGAAACTATTAATCACAAAAATAAACAGTTTACTTACGTCTGCAGTATATATTCAGCAAACAGAAAAGCCATCCACATATATGAGCGTTTGGGTCGCCATCACTGTAACGAGGGGAGATAACTCTCACTCAGTTACATCTTGGTGCTGTGCCAATTTCAGAGAAATTCCTCGTTCCAGGTTTGGTTTAGTTGTAGGGAAAGACGGCTGGCGACTAAGATACCTGAAATTCGCTCATTAATTCAATGTGCACGTCACCATTAACAAACCTTAAAAATGGAAAAGTGTTGGGTTTTTTTAAGCAGCACAAAAGCAGTGTTTTTTTTTAATGCCCTCTTCATTGATTTCCATTAAAACATGTTTTATTGGAAAAAAAATTTTCATTTTAAAAGCCTTAGGAATTTACCTTTTTATTTTACAATGACAATTTTTAGCTTTCATGTGGTTGATCATGGTTACAGCATGAGTGTGTGCATATCTGTATGCACGTATGTGTGTTTATTTGTGTGTGTGTGTGTGCATGTAATGTTTTTTTAATCTCTGTAACATGAGTGTTTAAACTATTTAAAAAAAAAAGATTAATTTTATAGCCTCAAAAGCTCAGTTTAGCACAAGGCTATGGTTAGGACTCAATTCACTATAATAGTAAATTATTGTATTAGATAGGGGAGGCATATGGTGTAATGGTTATCATCATAGGCTGGTTGGTTGGTTTGTTGGTTGTTTTTTTTACGGCATGTCAACCCTTGTTGGGTCATTTTATGCCGAAGACGTTTTGGTTGATTCATTCTTGATGTGTACTCAGTTATTTTGTAAACTTAATTTTTCTTTTTAAACACATTTTTTAGGACTCATTTTGTTCTATTTAACCCATAGATGGGACCCTAACAGGTACTACCACTCTGGGTCAGAGTGGACTGGTAGCAATGGTGATGAAGGGGTGCACCACTTTCCCCAGATCTCCAGAACTGGAACCTCACCATCATATAGAGTTTAACGTCATTCCCAAGACATGAAAACCCCCAGCCACCACCTTCTGGCACCCATATGATAAAAAGGGGTTGGGGCTTGCCATAAGGGCAATAGGGTCAGGACAATCATATAGGTGCTAGAGCTTAGCGTGACCAGCCAATTGATCAGACCACCGTCTAACTTAAGTAAGGGCCAAAGTGGAGTATTGCATTTCATGGACTGTTCATCCACCAGGATTCCATCCTTAAGCATCGTGGGTCACCACCTACGGCCAACAGGTGGCCCCATTTGGGGGGGGTACCCTTCTGCAGAGGTGCAGTCGGCGTATTTAAAGCCCCAGCCTTCGTCATATCATCATAGGAAATGGACTAAGGGAGAAAAGTTCAAAACCTAAATGAGGCTGTTTGCATTTCAGATGGCACTAATACCCTTTGGAAAGGTATGTATCCAACTATTTTCCCTCCGGATATGGGCAAATAGTAGGACAGACTGGGCTCTTTAACTTTGGCTAAGCAACCAATCTAGGAGAAGGAAAATTCTCAATTCAAACATGTTAAACTCTACTTAAGAAATTGACCTTGTGTCACATCCTACTCATGCAGAGGGGTTGAAAATAAAAATATATATATATATATATATATAATTATATGGGTACCTTATGTGGTGTAATGGTTAGCGAGTTAGCTTAGCAGACCATTGATTGTGAGTTCAATTCTCACTGGACGCTCCATATTTCTGGCCTTGTGCCACATCTAAGCTAAGCTTAGTAATTAACTAGGACACCTCATGTGGTGTAATGGTTAGCAAGCTTGACTAGCAAACCATAGTTAGTGAGTTCGATTCTCACTGGGCGCCCCATACTTCTGGTCTTGTGCCACATCTAAGCTAAGCTTAGTAAATAACTGTATATAATATTTAATAAACATAACTACAAATGTGGGGTACACAGTGAGTATCAAACTCACTACAGTAATAATTGGCTGGTTGTTATTATCCCCTTTGCACAAAGCCCTAGCACATATATGATTTTCCCAGCCCTATTGCCCTTATGGCAAGCCCCAACCCTTTTTATCATATGGGTGCTAGAAGGCAGTGACTGAGGGTCTACATGTCCTGGGAATTACGTTAAACTCTATCTGATGGTGAGGTTCCAGTTCTGGAGGTTTGGGGAATGTGGAGCACCCCTTCATCACCATTGCTCCCTGGTCCACTCTGACCTGGAGTGGTAGTACCTGTTAGGGTCCCATCTATGAGTTTATAAACAAAACTGTATTATGCATTAAGAATGAATTTATTTCACAACTTTGTCGGCATTAAATGACCCACCGAGGTTGATATGCCATAAAACAAAACAAACCAAACCAAACCCATTTGCACAAGTCTAAACTCTTGTGGTGTGTGTGTGTGTGTGTGTGTGTGTGTGTGTATTTGCATGTCTGTAAGGTTTTTTGGGGGGGAAGTAGAAATTTTGTGGACTGCCTAAATCAAGGAATTGATGAATTGTTTATTCGTATTTGTTTATTTTTATTTGTTTTTTTTCCTCCACCAGTTGCTGAACTATACTGGAGGGGTTTATGGTAGGATCGCAGTGGTGAGCAGTTTAAAGTAGGCAAAGACTTAAAGAGCCCAATCTGTACTACTATTTACTCATAGTTGAATGAAGAATAGTTGGATGCATACCTTTCCCAAGGGTATGAGTGCTATGTGAAACACAAGGAGCCTTGTCCAGGATTTGAACTCAGGTAGCCGAGTCTATTATAACAGCAACCATTGCACCATACACCTCCACCAAATTTTCCATATACATGACTGACAGTTGGGTAATTCCATGTCAAATCATCTAGGCCATATCACCCACCCCCTTCAATTTTTCTGAAATTTTATCCAAGTGTGGATTTTGTTAAAGTTAGACAATCTCCAAAATTTGAGCAAAAAATAAACTTTTTGGTACAAATAATGTTTAACATATGTGAAATAATAATAGAAAATGTTTTTTTGTCATAGATGCAGTACCACATCGGGATATTGATCTTGCTATGAAAAAAATCAGAAATCAACAATAATTTAAAATTGGTTGACTTTAAGACGTTTTTATAGCATTTTTGGATTCCTTGGGCCAAAATGCTTTTATAAACCAATTTTTAGTTGTAAGGAAGCTCTAAAACTCATTTTACAGACAGAAATAGATTACAAAATATCGCCATTTTTTGTGAGCTCCACCAAATTTGGAGAGCTAAAAATCAACATAACTCCGCCAATTTTTGGAATTGGAAGCTCAAATTTTGGGGATTTAGACAATTAACATAGTCCACGCATGGAAAAAAATTTCAGAAAAATTGAATGTGGTGGGTGACAATTTTACTTTTTTCTGGATGATTTGACATGGAATTGCCCACTTTCAAAATAAAGGACATGATTTTTATTTTTTTGTTGTCTGGTGCTGTAGAATATGCTGACTGCAAATGGGTAAGACCCCACTCCAATGGAACCACCTGTTAACCATGGGTGGTGACCCAGAATGCCTAAGGATCATGGTGGGTGAGAAATCTGTGAACCAGATTCTAAGTACTCCTGTGATGTGCACCCCTCCACCTTGACCCTTACATGGGCTAAACGAGCAGTCAGAGGGACCCAATTTGATCAATCGGCTGGTCATGTGTAGGGACTAAAATAGAATTAAACCACATAAAATAAATAAAACAAAATTAAATTAAATAAATAAAAAATAAATAAATAAAAAGACACAAAAAATAGCAATCTCCAATATAGAATACTAAGTCCAATTACCATCGAGTTGGCGGGACAGGACAGCAAGCAGTCGTAGCTCAGTACGATTCTGACAGGCTGTAGAGACCACTGCAAAGTGGCAGGATTTATGAAGCCTCAGAGATTCATACTGACCAAGCAGCTAATCAGGACTCAGGGAGTGGAATCGCCCAAATGCATGAGTGGACTGTTCTGAGTTCCTATAAGTACCAGTTGTCTTGACACTGGTTCAGTTGTGCTTGGCCAGTCACATTGCTCAAACCAATTGCTAACTGACTGACTGACTGACTTCAATATCCAAGAAGACCTCAGACAGGAAGAGCCCTCTAGGCATGTGCAGAAAAAAACGAAATTCTTGGCAGCAAAAAGGGCTCTCAGCTTTTTACACCAAGACTTTGAAGGAGAAACACTTATTGACTTGCTTGGGAAAATGTCTCCCCTCCAGGAGATAGTGTGAATCAACAAATAAAAGTCTTCCCCTAAGTCATCCTCATCTGTGTTCCTTTCACTTCTTTTCCTAAATTCCCTTTCAGCTTACCAGCCCACAAGAACGAAGAACCAACTATATTGGGATTTAGACATGACTACGAACGAGCTTAAACCACATAGAACTGATAACCAACTACATCCCATACATGTCAATCCTTATGATCTATGGAGGCACTCATGATGTAATGGTTATCATCATAGGAAATGGACTCAGCAACCAGAGTTCAAATCCTGGACGAGGCTATTTGTGTTTCACGTAGTACTAATACCTTTATGAAAGCCATGTATCCAACTATTCACCCTCTAGCTATGGGTAAATAGTATGTCAGACTGGGCTCTTCAACCTTGGTTAGGCAATCTGTCTTAAAGGCAAACTCCAAATTCAAACCTGATAAACCACTAAAAAAATTGACCTTATGTCACATCCTGTTGAATTCGGGAGCCTTCAGGTCATTTCTCAGAATTTTTGAGATGAGGTTTAAAAAATCCAGAGAAATTTATGACTTATATCTCATAGATAATTAAGAGATTATAGATATACATCAACACAGAAGACGGTATACAACAAAAGCCTCATCCAAAAATTCAGAGAAATTTATGTCTTATATCTCATAGGATAATATAGATATTATAGATATACCATCAACACAGAAGACGGTATACAACAAAGCCTCATCTAAAAAAATTCAGACATAATCTCATAAGCCATCATATACATCATCTAAAAAATTCAGAGAAATTTATGACTTATAATAAGATAATATAATATTATAGATATACCATAATACCATAAAAAAATTCAGCTTATATCTCATAAGATAATATAGATATTATAGATATACCATCAATGCCTCATAAAAATTCAGAGAAATTTATGTCTTATATCTCATAGATATTATAGGATTACTAAGAAAAATCTATATATAATAATATAGATATTATAGATATAATTACAACAAAGCCTCATCAAAAATCAGAGAAATTATGACTTTATCTCATGATAATATAGATATTATAATATACCATCAACACAGAAGACGGTATACAACAAAGCCTCATCTCAAAAAATTCAGAGAAAATTTATGTCTTATATCTCATAAATAATATAGATATTATAGATATACCGTCAACACAGAAGACGGTATACAACAAAGCCTCATCTCAAAAATTCAGAAAATTTATGACTTATATCTCATAAGATAATATAGATATTATAGATATCAACAACAGAAGACGGTATACAACAAAGCCTCATCTAAAAAAATTCAGAGAAATTTATGACTTATATCTCATAAGATAATATAGATATTATAGATATACCGTCAACACAGAAGACGGTATACAACAAAGCCTCATCTAAAAAATTCAGAGAAATTATGACTTATATCTCATAAGATAATATAGATATTATAGATATACGTCAACACAGAAGACGGTATACAACAAAGCCTCATCTAAAAAATTCAGAGAAATTTATGACTTATATCTCATAAGATAATATAGATATTATAGATATACCATCAACACAGAAGACGGTATACAACAAAGCCTCATCTCAAAAAATTCAGAGAAATTTATGACTTATATCTCATAAGATAATATAGATATTATAGATATACCATCAACACAGAAGACGGTATACAACAAAGCCTCATCTAAAAAATTCAGAGAAATTTATGTTATATCTCATAAGATAATATAGATATTATAGATATACCATCAACACAGAAGACGGTATACAACAAAGCCTCATCTAAAAATTCAGAGAAATTTATGACTTATATCTCATAAGATAATATAGATATTATAGATATACCATCAACACAGAAGACGGTATACAACAAAGCCTCATCTCAAAAATTCAGAGAAATTTATGACTTATATCTCATAAGATAATATAGATATTATAGATATACCATCAACACAGAAGACGGTATACAACAAAGCCTCATCTAAAAAATTCAGAGAAATTTATGACTTATATCTCATAAGATAATATAGATATTATAGATATACCATCAACACAGAAGACGGTATACAACAAAGCCTCATCTAAAAAATTCAGAGAAATTTATGACTTATATCTCATAAGATAATATAGATATTATAGATATACTATACAACAAAGCCTCATCTAAAAAATTCAGAGAAATTTATGTCTTATATCTCATAAGATAATATAGATATTATAGATATACCATCAACACAGAAGACGGTATACAACAAAGCCTCATCTAAAAAAATTTAGAGAAATTTATGACTTATATCTCATAAGATAATATAGATATTATAGATATACCATCAACACAGAAGACGGTATACAACAAAGCCTCATCTAAAAATTCAGAGAAATTTATGACTTATATCTCATAAGATAATATAGATATTATAGATATACCATCAACACAGAAGACGGTATACAACAAAGCCTCATCTAAAAAATTCAGAGAAATTTATGACTTATATCTCATAAGATAATATAGATATTATAGATATACCATCAACACAGAAGACGGTATACAACAAAGCCTCATCTCAAAAATTTAGAGAAATTTATGACTTATATCTCATAAGATAATATAGATATTATAGATATACCATCAACACAGAAGACGGTATACAACAAAGCCTCATCTCAAAAATTTAGAGAAATTTATGTCTTATAACTGTATTTTTCCAGTAACCATTAAATTTAAAAATGTATCATTTTCAGCTTTTGAATATATTTTTAGAAGGGTTAACTTAATCCCTTTATTTTATTGGCACATGCCACCAAAATAATAATATTTACATATGATTTTGCAAATTTTTATTATAATGGAGATTCGGTGTCTATCTGTAACCAAAACTACGTCACTGCTTACGTCACAATGTCCACAGGAATTGCATAAGTTTATCAATGAGTATTTAGTCTATAGTCAAAATCATTAAGATAGAATAAATCATATTTATTATTGATGTCTATGAAAATCTTAGATAGATTTGCCTCAAAACAGCCCATGTTATTAGTGCGTCTAAAATACTGAAACGCGTTTTGTATATCACTAAGAAATAAAGGTTTGCCTGATATATTTACATGATTAAATCCTACACTTCATTACAAAAATGATAGGCTATGCCTATTCATCATGTAACTCTATAAGATGTTCCTGAAGGTCAACCACTTGTATTTATTAAAACACATCTTATTATAATGGAGATTATATGTCTCTCTCTGTCTGTAATCAAAACTATGTCACCACCAATGTCACAATTCCCTTAGTTATTAAGGTTATATTCTCAATGGTTATTAAATAATCATTATTTAATCTTAATTAACATCATATTTATTAACAATGTCTCTATTAAGATCTTGCTGAGATAGATTTGCCTCAAAACAGACTATGTTATTAATGTGTTTAAAATCCTGCAATGTGTGTTATATATTATTAAGAAATAAATCTTTACATAGTATATGGTGTGATAATTTGCATACTGGTTTTAACAAAACTGTGTTTAATAAATAATTACTTGGTTTTATTTATTTCTATATCATTGTTTTATTCACAAACATATTAAAAGCAATCCTATGTATAATTTCATATTGAAATCAATTAGAATAAAGTAAAAATAAGTGTAATTTTTTGTGTTCGTATTTAATTATTAGTCTTTCTAATTCAATATAGTATTCAAATATATTAAAACTTATATACTATGTGCCTGGATGGCACATATTATTGCTAGTGAAATTAATGAAAAATCTAACATAAAAAATATTTCTAGCAATTTAGTACCTTGTTATAACACTAAACTTGATATGGTGATGTATGTAGCTCAGAAATAAAAGTTAATTATATACTGCTTGGGTATAATACACATCCCTATTTTTTGGGTTGAAAAATCTGGAAACACAGTGTGTCTTATATGCAAATAATTTTGGTACTAGTGTTGGGATTGTCGGCCCTTTGCTGGAAGAGTTATCCTCTTGCTGGGTTTCCGTTTACAACCATCAGGGGTCTGTAGTATTTAAGCACCCGATTCAAACTCTCTCACTCTCTTTTCTCCTTTGTCTCGGGCTGAACAACATGGGTTAGACATTTGTGTCTACACCCCACCCTCGTGGGGGCCTCTAGTCCCCACGTACGGACTAAGTCAGTAAGTGACTTCAACCTTATGGACTGTCCATTAACTTCTTCTATATTTTATAAGTACATGTACGTAACTTGAATGTGTCCTTTTATTATATCTTATTTGTATTATCTACTATGTATCTTGTATTCCATGTTATATGTTATTCCATGTGTCTGTATTAAAGTCCATCTTGTTATATGTTTAACACCCTTGTCGAGTTTGTTGTTTCAACAAGCTATAACTATTATAACCTTGAACCTTACACTAGCTTTCGCACATTTGGTTTGGTTTCTTTGTTTAATGGCATATCGATTTTTGTGGGTTATTTAATGCTAAAGTCAACCTTGTAGAAGAACATTAGTGGTACTATGTAACCCATAACTGGAGGGATGAGGTGGGTCATACCTTTCCCAAGGGTATTAGTCCAAAAGTGAACATAATGATTGGAGTTCAAATTATGTTACTACAATGTCACAGCGTGGTAGCCACTATACAAAGTGGTACTATTTAACCCATAGATGGGGAATGAGGGGTCATACCTTTCCCAAGGGTATTAGTCCAAAAGTGAATAATATTGGAGTTCAAATTATGTTACTACAATGTCACATTAAAGTTTTCTACATGCTGGAACTTTTCTGCCATAACTTGTATAAACTGCATACGTGTTCCTTTACCTTAGTATTTATGACATATACTTTGTCTTTTAGAATTTGTAAAAAACAAGTTATAGTTAATTCCTATAAGTCTAACATGATCAAAGGGGAACCACTCTTGACTGATAAATTATCTATTTATTTTCCCAATAAACTAACCCTAACCCCTAACCCTAAACCCTAACCCCCGTCTTCTTTTTTTCCAGTAGATCAATAAATAGATAAATAATTTATCAGTCAAGAGTGGTTCCCCTTTGATCATGTTAGACTTATAGGAATTAACCATAACTTGTTTTTTACAAAATCCAAAAGACAAAGTACATGTCATAAATACTAAGGTAAAGGAACACGTATGCAGTTTATACGAGTTATGGCAGAAAAGTTCCAGTATGTCAGAAAACTTTTAATGTATGGGGCATCATCCACTGTGAGTTCTTGCCACAGAGCCAGATGATCAACCAGCATATCTACAAAGAGATACTGTGGCGTTTGCTTTGTGAGAGGTGAGAGATGTGGCAGGACAACTTGTGAGTGCTTCACCATGATAACGTATCTGCCCACACTGCCCTGAGTATCCAAAAGTTCCTGGCCCAGAAGAACATCACTGCTGGAGCAACCTCCTTACTCGCCCGACCTGACTCCATGTGATTTTTTCCTCTTCCCCAAGCTCTAGGGGCTCATCAAGGAAACCCGTTTTGAGGATGTGCACAACATAAAAAAGGCTGTGATGACAGAGCTACGGAGAATCCCAGAAGAATCCTTCCAGTAGTGCATGCAAGTGTGGCAGAGAAGGATGGGAAAGTGCATTAGATTCCAGGGGCATTACTTTGAAGAGATAACTTGAGGGGGGTCAGACCTTTTCCAAGGGTACTTGTCCAAGAGGGAACATAATAGGATGACTGGAGTTCCAATTCTCTTTCTAAAATGTCCAAGTCCAGCACTTTAGCCAACATGCTACAAGGACTCCTCCTCTCTGTAGGTAAGGGATTAAACTAGCTATTCTAACTTTATCATATGATTCTGATTTCACATACCATAATGTACTCACCCTGTCGGCTGGGGCATTAGAATGCACCAACTGCACCTCTGCAGAGGGGTAAGACACCCCCACTGGAGCCACCTGTTGGCTGTGAGTTGCGATCCGTGATGCTTAAGGATAGAACCCAGGTGGATGAACAGTCCATAACTTGCAAAACTTCACTTTTGCCCTTACTTAGGCTAGACGGGCGGTCGGAAAGGCCCCCTCAATCAATCGGCTGGTCACGTCAAGCCCTAGTACCTATATGATTACCCCAACCCTATTGCCCTTATGGCAAGTCCCAACCCTTTTTATCAAATCGGTGCTAGAAGGCGGTGGCTGAAGGTCTACATGTCCTTGGAATGACGTTAAACTCTATCTGATGGTGAGGTTCCAGTTTTGGAGGTTTGGGGAATGTGGAGCACCCCTTCCTCACCATTGCTCCCTGATCCACTCTGACCGGAGTGGTAGTACCTGTTAGGGTCCCATCTATGGGTTAAATAGAAAAATGTATTTATAAAAAAAAATTGTGTATCCATTAAAAATGAATTTATTTCAAAATTTAATCAGCATTAAATGACCCACTGAGTTGATATGCCGTAAAACAAAACAAACCAAAAACCAAAACCATAATGTACTTGCTACATTTCCTTCTCTTACAACAAAATCAACCGGCATACTAGCCATTACACAGAGTTCATACTTTCTGACTACAATGTTACAGTCTAGCACAGTGGTTCTCAAACTTTATACAGTCTGGGCGCACTTACAGTACTACAGATACTTGATAGCACACTGTATACAAAATAGGACTAATATGTTATTAAGTTAACTGTTAATTATATAAAAAATAACACATTTAACAAAAGCAAACTTAACATACCTCTATGAAGTTTATTAATTCCTGTGTTAATGAGAAACATGAGCTTGATGAGACCTTGCGATTTCTTCAATTTTTGGTCTTATGTTTGAGAGACAAACTCTCATTTCCTCATCAATGCATTGAAGAGTTCCTCTCTTTTTACACTTAATTGTTGCGAGGGTGGAAAATCCCAAATATGAGGTGGAAAATTGCAATAAAATAATTTTCTCAATAAAATTGTTAAAAACCTGTGTTTTTATTTAGTTGCAAGAAAAGTAACTTATAATTATCATAATAATATCGCAATGAAACCAGCAGAGTGTTTGTAAAGAAACGGTATAATATTATAACTTCGTATATACATTTGCTTTTCAAATCTGGATAGATTTTTCAGGAATACTATGGAGCGCACCTGAAAAAGCTCTGGGGTGCATCAGTGCACCCAGGCACACTGTTTGAGAACCCTTGGTCCAGCATGTTAGCCACTATGTAGAGTAGTACTACCATATTTCCCTAAAAATAAGACCTACCTGCAAATAAGACCAAGTGTAATTTTTCAGGATGATTCTAATATAAGCATTCCCCTTAAAATAAGCCCTAGTTGAGAGCAGCAGACAGAAGAAAAAAATAAACATTCTTCACAATCCCATCAGCGATGCAAACACTCAACATCCCCCAAAAATAAGCCCTGGTGTTATATTTCGTACTGAAAATTAATATTGTCTTATTTTGGGGGAAAACACAGTATTTAACCCATAGCTGGGGGAATGAGAGAGCTCATACCTTTCCCAAGGGTATTAGTCCTAAAGGGAACATAGTTGTGTGACTAGAGTTTGAGATCTCTTACTAAAATGTCACAATCCAGCATGTTAGCCAACATGCTATGGGGACTCCCTCTTCTCAGTAGGTAAGGGGTTAAACCAATTATTCGCTTTACAGTAGTGGTACTTAACCCATAGCAGAGGGGCTCATACCTTTCCCAAGGGTATTAGTCCAAAAGGAAACATAGTAGTTTGACTAGAGTTAAAGATCTTTCACTAAAATGTCACAATCCAGCACTTTAGCCAACATGCTACAGGGACTCTCCCCTCTCAGTAGGTAAGGGGTTAAACCAGCCATTCACTTCACACTTTATCATATGATTCTGATATCACACACTATAATGTACTCACTACATTTCCTTCTCTTACAAAAATAAATCAACTACCATATTAGCCACTACACAGAGTTCAAACTCTCTGATTACCAAGTCACAGTTCAGCATGTTAGCCACTATGTAGAGTAGTACTAGTTAACCCATAGTGGGGAGATGAGTGGGCTCATACCTTTCCCAAGGGTATTAATCCAAAAGGGAACATAACAGTATGATTGGAGTTCCAATTCTCTGAATAAAATGTCCCAGTCCAGCACGTTAGCCAACATGCTACAGGGACTAACCCCTCTCAGTAGGTAAGGGGTTAAATAGCTATTCACTTCACAGTAGTGGTGTCCATAGTAGCAGCATACCTTTCCCAAAGGTATTAGTCCAAAAGGAAACATAGTAGTGTAACTAGATTTTGAGATCTTTCACTCAAATATCACACTATAGCCAACATTCTACAGGACTACCCCCTCTCAGTAGGTAAGGGGTTAAACCAGCCATTCACTTCACATTTCATTATATGATTGTGACTTCACACACCATAATGTACTCACTACATTTCCTTCTCTTAAAAAAACATCAACCAGCATGAAGTGAATGTACATATTAACCCATAGCTGGGAGGATGAAGGGGCTCATACCTTTCCCAAGGGTATTAGTCGAAAAGGAACATAATAGTATGATTGGAGTTCCAATTCTCTTACGTCCAGCACTTCAGCCAAAATGCTACAGGGAAGTAGGTAACGGGTTATTCACTTCACACTTTAGATTCTGACTTCACACACCATAATGTACTCACTACATTTCCTTCTCTTACAAAAAAAATCAACCAGCATATTAACCCATAGCTGGGGTGAAGTGACTCATACCTTTCCCAAGGGTATTAGTCCAAAAGGTAACATAATAATATGATTGGAGTTCCAATTCTTTTACTAAAATGTCCCAATCCAGCACTTTAGCCAACATGCTACAGGGACTCCTCCTCTCAGTGGGTAAGGGGTTGAACCAGCTATTCACTTCACAGTAGTGGTACTATTTAACCCATAGTAGCAGGTTGGGGGGCTCATACCTTTCCCAAGGGTATTAGTCCAAAAGGGAACATAGTAGTGTGACTAGAGTTCAAGATCTCTTACTAAAATGGGAGTGGCAGTACCTGTTAGGGTTAAATAGAAAAAAATGTGTTTATAAAAAAAAAATTGAGTATCCATTAAGAATGAACTTATTTTAAAACTTTGTCGGCATTAAATGACCCACTGAGGTTAATATGCCTTAAAACAAACCAAACCAAACCAATCTTACTAAAATGTCCCAGTCCAGCACTTTAGCCACTATACCACAAGGACTCACCCCTCTCAGTAGGTAACGGGTTAAACCAGCCATTCACTTCACACTTTATCATATGATTCTGACTTCACACACCATAATGTACTTACTACATTTCCTTCTCTTACAAAAAATCAACCAGCTTTTACCCTGATTTCCTGAATAAATAAAACTTTTCAACTAAAGCCTTTTTGTTCTTTTTATCATTTGACCCTTTTTTTCCCGTTTTTTTTTTCTTTTTTCTTTTTTTTTCCTTTTTGTAACCAGCTTCCATTAAAATCCTTTCCAGTAACATTTACACAAACAGGAATTTTAGATGCTAACCTTTTCTAAAGAATTTCTGCTGCTTCCCTGGTCAAATCTGACAATAAAAGGCTTGCTGTCAAAGATGCCATTAGTAGAGGGTGTGGAGATATGACACTACCAATTGGTTCAGACCAAATGAAATTCATTTATGTAACAATATTGGAAAGTTTATGAAGAGCGCGAATAAGCTTTTCATTTAAAAAAGTAAGAAATGAAAAGAGTATTACTTAATCCCAAACACACATCTTCAAGGTATGTACACCTAACCCCTCCACCATGAGCAGGATGTGACACAAGGTCAGTTTTTTGGTCTTGGTTTTAGTTTCATTTATGCAACCATATTTGAAAGTTCATGAATAAGCGAATAAGCTTTTCATTTAAAAAAGTAAGAAACACACATTTTCAAGGTATGTATACCCAACCCCTCACCATGAGCAGGATGTGACACAAGGTCAGTTTTTGGTCTTGGTTTTGGTTTCATTTATGTAACCATATTGGAAAGATTATGAAGAGCGCGAATAAGCTTTTCATTAAAAGTAACAAACACATTTTCAAGGTATACCAACCCCTCCACCATGAGCAGGATATGACACAAGGTCAGTTTTTGGGTCTTGATTTTGGTTTAATATCTTAAAAGTTTATGAATAAGCAAAGAAACTTTTTTATTTGAAAAGTAAGAAATAAAAGAGTATTGCATAATCTCAAACACACATTTTCAAGGTATGTATTTATGCAACCCCTCCACCATCAGCAGGATGTGACACAAGGTCAGTTTTACAGTGGAGTACAGCTGGTTTTAAATGAGACAAGTGAATGTAGTTCAGTTGATAGAGCATCCACCTTGGAACCACAAGGTTCTTGGTTCAATACTGGCCCTCACCAACTCAGCGTATGAGTAGCACAGGGATTTCTACAGTAAAATAAGGAGCTGATGGTAGGTGAGGCCCTCCACCTCGGATGAAAAAACAATCTCCTTGGTCTAGTGCTAGTGAAAAGGGGATAGACTCTCTCACTGTCTGGCTGATACCGACTTTAGACCACCCTGACGACTTACTATATGATATCAAGTATTCCTATTAGGAATTTACACACATTCATATAGTTTTAAGAATTCCTATCTAATACTAATAATTTATACACAACTATATGATTTCAAGTGTTCCTGTCTAATACTAATGATTTATACACAATTACATGATTTCAAGTATTCCTATTTAATACTAATAATTTATACACAATTATGTGGTTTCAAGTATTCCTATCTAATACTAATAATTTATACACAATTATATGATTTCAAGTATTCCTATCTAATACTAATAATTTATACACAATTATATGATTTCAAGTATTCCTATCTAATACTAATAATTTTAAACCTTATTCATTTGACCTATAGATGCTATAGGTATTACCATTCTAGGTCAGAGTGGACCTGGGTATAATGGAAATGAATGTGTACTCCATACTCCCCAGATCTCTAGAACTGGAGACTCACCAGCAGATGTAGCTTAGTGTCATACTCGACGCTCCTTGGGGGGAGTGGGGTCTTATCCCTCTACAGCAGAGTTTTTCAACCTTTTTGATCTCACAGCACAGTGAGCGGGGCAATAAATTGATCGAGGTACACCATCAGTATATAAACATATAATTATTTTATCATTTAAATTTTAAAAGAAAAGGAATAGTGAAAATGTACTACAAGTGTAAACAATAAATATTAAAATATTAAATTAAAACAAAAAATATCAAAGTAATAGAATAAGAATATAAGAGGATGATCAACTGTCCTCAACACTCACGGCACACCCACGGAAACTTCACGGTACACTATTGTGCCGTGGCACACCGGTTGAAAAACTCTCCTCTACAGGTTATACAGTCAGTGTATTCTAAGCCCCACCCACTTAGAATTTCTCCTTGAGTAGAACATTTTTTTTATGTAACAGGGTTTCCAGTAAGATATATTCCAAATATATCTTTTGTTCCTAATCCTATCAGTCCACCCACCAGAAAACGGACAGCAGACATATGACTATGGTCGATCAATTTGTGATGTAATGAGCCAATTCGAGTATAAGAGATATGATCCAAAGTTCAACACCTATGAAGAAGCTGAATAGCAGAGGCCATGATTGACAGGCTGTAGGTTAGGGATCACCTTTCCAGTATAGGATTAATAAATGATTGATTGGTTGCCATATGACAAGAGAGATAGAATTGGTGATTTAGTGAGATTAATTTGTTGGAAAGTTGGAATTGAGCAGATATTTTTGTTGGGGCTTTTAGCCCTTTCGGGCTACCATACTAAAGATGGCTAGGGAACTTTTCTACCCTCACTAATGATGGTATCAAAAAAGAAACCCCACTAGAAACAATAGAATGAATAATAAAGATACATCAAGTAATGAATCATACTGTGTTTGACAAGAAGATCTTCTCCTTGGGAAACTCAGTCTGATGAAGCCGGTTAATATCAGTGAAAATAAATTTATAACTATTAATGTGACTGGTATCTACACTTTTTATTTGTCAAATGTATTGCCTTATATATTCCAAAAGAGAGTATGTATGTATGTATGTATGTATGTATGTATGTCCGGAAGAAAGTACAAAAATAAAACAATTAACGACAAAGTAAATATATATATATTATATATATATATATATATATATACTATCACCAGATCTTGGTTTTTGTGCAACAAGTTTTTTGTTTTTTGTAGAATAGAATATTTATTTACAGATAGATAGAATTACAAACAAATTCATGAATATTAGTATATTACATCCATAAAAATTAGTATTACATTCATGGAAAATGTGTATATTACATTCACGAAAAGGTAGTGTAATTACATTCATGAAAATTAGTATATTACATTTGTTAGGTGGAGCTCTCTAAGTAGTTTAACTAATGAGAAGAGATCCCCTTAAAGTTCAAAAGAAAAAAAAAAAAAGAAGCATTTCTAATAATAATCAAATTAACTTAAATATTAATTTAATATGTGTAATATTTCAAATCACAAAAAAAGAGATAGCAGCAAATACTGTAATAATAATTACCCTGATTATTGTGCATTGAGCTTGATTAAGTAATGGGTTCAGTTTGAAGCTTTGTGAAGGCTCCCAACTTCAACAAGAAAGTTCCCGGGTTTGAAAAGAAACACTTGAAGAAGGCCAGATGGCATATTGACCAAAACGTTGTGTACATAACAATAAAGGTGAGGACAACATTCTGAAAAATTTAAATAATAGATAATAATTATAACTTCTAAAATAAAACCTGTATTCATTCACTAAATTCATATTTTTCTTGTAACTTCATTGTGTGCTCTTGTTTGGTTTGGTTGGTTGGATTTTATGGCATGTCAACCCTTGTATGGTTATTTTATGCTGAAGACGTTTTTGTTTTACTCATTCTTGTTGGATATTCAAATCTTTTTTTAAAACTCATTCTTTTAAAACTCATTTTATATTTAACCCATAGATGGGACCATTAACAGATACTACCACTACAATGGACCTGGGAGCAATAGCAATGAAGAGGTACTCCATATTCCTCAGAGATACACATCAAGCCTTATCTCAAAAATTGAGACAAATAATATTTGTTCTTATTGGTCTTCTTTACAAGTGATGACTGTCTTTTTGTCTCCTCTTTTTATTGGCTCTTTTTTTACAACTAACAGCAGTCTACCATTAAAGATCTTTATATGCCCTTTTTATGTTTGTTGTTACTGTTGTTACTGTTGTTTGCTTTCAGTCATTTTTTTTCTTTTCTCTTAAGTTTTGTGTTGCTTAGTTTCAACCAATTCCTGATTCTTTCTTGTCATCTGATTTCTTGTACATTAGATTTCTCTCTTTCTCTTTTTTGTTTTTTTCTATCTCTCACTTTCTTTCCCTTTTTTCTTTTACTCTCTTTCTCTCTATCCCCTCCCTCTCTTTCTCTCTGCCCTTCTCTCTCTCTCTTTCTCTTTCTCTCTTCCTTTGTCAAGCAGGAAAAAAACAAACTTAAAAGGTTTCTTGTTTTTTGTTTTTTTTAAATCAAGCAAGCTCTAAATTTCTTAGTTTTCCTTTTAGAAGTTTTTGTTGTTCTTCTAATTCTAAAGGTTTACTCTTTTTGAAATAAAATTCTTTCTCTCTTTTTCTTGTCATCTGATTTCTTGTACATTAGATGTCTCTCTTTCTCTTCTCTCTTTTTTGTTTTTTCTATCACTTTCTTTCCCTTTTTTCTTTTACTCTCTCTCTATCTCTTTCTCTCTGCCCCCCCTCTCTCTCTCTCTTTCTCTCTACCTCTCTTCCTTTGTCAAGCAGGAAAAAAAAGGTTTCTTGTTTTTGTTTTTGTTTTGTTTTTTTAAAATCAAGCGAGCTCTAAATTTCATAGTTTTTACGTTAGAAGTTTTTTTGTTGTTCTTCTAATTCTAAAGGTTTACTCTTTTTTAAATAAAATTCTTTCTCTCTTTCTCTCTTTCTCCTCTCTCTTTTTTTGTTTTTTTCTATCTCTCACTTTCTTTCCCTTTTTTTTTACTCTCTCTCTCTTTCTCTCTACCCCCTCTCTCTCTCTTTCTCTCTACCCCTTCTCGCTCTCTCTCTCTTTCTCTCTACCTCTCTTCCTTTGTCAAGCAGGAAAAAAACAAACTTAAAAGGTTTCTTGTTTTTGTTTTTGTTTTGTTTTTTAAAAATCAAGCAAGCTCTAAATTTCATAGTTTTTACTTTAGAAGTGTTTTTGTTGTTCTAAAGGTTTACTCTTTTTTAAATAAAATTCTTTCTCTCTTTTTCCTCTCTCTTTTTTGTTTTCTAACACTTACTACCACTCTGCGACACAGTGGACCTGAGAACAATAGCAATGAAAGAGCACACCACACTCCCCCAGAACTTCAGAATTGGAATCACACTGTTTAACTTAGTCGGTAGAGTGTCCGCCTAGGAACCACAAGTTTTCGGGTTCGATACCAGCCCTCGCCTACTCAGTGTATGAGTAGCACAGCTTCTGTGTGGTAAAGTGGGGAGCTGACGGTAGGTGTGGCGCTCCACCTCAGATGCATAAAATAATCTCCCTGATATAGCACTAGTGAAAAGGAGATAGACTCTCTTGCTGTCTGGTTGATACCGACAATAGGCCACTCCGCCTACTTTACTTTACTTTTTACTAGATGCAGTTAAATGGCATACCGAGGACACTAAGACACTCAGCCACTGCCTTCTAGCACATATATGTTAGAAATGATTGGGGGTTTGCCATAAGACTAATATGGTCCGATCAATCATATAAGCACTAGGACTTAACATGACCAGCTAATTGATAGGAGGAGGCCTGTCCGACTGCCTGTCAAGCTCAAGTAAGGGCCAAAGTGAAGTGTTATACGTCATGGATAGCTTAGCCACAAACATTCCATTCTTAAGCATCATGTGTTCCCACCCACGGCTAACTGGTGGCTCCTTTGGAGATGGGTCTTACCCCTCTGTAGAGGTGTGGTTGGGGTATTCTACACCCCAAACTGACAGGACTAGTGTATACTTAGAGTTGTTTTCTTTAATTTCCAAATGTACCACCAAGATTCCATTCTTAAGCATCATGTGTTCCCACCCACAGCTAACTGGTGGCCGCATTGGAGGTGGGTCTTACCCTTCTGCAGAAGTGCAGTTGGGGTTTTCTACAGCCCCAACTGACAGGACTAGTGTATACTTAGAGTTGTTTTCTTTAATTTCCAAATGTACCACCAAGATTCAATTCTTAGGCATCATGTGTTCCCACCCACAGCTAACTGGTGGCCGCACTGGAGATGGGCCTTACCATTCTGCAGAAGTGCAGTTGGGGTTTTCTACAGCCCCAACTGACAGGACTAGTGTATACTTAGAGTTGTTTTCTTTAATTTCCAAATGTACCACCAAGATTCAATTCTTAGGCATCATGTGTTCCCACCCACAGCTAACTGGTGGCCGCACTGGAGATGGGTCTTACCATTCTGCAGAAGTGCAGTTGGGGTTTTCTACAGCCCCAACTGACAGGACTAGTGTATACTTAGAGTTGTTTTCTTTAATTTCCAAATGTACCACCAAGATTCAATTCTTAGGCATCATGTGTTCCCACCCACAGCTAACTGGTGGCCGCACTGGAAGTGGGTCTTACCATTCTGCAGAAGTGCAGTTGGGGTTTTCTACAGCCCCAACTGACAGGACTAGTGTATATATGAAGTTGTTGTTTTCTTTAATTTCCAAATGTACCATTCCCCAAATAAGAAAAAAGAGTTCTGAATGCTCATATTACAGGACCAACCCAGGAGCAGTGTCAACCAAATTATTTATACTTCGATTATTTATTGGGCGTCCCATCATGGTGTAATGGTTGGAGATCTAGTGTTGTAAAGAGAAGTTACCCTTACGTATGCAAATGAGATACGTATATAAAAGCAACAGTGGATTAGCTCAGAGTAATGCGAGTTGATCTCCAACCACACGTGCGACAACTTTCCAAGTAATCTTACTAAGAGACTTTTTTACCTTGCCGGCCGAAAGCCGTTTTATTTTGTTATTTGTATTATTTGTAATAAATTATTATTACAACCACTCAACCTTCTCGTTTATGTATTTCCAAGACATAACATCTAGTATCACAGATCCATTACTAATGAATACCAAATTTGATCCTATCAATTATGTAACATGTATACACCATGATAAAAGCAATCCAAGCCATGAAAGGTACCCACTGTGATTTTGTTGTAACCTAACAAAGGTTCCTTCTTTTCTTTTGGAAGTCCGTCGCAGACGACGATGACGTCACTCCATATCTTCAGTTGTGGACCCTCTGGTGGTCGTTAGTCCAATTCTGGACTTGCAGATGACTAAATGAGAAATACAATACTCACCAGCGGCATGAAGAAGGTAAACCACTGCTAGTGGTATAAGACTATTCATTCAGCATAATACTCCTGTATACATGAGGATTAGGACATACCCATTAATGTTCATAGGTAGGGTATTGTTGTAACTTAACAAAGGTTACTAAATGAGAAATAACCAAACAGAGCTTGGAAATGAAATGGAATCTTCATAACATTAACGAAATACAATACTCGCCACGGTGTGAAGAAGGTAAACCACTGCTGGTGGTATAAGACTACTCAGTCAGCATAATACTCCCGTAACTATGAGGATTGGGGCATACCCATTAATGTTCCTAGGTAGGGTATGTGAGGATTGGTACATACCCATTAATTTTCCTAGATAGACTATATGAGGTTTGGGACATACCCATTAATGTTCCTAGGTAGACTATATGAGGATTGGGACATACCCATTAATGTTCATAGATAGACTATATGAGGATTGTATCCATTGTTGGAATATTTGGTATATAAGGTGTGCTCTAGTTCCCCACTTGAATTTATAGACTAGCCGAGGTCACGTGATTTATTCCTTGTCAATCACCAGCCATACTGCGTGGCTGATACACTACTTAAACACTGATACTAGCCACAGTTTACTTGCAATCATTGAGGAGGGACTTACAATACTCAGGATTCTTTACCAGAGGATTACCAAAGATCAGGATTCTTTACTGGAGGATTACCAAGGATCCAATTCAACTGGACAAGCGCTCTTGCTTAAAGCCTACAGGATGGCCCATAAGATTGTAACACCCATTAATGTTCCTAGGTAGACTATATGAGGATTGGGACATACCCATTAATGTTCCTTGGTAGGGTATATAACAGGTTTGTAGTATTATAAGAGGTTCACAGAGTGTTAACTCTGGTTCTTATAAAACATTGTTACTTAAAGGATAAGTACCCAATGCGGAATACTTCAGTTAGTGTTGTACCGGCCGTTTCCTACAGTGGAGAATATACACCGGTTCTCACTATAAATAGTGAGACACCGAGTGAAAAGGTTGTACTGTTACCGTTAACAGCAAGCTAGCCGTTCCTGTACCATTATTGTAAATACACTTGTCTTATTTTACCCTACCTTGACTTGACTTCTTTTTTACTGTTGGATTAACATCACAACAGTTAGGAAAACAACAAATGCGTTAGTTACACTTATATAACTTTTATTATAACATATATAGAGGAACGAAGTTCTCCAGGCTACATAATGTCACAAGTGTCCAAACATACATAGTAGAGTTAATAGACAAAATAGGTGGAAACCACTTACTGTAAGTAGAGTCTGTAACGTCTGGCATGCACCATAGGTGTCTGCTGGAGAGAGGTGACGAGCATGTCTGTACTTGTTCAGTAGCTTCGACCAAAGAGGGTTCTCTTTTTGGGTTCCTGCATCATGTGACCAAAAAAGGGTCTCCTGACACAGGAGATTACCCAATACCCTCAGACAAGGGAGACTGCTCTTACAGTATGATGGTAGTTGGTGCATGAGCATATTGCTTCACTCTGTGTATAATTTGAAAGCTGTACAGCTGAAAGTACAACAAAGTCTAATTCAGGATCATTATGAGTTGAACTGGGCAACCAAAAATATTTGTTGTGAGAATGGTGAAGGCGCATTTGATCAGAGTACTGTAACCAGATAGTTCAAGAAATTTTGCTCACATTGCAAGAATGTCGATGATCAGGTAATGTCAGGTAGGCCTAAAACTGTGGATCCTGAGTGTGCTCCATGCCATAGAGGCAAATACACAGAGTAGCACTCAGAGAGTATCAGGTGAGATAGGCATCTCACAGTCTAGTGTGGTTCATCACTTTCATGACCTCGGCAAAAGCATCTGGATGTCCTAAATTGTGCTCGTGTTACAAAAATATTGCAGAACTTTTGACTCACCCTCGTATATAGATTCGAATTTCATGGGTAAAAGCAAAATATCATATAGACACACACACATAATTACATACACACATATGCATAAACATATACAGAAATACACACATTCATGCACATATATACAAACATTCATATATATTGGGGGGGGGGCTGGGGGGATATGTGCTTAATTGAAGTCATACCTAATTTTGTCTCCCATGTCTATAACTTTGCTGATGAGACCTAATAGGTCGAAATGTACATTCAGGGATTGACATTTTCTCGATTTGTTTAGCCTTACATTTGAACATATATGCCCACCTAAATTCATTAATCATTAACTAATTAATTTTCAAAATTAGGTATGACTTCAATTAAGCACATATCCCCCAAAAATTGTCGGCTAAAAAAAGCCATATCAAATAAACACATTTGTTTGTTTACTTACTCTCATATATATATATATATATATATTATATATATACACATACACACATTCATACACATAATCATCCAAACTTTTATACATACACACATACATACACATACACACACATATACATGCATTCATACACACACACATTCATACACATACATATACATACATATATTCCTACACATATATTTGCACATTCATATGCATACGCATATACACACATTCACATACACACACACATTCATATACATATACACATACATTCATACACATACACATATTCATGTACATACACACACATTCAGAAATATACATATACACATACATTCATACACATATGCATGTACATTCATACACATACTCATATACAGACACATTCATACACATACATTCATACACATACACATATGCACACACATTCATACACATACACACACATTCACAAATACACATACACACACACACACACATAAACATCCAAACTTTTATACATACACACATACACACATTCATACACATACACACACATATACATGCATTCCTACACACACACATTCATACACATACATATACATACATATATTCCTACACATATATGTGCACATTCATATGCATACACATATACACACATTCACGTACATACACACATTCATGTACATACACACACATTCAGAAATATACATATACACATACATTCATACACATACACATATGCATGTACATACACACACATTCAGAAATATACATATACACATACATTCATACACATACACATATGCATGTTCATTCATACACATACTCATATACAGACACTTTCATACACACATTCATACACATACATTCATACACATACACATATGCACACACATTCATACACATACAAACACATTCACAAATACACATACACACACACACACACACACACATATATCAATGACAACCAATTTGACATATTTATCTTTATAGCGGATTATGGAAAAAAGACATTTTGTCATTCCCTTGGTGGAATCAACAAAAACCGGATTCTATTCCGACTCAGAGATTTGTCTGACCAAAATCCAAGAAATATATTACAATTGATACTCGACAAGTTTTCTCAATTTTATGCTTCACTAACTGTTCTGCTTTAAGATTATCTCCATATAAAATCAAGCTGTTGTCTTTTATTATTGGTTAAGAATTTTATTCTAAAAAAAAAAAAAGTAAACCTTTAGAATTAGAAGAAGAACAAAAAACCTTTTAAAGTGAAAACTATGAAAATTAGAGCTTGCTTGATTTAAAAGAAAAAAAAGAAGAAAAGAAAACAAGAAACCTTTTAAGTTTTGTTTTTTTCTGCTTGACAAAAAAGCAAGTTAGAAAGGAAGAAAGAGTAAAAGAGTAAAAGAGAAAGAAAGTGAGTGATAGAAAAAAACAAAAACGAGGGGAAAAAGAGAGAAAGAATTTTATTTAAAAAAGAGTAAACCTTTAGAATTAGAAGAACAAAAAAACTTCTAAAAGGAAAACTATGAAATTTAGAGCTCGCTTGATTTAAAAAAAACAAAACAAAAACAAAAACAAGAAACCTTTTAAGTTTGTTTTTTTCCTGCTTGACAAAGGAAGAGAGGTAAAGAGAAATAGAGAGAGAAAGAGGAGAGAGAGAGAGAGAAAGAGTAAAAGAAAAAAGGAAAAGAAAGTGAGAGATAGAAACAAACAAAAAAGAGAAAGAGAGAAATCTAATGTACAAGAAATCAGATGACAAGAAAGAATCAGGAATTGGTTGAAACTAAGCAACACAAAACTTAAGAGAAAAGAAAAAAAAAATGACTGAAAGCAAACAACAGTAACAACAGTAACAACAAACATAAAAAGGGCATCATAAGATCTTTAATGGTAGACTGCTGTTAGTTGTAAATTTTTTTTTTAAAAAAGCCGATAAAGAGAGGAGACAAAAAGACAGTCATCACTTGTAAAGAAGACCAATAAAAACCAATTTTATTTGTCTGAATTTTTGAGATGAGGCTAAATGTATATTATTTTTCGGTTTTTCGAACTGTTGTCCTCATCTTTAGAGTGGTATGTAAAAACACATCGGTTTCATAGGTGTGCAAACACAATGACGTCATTATTTGAATTAAATCATTAAAAGTTCTTTGTTCTTTATCATTTTGATTTTTCAGACTCTTGTCCTCATCTTTATTGTGGGTCTGTTTAAGCTTAGATGGGTGAATATTTAAGTAACAGCAGGTACTGTAAGTAAACCGAATATCAAAATGACTTGATTTGGCATTAAATGACCAAAAAGGGTTGATATGCCATAAAACAAAACAACCAACCAACCTGCCTTTGTTTATCAAAATGACTTGATTTGGCATAAATGACCCAAAAAGGGTTGATATGCCATAAAACAAAACAACCAACCAACCTGTGTCCTTTATTTATCAAAATGACTTGATTTGGCATTAAATGACCCAAAAAGGGTTGATATGCCATAAAACAAAACAACCAACCAGCCTGAATCCTTTGTTTATCAAAATGACTTGATTCGGCATTAAATGACCCAAAAAGGGTTGATATGCCATAAAACAAAACAATCAACCAGCCTGTGTCGTTTGTTTATCAAAATGACTTGATTCGGCATTAAATGACCCAAAAAGGATTGTGTTATGTAAAAACACATTGGAAAATAACTGATCCATTGGATTTTACACTTAGAGTTGTTCAGGAAATGGCAATAAACAATATAATCTTCTTTTTTTTTAATGATTGTGATGCTTCTTGTGATGCATCTCGGATTGATAGGCATGCAAAAATAATGACATCATCATTTGAATGAGATCTTCAAAAGTTCTTTGACACCTTGTTTGATCAATAGTCAAACTATCTAAAATGATTTCCCAGGTTGAGATAATTGCTTGGATAGACAAGGAACACCTGAAGAAGGCTGGAGGATACAGCAGCCGAAACATTTTGTTTTTACATACCATGATAAAGATGAGGAGAAACTGTCTGAAAAATCTAAATAATAAAGAAAAAATTTTTACTGTAATCCTCTTTTTGCTTTAGAATAAAAAAACAACTTTTAAATATGGTGTAAACCAGTGGTTCTCATCTGGGGTGGGGGTTGGTACCCATAAGGCCCCCCGGGGACCATATAACATTTTTTGGACCAGGCAAGCAGAACATATTTAATCATAAAAAATACTAAAGGATTTTGAAACAGAATGGTTAGGCGGGGTTGGGGGGGGGGGGCAGCATAGTGAAATAGCAAAAGAATCCATAGGTAAAAAAAAAAGTTGAGAACCAAGAGCCATATGCCCCCCGGGGGACCATATAACATTGGGGGGGGGGGGGCTAAGGCAAGCAAAAAATATCTAATCTTAAAAATACAATAAAATTTTAAAATATCAAATGGCTATGGGGGAGTGGCAGGTACACCATAGTAAAATAGGAATCAAAGACATCCATAGGTTGAAAAAAAAGGTTGAGAACTGGGAGGTATAAGAACACCCCCCCCCCAAGACCATAAAGCATTTTTTTAAAAAAGAAAAAGGCCATCTCCTGGGAGACAATCTTACCTCACTGACTGGTTAAGAAACTGAATAGTCAGGTAAATATCTGTGATCTTTTATTTATCTAAAATCAGGTAAAGTGCGTGTCGACATATGGTAAGAGGTCAAGACTCAAATTACAGTTGGTTATAATCATAGTAAAATGATTCCATTGGACTAATTGTGAGTTTGTAACTGGTGATTCTCTCAATGTCAGGTTATTTGAGATGGCTGATATATATATATATATATATATATATATATATATATATATATACACACATATACATATATATATATATATATACATACATATACATATATATATATATACATACATATACATATATATATATATATATACATACATATATACATATATACATATATATATATATATATATATATATATACACACATATATACATATATATATATATACACACATATATACATATATACATATACATATACATATACACCACAGTGACAATGAAAATCCACCAAGCAAATAATATTCAGACCGCCTGGGTATATGTACTTTTAGATAGTGGTACAAATAACAAGAGGTTGGATTTTAAGGGTTAAACTGATTTCTTCAAAGTCAATATTTTTTTTTTTATCTGTTACCCCTTCAGATACTTTGGGCTAAGCTCATTAAATTTTTTAAATTAAAAAATTGAATACGAAAAATATACAATCTTATTTACTTTTGGATTTTTCCCTAAAATCGATTAAAAAGTGCTCAATATAAAGAGCTAAATAGATGATTAAAATCGAATGGTTTAAAATACGGATCATTTAGAATATACTGACTCGAGTTTCTTGTAATAGCGTGAATCTTCAGAGACCCCGAAGATTCGTGCTATTGCGAAAAATTCAAGTCAGTATATTTTAAATGATGAATCTTCAGGGACCCCGAAGATTTGCTCTATTGTGAGAAACTTGAGTCAGCATACTTTAAATGATCTGTATTTTAAAACATTCAATTTTAATCATATATATATATATATATATATATATATATATATATGAGATAAACTAAGGAATGAAAGAAGTGGAATCCAATATTCCAGCGAAATATACTACACATTTTTGTCTGAGTTTTGTTCTTTCATTCCTTATTTTACCTCATTCTGTCGGATTCATTTCAATCCCCTTTTCCTCACATATATATATATATATATATATATATATATATATCAGCCTTGTAGTTCCTAGACGGATGCTCTACCAACTGAGCTAAACCATCTCTCTTTTATATAATGAAGTTAATATTACTGCAGAGATCCAAGCTGTGCTACTCATGCGCTGAATTGATGAGGACTGGTATCAAACCCAGAGCCTTGTGGTTTCTAGACAAATGCTCTACCAACTGACATAAAACGGCCCCCTTTGATATTATGACATTAATATTGCTCGATCAAAAAATTTTCAGAGTTTTGTTAAAAAATATCTTTTTAATTGGAGAAAGGAATATTGAACCCTTTGCCTATTTTAAAGCGCTCACAGTAACTCAACCAAGCAAAGTATAAAAACTGATGGTTAGTTAATTATAATTGAACAGAAGGTCTCAGATTACAATAATAATAGGACTTTATTTGAATAGAATGAGTTCTGAGGTGAATAGATAGTGAACTTTGAAATATCCTATCATACAGGTAAAAAAAATACCAGGGAAATTTGGTAGGCAAAGAGTTTAATGAAAAAGAAGTTGTATATAAAATCTGCCAACTTATTTCCTAATTATAGATTGAATATTGCTTAATACGAGCTTAATAGTTACTGAAGATGGTCTTTTGGTTAATGTTTAACTCTTTGCCTACTTTAAACTACTTACAGCGGCTCTCCCACCACTGTGATCCTACCATAAACAATTGATGATTAGTTCATTATAATTGAGCAGAAGGAATCAGATTACAATAATAATAGGACTTTATATGAATAGAATGATTTCTGAGGTAATAGATAGTGAACATTGAAACATCCCATCATACAAGTAAAAAATACCAAGAAAATTTGGTACAGACATGGGGGAAATTTGGGAGGCAAAAAGTTATGAGATTTATCAGATTAAACATTTTTGTTTTTGTTTGGATTGTTAGTACTAACTAAACAATAATATTATCTCTGAATTTTTGAGATGAAGCTTGATGATTTGTATTATTTGTATTATTGTCCTCATCTTTATTGTTAACTGTACGATTGGACACATAGCATAGTAGATATAGGCATTGGGTTAAGAGTTGTAAGTGACAGCTATCTCTGGGCTGCAGGTTCAATACTGGTCAAGGGCGACAGTAACATAGAATAATAATTAACACAGCTTAATACCTGTACCCCAGCTACGGTTAGTGGAATGAGAACAGGATACCCCTGTGGATTGAATAAAAGGTTGGGTTCTAGGTTCCGTGATGGCTCCTGATTACAAGAAGGTTCCCGAGTTCAAAAAGAAGGTTCCCGAGTTTTGAGAAGGCTCCTGAGTTTCGAGAAGGCTCCTGAGTCCAACAAGAAATATCTGAATAAGGCTGAGTGCACATCGTCTGAAACGTTGTACAGATAATAATAAAGATGAGGACAAAAGTCCGAATAATCTTTGGACAATTAGTTGTGGCTTGCAGCAACATGGTGTTCCACTAATTATTGGTAACTAGCAGTACCTGTGGATATACCACAGTATGATAATTTAATTATTACAATGTTTGATATGTTTATTTTGTCTGTAATTTATTTGAGGTGATGACAGAGCGTAACATTTGAACACGTTCAATGCATTCATATTATAT
This sequence comes from Doryteuthis pealeii, assembly GCA_023376005.1. Lineage (NCBI taxonomy): Eukaryota > Metazoa > Mollusca > Cephalopoda > Myopsida > Loliginidae > Doryteuthis > Doryteuthis pealeii. The sequence goes on from CM042163.1 coordinate 48,030,316, forward strand.
AAATCACAACAGAATGGTGCATTATTTATCTGAAGTGAAAACAGGACGTGAGATATGTAGGTAGGTACTAGCGTATTATTATATTACTAGAGAAACCTGTGGATATGCCACAGTATGATGATAATTTATTACAAAGTTTGATATGTCTACTTAAGAGCTATTTCAAAATAGTTTGATATGTAAAATGTATAATAATCTTGATTTTACCTCTCTCTCTGTCTCTCTCTCTCTCTCTCTCTTTTCTTTTTTTCCTTCTTTTAATCTTTTCATTATGTTCGATTGAAACAGATTAGAGTTATTGCTTTCACACACTTACCTCCTCTTTCCCATTTCCCCATCTCTCTTCCTTTCTTATTATATTTTTCTGTGTAGCATGTCCTTTTTCTCTCCTTTCTTTCTTTATAATAAAAACGGAATTATTTAGCTGAGTTGATTTGGTTTGGTTTGTTTTGTTTTGTTTTACGGCATATCAACCTCAGTGGGTCATTTAATGCCGATAAAGTTTTGAAATAAATCCATTCTTAATGGATAATACAATTTTTTTATAAATACATTTTTCTATTTAACCCATAGATGGGACCCTAACAGGTACTACCACTCCGGGTCAGAGTGGACCAGGGAGCAATGGTGATGAAGGGGTGCTCCACATTCCCCAAACCTCCAAAACTGGAACCTCACCATCAGATAGAGTTTAACGTCATTCCCAGGACATGTAGACCCGCAGCCACCGCCTTCTAGCACCCATATGATAAAAAGGGGTTGGGGCTTGCCATAAGGGCAATAGGGTTGGGAAAATCATATAGGTGCTAGGGCTTGACGTGACCAGCTGATTGATTGGAGGGGCCTCTCCGACCGTCCGTCTAGCCCAAGATAGGGCCAAAGTGGAGTATTGCATGTCATGAACTGCTCATCCACCTGGGCTCTATCCTTAAGCATCACGGGTCGTCACCCACTGTCTTATCCCTCTGCAGAGGTGCAGTCGGTGCATTCTAACGCCCCAGCCGACAGGGCGGTAGCTGAGTTGAGGTGATACAGTTAACCTATTTTCGCTCCATTGACAAGGCAGCAACAAAGATGAGGATTATTTGTCTGAATTTTTGAGATGAGGCTTGATGTGTATTATTTTGATTTTTCAGACTGTTGTCCTCATCTTTATTATAGTATGTAAAAACATCATACTGTTTCAGCCACTATGTTCTCCAGCCTTCTTCAGTGGTTCAACTTAATTTTGCTTTACATCCAATGAAAGAAAAGATCAAAATCAATCATTTTCAAGTGGGAAAAAAAAAAAAAATTCCAGATTGTCATATCCTGAGATGTAGGAATAACAAAATGTTAATCAAAACAGTGAAATATGTTTAACATATAACAATATTTGTTTTATTTATTCTCACTGACAGGGAATACAGTGGGATGGTTTTGGATAGAATTCAACAGTGTGTGTATCATGTGTGTGGTCACACACGGGGCTAGTCCTTGTCTGCCTGACTGTCAGTCTTTAGTCTCCCTCTTTGTTAGAGAGTATCCGGTTGAATTTTTAGGGGGAGATAACTCTCCTTAACACGGTTGTTCTGACAATAAAGATGAGGACAACAGTCCAAAAAATCAAAATAATTATCTGGCATTCTTGTTAATAGAAACTATTAACCCAACTCCCTATAGATCTCCAGAGTTAGTATAATTTTGATTTTTCAGACTGTTTTCCTCATCTTTATTGTAGTATGTAAAATCACAATGTTTTGGCCACTGTATCCTCTGGCGTTGTTCATAGACAGGGAACACCTGAAGAAGGTCGGATGATACAGCAGGCGAAATATTGTGTTTTTACATAATGCAATAAAGATGAGGACAACAGTCCAAAAAATCAAAATAATTCTCTGGGATTGTTAAGAATAGAAACTCCCAATAGATCACCAAAGTTGGTATAATTTTGATTTTTCAGACTGTTTTCCTCATCTTTATTGTGGTATGTAAAAAAACATACCGTTTCAGCAGCCGCTGTGTTCTCCAGCCTTCTTCAGTTGTTCAACTTTAATTTTGCTTTACATCCAATGAAAGAAAAGGTCAAAATCAGTCATTTTCAAATGGGGAAAAAAAAAAAAAAAAAAAAAAAAAAAAAAAGATTCCGGATGTTCTAAATTAAAACTTATGTAACTTGATTCCCGCTCATTTACGAATGATTGCAATTTAAACAAATTTTCTTTTTCATGCTTCAAATTCTTTCTCTGAACTTCAGTTGGGAATTCGTTTAAACTGACAAATTGCAATTTTTATTCCACCATCCACAGTTTTCAATTTCACTTTGCTAAATTGTCTGATTATGTTTTTAAATGTTACTGGAGCATGATGGTATATAGAGTTGGCCATGAATTCGCTGGGGCTATGGCTATAGTTTCAAAACTGACCACTGGTTACTTGTGCCATTTAGCCACTACTGCTGGCAGGGTTTAAAATATGCTAACTATATCTCCCTGCAGAGGGGCAAGAAATCCCATCACAATTAATAAAAGGTGTGTCCTAGGTATGATACAAAACTGCATCTGATGATGAGGCTCTACTTCTGGAAATCTGTGAACAGTGGAGTACTTCTTCATTGCCATTACTCCTAGGTCCACTCAGACACATCTATGGGTTTAAATAGATCTTTTTTTCAAAATTATGCATAATCAAAAGGACTGTGTGTAAATAAAACCGTGAAAAAATGACTACACAAAAAAAATGTAAAGATGAATATATAATAGCATTGTGTCTGATCTGGGGGGATTTTCGTAAAGAAATTTTTGCTGTAATATTGCTAGGCAATAGTGATATAAAAATGGGGATTCCTCTGCCAGAATTCAGACTGCCTGGGTATATGTACTTTTAGATAGTGGTACAAATACCAAGAGGTTGGATTTTAAGGGTTAAAAGGTTTTCAAAGTCAATATTTTTTTTAAATTTTTATTTTTTTATCCGTTACCCCTTTAGATACTTTGGGCTAAGCTCATTAAATTTTTTAAATCAAAAAATTGAATACGAAAAATATTCAATTTTTGTTCCATGTTGTATACTTTTTTTTAAAGCTATTTTATTTCATTGAATGTATGGTGAATGGTCACCATATTAAACCATTTTTTTTATTAGTCCCTGATATGATATCCCTGAGCCCCTGAAATTGTGTTTAACTCTTTGCCTATCAAATTTACCCCATAGCTGTACCAAATTTTCTTGGTATTTTTTTGGTAAAAAATACCAAGAAAATTTTTATGATGATATATTTTAAAGTTCACTATCTATTTACCTCAAAACTCATTCTATTCAAATAAAGTCCTATTATCATTGTAATCTGAATTCTTCTCTACCTCAAAATCACAAGGTTTCTGGTTCAATACTGACCCTTGCCAACTCAGTGTAAAAAGTAGCACAGGGATCTGTGCAGTAAAGTGAGGAGCTGATGGTGGTGCTCCACCTCAGGTGCTAAAAAAAATAATCTCCTTGGTTTAGCACTAGTGAATAGGGGATAGAATCCCTTGCTATCTGGCTGATACCAACTTTAGACCAACCTGACGATGAGTTTTATAATGATCTAACCATAAGTTTTTGTACTTTGCTTGGATGTGGGTGGAGAGATGCTGTGAGCGGATTAAAGAAGGCAAAGTTAACTTTTTAAGTTAAATGCATCTGAGTCCTTTTACTCAATTATAATGAACTAACCATCAGTTTTTTGTAATTTGATCGGTGGTGCCACTGTGAGTGGTTTAAAGTAGACAAAAAGTTAAGGTGTATAGTAAAATACAGACTTACAGATTCAAATGGTTAAATTCTTTTTGCCAATAAAGAAAATAGGAGTTACTTCCCTTTCTATATATGAAACTACAACAGTAAAATTATGGGAGGTGTTTATGGCGTAACGGTTATCACCATAGGAAATGAATTCAGCGACCTGAGTTTTCATCTTGGAAGAGGCTGTCTGCATTTCACATAGTGTTAATACTCTTAGAAAGGTGTGAATCCAATTATTCTTCCTTCAGCTATGGGTATATAGTAGAGCATGCTGGGTTCTTTAACCTTGGTATGGCAACCAATCTAGGAGAAGGAAAATTCTGAATTCAAACCAGTTGATAGTTTGAGAAATATTTTTTTGAGCAATTAACATCAAGCAATTTGATTTTGAGAAATTGATTTTGAGAAATTTACTGGATACCAATAACAATTTCTTATCTGGAGACAATAAAAATCTAGTGATATAATAAAATATCAAGAGAAACATAATGAAATATCAAGAGACATAATAAAAATCTAGAGGCATAATAAAAAATCTAGTGACATAATAAATATCAAGAGAAACATAATGAAATATCAAGAGACATAATAAAAAATCTAGTGACATAATAAAATTAGAGAAACATAATGAAATATCAAGAGGCATAATAAAAAATCTAGAGGCATAATAAAAATCTAGTGACATAATAAAATATCAAGAGAAACATAAGGAAATATCAAGAGACATAATAAAAAATCTAGTGACATAATAAAAATTCAGAGAAACATAATGAAATATCAAGAGGCATATAAAAAATCTAGAGGCATAATGAAAAATCTAGTGACATAATAAAATATCAAGAGAAACATAATGAAATATTAAGAGACATAATAAAAATCTAGAGGCATAATAAAAATTCTAGTGACATAATAAAATATCAAGAGAAACATAATGAAATATCAAGAGACATAATAAAAAATCTAGAGGAATAATAAAAAATCTAGTGACATAATAAAATATCAAGAGGCATAATAAAAAACTAGGGACATAATAAAAAATCAAGTGACCTAATGAAATATCAAGAGACCTAATAAAAAATCTCGAGACATTATGAAAAAGAATTAATTGGTAAATCTCTTTTCTATTCTGCAGATTTTTCTTTTATAGTAACAATTACCATTTGTAGCCATTTGGTGTATATTCTTAATTTTGTTTTGTGACTAAAGCTTGAGAGATGTTTTTAATTAATTTTGGGTCACTGATTTTAAAATTGGCTTCCCTTTTTACGTATCACATAAACTTTTCATTCTATCCCATACACCAAATTTGGAAGTAAGCCAAGTATGCTCCCTTCATAAAATCACTAATGTTTATCTTTTGGTTGGTTGGATTTTATGGCATATCAACCATATATATACATATGTGTGTGGGGTGAGTAATTCATGGTGGAATTACTCACCAAACTCTCCCCCACCCACTCACTTTCTCTTCTATAAATACAAGTGTATGTATAGTGCTTTAATAAATTGACTGAAGAAGCACGCTTAACGCAGAACGAAATATATCTCTTCACATCTATTTGTTTTGAGTTATTCCTTTTAGTCCATTTTTCCTTTATGCTTACCACATTCTGACAGATTTATTCCAACCCTCCTATCTTCATATATATATATATATATATATATATATAAGTTGCCAGGGTGGCCTAAAGTTGGTATCAGCCAAAAAGAGAGGGAGTCTATCCCCGTTTCATAAGCTAGTCCAAGGAAATTGCTTTTGCATCTGAGGTGAAGCGCCACACTTACCATTAGCTCCTTACTTTTCCGCACAAGTCTCTGTGCTACTCATACGCTGGGTTGGTGTGGGCTGTATCAAACTAGGAACCTTGTGGTTTCTAGCCGAACGCTCTACCGACTGACCTAACCGGCCAAATATATATATATCTAGACATATATATATATATTCATCAACAAGTTACTACCATGTAATCATTGTAGTAGCATAAGTAGTTCTTGGTGTATTTTCTAGTCTGGTCGCATTTTTGTCCAGATGCATTTTTAACGATTTTTAAAGATTAATATAAATATAATATAATACATGCAAAAAAAAAAAAAAAAAGCTCAATTAGATTCACCAGAGGACTAGAATTTAAAATGTTCAAACAAGTAAGAAGTAAAAAAAAAAAGGAGCAATAAAAAAATAGGATAGGGGGCAGCATTACCGATAGATAGAATCATTAATCACTTTTGTCTATATAGGGTAGACTAAGCACTAACTTCAAAGGAACTAGCTTTAGGGACAAAAGTTAATTTACTTTTAGGAGACATAGGATTAAAATGATCTTAAACCAGGTGAGTATATATCACATTAGCCACATAGATTTACTTAGTTCTCCTGAAGACAGTGTACTTAGAACACTGAAACCATGGTAGAGAAAAAACTTTTCTACATCTTTTACAACTATATATATATATATATATATATATATATATATTATATTTGGAGGATATGTGCTTAATTGAAGTCATACCTAATTTTTGAAAATTAATTAGTTAATAATTAATGAATTTAGGCGGGCATATATGTTCAAATGTAAGGCTAAACAGATTGAGAAAATGTCAATCCCTGAATCTACATTTCGACCTATTAGGTCTCATCAGCAAGGTTATAGACATGGGAGACTGCTCCATGTGTGACTCGAAACCTCGACTGCCAGCTGACAGGCGGAGATTCTAACCAGTCTATAACCTTGCTGATGAGACCTAATAGGTCGAAATGTACATTCAGGGATTGACATTTTCTCGATCTGTTTAGCCTTACATTTGAAGATATATGCCCGCCTAAATTCATTAATTATTAACTAATTAATTTTCAAAAATTAGGTATGACTTCAATTAAGCACATATCCTCCAAAAATTGTCGGCTTAAAGCCATATCAAATAAACACAATGTTTATTTACGTACTTTCATATATATATATATATATATATATTATATATATATATCGAATTTGACCAGAAGATGTTTTTTTACTAAACAAATTTTAACATTACAATTTTCTTAAAATGAATTTTTGTGGCTTGTCAAACACTTTGAAAACTTTAAAATAAAATAAATAAATAAATAAATAAAAATTTCTAAAACAATTTCATTTACAAGTAATTTTCTCTTGATGATGACCTAAGGTTGAAACTAGTTAAGAACAAATAAAAAATGATTAACATAAAAGAGTATTTCCTGTTCATCTTATTTTTTGTTCATCCTATATATATATATATATAATATATATATATAATAAAGGGAATGACTTACCGGTAAAAAATATTGAGTTAATCCTAATATTTGGTTGATACAAGTATTAATTGGATAAATCAGTGTTATGATAAATATAAAGTGCTCAATATGTTAGTAGAGCAGATTCAGTATTACAGTGTGTACAGAAATAACCTACTCAAGTCTCACCATAAGGATCTTCAGGGTTAATTCCACTGAAATAATCAAGATATTGATTGATTACAGTTAATTGCAGAAGTCAATATTGCAATTATTATAATTATCATTATTATTTATTATTATTGCAATATTGCAATTATCACAATTATTATTATTATTTATTATTATTGTAATATTGCAATTATCATAATTATTATTATTATTTATTATTATTGCAATATTGCAATTATCATAATTATTATTATTATTTATTATTATTGCAATTATCATAATTATAATTATTATTGCAATATAATTATTATTATTATTTAATAATCATAATTACAATATTGACTTCTGCAATTAACTGTAATTAATCAATATCTTGATTAATTTAGTGGAATTAACCCCAAAGATCCTTATGGTGAAACTCGAGTAGGTTATTTTGTACACACTGTAATACTATATATATATATATATATATATTAGTGGTGACTCTAGGTCATAAATGTTACCTGGGCTCACATTTTTAACATAATTTACTATATATTTCACGGACAATTTGTAGACATTTTCTTTAAAAAAAGAATCTTCCAGGGTCTTTCTAATTATAAGTTGGTAGAGTGCCAGACAGTGAGGGAGTCTATCACCTTTTCACTAGTGCTAGACAAGGGAGATTGTTTTTGGATCTGTAGTGGAGCACCACACCTACCATCTGCTCCCCACTTTACAACACAGATCCAAGCTGTGCTACTCACGCACTGAGTTGGCGAGTACTGGTATTGAACTCAGAACCTAGGCGGACGCTCTTATGTATTTCATATAAATGTCAGGCATATGCATGTGGATGGAGTCAAAGTGCTTCTTATTTTTACCAATTTGTGTATGTGTCTATGTATTAATGTATCTTTAAAGTTTAGTTTGTAGTTGGCATTTAAAGTCTTTGATGCAGGTTAAGTGCCTGTCTTAATCACAACTAGAATCTTTGATGTTAACCGTTCAATGTCTAGGTCAACAGAAAAGATTACAGACCAACACACAGACACATAAACCTGAACAGAACTTTGATGGGCTTGAATCTTTTGGGTTGATGTCATATTATCAAATTTCCCTCATATAATATTATATTAGGGATTCCTATTATGATGTAATAGTTAGCAAGCTAGTCTTGCAGATCTATATATAAATATATATGTAGGTGCATGGTTTAATGGTTAGAGTCATAGGAAATGGACTCGTCGATCCTAGTTCAATTCCTTGACAAAGCTGTTTGAACTTCACATAGCACTAATACCCTTGGGAAAGGTATGAATCCAATTCTCCCTCCAGCTATGGGTAAATAGCAGGGCAGACCGGGCTCTTTAACCATGGCTAGGTAACCAGTCTAGGAAAGGAAAACTCTGAATTCAAACCTGTTAAACTCCGCTTAATAAATTGACCTTGTGTCACATCCTGCTCATGCGGAGGGGTTGGTAAATATATATATATATAAATATATGTTTAACATCTATTGGACTTTTTTGTATTTTTACATTTATATCTATTTTATCTATATTTTTAAAATTTTTGATTTTTCTAAAACCAACGATTTCTGGCATATTGACATCATCAACCATTTGAATGGAAACGCTCACACCGTGTGACGTTCCATTTTTACATTTTCTTACATTTCGGTTGCGGAGTTGAGCCATCTAACATCGCAAATTAAGACTCACAAACGTTTTGCTTGTTTTTACACTTTTCCTTTCGTATGAATCAATATTATTATATTAGGCCCCGTTGATGGTTTTTATTAAAACCGAAACGCTTTAGCATCGGCTATATGTAAGTCAATCTTTGACTTAATTTTGCTGTTTTTTCTAAACTATATATTTTCTTTATACTATCGGATTTCATATCCATTTTTTCTTTTTTCATTATAAATATATATGTATCTCTCTCTCTCTCTCTCTCTCTCTCTGTCTCTGTCTCTGTCTCTCTGTGTCTCTCTCTCTGTATCTCTGTGTGTGTCTCTCTCTCTCTCTGTATCTCTGTGTCTCTGTCTGTCTGTCTCTCTCTGTGTCTGTGTCTGTCTCTCTCTCTCTCTCTCTCTGTCTCTCTCTGTCTCTCTCTCTATGTGTGTGTCCCTCTCTCTATCTCTCTCTCTCTCTCTCTGTATGTTTGTGCAAATGTGCATCACCAATTAAGTAACAGACATAGAGTTGTAAGGATTAAAGTGATAATACTTACAGATACAAACTCCGACAAAGGTTGATAGACAAAACATTCTATATACAGCACATGGATAAACAGTGTACATAAGACATAGAGGTGTACATAAACATACATACAAAAGTAATACAAAGTTACATGTAAAAGGATGAGCATAAAAGCCACAGACATGAGACTAGGAATAGTCCATGTTGTGTGAATCACTTACAGTAATGTAAGGGGGGCCAAAGCCCCAACAAGAGGGGGGTAGACCAGAGTATAACCCATAGTGGTGTCTCGTGGGTCGAACAACCGGAAAAAGAGAAAGAGACATTCAAACCAGCCGCTTAAATATAAATGGCCCCTAGCGGGAACCCTTGAACTAAACGGGCAGACAACTCTCCAGGCAAATACGAAAGTAATGCCACAGAGTCATTAGCTAGAAGACATATGTCTGCTGTATAAGAGAACTTTCATCTCATCATAGCTATCTATTTAAAGCTGTACAAAGCTATGGTGCGGCCACACTTGGAATTTGCATCACCAGTCTGGAACCCCTATCTTGCTCAGAATATTAACCTCCTAGAAACTGTACAGAGACATGCAACCAAACGAATACCCTCCATCAGGCATCTACCATATTCTGAACGTCTTGCTGCTCTGGGAATGAATTCGTTGAAACTTCAGCGTCTGGCAACTGACCTGGTAAATGCTCATAAGGTCATTAATCATCTTAACAACAGCAACCTTGAGCACCTTTTTGATCTCCATCTTTCTAACACATGTGGGCATGCCTATAAAGTCAGAAAACAGCACTGCTCACATGACTTTTGGAAACATTTCTTTACGCTCAGAATTGCGGAGGCATGGAATAAGCTTCCCACGTCCATTGTGAGCTGCTGAAACACTGAATCTTTCAAAGCCTCCATGCTTCCTGTAATCCGCCGACACTATACCTGATGACCCTCTCCACACACATATGCACACATGCACACACATACATGCATATTACTACTGTAAACTGTTCATGTTCCTGACACTAATACATTATTCTGTGTACTTGACATGAGACTTTGATGAGTTGTGGTGCACCTGAGCACTGTACACAATAAATTTCATTATTATCATTATTTTAAATAGTTAGTTCAATCCTTGCTTGTGGTTTATTTTATGCCAAAGACGTTTTTGTTTTATTCATTCTTGATGGGTCTAAAAAAATTTTTTAAACTCAATTTTTTTAAACACATCTTTTAAAGTATTATTTGGACTATTGTTCTCATCTTTATAGTTATCTGTAAAACGTTTCAGCCAATCTGCCCTCTGGCCTTCTTCGGGTATTTCTTGTTGGACTCGGGAGCCTTCTTTTTCAAACTTGGGAACCTTTTCAGAGAAATAACATTTTTTTTAACTCATTTTCTTCTATTTAACCCATAGATGGGACCCTAACAGGTACTACCACTCCAGGTCAAAGTGGACCTGGAAGTAATGGCAATGAAGGGGTACTCCACACTCCCTAGAGCTCAAAAATTGAAATTTCATCATTCGATGCAGTTTAACAATCCTTGTTAGATGCCCTATACTTGTGACCTTGTGTCAGATCATACCCATGGCAAATGGGTTGGGTAAATACCTACTTATGCTAGGGTAGTAGGTTAAAATGGCAGCACAGTACACCCCCTGTAACAGTAACCACCATACACCACTCATAAATATAATACAATATCTTATTATAATGAAGATTTGGTGTCTGTCTGTAACTGAAACTAAGTTACTGTTTACATCACAATACCCTCAGGAATTACATAAGTTTATCATTATTTAATTTATCATCATCATCATCATGTCGTGCAATATCCATAATCTCTCGCCAACCTTCCCTATCATTCTTTGTCCCAGGGAGGTCCTCTGCACAGCATCCAGCATCCTCGCATAGTTGGTCAATGTAGGTCCTTGCTGGGCGGCCAACATTAGCATGTCCATGTGTTGGTTTCCACTGGAGAACATTGCTTATGGGCTCGTCCTTGCTTCTTCAGTAGTGTCCAGCATGCCTTGTCCGTCTCACTCGGATGGTTTGTTAGATGGGGGGGGGGGTTAGGTGGCCATACAGTTGCTTCCTTGTGAGGTGCTGTTTCCACAACTTGTTCAAGACCACAAGCAGCATTCTTGTGCAGCTCCCATCTAGCTTATTCTCAAGGTGCCTCGTTAGGATCCAAGTGGTGCAGCCATACAGCAGTACTGATATAATTACAGCCTGGAAGAATTGTCGCTTTAACTTGTCAGTGAGATTGGATTTCCATATGACTGATAATCTGTTCGTGGCCGACCATGTCTTTCCTATTCGTGTATTAACATCGCTTTCTGTGGATGAGATATTACTACCTAGGTATGTGAATTGTTCTACGGGCTTTAGAGGTTTACCATTGAGTGTGGAGATGTCTCCTTTCTTTTTGAAACACATGAACTCAGTTTTATCGGAGTTCACATGGAGGCCGATATTCTTCGCTGCCTTCTCCAGACTATGCAGTAGTGACTCGGCCTGTGCCGGTGCATCTGCAAGTGCAATGTCATCAGTGTAGTCTACATCTGTGACAATCTGTGTGGTATATAGCCTGCTTCTTGCCTTTTTTAGTGTGAAACCTTTTTCTTTTATGGTATGATGTTCGGAGTACATAGTCTAGACATATTATAGATATATATGGTACCAATGAATCTCCTTGCAGGACTCCAGCGGCGATGCCAAAAAAATCTGTGTTGCCATCAGGTGAGCATACCATTGCTTTAGTGTCTTTCTAGAGCATCATTATAGTGGCAACCATTTCTTTGGGGAGACTGTATGCTAGTAGTATTTGTTCCATTTTCCCTCTGTGTATGGAATCAAATTCCTTGGAGAAATCTACGAATAGTAGCATTTCTAGATTCTTTGCTCGAACCCCTTCTATGATCCGTCGAATAGTCATGTTCTGAGAGGATGTGGATCGATTTCTGCGGAATCCATTTTGGTTTTTCCTAAGGATTTTCTCTATCTCGGGTTGGATGCAATTAAGAAGAAGGGCATTATATATTTTAGCTGCAATAGCAGTAAGAGTTATGCCTCTGTAGTTTTTTAGCAATTCTGAGGTCTCCCTTTTTGGGGAATGGGAGGATGCAGCCTTTTGTCCATTTATCTATTCTATTTTGTCTATATACTGCATTGCATAGCCTAAGCAGTATGTCATTGAAATTTCCCATATTCCATACCTCAGGGGGTATTTCGTCAAGATCTGTAGCTTTTCTATCTTTTAGTTTCTTTAAGACTAAACTAAAAAATAAAAATAATTATTCATAGTCAAAATCATTATTAATTAATACAGAGAATAAATCTTATTTATTAATATCTCAATGAAAATCTGAGTTAGATTTGCCTCAAAACAGCCCATGTTATTAGAATATTAACCATGCATCCCACATATGCGGGTGTGACACAAGGTCTTTTTAATGTGGGACCACCCATGAGCCAAAGCTCATGGGATGGTAGGTGCAAAAAATGCGTAGATCCTGTAGACATTACCCCTCAAGGGAGGTGCCTCAAGCACTGGACAATAAACCCATCCCTGCTCCTTTAAATCAAAGGGTCAGGTGTTGCCTTGGGAGATAGCCCCCTGGGATCACGCCATTAATTTAACACTAATATTCCAGTGGCCAAAGCCACCAGACCCCCCCGCCCCAAAGGCCCTGTTATTAGTGCATTTAAAATCCTGCAATGAGTTTTATACATCACTAAGAAATAAAGGTTTACATAATATATGGGGTAGTTAATTTGCATACTGGTTTTAACAAAACCAGATTTAATAAATAAATACTTGGTGTTATTGATCTCTTATATTATTATTTTATTCTCTATTGTATTAAAATCAATCCTATGAATTATTTTATATTGAAATCAATTAAAATATAATTGAAATAAGTGTAATCTTTTTTTTATGTGCATTCTTATTCAATTTTGTTAGTCTTTCTAATTTAATATATTTCATTATATTAAAACTTAGATACTCAGAGGGCACATATTCTTACTAGTATAAATAATTTACTATGTGTACAAAATTTACAAATGTCTTTTAAAAGTGGATTCATCTTGAACATTTGATTCATCTTCTGAAAAAGATTTTTTTTCTGCTAATGACTCTTCAGAGAAAATTTCATAAGAGAAACTAGCTAAGAAGACAGTTGAAAGTCTGACAAGAAGTAGAGAAAAAACTAAATGAGAAAATAAAAAGGGGGTGAAAACCTATTTTAATTACCTAGGCTATGGAAAATATGGGTTATCCTCCCCTAACACTGAACACAGCAGTAAAGAGCCAGTAGGCGCAGAGCACTTAGAAATTTAAACAGAACAGAAAAGTAGTTGAACAGAACAGAAGGTTGATACAACATAACAACAAGCAGCTTCTTGAGCAAAAATAATGAAGATTTGACTTATATTTGTAAAGATAATTAAAAAATAAAATTTAAATGATTCAGCATGGATTTTTTTTTTTTTTTATTTATATTTTAGATAGGAGACATTAATTTTTTCTTTTCAGAGTGTCTGGATCAATGCAAGGTTTGTTTTTTTTTTATGTAGGGATTTTAATGGGGAATCCTGTGAGGATCCAACACGAGATTCGATCATAATGGATCTGCAAGACTAACTCTTTGTCTTCCACCCCCCCTTCTACCCAGGTGACGCCGGGTAGCCGCTTCTAGTACACATATAAAGGACAATTTTGTAACGACTCAAATCTCTTTGTTACTTGTACTGTTTGCTTGTTTCTTTGATTTTATATTTCACATAAGAAGAAATACCTCCAATCAACTAGACCTTGACTACACTAAAAAGTAAAGTCGTCGGGGCGGCCTAAAGTCGGTATCAGCCAATCAGCCAGGGAGTCTATCCCCTTTTCACTTGCACTAGACCAAGGAGATTATTTTAGCGTCTGAGGTGGAGCGCCACACCTACCATCAGCTCCTTACTTTACCGCACAGATCCCTGTGCTACTCATATGCTGAGTTAGTGAGGACCGGTATCAAACTAGGAACCTTGTGGTTTCTAGCCGAACGCTCTACCGACTGAGCTAAACCGGCCCCTTGACTACACTAGGCCTCATAAACAACTACTTTTAATTACTTTGGTGCTGGTCTCATCAACGTGTAATATAAATTTTAAGTGAGTAGATTCAAGTTTTAAATAAAATAGAGGGATGATAATCTTTTTTTTTTTTAAATACTAGACCGGAAGTTTATCAGATAACAACTTTTTAATGTAAGGGAGGTAATTTATCAAAAATGTATTTTCAAAGCAGAGTTACCTCCCTTGTTATAGGCGCTCATCATTTTTACCCAGTCGCTAAGTAGAAAAGCTGAACCTTTTATGGTTGGCGGAGTTGCTTATTGTCCGTATCAGACGGTCAGCTAGGGAGTCTATCCCCTTTTACCTAGCACTAGCCCAGAGAGACCTTTTGAAAAATTGCTTCTATGTCAAACACCCATCCCTTTTTATCATAAAGAGTCAGAAGGCTGAGATTAATGCACATGAAGTTAATGAAAATTATTTCTTAAACAAATTATATATCTATATATATCTATATCTATATACAGATAGATAGATAGAAACAAGATTTGCCATTGAGTAACCCACAAGTATTGATATGCTATTTAACCCAACCAACCCAACGTTTTCTTTTTTCCTAGTAGATCAATGAATAAATAAATAAATTTATCAGTCAAGAGTGGTTCCCCTTTGTTTATGATAGACTTATAGGAAATAACCCAAATTTTTCTTTTCTTCAAACTCAGTTTTTTTTAAACAAATATTTTTCTATTTTACCCATAACAGGTACTATCAGTCTGAGTTGGGGTGGACCTGGGAGTAATGGCAATGAAGGGGTACTCCACACTTCCCAGAGCTCCACAATTGGAACTTCACCATGAGATGCAGTTTAATTGTCGGTTTGGTTAACAATATTCTGCTTTGCCCCTGGTGGACTGACCCCCCCCCAAACTACAATATCAAATTCAACATGATATCCAAAAATTCAAATATAAGTACCACACTAACTTTTTAACCAAACAATTTTTCACCTTTCACTCAAGGTAATTCTCTATTTTAATGAAGTTTGTTGTGTACAGTGCTCAGGTACACCACAACTCATCAAAGTCTCATGTCTAGTACATAGAATAATGTAGTAGTTTCTGGAGCATGAATAGCATACAGTAATAATATACATATATGTGTGTGCGTGAGTGCATATAAGTGTGGAGTGGGGCATCAGGTATAGTGTTGGCTGATCACAGGAAGCATGGAGGCTTTGAAAGATGCAGTGTTTTGGCAGCCTACAACGGATGCAGGCAGTTTATTCCATGCCTCGTCAACTCTGAGCGTGAAAAATGTTTCCGAAAGTCATGTGAGCTAATGCACAAGTGAATGTATTTTTTGTTTTGGGCTGCCGAAACACTGCATCTTTCAAAGTCTCCATGCTTCCTGTAGTCCGCCAACACTATACCTGATACCCCTCTCCACACGCATATCCACGCACGCTCAAACATACATGTATATTATTACTGTACACTGTTCATGTTCCTGACACTAATACATTATTCTGTGTTTTAGACATGAGACTTTGATGAGTTGTGGTGCACCTGAGCACTGTACACAATGAAGTTCATTATCATTATTATATATATTCTTAAATATTTTGTTTTAAATATATATTCTTATAATCTCTTTATCATATGTACAAGTGCTACAATCAAATTTTGGAAACCAGTAAATGATTTTTTTAAAAAATTCAGTAGAAAGAAAGAAATGGTTTTACAAGAATTTTAAACCAGACCCCCCCCCAAAAAAAAAAAAAAAAAAAAAAAAAAACAAAACATCCCAACATGGAGAATTAAGATTCATCAACATAATATCCAGAAATTCAAATACAATTATCATTACTAACTTTTTAACCAAACAAAAAAAGTTGTTTAGAAAATCATATTTATTGATGATAGAATTATTACATTCGAGAGAGAATTAAAAAATTGTTGTTCATTTCTTTTTTATTGTTGTCCTTTTGTAGTTTTAATAAAAAAAAAAAAAAAACAAGTTATTTCATTGTGTACGTAATGCAGTTAGAATTTGATTTAAATAATAATTTTAAAAGAATTGTCCCAGCCATGATTAGAATATTGAAAGTAATTTCATTAAAATTATTAAAAAAAAAAAATTAAAAGAAAATAAAAAAATAAAAAAAACGGAAGAAAATCTGTATCCTTAAAAAACAAGGAAACAACAAAAAAAAGAGGTGGAATCATTGTATACCAAGTGCTTTTTAAAAAAAGGGTAGATAGAGTTATCAATGTTTGAAAGATTTATTGTTGAAAACAAATTTGCTTGGCTTAACTTAAAAGAAACCCACACACACGCACACATTATCTAAGGTTTTGTTAATGACTACATAATACTTCTTTTTAATTTTCAACTGTAGACGTTCAAGTCTTGTTCTTTTCTGTATATTATGATCAAGATGGCAGAGAAAATGTCCCATACTTTTTACCTAAGTATTTTCAATGGATTTCACTGGTTATTCTCAGGGGCAGGGGGTTATTGGTTGTTGTGATTGTTTGTTTCTACTGATGATCATTATGAATAATGAAATTTATTGTGTACAGTGCTCAGGTGTACCACAACTCATCAAAGTCTCATCTCAAGTACACAGAATACTGTATTAGTGTTTCGTGTGAGATTTATTAATTTGGAAGTTTGTGGTTTTGTTGTTATCTTTTTTTGTGTGTGTGGTTTATTTAGTAAAATATATGGGACATTTTCTCTACCATTCAGATTATAATATATAGAAAACAACAAGACTTGAATGTGTACATTTGAAAATTATAAAGAAGATATATTCCATGGTCTTTAACAAAAACTGCTTAACTTGCTGCCAAAATACACTATATATATATATATATATATATATATATATATATATATATATATATAGTTTGGTATATTTTTAAGTAAAGAGTGCTCAATATCATTAATAGAGCATGTATATCCAAGTTAGAGTAGTGAAGACATGAAGTCAATGGTGCTTGGCAACTGACAGTTTCTCAGCTATAAGATTTTCAAACAATGTGCACAGTTGGTTTGAAAATCACATAGACAAGAAACTGTCAGTTACCAAATGCCATTGACTCCATGTCTCCACTACTTTATACATATATTTTATTTATTTGATATTAAAATAATTGTAAACATGCTGGTACTCCCAAAAATAAGTTGAGAGGAACAACTTGTTCTGAAAATAATTTTTCTATGCCAAAAGTAGCGCTGGTCAAAAAAAAAAAAAGAAGGTAATTTATGAGGAAGTGCGTCCCGGTCTCCTGCCTCAAGAGTTGCTGCCCGGTGACTAATAAAATAACAACCCAGCTCAGTCTATTCAAAACTATCATCTATCTATCTATCTATCTATCTCAATTTGTTCATATTTATCTATATTACTTTAAATACTTAGATTTATTTTTATTCATGTTTGTTTAATGTCTTGTTTTTAGTTTAAATAAACAAGAATTACGACAAAAAAAGAAGTGACCCCTCCCCCAAATACATTTACTTGTCAAAAATATCTATCTATCTCCATTTGTTCATATCTATCTATATTATTTTGTTTGTTTATCTATCTCTATCAGTCTATTCCAAACTATATATCCATCTTCATATCTAAACAAGAATTACGACGAGCTGGGATTGTTATTTTGATAGTCACCGGGTAGCGGATTTGAGGCAGGAGACCGGGACGCACTTCCTCATAAATTACCCAAAAAAAAAAAATATAAATGGACCCCATTCTACATTCCTGTAACTCATGAGTTTCATGCCTATCACCTCTTCAGATGGGCAGATATTATTGTAGCCACAGACATAGTATAACACACAGACACACATATATATATCGGGGGTGCATGGTGTAATGGTTAGTCGTAGGAAGTGCAGCTGGTTAACCATTACACCATGGAAAGTTCCCAGGAAGTGTACAAGTTACATCATAGAAGTGCATAACAAAATTTCCACTGCAAGATTGGGATACCTGATGATGACTGGAAAATGGATAGGCTGAAATGTTATGTTAGTATCAACAAGACAGAGATTCAATTGTTTGAACAATTTCTGCTAGGTTAGTGAGTCTCCTCAAATTTATGAAAAATACTGAAACAAGAGAAAAGAAAGGAGGGGAAAAAGAGAAAAAGAAAGAAAGGAGGGGAAAAAAGAGAAAAAGAAAGAAAGGAAAAGAAAGAAGAAAGGAGGGAAAAAAGAGAAAAAAGAAAGAAAGGAGGGAAAAAAGAGAAAGGAAAAGAAAGGAGGGAAAAAAGAGAAAGGAAAGAAAGGAAAAGAGAAAAGGAAAGAAGGAGAAAAAAAGAGAAAAGGAAAGAAAGGAGGGAAAAAAGAGAAAAGGAAAGAAAGGAGGGAAAAAGAGAAAAAAGAAAAGGAGGGAAAAAGAGAAAGGAAAGAAAGGAGAGAAAAAAGAAAAGAAAAAGAGAAAGAATAGTAAGAAAAAATAGTGAAAGAAAGAAAGAAGAAATAGTAGAAAGAAAAAACTTAAAAAAAAAAAACTTTAAAAAAAAAACAACAAAAACAACATTTCAGATAATTGTAAAATGCCTTAACCGTCAATCAGCCTATTCCAAGAATTGCTTATACCAGCAAGAGGACAGCACAAAGACACCTTAATACCAAACCTATACCAAATAATTTGAATATTTGGAATTGTTTAATTGTTAAGGCTAAAGTTCATTTTCAGATTTTTATTTTTATCTTTTATTTATTTGTATTTAACAATCATATCATTAAATTAGGAAAGTTTAGCCAGATACAAATAAATTAAATCTGAAATCCTAAACATCTTTGAGATTTAATAGGAATTTACTAACAGTCAAAACCCACAAAATTATTACATTGTTTTTTTTTTTGTTTGAATGAGCAGAAAAGTTTACAATTTTAACTTGGTATCTTATGCATGTTTGTAAATCCGAACACTTTTCAGCACAAAAGAGATTAGATGAAAATTAAAGCACTTGTTTCGGTGCTTAAAATATGGCTCTTGCAAGCCATTGAGGAGTTTGTCACTGAAATGTGCCAATGTCAATCCAAATAAAATTTGACCAATACAATTAGAAATCAATAATACTAAGCACATATTTATTAAAATCAAATTTTAATATCAATATGCAATTGAGCCTTCCCATTCACACTCTAAACCGCTGTTATCTTGTATATATATATATATATATATATATATAAAATATAATTGCATGTTATTAGTATGTAGATATGGTCAACAGTATGAATAATGTAAATCAATTTTATTAAGATGCGTAAAACTAGTTATTCAAAACTATAATAGTTGGTTGCCTAAAAGGTACACCATCAATATTGGTGTGTCTTGTCAGTAGACAGAGTGGTGGTACCTGTTGGGGTTTCACCTATGGGTTAAATAGAAAAAAATAATTTAAAAAAATTGAGTACCCACGAAGAATAAATGAAACGAAATGTCTTCGGCATAAAATAACCCAACAAGGGTTGACATCCCGTAAAATCCAACCAACCTGTCAGTAGGGTTTAGAATACGCTAACAGTATCCCTTGCACAGAGGTAAGACCACTTCCAAAAAAGAGGTGTCCTGAATATGAAAAAAATGTATCTTATGTTGAGGCTCGAGTTATGGAACTTTGGAGAGTGTATAGTATCCCTTCATTGTTATTACTCCCAGCTCCACCTGACCCAGAGTGGTAGTATTTGTTAGGGTACTATCTGGGTCAAAGAAACCTGTTTAAAAATCATTTGTATTTGATATAACTTCCCCCCCCCAAAAAAAAACACTTAAGAAACAACTACACAAAAAATGAAAAGACGAACGTACAATTAATGCAATTCCCTAACCTCTAGGCATAAAATAACCCCGACAGGTTGACATGTCATTAAAATCAATCATTAATGTAACAGCACCAGAAGTTGCCTCCCTTGATTTAAGTATCTATTAATAATGGAGATTGTCTGTATTTCTATCTGTAACAAAAACTACGTCATAGCTCTACGTCACAATATTCTTATGCTATATAACCCAAAATTTGAGTATGCAATTTTAAAATTAAAAAAAACAACAATGTCCTTGGTCTAGCACAAATGAAAAGGGGATAGACTCCCACACTGTTAGGCTGATACCAACTTTAGGCCACCCCGACGACTTACTTTATTGATCTCTAATATTATTGTTATATTCTTCAACATATTAAAATTAATCCTATAAATGATTTTATATAGAAACCAATTAAATTATAATTAAAATAAGTGTAATCCTTTTATATTCGTTCTTATTTAATTTTGTTAGTCTTTCTAATTCAATATATTTCATTACATTAAAACTTAACTACTTACGCCTGGCAAAGGGTGTATATTCTTGCTAGTTTCACTAATTGTAATGTAGGGATGAGTGAGTTCATGCTTTAATCAATATGCCATGATGCCAGTTATGCATGATTTAACAAATAGTTTCTTTTGGTTTGGTTTAATTGGCATGTAAACCTTCTTGGGTTATTTAATTCTAAAGACATTCTTGTAGAAGAACAATAGTGGAACTATTTAACCTATACCTTTCCCAAGGGTATCAGATCAAAAGAGAATGTAATAGCGTGACTGGAGTTCAAAACTCACTCACTATAATGTCGTACTCCAATATGTTAACCATTATGCCATGGGGACTCTCCCTTAACAAATAGATTAATAAAAAATGCAATCATATCAACCCGTTTTGGGTCATCTAATGCTGAATCAAGTCATTTTTGATAAACAAAGGACTCAGGTGACTTACAGTACCTGCTGTTGCTTAAGTGATCACCCAGTTAGGTATGGAACAGGCTCATTGCTGCTTAATTTTAGAAATCTAGTGGGAACTGGTGCTTTCAGTGTTACCTAACAGTAATTTTCTCAGATTTAATGAGCTGGTTTAGCTCAGTCGGTAGAACATTTGCCTAGGAATTGCAAGGTTCCTTTTTCCTGCCAACTCAGCACACGAGTAGCACAGTTTGGTTAATCTGTGAGCAGAGGGTAGGTGTGGCACTCCACCCCAGCAAACGAATAGGGACATAGTCACTTGGAATTGGGCTGATACCAACAATAGGCAATTCCACAGACTTTACTGCTTATTATATAGAACACAAATTATTGCTGTTATTAAAGATTTAATTCCCTTCTACTTCCATTTGCTACTCTTAAATTTCATCTGGAAAATTAGCCTTGTCATTCATCAAAGGTTGGTTGGATTTTATGGTATACCAATCCTTGGGTTATTTGGTAATCCTTAACTATTTCCTCATAAATTCCTACCATAAAATAAACTGAACCCTCCTTTTTTGTCCGTGCTTTTATGCCTAAATTGTAAAACAAGCTCCCACTTTAAAACTAACCATTTTCACAAAATAAAAACTTTTAGAATATACACATTGAAGTGAATATTAAAATAAACAAAGAAAATATATCTAGTATTGTAAAATAACGAGTGCAAGAAAAAAACCCCACATTTATTGCAAAAACATGGACATAAAATGAGGGTTCAGTTTATTTTATGGTAAGAATTTACGAGGAAAAGGTTAAGGATTACCCCCTTAGGTTATTTTATGCTTAACACATTTTGTTTTATTCATTGTTGTTGGGTATTCAATTTTTTTTAGTCTATTTGACTCATAGATGGAACCCTAACACGTACTACCACTCTGGGTCAGGTCATAGATCAAAGACTACGTAAGTAGCTTGTACTGATTGTTACTTCTTCTATTATGTAAACCAATAGTTCTCAACCCCTTTTTTTTAACCTATGGATCCCTTTTATTCCTAATTTTATTCTGGTGGTCTCCCCATAACGATTTGATGTTTAAAAGTCCTATTGCATTTAAATTATAATTAAATATTTTTTAATTGCCTAGACCTAAAAAAATATTATATGGTCCCTGGGGGGCTATATGACCCCCGGTTGAGTACCTCTGATCTAGATAAGTATTTTCTGTCATCCTTGATATTTAGTTGCTTTGTTAATGCAACTCATTTGGATTGTCATTTTACTCAGTGTTACTTTGAATATAAGTTCCTACATTTGGGGTGCAAGTAGCTGTCATCAGTGATGTAGTGTGCATAGGTCACTGGGAAGTTTTGGGTCTTTCAACATTATATTCCTTTCGCCAGGCCGACCCGATCAGAGATGATCAAACTCTGATCCACCTACTAACTTTTGAGACTAACAGACGTTTGGCTTTTATTGTTTTTGGACGAGTGTAAAACTCTCAGACTATTTAAGTGGTATATGCTGACAATAACACTTTTAAATGGAAATAAGACTTGAACTCTCAATTCCCTTTGGCTTGGGGGAAATCTGGCTAAATGTAACAGATAGCACCAACTAAACTACAAAGAGATATTGATTTGCAAAAGCCTAAAATCTCATCTTCTGTTTCTTGGTCAATCTGAACACCGTATTTGTTTTTCATTTTTTTAAAAACTTTCATTAAACATATTAACAAGTAAGTAAAGTTGGCAGAGTGGCTTATTGTCGGTATCAGCAGGACAGCCGAGGGAGTCTAATCCCTTTTAACTAGCAGTAGACTAGGAATATTGATTTTGCATCCAAGGTGGGGTGCCACACTTACCATCAGCTCCACACAGATCCAAGCTATGCAACTTTTGCACTTGAACTGGCGAAGGCCAGTTTTAAACCTGGAACTTTGTGGTTCCAAGGCAGATTATCTACCGACTGAGCTAAACTGGCTCTATCTTTTAATTATTATTCTTAATTGTTCTCAGTCTATATATATGTATAAAAAGAAAAAAAAAAAGTTTAAAATAGTCTCCAATTCTTGCGTTATTTCAGTTTGTTATAAGGTTATTGCCTGGGACAAAAAGGTGAGAATATTTTTTTTTTTTTTTTAATACAAAGGCAGGAATAGAGAACTTGTTGTTTGTCTTTAATATCTGATACTAAAGCCCATTTCCTTGAACTCATCAAATAATATCCCTGAGGTATTTAGCAATCAAAACATCAACTGACCCTAATAAGTCATCCAGGAGTACAAGTCACAGCAAGCTAATCCCAAATAATTAAAAAAAAAAAAAAAAAAAAAAAATTTTAAAAAATCAAGCAATAGTCATAATTATTATTTTGTTGCCTCCTGTGTATTTGATAGAAATATCTTCAAAAGCATCTAAGTGACAATAGTGGGACTTCACGGGATAATGCAAGTGAAAATTGTTTTCCTGGTTTCATATTTTCAATATAATAATAATATATACAATAACACAGCGCATTATAGCACTTTTTTAAAAGAGCATTTTAATAGTATTGTGCTATCTTGAAGAATAAAGCATTTTCCAGTTCAATCAGGCCAAAGGATCCGAGTAATTTTTAATTTCTTAGAAATCTTTTAAAATCTAAGGGAGATAAATCCATGTGTGTTAACTGCTAATTACATAGTTGTTTCCCTTTTACTAAGGAACCTTATACAAATAATCAGCTAAATCTGAAAAGAAAGAGAAAGAGACAGACAGCCTTAACATTAATAAGGAGGCAAGGTCCTTTCCTGGAATAATAATAATAATAATAATAATTCTTTAAAATGTGTATGAAAGAACAAAGAAAACAACAAAACACTATGTGGTGAATCAGACAATAAATAAAATAAATGGGAAGGGAGATGTTCAAAGTTTATATATACACCTGAGACCAATCTTAATGAGGATGGTGGCTGGAGTAAACAAATTTTTAAAATCAATAGAAAAAAATCAGTTAGTATTGGAAATTTTTGTTTATTTTGTATTTTATACAATCCCATAAAAATGAGGAAGGAAAAGGGGGAGGAAAAAAAAAAAAAAAAAAAAAAAAAAAGAAAAAAGAAAAAGACACACATACAGCAGCCATCTTCTAAGTGCCTCCAGTTAAATTATTTTTAATTATATGTCTTTTTAGAAGCACTTTCTGATTTAGAAAAAAAAAGAAAAGAAAAGAAATTTGTATTTTTTTCTTTTTAAAAAGTTGCCAGCGAGAGTAGAACTGGTGGAAAACTGAAATGTAGAAGTCAATTTCTCTTTCATTCAGGTGGAGGTCCTTCCCAAAAATTACTGATAGTTTGAAGGAAAAAAAAAAAAGAAAAAAAAAGGAGTTATTGAACTAAAATTTAAAAAAAAGAAAAAAAAAAGAGACAAAACAAGAAAGCCCCTTCACCACTGTCAGATATGAGGTAAAAATGGGAAGAGCATCACCTTAAAGGAGAGTGATGAGGATGATGCGCAGTAATACACTGTAATGATTCAGTGGGAAGTAGAACTCACTCGTCGTAATTGGTGTGGCCGGAACCTTTTCAAAAAATAGGCAGGCCGGTTTGGTATCTGTCAAGTGAAAAAATGCTGGTGACATGGGTTTGTTTGGTGCTTTGAGGAACAGAAATGGACAGAGCCATAGTAGCAGGTGGTGATGATGGTGGTCGTAGTGGTGTGTGGTGACTGTTTTTGTTTATTTTTTTGTTTGCTAGGTTTATTATCATGTTTGCCTTTTCTTGGCTTTCTCCAAATTAAGGCATTGGCTCCAGAAGAAACTTTTGCTTTGTTAAATGCAGAGCCTTTTCATCTATCTAACAAATGCCATTTTTTTTTTTTAAATCTAGCTAACATTCAATGAAATTAGCAATTTTTTTTCTCCTTGGAATTTGAGAGAAAAAAAAAAAGAAAAAAAGAAAATTTCTTAGAGAATAAAATAGAAAGATTTTTTGTTTTGTTTTAATTAAAAATAACTGAACATAAAACACAAACCCACAGGGAGTAGAGAAAAATGGCAGTAGAAGAGAGACATCTACAAAGTCTGTCAAAAAAAAAAAAAAAAAATGTTTAAATAAAAGAAATAATAATAAATAAAACAAAAGCAGCATGGATCGTTTTTTTTTCTTTCTTTTTAAATCTTCCAAAAAAACACTAACTTCCAAAGATTTCCAACCACTCTAAAAATCGTGGAAAAAATATATATGTATATATATTTTTATATATATATAAATGGAGGATAAATTCATTTTGTTTGTTTATTGTTTTTGTTTTTTTTTAATAAAAAGATTGGTGTTCAGAGAAAGACTCGTCCATTGTCCAAATACAACTGATTAAGAGATGGGAGAATTATGGGGAAAAAAAAAAAAAAGGAAATAAGAAAAATGAATAAATGACTGGATTTTCTTATCTTTTTTCTCTCTCTCTTTCTCTAGTCTTCATTGGAGAAAGAGAAAGAGAGAGTTAAAAGAAAAAAAGAAAGAAAGAAAAAAAAAAGAAAAAGAAAAGTAAAACACCATCAGAAGTTAAATTGTATTTATGAAACATAAAGGAATTAATTTTTTCTTTATGTTGAAGGAGAAGTGGGGAGGGCAGGGGGGTCGATTTATTTTTTTTTCAATTTCATTATTTTTTTTTTTTTTTAATATTAAAAAAAAATTCCTTTTTTACAGATATTTTATTTGGAAAAATATAAAAACATTGTATGTTAAAAGCAAATAAATATCGTGAAAATAAATAGAGCAGCAAGAGGGACATATACAGCCTGCTTGAATGTATGTGTGTTTTGAGAACAAGTGTGTTTCAGTTTGAGTGAATGCATTTTTAGATTGGGAGGGAGGGGAATTAGTGTGAAGACCTGGGTGTTGTGGGTAAGGGAAATGATGGGTGTCATAGGTAAGGAAAATGATGGTATATTTAAAAAAAAAAAAAATTAAAAGAAGAAAAGAAAAGCACCCGCACAAATCCACCCAGTCACATAAGAACTCAGCTTGGGAGAAACGGGGAGAGGGGTACACAAAAAATCTGTACAGAAAGCTGCATTGTAGTTTGGTTGAATGAATGTCTTGGTTGGTAGCCAGGAGTAAACAGGTTAAGCTGGTCAACCAATAACCACGAGTTGACCAATCAGACGCTGGCTTATTTGCTTGTGTTATTCTTCACTTGGACAGACACAAATCAAAAAGCAACAGATTAGTACAGAGACAAACAAATAGGGACAAAGAGAGAGAGTGAGTGAGAGAGAGAGAGAGAGAGAGAGAGAGAAAAGAGTCGCACATGGAGTTGGTAAAGAGCACAAAGAGAGGTTGGTAAGCCCGAGAGAGAGAGAAAGAGATATAGAGATAGAGAGAAAGAGAGAGAAAGATAGAGATAGAGAGATAGAGAGTAAGGAAGGAAAAGAGAGGAGGTCTGAAAGCAAAAGAAAAACAATGAAATGCAAGTAAAAACTTTTTTTTCTAATTATTTCCCCCCTTTCTCTCTCTTGACTGCACTGAAATCTGATGAATACTTACTGCAGTGGGAAGTCAAGTGGGCATCTTTCCCATTGGAAAAGAAATATTATCAAAGAGCAGAAGAAGAGAGAGAGAGAGAGAGAGAAAGAAATATTTTGCTGCATTTCAATTCCTTTTGTCTTTCAGAGGATTTGTTATCAGGAAAAAGAAAGAGTAGAGATGTGAAAGAGAAGAGGTAGAGGGTAGGCAAGGGAGGTAACCCGCTCCCATCTACAAGTACGACTGCAACTATAATGAACTATAATTCCACTAAACTTGCTCAAGGAACAGCATGAATGTAAGTATGCAGATATATACAAACTGATGTGAGAAGAAGGATAAAGGGGTGGGAGTAGTTGCTGTCTTTACATGGGGAGGGGCCTGGCATGGAATGAAAAGTTGGGTGTTGAACGAAGAGGCAGAGGTGATATAAAGAGAGAGGGGGGGGCGAAAGAGGGAAGTAGAAACGGTGCAGGCTAGGTGACCAATTCCATGTTAAAAGCTGACAGTTCAGAGTTGATTATAGATGATGATTCAACTTGTATATTGCTCTCCACAACTTCCTTACTCGACAAACCGTTGCAGGTTTTGGGATGTGCGTCAATGCCGTCCTCCGAATCTCCGTCCTCTAAGCCAGGCTCAAGCTCCATGAGCGAACTGTCCTCCTCTTCAACATCCTCCTCTTCCTCCTCTTCAAATTCTTCCTCCTCTTCCTCTTCCTCATCATCCTCCTCCTCGTCTTCATCTGCCAGGAGGTCTAGAGCATTGTCATCTGTCACCAGATCTCCATCGGCAGAAATGTCTATCTGGTGGTTGCTACTGCCGCTATGGTTCAAAGTATTGGTTGAAATTGTAGTTCCTCCATTTGACAAGCTACTGTGACACAATGGTACTTTGCATTTGAAGCATACATAATCATCGTCCTCTCCAACTTCATCTTCTCCGACCCCGACACAAAGGAGGTGGAACCACAATTCACATCGGTCACATTGTACCCAATTCACTTCGTCCCCTAAAAAAAACCAAAAAAACAACAACATGAAACAAAAGACTGAAAAAATAAATAAAAGAATGAAAATAATAAAAATAAAAATTTCATAGTCTATTATCTTACCTCAGGTCTCTTCCCTTTAAATTTACAATTAACTTTTTAGATTAAAAAAAAATATCACTTCATTAAAATTGTATACATTGTGAAGATTCATTTAAAATTATATATAGTCAGAATTATCCTGATGAGCCGTTTAGATGAAACCTAGGTAGGTAGTTTCTGACTATTTATATATATATATATATATATAACTGTAGAGATTTATCCACAAATTTGAATTTAATTTGAACATTTCATATAATTTATTTTATATTTAATTCAAAATACAACTTTCAACAATTGTGAACATCTTACAATTTAATTGCTGGAAAGTGGCTTCCATAAATGTTTATAGGAATTATTGTTGTTTTTTTTTTGTCTTTTTTTATATAAATAAATCAGACAGTTCATTTAGAAATATCTTACCATCTTTGCCATTTTAGAATATTAAAAAGTGATAAAATCTATCAAAATTCATTAGTCTAGTTATTAAAACAAAGAAACTTTCTCAAAAGATAGATGAAGATCAAAGGTATGCAAGAAACTTGGGCAAATTTGTCTAGCAGAAAATGCAATGAGCAACAGATCTATTTTTTTTTTTAAATGTAAGCTTGCAATGGTTTAAACAAAATATAAGTAAACGAAGAACAAAAAAATATTACAATAAATACAAAAAAAGACATTCTTATTAAAAAGTAATACAATGAGTGGAAGCTACTTCTGTAGCCTTTGATGAATGACAAGGCTAATTTTCCTGATGAAATTTGAGAGGAGCAAATGGAAGTAAATATAAATCAGAAAATAAATAAATAAGTAAATGAATAACAACTAAAAATAGACATAAGTAAAAAATGATTGTTTTTTGTATTATTGAAATAAAACAATTTAGAATTAACATAAAAAACTCTTTAATTAAAAAGGGTACTAATTTAAAATTCATAGGTAAAATTAACGTTTGACCTTTTCGTAATCCTAGATTGGCATCATGAAGAGGGTATCCTCCCACCACAACAGATCGAATATGATTTGAATGCTTAAAGCATTGAGAGAAAGAGATTGAAGGAAAATCTCAAAAGTTCCAGACCATTTTTTCTTTTTTTTTTTCTATAAAAACCCTTTGAACTCATTAGCCTGATATTTTAGACAGAGTGCTATTTTACTATACACTGTAAGCCCAATATTTTCAGTTGGAGGAGATTATATTTGGGCCAGTTTAGCTCAGTCGATAGAGTACCCGACTAAGAATTGTAAGGTTTCTGGTTCGATGCCAGTCCCCACCAACTCAGCATATGAGTAACACAGATTGGGGAATCTGATCTGCGCGGTAAAGTGAACAGTTGACGGTAGGTGTGGCACTCCACCCCAGAAAAAATCTCCCAGATCTAGCGCGAGTGAAAAGGAGATAGACTCCCTCACTGTTTGGCCGATACCGGCAATAGGCCACTCCGCCAACTTTACTTTCAGTGACCATTCACAGTTTATGCATATATATATATATATGTGTGTGTGTGTGTGGGTGGTAAAATATAGAAATAAATCCAATGGTATGCAGAAATAGGAAAGAAAAAAACAGAAAAAAAGATTCCAAAAGATGAATTTATTTGGAGATGGTGAAGTTCATGTTAAAACAATTTGGTTTACTATGTAATATCCTGATGAAGGTTTGATAATAAACCAAAATGTTTTAATGTCAACTTCCCAATCTACAAATAAATTTATCTTTTGGAATACTTTTTTTCTTCTTTATATATATATATATATATATATATATATATAATAAAACAAAACCCAGAATGATCAGATAGTTATAAACAAAAGATGTCTTCACCCTGAAGCAAAATTTGAATGTGTCTTGTTTGATGTTATTTTTTTGTTGTAGTGAATTTTGTAAGTTCAGGCATAGGGTATCAGTGACAATAAATCAAAGGTTCAAAGAATTATGGTCTAGAGCAGTGGTTCTTAACCAGGGACCATATATAATTTTTTGGGGGGGTCAAGAAAAAAAAAAAAAGAAAGATTTTTTAAACATCGAATAGCTATGGTGTCCAGAATAAAATAAGAATGAAAGGGGTCCATAAGAGGGAAAAAGAAAAGAAAAAAAAGGGGTGGAGAACCACTGGTCTATAGAAACCACTTATGTACTGTTATATGAGGTTGTATTCAAAGCTGAAAATACTTAATTACAATAAAAAAATTGGAAACGAAAATTTTCTTTATAGTAAAAAGAAAATCAAAAGCTGAACAAGGATTGTAAAACAGACGTTTTTTTTTTTTTGAATTTGTAGCAGTTTTGTCTTAACATGCTGAAGCATTTGAAAAGAAATAACCAAAGATGATAAAATAAAAATAAAACCAAAACCTGCTAAATAATTACTAAATAAATAAATAAATAAATAAAAAGGAACTATAAATAGTTTGCTCGCCGATTAATGCAAGTGTTTTTGTTTTTTTTTAAATGAAGAGGGTGGGGAGGGTGAAAGAAGAGGTGCTGTGATGGATTGTTTAATGAGGACACATACTCTCACACACACCTGTAGGTTTGAGACACTTTACTGCCGAGCAGTCGTCGTCATCACCTTCATCACCACTTGACGAGTTCCCTTTGCTTTTCCTCTTCTCCTTGAAGCTGTTTTTCTTGTCCCCACTTCGACCTGCACCTGAAGGTTTCTGACTTCTCTTTAGTGACTTGTCTTCCTTCTTGCCTTTAGCATCGTTCGAATTTGTGCTGTCTTTAGACTTGCCTAAAATGAAAGCAACCATACACACATGATCAGGGAGGTGAAGAATGAAGCCAGAAATGAAAGGGGGGAGGAGGAGTAGGAGGAGATTCAGCAGGATATCTGTTGGCATATATATATATTATATATACATATATATTATATATATTATATATAACATTATATATATTATATATACATATACATTATATATATTATATACATATATTATATATATTATATATACATATTTTTAATACCAATTAATTTTTCTGCTGTTAAATGTGCTGGTAAAAAAGAGATTTAAAGTGAAACCAAGTTTGAAAATTTGTTCATCAAGGAAGGGGTAGGGCAGGGAGCATCATTTTACAATAAATATATATAATATATATTTTTGTGCTTATATTTAAGATACGGACACTAACTCGGGTAATGGAAGAGATCTTATTAGTTTCAATTTTTTTCCTTTTTTTTTTATGAGTCTTTATTCAAGGGAATCACTTTTAGTAAAAAGAAAAAAAAAATTCTTAGCAAGATGAAAAAAAATTTAAAAGATTTGTTAAAATGTATTAACATTAAAAAAAAAAAAAAAAAAAAAAAAAAAGCACATCTTTCTCCCACAATATTTTCTGTACTAGCTACATCCCATAATAGTGGTTACATTTACTGTATGAAATTTATATACACGTTATTATGAGGGAGAAATAGCATGTAAGGACACAAATCTTGATTTATGAAGCAACAAAATTTATTGAAATAAGTATCATGTTTAAGAAAATTATATATATATATATATATATATATATTATTATATATATATATATGCGCGTCACTAAAGCCAGTAGATCCTCAACTACCTGAAACTTAATTGTAAGAATTATCAGAATGGTAAATACTATTGTCAAGCTCTAATAATCAATATTACTTTGATATTACAAAAAGTGTTAGATAATTACATAACATACACCTTATTTACATTAAAAAAAGAAAAGAAAAAAAAGAAAGTATTGTTATTATAAATTCTTTTTATATGTTAAAGCAGTAATGGTTATTACTAAATAAATTTGAAAGAATGTTACCCTATAAAATACTCTTGTAGTTTTTAAAAAATATTAAACATATAACCCTTTGTAGTAGGAGTATATATGCACATATAGATATACGTGCATGCATACATATACACACATATAGATATACGTGCATGCATACCTATACACACATAGACATGAACACACACACACATACCTATACACACAGACATGAACACACATACCTATACACACACACATACATACATTACACAATGATGAGATTATTTATGTATAGATCAGCACTTCTCCGAATTAGAAATGCGAGTTGAAAATTCAGAAGAATCAGTCAATTTAAATCCTTTCAAATCATTTGAATAAACTGAAGAAGAAAGTGAAGAAAGAATAAATTTTAAGGGATGAAGAGAAATTTTAAAACTGAAAGAACATGAGTGACACAGAATATTTTTAAGTACAGAACGTCATGAGAAGAAAAAAAAAAAAAAAAAAAAAAAAAAAAGGCAAGAGAAATTAAGTAGATTACCCATTAAAAAAAAAAAAAAATGATCAAGGATATATTTGAATTTCTAAAATACTTCATCCTATCATACCAATTGAATTTTTCTTTGTAAGGATTTTTACCAGGTTGTATGACCAATACATACCCAACAACACACACTGTAAAGTGGAGAACTGTTTTGTATTATGTACAATGCAAGAAACAAGCAGAACCTAACAGAGTTTGATTTTATGACTTCCAATCTTGAAGCATATGTGAATTCTAGCAATTATGGCAGATCATACATATAATATGAAAGACTGTTCAAATAGAATACTTTCTTGTAATTTGAAATTCATTACTTTATCCATATTACCAAATAACAATAATAATGGGTTGAAATTGGGAGAGGATTTCCATATATTCTTTATTTACCATCATATTCTTATAATTGATCCAAACCTGTTTGTGCCATAATTCCAGACAATTTTATTTATTCATTCAATTGGTAACTTATTCAAGTCATTTCATCTGAAAACAATTTAATTTAATTTGGTTTGTGGACCTAATTTAAAACTTCCAGATTTTGATATGTGGTTACTTACAGTACCTGCTGTTGCTTAAATGGTCACCCATTTAAGTACTGAACAGGCTCAGTGCTGCTTAACTTCGGTGATCTAGCGGGAACAGGTGATTTCAATGTGACTTGACCGTAAAAAAACTTTCAGATAACAGGAGAGAAATAATAAAGAAAAAAATCTTATGTAATCTTTACTTTCAAATTATTGTAGAGTTTGAGAAAAATCCATTTTTTCCCCCCAAGAAAATTATGGTGTATAAATGTGTAAAAACAATTGTTATAAGTAAATATAACAAATATATACAAAAGAAATAAAATTTTCCTTGAATTATCTTTTTTTTTTTTTAAATTTGAAATTAGTAGTATTTTATATATTTGTATTATTGTAAATTTAAAAATATAATTTGGGCCTCTTTTTCAGCAGTGGAAAAAAAAAAAAAAATCAATGTTTTTATATTCTAGTAGCAGAAGAACTATAAGAACTGAAGGGAATATTGATAGAAAACTGATCAATGACTGGAGAAAAGAACAAACATAAAAAAAAGAACAAAACAAAAACAGGACATTTTTATTTATTCTCAGTTTAATGTAGTTTTGTAAAAAAAAAAAAAAAAAAAAAAAAATCAATCTAAAACTTACATAAGAATCATATCTAGGTTTGTAGTAAGTATAGTTTTCATATTAGAACCCAACAGGCTTTTTAACTCACCTTGAGTTATATGAACTTACCTCAGACCTACATACTTCCATGTTAGACAACTGAATGTTGATCTAGGACTTTTCTCCAGCACTTCTCTCTTCAATTTGTTGCATCAGTGCTCCAGATTTTGCATCTTAAAATGGCTTTTTCAGCAGAATAAGGGAATAAGGTAATTTAAAAGTTTGTTCAACATATCATCTTTATCATCGGGCAACAGTGATATGAGCACACGATGACGAAGGAGAATCCTAACTGATAAAAATGTTTGAATATAACCGGAAAACAAAGGGCAGATAACTAGTTGAAACAAACTTTTAAATGATACCTTTTTATCTTTCTTTTTAAATAACAAAGGAGAGCAAAAGGCAACCAAATATTGGAAAAGATCTACAGGAAGAGAGCTATGAATTTGAGTGTATAGGTAGGAATAGATTATTTTTAGAAAAATATTCATTCCATTTGTGGTTAGTTGGGAGAGAGAGAGAGGGAGAGACAGACAGAGTGAGAGGTAAAGGTTCATTGGTAAAATTAACAATGTAACGTTTGCTCTCTCTTGGGTGAAAAGTGTTAGTAAAAAAAAAAAAAAATAAAAAAAAACACACCCACTTTCTGAGCAAAAGAACTACTGCACACACATACACACACACACAAAACTTTATTTGGGATGGGGGGGTGAAGCTATAATTCAAAAATTTTAAATTACCAATCTTCTGATTGGTTGTGTTGGGCTAGTTAGATAATTAATATACAGAACGTTAAAGTGCAAAAATTAGGGACATTTAGAAATTGTCCCCAACAAAATAAGTCAGTATTCACCGACATATCGTGTGGGGAAAATGTCTATCTTCAAATATAGGAAGGGTTAGCAGTAAACAAAGAAAAAAAAAAAAAAAGGTTAGTTCCACTACAGAAAAAAGCAAAAAGACTTTGAAAAAAGACCAGGTGGTTTATTTACTGTTGTATTGTTTTTTTTTTTAAACAAGTTGAATGGTGATAACTGTGCCTCATGTCTTTCTGCTAATATTGTTATTAAACAACCAAGTTCATAATTTACACATTTTGTACAACTTTCTGTTGGTTACAAACACAAAAGATATCTAATACCTACACAAACTGAACAAAAATAACTTACATACACATCAATGTATTCGAGAATACATGTCTCAGTAACTTTCTTGTGTTTAGCCAATGAAAAAAAAAAAAAAAAAAAAAAAAAAAAGAACTGCTTTAAAGCAAATCCTATTTACAAAGTGATCATTTTCAAATAGAAAAATAAAAGCCAACAACAATTGTGGGAGTGCAGAGAATTAGGAAAAAAAAAAAAAAAAAAAAAAAAAAAATGAAAGAAAAAAAAAAAAGAAAAAAGCTAACACTAAAGACATGACAATGACACTAGTTACTGGTGACAACAGCAGGACACTGTAGAATGTTATCACCATTACCTTTCTCTTTGAACTTCATTTCTTTATCCTTAAGAATCAATTTTTTCTTGGATTTTATAATATTTGGATCTTCTTTGTTTTTCTTTACTTTTCCATCTGGGTTATCTGGTTCATCACTTTTCTTCTTCCTCTTCTTTTTCACTTTTTCTTTGTCCTTATCTTTGTTCTTGGAACGGTTTTTTTCTGATTTTTCTTTGAAAAAGATTCTTTCTGAAGATTCCTGAAGAATAAGAATATTTATTTATTTTATCTATATGCAAAGGAAACTTGATAAATAATCAAATTCTTCCAGTGACTTCCTAATTATATTAACCACTTATATGGCAAATGCTTAGAACGTATTAATAGTCTGGTAAGTTGATCAATCAATAGCTAATGTCATGTTGAAGATATTTTATCATTAACAACAATGTAATAAGAAAATCTCTTTGTTGTGTTAAAACTCTACAGAGTTTTAAAGCCAAGAGCCTAACACTTCATCTAATTAAGTGACATCCACAAAAAAGAACTTGTTCTTTCAAGATATTAGTACTGCTTACACAGAATGTTACAAAAAGATACAATTAATGAAAAACAAAGAGAACAAACTCAATTATCCTTAAGTCCAAAATTATTGAGGTTGTTAAGATAAAGATAATTTTGAGAAGCAAAATCTTTTAAAAGTTTAAATCATGTACAACATTTATCAGGATCAATATATATAATAACAATGACACAAGAATGAATATAAATAATGCCAGGATTTAAATCTATGGATAAAAGTCAGTTTGTTTTATGGCATATCAACCTTGGTGGGTCATTTAACTCTTAACGTCCTATACTGCCTCATTCCACCTGACTGAAAGTCACATTTGTTTTCCTAATCCACCCCAAACAATAGCCTTTGTTTAAATGTAATATTAAACATATTTAGTAGTCTTTGATTTATGGAAAATAACATAACTTTAAATGAAACAGCCATTTTTAGCTATTTTTTGATAAATCTTTAGAAGAATGGGGCTCTGGATTTAGAAAAGTCTCAACAGGATGTTAAGAGTTAATGCTGATAAAGTTTTGAAATAGATTCGTAGCATTGGTTTGGTAAAAAACGCGCGCGTGTGTGTGTGTGTGTGTGTGTGTGTGTATATTTGAACTATTGTTTAATTACTCATTTTTTCAAGTACAATCCCACTTCTTTTGGGAAATTTAAAATCCTCATTTTCATGAAGGTTTTTTTTCAAATTACTTGCTTGGCAGTATTTTGTTCGCACTAAATCAAAGTCTACACTCTAGCAAAAGTCAGAGAAACATGTTGCCCTGAATTTTCAGAGAGTCTACTACAGAGATCAATTACTGACTAAAGTTTAATTTGGCAATAAAATTGAAAAACAGTTAAAAAAATAAAAAAAAAGAAAAAAGGTCAATAACTAAAATAGTGATTATTAAAATTATCCAGTTAATTTGTTAACTTCAAATTTGTGTGTGCGTGTGTATATATATTATATATATATATATATATATATATATATATATTATTGTATGTATGTATGTATAGAAAAGAAAAGAGGACTTACTTCAAATTCCATGTATTTGTCTTCACCACTAGTTTGGTAAGCCATTATGATACGTTTGATGTGCTGAGTTTCATCTAGTGACACTTCTAGCAGATCACCTTCCATCATTAATTCTTCCAACTGGATACGAGCTGCAGCAGACAACTCTAAGACTGGTGATTCCAATTGTCTTGGAATCAGGGGTGATTTGCGCTGATGTTTCCTCGGTGAAATAGCTTCATATGTAAAAAAGAAAGGGAAATAAATTAGGATTCATTTAGTATCTTCTAAAAGGTTTCAAGATAAGTACAGGTGAACATTTACCTTTCTAGAATATTTTTTGTACCCAACATAAAGAAGAACTATTTATCTGTATTCTGAAAGTTTGGAGAAAGATAAGTATCTAAATAATAAAGCAGCTAAGCACTTGTTAATACACAGGGTGTTCATAAACTCTTGCAGCAGTTTGAAAATTGAAAACTTAACTCATGCTGTCCTAATGATATAATCATTTAGTAAAATCCACATGAAAGTTCAATTCAAGTAGTTTTATTTTTTTTTTTAATGTACATTTTGATTATTGCATTTCAACAAGACTAATCTTTGTTGTTACATTTTAAATCTGTTGCAGGATATCATAGCCACCCTGTAGATAATTTGGCCTTTGTCAAGCTCTTTCTTTTGAAAAGCACTTAAGTATTTCAAAATTGCATTTTTATTCATTAACAACATATTACTTGTGTATAGGTTAATTAGTGAAGGCCTAATTCTTAGGTGAATCTTTGACCTATATATATGAGTAATCATTTTCTAAGGTTGAAATACAAAGATTTAATTTGGTTTATCTAACAGCATATCAAATCCTTATGGGTTATTTAATACCAAAATTTGATTCATTTGTAAATGTTTGATTGTAATCATAATTATATTTTCAATGTTCCATTGCAATTTTATTTCTAATTTCACTTTGTCTATAATCATTTGTTTGCACATAGTTATGATATCAAATATTCTTATCTAATACAAATAATTTGCAGTTATATATGGTTTCAAGTATTCCTATCTAATACATATAATAAAATAATTTGCTCACATTTATGTTTTCAGGCATTTCAAGCAATTATATCAGCTTAAGTAACTCAAGTATTCCTATCTAACATTAATAATTTTCAAACATATCTATTTGACACAGATGGGTTGGTTAGTTTTATGGCATGTCAACCCTTGCTGGGCAATTTAATGCTGAAGTCAGTCTTTTTTTTTTTCAAGCAATTATATGGCTTCAGGTAAATATTCCTACTTAATAATAACAATCATTTACTAGCACACAGTTATATTGTGTCAAGTATTCCAATCTAATACAGATAATTTCTGAAAAGGTCTATTTGACACAGATGGGACTGTAACAGGTATAACAAGTGGATCTGGGAATAATAGCAACAAAGGGGTGACTCTACATTCCCCTGGAGTCTCACCACTAAATGCAGTTTAGTGTTATACCCAGGACACCTTTGTTTTGGCTGGGAGACTTAGCCCTCTGCAGAGAAGGTAAGTTTCAACAACAGGGTGTACAAACATAATGGGAAAGACTATAGGTAATTCTTGTTTTCAAAAAATGAATTCTGTGAATTAATGATTTTGTGACCATAAAATCAAAGGATTTATACACGAGTATGAACAGTCATCATGATGTGTGCAGGTAGAACGGACATCCACAACTCTTTCTTTCTCCAACCCTCCCTATCGGCCATTGCCCTGGGAAGTTCTCCATGCAGCATCCAGAATCTGCACAGAGCTGATTGATGTAGGTTTTTGCTGGTCACCTACACTGGTGCATCCATCTATAGGTCTCCACAGGAGAACATCACTTATGATTTTATCCTTGCCTCTCCAATAGAATTCAGCATATGGTTTTATGTGATATATAAACTGTAGTAGTAAAGTCAGTGGAGCGGCCTATTGTCAGTATTAGCTGGACAACAAGGAGTCTATCCCCTTTTCGCTAGACCATGGAGATTGTTTTGCTGAGGTTGAGTGCCACAACTACCATAAGCTCCCCACTTTACTGCACAGATCAATTACCCAAGTGGTGCTACTCTTGCACTGAATTGGTGAGGACCAGTATCAAACCTAGCATCTTGTAATTCCTAAGTGAATGCGCTACTGACTGAGCTAAACTGGCTCATCAAACAAATTATCTTATTAGAGTGTCGTACAAACCTAGTACCTTGAGAAAGTAGAATAAATCTTTATATTTAAATCATTTAAATCTTTGTATGCTTCATAAGGATAAATTAGTTTTAATGCTTAAAACAATTTTAAACATTTTTCCCCCCCAACATTTCAACCTTGAAATAAACTATTTTCTCATCTATTTACACATTAGAAATGATGATTGGATGAATAACAAAATGATTTCCAGTTGCATAAGATTTAAAGTTTTGTTGAAAGGTTACAATGAAAGAAATTAGATTGGGTTAGCAAAATTATTGTGGCTTCAACCCCCCCCCCACCTCCAAAATAATTTGTTGAATAAGAGCCGCAATAATTATGCACCCACCCAATATTTCCTGAGCATTTATGACATACTATTTCAAACTGGAAAAAAAAATCTTCTTTGGATATTCATGAATTGTTATTTTCTATAAATAGTTTGGAATTTGATAATTTCAACAGATAAGATTAAAGTTAAACTACAGACATTTTTTGTACATTTATGACGTCCTATTTTAAAACATACTTTTTCAATTAAATAATCAAACCAAGCTATGGGTTAAATAGTACCACTACTGTTCTTCTACAAGGATGGCTTTGACATTAAATAACCCATGAAGATTGATATGCTATTAAACAAAGAAATCAAACAAAATTTTGATAATGTCTTAGATTTTACTCTTAAATTGTTTCAAGTAAATATCTTGATAAAAAAGTTATTCTTTCTAATTGTTTATGACAGTTAAATTTTAAAATTCCTCAAATCCGACCAAATCTTAATTTGTTAACAGTTTCAGGAGTTCTGAGCTATAAAAACAAGCAACTTAAACCTAATCTGGTTAAAGTAGATAAAAAAAAGTAAAGTATATTTTAATCTCTTAAAAGGTTACTTGAACAAAAATGTGTTTAATGGGTTTGCATTGCTATTACAACTGTTAGTAAAAACAAAGGCCATGTTAAACACAATACAGAAACTATAGAAATAAAATCTTATGCTGGATATAAAAAAAAAAAAAATTTTTTTACCAACAAAGTTTTTGTCAATTCCAATACCAAAAATATAAAATAGAACTAATTGGAAATAGGGAACAGTGACTAATTTTTGTCATTTTGCTATCAGAATGTAATTTAGTTCATTTATTAGCATTAGATAAATCTAATTAGTCGTAATGCTTAAAACAATTTTAATTTAATAATACATTAGAAAACAACCATCCAAAATTAACAGGATTCTTGATAAAAAGAAAAATCTATCATTTATCAATTACAAAACATCCAAATAATGTTGCAAATAAGTAGGAAAAGAAATTGAAAATTCAAACCCAATATATTTTGCATCAATCAAAGAATTAAATTCAAAAATCCTTTATTTTGTCTATCATGAAACTAAATTCTTACCAATCCTTATAGTTACTTAGTTTAGTTTTTGGTACAAGGAGTAATGACATGAACCATCAGCACTGATAAGTAGAGTGAACTAGTTGATACCAGGTCAAGTAGAACCTACTTATGATTAATGAGCCTTTGGCGATTCTGACAAGACAAAGAGGCTGAATCCACATAAAAGCAACACATATTTTGATCTGATAGAGAGTCTGACAGTCAGCCAAAGCATACAGGCTAGCCAGGGTTCCAGCAACAACAATTTGCTGACCCCTTTCTACCCAGAGTCTGTGTTAACTCAGAGCTGTTGCTGACAATAAAACTATATTACTATAATTTGCCATCGGAGACCATTTCTTCAAGTGTGTTTTCAAGATGATTTTAACCATTTCATCTGATTCTGTGTTCAGTTACAAGTGATGATCTAAGAAGTTGCGTCTGTAAACCAACCAGATGCTGGTCTAAGCCACAATGCTACACAAGTCCATACGTATAATGCATCCAATGAGGATTGAATTAACTTCTTAGTAATGATCTGAAAGATTAGCTTATTAACTATTATCCCATGATGGGGTGACCTCTTACCATTCCTTACAAGTTGCAACTCAAATAACTATTTATATTATTGGCAATAATAATTTTTGGTTGAGCACAGGTTTGAAAGTAGAAGTTTTACTGTTTTATGGTTGAAATACAGGTTTACTTTGACGGATTTGATTAAAAAAAAAGAAGAAATTTCTAACTGCTAAAATATTTCTTGAATGTAAGTGTAGAATTTGTTTGCATCACTGAGATTTGAAAGTTTACTTTGATTAAGATAAAATAATCTAAGACAAACTTAAAGAATATTACTTTAATGTGTAAAGAGAATATTAAAAAAATATATCAGCATTTCAAGTAAAATACACACCAAAATTATTGGGTAACTAAAGAAAAAAAAAAAGAAGATTATTGGGTGACTGAATAAATCAATCCAATTTACTAAAGTTTTGTTTTGTTTTATGGTATATCAACTCTTTTTGGTTCATTATATCTGAATCAAGTCATTTTTGATGACAAAGGACTCAGGTTGCTTACAGTACCTGCTATTGCTTAAGTGGTTATTCAATTGAGTATTAAACATGCTCATTGTTGCTTGACTTAGGTGATCTAGTGGGAACAAGTGCATTCAGCATTGTTATTTTCAACATTAATTTTGTTTAACAT
The DNA here is from genome assembly GCA_023376005.1 of Doryteuthis pealeii. Taxonomy (NCBI): domain Eukaryota; kingdom Metazoa; phylum Mollusca; class Cephalopoda; order Myopsida; family Loliginidae; genus Doryteuthis; species Doryteuthis pealeii. The sequence continues at coordinate 48,071,411 of CM042163.1, forward strand.
TTTTTTAAAACTGTTTTGTTCTATTTTCTGTTATCATTCACTTTCAGTTTCATAATTTCATTCAATCAGAATTGAGAAAAAGAACTTTGTAGGAATTGAATTTCTGTTTTGGTTTTCATAAAAAGAATTTTGCTATGAAAATAAATGGTAATTTGAAGGTACAAAATCTGGTTTGGTTTGATTTCATTGTTTAATGGCATATCAACCTTCAAGGGATATTTAATGCCAAAGTCATCCTTGTAGAAAAACAGTAGTGGCACTATTTAGCCCATAGCTGAAAGGAGGAGGATGGGGGGGGGGTTCATACACAAAATATAGCAAGTGAGTAGAAACTTTCTAGTCAAGCTGTAATAATTATTGCTTGATCACCAAAGAAACATGAGGTGTTGATCCTGATGAAATATTACACCTCTATTAACTAATTTCAGGTGCTTTTTGGTGATTGCTATCTTCAATTTGGAGCAGTACATGTTTAAATGTATTAACTTTTCCAAGAACTTGTTGTATAAAATATACCCTTCCAATTACACCATGTATAAACATCTGACCTGGTTATAAGTACTTTTTGCTTGACCCATAGTCTCTTGTGCTTTGTGTTTGAAAGCATCAACTTTTCATAACTTGGTAAAATGTTTAAAAAAAACAAGGTTTAAAAAAAAAACAAGGTTTAAACATATTTTCATAGCTGATCCCACTTCACATGTAGAAGCCACACATTAAAGCAATTAACATAAACAAGTTTGTGTTAAAGGATTTTCTATACATGATTTACATGTTTTGCATATACTGGTTATCTCCTGTGTCATGTAGCATTGAGTCACCCAAGCAATGTCTAATTTGATTGGTAGAAACATCAACTGGTCTACCTGGCTGTGGTGCATTATTCATCAAAAAATACCAGTCAAACTGCAAAAACCATTGTTGATATGTTCAAGCATTCATACAATCTTTTCTCTAGTTTGAGTTGTGTATTTGACTTTTTCTAAAACTAAACATATGCTGAAAAGGTCTTCCATTTTTAATACTAGAATCTAAAATACGTTAATTTTGACAAATTAAAAAAAAAGGCAATCATTTTGAATGAAGTTAGTTCCTCATATTTTTTCCTAATAAAAACAAGAACAATATTTTTTTTTAGCTACCCAATATTAAATGAACAAATAATTACTAATAACACCATTACATAACAAATAAGCTGAATTAATATACTTATTAGTTTGAATTAAACATTAAAAGAACTATTCATGTTAATATGTTTGTGTGTGTTTGTTATAGTTCAACAAATATTAACAAGTGAATTTCTTATTTAAAAATGAACTTGAAAGTCTGAATGCGCTTGTGTAAAAGATTAGACAAGTCCAAAATATTGTTACTGCTTTCACTCTCCTTCCTTTCATGTTATTTTAATTTTTTCTTCTTACTTGAGTTATTATAGATTCCTATGTCAGTACCTGTAGAAGATTTGCACCAAAACCAGGTCAAATTTAACAGACAACTATTTTCATGGTTAGTAAAGATTTAAATAATTGCATATTATCTAATGGAGTGGTTTTCAAAATATGGGTTCTGTCCCTTCAGTGAAATAAATAAACTGGGTCGCAAAATAAGTCTTTGCACTTAGGTTTAATGGGTCGCAATTCAAATTGTTATTCTGATTCAGGATTGCAGTGAAAAAAAGTTTGTGAAACACTAATTTAATGGATAAAAGTGGGAATTAACATTTTTTTTTAAATGTGTGAAATGTGCAGAGTTTATTAGTGAGAAGAATTTTTAACATAGGTAATAGCGAGAAAAAGAAAAAGAAAAAGAAAAAAGAGAGAGAGAGAGAGAGAGAGAGAGAGAGAGAGAGAGAGAGAGAGAGAGAGAGAGAGAGAGAGAGAGAGAGAGAAGAACAACTACTCACCAAATGTTGACTTTGATGCAGAAGAATAAGCATGTTCTGAAGACATTCCTCCGTTGTTGCTACTGCTATTACTACTGTTATTGTTGTTGCCATTAGTATTATTATGTCCATTTAACAACAAGTCAGTTGAAGAACCAAGAATTGGTTCTTCCATGCTGTGTGGGGAACCTGGAGACAATTGCATTGATTGACTACTGTCAGTATCTACAGCAAATGTGCTGAAGTCTTTCTGGGAGCTTGGGACTCCACTAAAAGCACTTTGGGTGACACTTGCTAAATGTCCCTGCAGCTCAGGATTGTTAGCGGCTTTCATCAATTCAGCATTGATTATTTTCTCAGTCTTTTCTCGTGCTGCCTGCTCAACCATTCTCTGATTGAGTAAGCTCAGTTTGGCTAGTGCCGATGCCAGTTCAGGAGTGGCAAGGGCATTACGTGCCCTGTCCTGCCAGGCCATTGCTCTTTCAGTGAGGCACTGCAAAGCTTCTCCCTCAGGAAGACGCACAGGTAACTTTTGCAATGACACTAATAATGACAAGATTGTCTCTAGTCTAGGCCGACGAGATCGTAAGCAGAGCGGACAGAGGAATTTCAGGTCTCTAGAAGTTTGCATCTGAACACCTGGACTAACTTTTTTCACATTTGCTGATTTTGGTAAAGGAACACAGGAACCTGATAGAAATAAAGAAGAAAGGAAAAAGGTTTATTTGCCATTTTAAAATAAAACAAAGCAAAAAGGGATAGTTCTTAAAACATACAATAGAGATTTTTATACATTTTCATTAGATAATGTCTATTCAAAAATATAGATGATAATGAACAGTAACTTTTTCTGCATGCATATTTCTCTGCCTATAATTTATGTTATGCAAACAGTTATATAAAATTAACAAATGAATCCTGTTTTGGTTCAAACATTCAACCTGGAAGCAAGCTGACTTGTGATATATCTACTATGCCAATTTTAAATAGTAAATTTACCTCTGAAATAGTAATTTAGGCAGAGTGCACAGGTTATTTCAGTGATCCTAGGCAGAAGTACTGATCGATTTTAAAAAAATTAAGACTGAGGCTATTCTAGTAGTGACCACCCCAAGCGGAGTTTAACAGATCTGAATTCAGAGTTTTCCTTCTCTTAGACTGGTTATCTAGGAAAGGTTAAAGAGCCCAGTCTGTCCTACTATTTACCCATAACTGGAGGGAGAGTAGTTGGATTCATACTTTTCCCAAAGGTATTAGCACTATGTGAACTGTAGCTTTGCCCAGGATTTGAACTTGGGTTGGCAAATCCATTTACTACGACTAACCATTAGACCATGGCCTCCAACCATCAATACTTACATAATGCCATCATTTTTGAAGAGTACTAATCACTTCCTCATAAAGTGATTGAAGTTATGCTTTTGTCTTTTCAAAAAAATTCATAAATAAAACATTAATTTTAGCAGGCTATTCAAAGATTCATTTGCTATTCAAGTGAAATTTACTTACCATGAAACCAGTCTTTACAAAGTTCACACTGTAACATAACAGCTGAAGCTCCTTTTCGACAGATACAGTATTTAACATCTGCATCTGGATGCCGTGTTTTCTCTATGTTCCTTGTTCGAAGTTCTTTCATAGATTCAAGTTCTTTCTGTTCAGCTAATTTGAAAGCAGCAACCTAAAAAATTATATATTATATAAATTAATAAATAAATATATCACTTTGGGGAAGAATGAATTTATAAATAACATTCATACAGATAATAAGGACATAAAAAGTATTGCGTGCTGAGAAATTAAATTAGGTAAAATTACAATGATATTAAAAAAAAAAAAAAAAAGAAGAAAAAAAAAGCATTTTCTTTATACAAAAATTAATAATACAAATAAACACTTTATTTGTTATTACCTCTGAAAAAATTAGTCTAATCTATATTTTTCAAATTTCATATCTACTTTCTCAATCCACTTTGTAACAAGATTTGAAATATTAACATTTCAGTCACAGGTTTATTTCTTTTTGAAATTTAAATACTTTTTTTTTTTTTTTTTTTTACATTTGTCACAAATAAAAAATAAACAAATAAAATAAAAATAATAAATAAATAAAATATTTAAAAAATGAGAAAATCTAAATCTAAAATCTTATAAGCAAAAGAAAAATTCATAAAAGAATTATAAATAGGTTTTTAATTTAGTTACCAGCCTAATGTTTTATGGCTAATAAAATTCTAATATATTCATCATTGTCATTTGAAAATCAAATAAGACTTCTTACGATGCTTGCTGGATCCCGTTGCTCTTCAATCCTGAAGTCCAAAATATTGTTACTGCTTTCACTTTCCTTTCTTTCGCGTTCACCTTCTTTTAATTTTTTCTTCTTACTTTTGTTGTTATTATAGATTCCTATGTCAGTTCTGGGGGACAGTACCTGAAAAAGATTGACACAGATGAGTAAAATAAATGTGTAGTTATTTACTAAGCTTAACTTAATTGTAGCAAAAAAGAAATATGGGGCATCCAATATTAATCAAACTCACTAATAATGGTCTGTTTGTTTGCTTGTTTGTTAACCATTACTTCATGCAAAGCACCTTAATAGACATTCAGTAAAGACATAATTATAAATGGAAATGATATTGAATTAAATTTTATAATACCATGATTTCAGTTAATTTGTTGATTTAATGAGCTACATATCATAGATTGTTTTAAAGCACTAAAATTACAAAAAAAAAAAAAAAAAAAAATATTCAGTAATGAACTACAGGATGAAGACAAGGTTTAATTGTAAAAATATTCATTGTTTCAAGCTTATTTTTGAAATACGAGATTTTCCAGACAAATACACATAGTTTATGCTGCACTATTATTTCCTTCAATTTTAAAAAAAATTATTAAAGTTAGCAATCAATGATTTTATAGGGAAAATATTGATTAAACGTTAAGATACTTTTAATAGTATGAAATAAATTGTAAAAGCTTAAATCAACATGAACAGGCCCTGAAAGGATAATACTGGAGCGAGGAAATCCAAAAGTTTTGTAATATTTTGGTAATGTAAAGCAAAATTTGGCAGCTTGGGATGCTATTGTGGAGATCAATTGCACCTTTACCTTTTGCACAACAAATGTTTTTGGTTGCTTTGACAGCATTATGGCCCAGTTCGAACTCATAAAGCATGCACAATGTTTCAGCACACCAACTACCACAATACTACCAACCACATCAGGTATCTTCCATGGCTTTAACAGCTTCAGTCATGTGATGTACATGCTGCAAACTAGCACAAACCAAAATATTGAAAAACTGACTTGATCTAGTAAATTGTTACTATAACTTTACACAAAAAGTTATTAAAAAAATATTTAAAAAAACAAAAAACAAAAAAAACAAAACTGAAGCTAGCTTACTTCAAGTAAAGTATATGTTGAGTTTTTCTTGAGGAATGTTCTGGCTGTACGTTCCCTCCAGGACTTTGCTGCAGCTACTTGTGATTCTACTTGCGGTAACAAATCAAGGCGTACAGGAATGGGACGGCCTTTATTCACCAAATTCTCCAGGACATCTAGATAAGGATAGAGCTCACAGTTCTGCTGCAAAGACAGAAGACAAAAACAAAAAGAGACAATATAAATTGTGACTAGGCAATAAAAAAAAAAATTTCCACCTGGCAGGGCACAATATCAAAACCTCCATATATTCAGATGATGTTTGTCATCGTTATTTGTATCATCATTGTTATTATCTTCAAATTTGTTTTGCTGACTTCTCAATAGTCTGTGATTTTATAAGAAAATATGACCATCAGAAATTTTCTTTTCAATTAAAAAAAAATAACTGAAGTAGCTGTCAGTATATGATTTCATAATATTCATTATTTTACTGCAAATAAAAGGTTGCTCTTTTTGTCATAAAAAAAAATGAATTCGACATAGGGATGCATTTTTGTACATCTCTATACAAAAGTAACCTGAAAGCCTTTTATACTTTTTAAAGTATTATGTTTCAAAAGCAAGAATATATTAACTTCAGATGAACTAGGATGATAGTATAGCCTTAATCATTCTAGTGGAAGCAGAATTTATGCTGCAAATTTTAAAAGCTGGCCTTCATCTAACATCAATGAGTGCCACTATAATCACCATAACAAACAGGATTCCTATTAGCCAATACAAGGCAATAACTTTGAATACTATTTTAACCCGAGTAATACTAAAAGATACCTTTATGAAATCATGACTATATCAGGTATAGATTGACTGGCATGGTGACCTTGTTTATAGAAAATTTCCTCTATCCAGCATCTTATTGAAAAACAGTACAAGTTTTAATGAATGGATTCATTATAGAATAAAAATTGCAAAGTGAAACCATAAAACTAAAATTAACTGGCTTAAGAACCGGAGAACAGTATCTATTGGAACACCTTGTTCATCTATGGTAATAACTCATTCACTGACTGTGTAAAAAATAAAAGTGAATAACAATATCCTATAATAAATGATGAAGATGTGTGAGAATTGTGCTTGTGCCATTCTTTAAAGAAATATAATCCCAATTGGGTAGTTTGATAAATATAATCCCAATTGGGTAGTTTGACAAGTAAATTTAAAAATCTGGAAAACCTTCAATTTTTAATTCCTACCTCCTTGTTTTTGGTCCGACATTCTTCCTAAAATAAAATAAAAAAGAATTTTGCTTGAGATAATACAAAAATAAATAATTAAAAAAATACAGAAACTAAATCATAAAAATTAACAAAAATTCTTAAACTAAAAAGATGATATTAGTCCCAATCAAAGTGTCCTTCATATTGCAAAATTCCACTAACCATATACCCCTCCCCTCAAAAAACAAAAACAAACAAAAAAATCCAAAATTAATCAATATTTGCTCTTTTAGTTTCATGTTAAATATCAAATAAGATTAGAAACTAAAATAAATAAAATTAAAAAATTAATACATGTGCATGATTAAATTGGATAAAACACAATTTCAATCAATTAATATTTTGTGTTTGTGGATTTACGATGTTTCATCAGAAATGTTTTTGGGATAATCCACAAGGGCAAAATATTAATTGATTGAAATTGTGTTTTATGCACTTTATTCCTCAACTTTTAATCACAATCTGTCGGATTTTACCCAATCTGTTCAAACTTCATATTTTTCTTTGTTCATTGGTAAAAAATTAAAATCTTTTTCACAGAATAATCAACTAAAGAAAGTTGATATGAATTCCACAATAAACCAAGTTTTAAAATTTGCAATCACAACAGCATCATCATGCCTTACGTAGAAATGATCATAAAAGCCAAATGAATGGAATAATCAGACCTGACATGATTAGATGCTCAAGTAGGAATGGCACCAAAACTTGTTAAGAGACTGCTTTATCTTCACAGCAAAAAACCAAAGATCTTCAATTACTAGCACCGAGTAAAAAGAGGACTTGGCAAATTGGTATTAAAGTTTTGAATCATCAAAAGAACTATATAAAACCAATATAGCAAGATAAAGTGCTAAAACATTTACCAGCCCACAGCTACCCTTACTCATCAGATGTTTTGGTTCTATTATTTATTACTACTATTCGATATTCTAGAGTGAATATAGAATATACATATAAAAACATGAGCAAAATATATTTAGATGTGGTCATGAGATTTAATATCTGTTTAACATGAGCCCCAAATTTCCAAATAAGACCCATAAAATCAAACTCTTCTTTACTAGTGTAACAAACAATTTTTAAGAGCAATTTTTCAACTCTAAAAACAGAAGTTGTCCATTACAAGCAATACGATAAAAACACCTTTTTGTGGCTAAAAATTAGGAGTCATTCATTACACAAAATCATTCAAGAAACCATAAGTTTGCATAGGAATTAGCCAAAAGCAAACAAAGTATATGGAAATCAGGGCCCATAAGAATTGTTTTTGGCCCTTAAGAGTTTTCATCTCAATCTCAGACCAATTCCCCAGATTAAAATAAATGTATCCTTCCCACCCCACAGGCTAACCTGAAAGTTCTAAAAACACAAACTGTCTGGTATTTTCTTTAATGAACATGTTAACTTTGGTATTCTTAGTGAGATAACACAGAAATCATGCTTAACATTAAAAGACCACTGGGTATAATATACATCTAGGGAAGGTTAAAAAACACTTGAAATAATTCTTTTACAGACTTGACCTTACACTTATTAAGAGTAACAGGTCATATCTTAACAATTGATAAATAAAAATTTAATTAAAAAAAAAAAAAAGGAAAAAAAAAAAGGTCTTACCTGAACACCTTCTAATTTTGAAATCCACTCTTTTGCTTTGCGTAATGCCTCTTTCAAAGCACATACATTAGGTAAATAGGCCTTGATATCACTGGCTTCCAAGATGATGCTCTCTAGTGTTGCCATCACATTCCTTGGCCTAAAAAGATACAACAATTCAGAGATGAATAACTATATTTAAATACACATCAAGTCTAAATTACAAGAACATTTCTGATTCAAGATCTTAAATGGAAAATAAATCTAACCAAAAATTGCTTATAAATCAGGATAAGTCAGAACATAAAACTTCCAGCTCCAATTCCTTTATTTTTGGCATCTGAGACTGACTTCTCTTTATTTAATTAAGTGATTATGGCCTACAAGTCTTATAAAGGCCTATACATACACTTCTAACTTGAGTAGACTTCTATCATTATAACTGGTTTATATCAAAGAATAAAGATACTAGGGCCATATAAAGTGTAAATTCAACTGGAGTCGGAGCCAGTATAGTTTTATTCTGACTCCAGTGACCCCTTAATTGCTTCAGGCTTCAACTCCACAGCCCTGTTATAAACTACCATCATTTTTCACTTTCTCCACCTCTTAAATGTATAGAGGAAGATTGTCCAAGAAATTCTTAATCTCGATTTCTTTCTTTTTGGAAATATTATTTTTTTGTTAATCAATAAAAATGTCATGATTCAAGTGAATACAAACATTTTCTTGAAAAGTCAAATTTTTCACCAATTTTTTAACAGCCTTCAACAAGTCAACTGTTTACTGTTTGAGAGTATGTACTGGTTTAGCTCAGTTGGTAGAGCTTCCGACTAGGAACCACAAGGTTCCAGGTTCGATACTGGCCCTCGCCAACTCAGTATATGAGTAGCAGAGGCATCTGCACAGTAAAGTCAGAAGCTGATGTAGGCGTGGCACTGCCTCAGATACCAAATCAATCTCCTTGGTCTAGCGCTAGTGAAAAGGGGCTAGACTACCTCGCTATCTGGCTGATACCAACTTTAGCCCATCCCAACGACTTTACATATTAGGGTAGGTTGATTTTTCACTTTTTTTAAAATATCAAATTTCATGCCACCCTGATGACTTTACTTATAAAAAACAGTGTTGATATTTAATGTCAAAACTGCTATTAGTCAACTTGATTTTAAAAATTTATTTTGGTATTGTTTGAAGATCCTAAAATAAAATAAAAATATCCAAAGCCTTATGACAGAATTCCAAAAGAGGTATGAAAATCAATCTTAAAAAATAAAAAGGTCTGTGAAAATGATTTCAAACATGTGGGCAATTTGTGCGGTAATTGTTAGCAAACGGGTCTTGTAGATCATTGTCTGAATAGTGTAATACTCACCTGGCTTGTAAACATAACCGAGCTTTTTCTTCCCATCGTTCACTGATGGTAAGCAATTCCTGCAGCTCAGCCATGGCTTTCTCTACAGCAGGATGAGGAGCAAGGCCAACACCAGATTCTATGAGCTTTCTCATCACTTCTAGTGTCAAATTGTGTGAATCCTGTGTAGTGTACTTTACTTCATCTAGCCAACGGGCTTGATGCAGAACCTACAAAATATTAAAGCATAGTAAATTTGGGGGAGTGAAGAGATGTTTAAAAACATGTCATTTTTAAATTTAACACAACCACATAATAGTCATATGACTAACAAAAAAAAAGAAAAGTAAAAGAAAAATGTTCAATTGATTCTAACAAATTCAGATGTGTTTAATAGTAGCCAAATTAAGGATTAATGATGTGAAACAGAGTTTTGAGTTTTTTCATGTTTTATTATTATCTTATTTTATACTTGAAATTTAGTGATATTGCTCTATTTTCATGCATAAAGTACTGTCAAGATTTTATGGATTAGAAACAGTTTTAGCATTAGTGTGTGTGTGTATATAATATATATATATATATATATATATATATATATATAAAAATTATTTCACTACTGTCTGTAAGTATATGTCTTATTCTAACAGACAGTGGTGAAATGAAATATAGAAAAATCATAAGATCATAAAAATAAATAACATTAGTTGTTTTTTGTTCTATACCTGTTTGAGTTTTGGAATTTCTGGCAAGTCCACATCCAATGTGATTCCATAATCCATAAATTTTTCTAATTTTTCTGAATCTGGAGTCTCTTCATTCAGTGCAGCTTGAGCCTCATTCTGGAAGTCAGTCACTTTGTCCAGTAATTCCTACAACAGGAAAGGAAAAAAAAAACAAAAATAATAAATGTTTAAAAAAAGAAAAGAAAAAAATATCAAGAACAAAGCTACACTTGACCGTTTACCCCCCTCCCCCAAAGCCTTCTTTAAGTACCAATAATATTCAGTAATGCTTTTAGAATTTTGAACTGAACTTCCTATTCAATCTATGGGTGTAAGTTTTTTTTCTCTCATTCCATTGTCCATACTAGAGGATATCTCATAATAGTTAATTATTTTATTTCATCCTTTTATTAATTTGTTTTTGTGATGCTACTTCTGCTGGATTCCACTGTTTTGACTTGGTCATTGAACAACATCCATCCAATATTTATATCCACAAGGTTATAATTATTCTACAGGACAGTGAAAGCCAATAGAATGGGCAGAAGTAGTTTGAAATCAAAATTAATTTGTAATTGCTATGTATGGAATCCTCCACAGCATTTGGAAAGCAATAAATTGGGAAACTAGATAACAATCTTGTCTTGTTTACCACAAATGTAGATATAATTTGTATTAATGTGGAGAAACAAATAAATTAAATAAAGTAGAAAGATAAAAGTATACATAAGATAAATTGTGGCAATATCATTTGCAACTAGCCTAGTCTCATCTACTGAATGACTCCAATCCCATCCTACATTGTGCTTGTTAAGAAAAATTAGTTGGTCACAGGTTTTGGTTGAAATTGTATAAGCCACGGATCAGCTACACAAAGAAAAAAAAATATCCAGAATACATATGTATTTTTTTGACACTTCACAATATGGACTTTGGAGCTGGTAATTTTTTTCTTTTGTAGTCTAACAGCCGACTGCTCTTTTGCAAACCATTACCATCTCTGGTGACCCACTACTGCTTACTACACTAGACTTGAACTCATACTGCTTTGTTTGCAACCAACATGGATGTTTGGTGAGGAAGGTAATCCAGCCCAGCCCAGCAGCAGCCAAACCAATACCTGGGCTGCCACTTTCTATTTAACTCATGATTGCTACCTTGAATATATGGGATTCCAACTTTCAAGAAAAGAAAACCACTCCGCCAACTTAGACCTTAGAGAACTTATTGTGTTACAAAAAAAATAATAAAATTTTTTTTTTTAAACTGACTACTGACTGAACTACCGAAGACTTGAATTTATTATGGACATTAAAGAACTAACCCTTTCATTCCCACCAAGAAATCCTCTTTCTATTTTATTATCTATCAAAATCTGCCAGCCATCCTAATTTGTTTTGATACTACTACTACTACACACACACACACACACACGTACATACATACATACATACAGATACACTAGCTATGCAGACACCCTCCATATAGATACATTCACCACAATATCCTATGCCTATACTTGTATAGACATGCTCACACCTACGTATGTATGCCCAGGGACAGAAGAACTTATTGTGTTACAAATAAATGGTATTTGCAATGAAGAGCCAAAAAATGAGTTAAGTATTGTTAACAAGACTGATAACTCACCTTAACCAACTTGGCTTCAGGTATTATACAAGGCAAATTGTTGACTTGATCATAAAAGCACTTTAATTCGTCTAGACTTAGTTTAGCCACATATTTGGCATCTCCAGCCTGCCTGTTCCTGCAAAAACAATTTTTTTTATAGATTTTACAAATTGCTTCTCAGAATAAGGATATAAAAATATTCTTAATGCCATTATACATCATATATTCACATTCAATACTCTAAACAGCTTTTTTTTTTTTCTTCTTTTTATATAATTAACCCTTTTGCAGACAGATAAAGATGTTGCTCTGCTCTGCTTGTGTACTGTTGGCAACAAAAAAAAAAAAAAACTTTTAGAGATAAATACTAAGCTGCAAAGTTTTACAGGTTCAAAAATTCACAGAACTGCCAACTAAAATTCATTATGTATCAGTAACAAAATTCGCCTAAATTTCTAAGATGAGCAATTATCATTATACACTTATATATTTGGATAACTGTTTTAATCTTGGTTGTTATAGTAACAATGTTTTAGCCATTGTACTTTCTGGCTATCTTAAAGTGTCTATCATAGTAACCTGGAAATTTTAAACCAAATCCTGTATTTAATCCACAAGGTAGATTGTTCTCATTCCAATGTTCATGCGTATATCTCATATCAGTTAATTCTACTTAGTTTAATTTGTCCTTGAGATATCACTTGTCCATCTTTTCCACTGAAACAGAGTATGTGACTTTTATGCATTACTCAACCCAAGGATTTAACACATAACCACCAGGTAACTAGATACACTTTAATCAACACTTATCTGCAAGTATCAGTGGACGTTGTAAGGAATATACATTTACAAGCAAAATACATGTATAACTATATTTAGAAAAATTTTGTATTTGCTTAAAATCAGTTTTATCAATTAAAATAGATGTACTGAACTTTAACAGTCTAATAGAAAAAAGAAAAAGTTTTTTTATTCTGTATTGTTAAAAAAGATTCAAAAGACAATTATTCATGTTTATCATTGAATACGATTATACATATATATTAGTTTAAAGTACCAGTATTCAGACTACACTTACAGAGACTGAACAGTTTTTAAACTGCCTACAACCACAGTTGTGACATCTCATTCACCAACAAAAAATGTGAATAAAAAGCTAAACACTAAATCCTTGTCTGTCGTTTTCAATAATATATATATATATATATATATATATATATATATGCAGAAAATAGAATTAACTCGGGTTATTCATACTTTTTAACAAACTATGATTGCCTTATATTTTGATACAGATTTAGGTTTCAAGTTTTACAAATACAAATATACAAATAGATGAATTCATTAATATAGTAACATTTATATAAAGTTTTAAATAGGGTTTTAAACTATCAACTTTATAAATGTTTATTCAGTTAATACTGAATATTGTATTATTCTCTCAGAATAAACAAGTCAAATTACTAACCGGGTTCTAACTTTTTTGGATACCAGTTGGTTAGCAACAAGAGCACACTTTTCTGCTTCATTCACTGCATTTGAGAGACGATCAAGTAATTCAGAGTCAGGGAAACGTTTCTCCTCGGCTTCACTGATGAGTTTGTGCAGCTCCTCAAGATCTAAATAAATAGATTATAAACATATGAATTTCAGAAACAAGTTGCTTTTCTTTTAATAGACAAACATTTTGCATTTGCAATATTATTTAAAAAAATCATTTTTCATTTGCAAGATTATTTTAAAAAAATCATTTTTCATTTGCATTATTTAGGGAAAATTTTTTTTGCATTTGTAACATTTAAAAAAACCCTTTTACGTTCGCAACATTAAAAAAAAAAAAAAAAAAAAAATCATTTTGCTTTTGCAACATTTAAAAAGAAAAAGAAAAATTTTGCATTTGCAATATTATCTAGAAAAAATCTGGGTCATTTGTAAGCAAAAAAAAATGGTACTAGAGGTCAGATTTAAATACACAACTGATTCTTCAACTTTAAATTTGGTTTCAGACATTTGAGTTCACAGTCAAGAATTATGAAAGACAAAATTGTGTTTAACTTAAAATTTATCATCAATATTTGTCAGGTGAATTTAAATTTGTACCTTTATTTATAATGACTAAAGCGATTCAGATGTAAAATATAGTTTCTAAAGAAGTTTAAGATTTGCAGCTCTGACAATTCAGTTTTGACACTGTTATAAGCCATGTGGAAAGAAACAGAAAATTATACAAGCATTCCACTAAGAAAAGACTGCAAAAATGAATAAAGCCAAATTATTCTTCAACAGTTTAAAACTGCATAACCATATCAATTTTCTTCAGCATTCAGAAATAAATTGTGTTGAGCGGCAGTAAAGGCAGCCATCTTGATTGATAACATAAGTTAGTAGCCCAATCACAGCCAACTGGTTGAGTCACATGACTAGAGTTATGTATAAACAGATGCTGATTGGCTGCATGCATAGTCTTTGACTCTTTGATATACTGTGATAAGGAAAAGGTGTTCCATACATGTGAACTTGTGTCATATCCTACCCGTGGCAAACAGGTTGTGTAAATACATACTAGGATATAAAAATTGATTATACAGATTTGTAACATTGATTAATTTGAAAAGTGGATAATGGATCTCAAGTTAAAGATGCTGTAATCTCTCAGTAGTATTCAATACTTTTTGAATTACTTCTCCATGTCAGTCGAACATTCTTTGACAGCAGCATATAGCCTTTGAACCTTGTGTCCAGTGGCTCTGGAACGGTAAGATATATAATGTTGGTGTGGATCCCAGGGGGCCATTCCCCTAGGAAACACCTGCCCCCTTGTCTAAAAGGCACAGGGCTGGGTTTGTTGCCGGATACCTGAGGAGACCCAAAAGAGGAATGCTGAAGGGATACATGCAATTTTTACACTAGCCACTGCATGAGCTTTGGTTTGTACTTGGCTCCCCATGATAATCAGACTTTGTGTTCATCTTAAATGGTGGGATGTCAGAAAATACTTATCTCGGTTATTTCCTATAACTCCAACCTAAAAAAAAGGGGAACCACTCTGAATAAATTTTATCTGTTAATTAATCTACCCATTATTTTCCCATTAACTCTTAACATCCTGTTGAAAATTTTCCAAGTCCAGAACCCCGTTCCTATAAGGATTTATAAAAAAAAAATGGCTAAAAATGGCCTTTTCATTTAAATTTACCTGTTATTTTCATTAAATCAAATACTTCTAAATGTTTAATATTACATTTAAACAAAGGCTATCATTTGGGGCAGATTAGGAAAATGAATGTGACTTCTGGCCAGGCAGAATGAGGTGGTATAGAATGTTAAGAGTTTTAAACTAACCATAAACCAGTCTTTTTTTCCTAGTAAATCAATCAATAAATAATTTATCAATCAGAGTGGTTCCCCTTTTTTAGGTTGGAGTTATAGGAACAACCCTTATCTCTCATGTCATGCCAAGTTAAAAATGTGAACCAGTAGATTGCTTATACAGGTGATTTTGTTTAGAGTGCTGAAGGTTTGTATAAAACTACAAGCACTAGGTGAGTGATACATTATATTTAAGACAAATAATAACTCAATATTCCATTCATAAATTGGTCATGAGCAGTTGAATAAACCACTGGGAATGAATATTGAATAACACACAATGGAAGTTTTGAGACTTGGAAATTGATATGTTACTTACCAACTTTGTCTGCAGTGGATTCTAAGGCTCGTTTGGCTTGTGTTCGCCAGTTGTCAAAGCATTCAGCGCGTACTTTGATTCTGTGTAACATGGCTGGCAACTCATCCAGTGTGTAACGATAACGCAGACAATGATGGGACGGATGACAACCGCACAGATATTCTACATGATGGATACACATTACTGTATCTGTAAAAATAAATAGGAAGCAAAAATATGAGAAAAATTAATGAAAAGGTGATTTAAATAGTCCCCCCCACACACACATCAAAATTTATATATATGTGGAGAACAACAGTGTCTAATAGTAGATCATAAGCAATAGTTTATATATCCATAACAGCAAATGACGAGTATCATATTTTTAGCAAATTTACCAATTCATTTGAAAAGTAAATATATATATATATATATATATATATATATATATATACACACACAGTTTCCCTGCACAATATATTAGAATTGTGAATCATGGTGACAGTGACAAGAGAAAAATCTTTATTGTTAAATTAGCCATGTTCCAGATAGTGTGGAATTTAATTATATATATCTCAATGTGTATGGTTGGCACTATCATACTTAAAGAAGAGGTAGTAATCCAACATACAGTCATTAGAAGAGTGCTCAATATCTGTGATAGTGTTAATAGATAAATAAATAAATGTTTTAGTTTATATCTATTTGCATTGGAACAATTTTGCTACCATTGGTTTCTTGCTCTGTGGCAGTCATCAGGCAACGAAAGTGTTTTGAAATATATATATATATATATATATATATATATTTTATTTTATTTAGACAGCTGTATATGTAAATACTTACTTGGCCGGCAAGGACATGTGACAGCAGAAAGGAAGCAAGTCGTCTTACAGTAATCACACTGTCTCTCATCATCAGGTAGAAGTTCAAATGCTTCTCGTTCAGCATCTGTGGTTCCCTGCATAAATGAACAAGTTGAAGGTTAAAATGTGAAACTAACCAAAACATAACAAAGACAACAGTAAATTTTAATACTAACAGAATTAGGACATACTAAGAATTAATTGTCTATATCTTAATATAATTTACATAGCTATTTATTCTCCATGATTTTTTTTTTTAAATCTCAATAATTAAGAAAATTGCTTTATATTATAAATACTGTTGGCCTTATTTACATATAATATTTTGCAAAGGCATATTTATGCAAAGCGAACTGTGTATCTTTGTCAAAAATATCCCCAAAAACTGACTATTTGTACCAAGCAAGATAAGCACACCCTTCTCACTAAATGTCATTGGATGTGAATTTCATTAAATATTTTAGATAAATTTCATTTTTATTTCAGGGGTTGGGGAAATATGAGATTTAAAAAAAAAATTTACATTGGGTCTACAATATCTAATTTTTATTCATACTAGAGCCCACAAAATCTCGTTTTTATTGAGGGGGTGGCACAAGATCTCAGTTATATTTATATGGGGTAGGGAGGACAAGTTCTCATTTTTATTTATATGGAGGCTCTTGAGATCAACCTTGAAATAGAAAAGGGTCTCAGCTCCAAAAAGTTTGCAAACCACATATCTAAATATACACAGACATGCTAAATGCTTGTTATTTCTTTGCAGCACTGAAAATAAACTCACTCTATCCAAAAGTCTTTTCCGCAATTTCTTTTCATTTTCCACCATAACCAACATGTCTTTATGAGTTGCTGCTGCCAACGGAAAATCAAGGCTGTCAGGATCAGCAGCCATTTTACAAATCAGTTCCTCGTGAGAAAAAACACACTGTCGCTGCAATTTACGGTAATAGTCAATACAGGCACGGCCGATGGGCAACTGGAAAAAAAAAAAAAAGAAAAAAGACAGACAAATAAGTAACAATTAAAAAAACATCAACTAAGGAAATAATCAATTAGTTCAATGTATCTTTAAAGCCAACTGTATGAAAATCAAACCTCAATAAAGTTGGGATGTTCAGGGTGTTTTAAAAGAATTGATATTTCAGTGATCTTAAATTTCAACAGCATGTGTAGAAACAACTCAATTATTTGTTTAATCGCTTTTTCTTTTCCAGTAAATGGAATTTCTATACTTGTAAAAAAAACAACAAAAAACAAACAAAAAACCCAGAATTTTAAGTTATTACTACACATGCTGTTAAAAATCAGATCATTTGAATGAGAATTGGCAAAGCTATTAGATTAAGAAATGATATCATTTTTTTTCTGAAACACCCTATATATAACTAAATTTTCAATTAACATTTACTTAAAGTCAATTTAACTGTAATAGGTTAAAGGTTCTTTGATTATGTATTCATTTTCTCAACCATATATAACACTTTGTCCCATCATAAATCTGACTATATATATATATATAAAAAAGGAGTTTATTCATATCTTTATATCATAGTTTTGCATATCTTTATATCACTTATATCCTCCCAAATACAAAAACTAAAAAAGTTTATAATATTACCATCTAAACCTTTCAAGTACTATTTGCATCATCATAAGATTTTCTAACTTAAGATTAATAGTATAGATTATCAATTTTGATACGAAGTATATTTTTTTTAGATATAAAAGTATAGAATGTAAAGGTCTATGTTTTGATCAGCACCTTTTCTCTGATCATATATTATAGAGATTTAACAATTTTTCTTCTACATATACAATGTGGATTTTTTTTTTCTGCATCAAGAAGGAAAAGGATTTATTTTTTAATGCATAAACTTGGGAAACAGGCAGAATGCAAATTTTCTATTATAAAAAACATTGGACTTACCCAGTCTGCAGGACAAAAATTAACGGCTTCAGCAAAATTATAACCCTGGTTAAATCCAGCATGATAAGCACGAGGAAATGTGACAACAAATTCTCCAGCACATTGATGTGTTTTTACAACCTGAAAAAACATGGTGAAAATTTCAATAGTAAGGGAAAATTAAAGTCATAAATTTCATAATTTCAAGTCTGTGTGAAATTACTTTGCTATGTTATTATGAAGATCAGGATACTTATTTTTAAACAGTATCTACAAGGCAAGACAAAAGATTTCTCAATATGCTAAACAAATATCTATTTCTATGCAAGAATCGTTCAGATCATGGATCTTTTAATTTTACTAGAACGTTCCAGTCAGTCTACTTTCCAGTCCTTCTCAGGTGTATACCCTGAAAGGGCTTCTTTTTCAGTTATTATTTACTTTTTAATGTTGAAAACTGACAAAATTACATTAAAATTACTCTCCAGTGATTCTTGATATCAATTGATATAATATATAAAAGTCCACTTAATTTGTTCTTGGAGGACTGTAGTTTAGTATATTGTTTTTTTTTTCTAGATTATATATATATATATATATATTTAGTCAAATAAATTGTTCAATTCTCAGAGAGTTCACTAAATAAAAATTAAAAAATACCAGCTGTAATAACTTAAAACTTCACTTTTAGAAGATTGTTTCACATGAGATGAACTAAACTTAATCTTTAGAACCTTAGAATAATTGTTAATAATTTAATAAAAATATACCAGAATAAAAAGCAAAGGAAATTATTAGATATTAGATAGATAGATAGATAGATAGATAGAGAGAGAGAGAGAGAGAGACAGACAGACAGACAGACAGACAGACAAAAATTTTACTTACTGGGACTCCCATATCCATCAAGATGTTTGGGTTCATTATAGTTGTTAATTGATGAAGAAGGTCAGGAGATTGCTCAAAGAGTTCTGGGGCAGACTTTTTCATGGAGTCCTCAAAAAACTCGGCTGCTTCGCCAGGGACTCCATACCAAGTCTTTGGCTCCCCCCTGAAAGATATTAAATGTTGAAGAAATTTTAGAAAAATTGTTTTTTTTTGTCTTATTTGTAGATTTAAAGCTTATGGTTACAACTACATAAAAAATAGCACATCTATATCTGAATGTATATCTATTTAAGCAAAAAAAAAAAATTCTTTAATACATAATTGCTTTATGTACATGTTTTTCCAATATTGCTTTTACTTTTCCTTAGACAACATAAGTCAAATAGTTAATATAAACTAAGTAGCAAACACTTATTTCTTTTCATGATCTTCAAAAGATAATGGTAAATAATGTAAACTATCCATTTATCACTTCATAAAGCAGCAAAGATAGAGAGATACATTGTGGACACATTCTCAAAGAATTTTTCATTTTGCATGTATATTTAACATAATAGCACTAAGAACCAGAAAACACTTAAAACCTTAAGATATTAATTTGAATAAATTATAAAATGGCAGCTTTTTTAAATTCAGAAGTTGATTATTTTTTGTAAATCTATTAGTAACCTACATCTGATTGGATAGAATTTAATGTATAATATAATTTCAGTTGTAGAATGTTACTCACCAATGCATATAATTAATAGAGTAGCTCCAATGATCTTCATTGTGCCAACAAAAACAAGAAAAACACATGCCAACATAGCACCAGGGAATCTGAAAATTTAAATAAAAAATATTTAGACATTCATATTATTCATGAAAAATAAATAAATGAATAAAGAAAAGAAAGAAAAAAAAATGAATAAAGAAAAAGAAAAGTCTACAATTTTTTTTTAAGTATATCAGATTCTACAAGATAATATATTTTGATAACTCCTTCATATGTATTTTTTTAAACATGCAGGACATATATAGGTAATTCATAGCTTAACCAATTGAATTCAAGTGAAAATGTTATTCCATTTAAAAAATGAAATCAAACTGTGACAATATTTTCTTACATAAAAGAGAATTTAATTAAAACATAGCCTCCAGATCTTTAAAAAAATTATATAAACTAAAAGACTTCGGAAAATGAAATATCATAAAATATAAATAGAAAGTTCCAATACAAAATTTAACTATCTTTTAATTGTATCTCCAGTTAATTGCTAAATCAAATTGTCTATGTAGAAATTCATTATATATAAAAATTTAAAAAAATGAAACAAGCTCTTTACCCAAAGAGAAATCATCATTTTGATGATAAAAAAATATTTTTCCTACCTTCATTCCTGATATATCAGCATTAATATGGCAAAGGACTGACTTCTCCAAAACAGGTAGATTATTCAAGTTCCAACCAGAGTTAATGTATTCCTAAAATAAATTGTATAATAAAATCATTAAATCAATTTTAATTAGATAAATTAATACACATTCCAATGTAATCTTTAAGTATTCTCAAACCCTCCTCCATTTGTTGATCATTCATTTTTTATTATTGCATCTTTCATGCAAAAACAATAGTGTAATAAATAAAGTATGGGTAACTTTTTATTCTAGCATAATTTTATCTACAGACAGCAAGAGTACTGCTGTCTGAGTGGAGTTGTAGTAGTAAAGAGATATTTTTCTTTACTCTTAATATATAATTGATTACTAATCAACCCCCCTGGCAAAACATGCAAGTATGACAGGGTAAAACCCATTACTCCCTATGCCTTATAGACTTT
This sequence comes from Doryteuthis pealeii, assembly GCA_023376005.1. Taxonomy (NCBI): domain Eukaryota; kingdom Metazoa; phylum Mollusca; class Cephalopoda; order Myopsida; family Loliginidae; genus Doryteuthis; species Doryteuthis pealeii. The sequence continues at coordinate 48,092,428 of CM042163.1, forward strand.
GAGGAAGGCTCAAGTCCTGCAGTGGACTGAGAAAACTGGATAGGATCAGAATGAGAATATATAATCAATGGTTTGGTTTGGTTTCTTTGTTTAATGGCATATCAACTTCATGGGTTATTTAATGCCAAAACCATCCTTGTAGAAGAACAGTAGTGGTACTATTCAACCCATAGCTGGAGGGAGTTAATACCTTTCCCAAGGGTATTAGTTTGAAATTGATTGGAGTTTGAACTTGCATACTATGATGGTGCAGTCCAGCACGTTAGCCAGTATGTCACAGGGACTCCCCAATATATGATCAGAATTATGCTAATTAATCAATGTATGAGACGAAGAATAAAAAAAAAATGCCATAAGATAGATTGTAGCAGAAAAAAAACCCAACCTTTTGAGGGGAAAAATATAATAATAATGATAATAAAAAACAATAGAAAGAAAGCTTTACCAGAGGAAAAGGCATATTGAGTACAGTATTGAAAAACAAAGCCAACAGATCTGCTGAGATGTAAGATAGATAATTTTTCTTACCCTGTTCTAAGTTTCTCTTAATTTTCTCAAATTACTTCTGCCCTGATATTTCTTTACAAGATAACAAACACATCAGTTCCAGATGATTGTTGGTTGGTTGTTTTACAGCATATCAACCTCGGTGGGTTATTTAATGCAATAAAGTTTTGAAATAAATTCATTCTTAATGGATAATCAATTTTGTTTATAAACAGGTTTTACTATTTAACCCATAGATAGGACCCTTACAGGTACTACCACTCCAGGTCAGAGTGGACCAGGGAGCAATGGTGATGAAGGGGTGCTCCACATTGCCCAGAACTGGAACCTCACCATCAGATAGTTTAAGGTCATACCCAGGACATGAAGACCCTCAGTCACCACCTTCTAGCACCCATATGATAAAAAGGGCTTGGGGCTTGCCATAAGGGCAATAGGATTGGGGCAATCATATAGGTGCTAGGGCTTGACGTGACCAGCTGATTGATCGGAGAGGGTTTCTCCGACCGCCTAAGAAAGGGCCAAAGTGGAGTTTTGCAAGTCATGGACTGCTCAACCACTTGGGTTCTATCCTTAAGCATCATGGGTCGCCACCCACGGCCAACAGCTGGCCCCATTGGGGGGGGGGGATTACCCCTCTGCAGCGGTGCATTCTAATGCCCCAGCTAACAGGGCGATCCAGATGATCGTGACTATATTGTTCTTCTTACATAATTTTCTGTTGGAAATGCATTTCAAATAATCTTATTTAATAAAAGTAATGACTTAGCTACTCACCTCATCTTCTGGAAACACATCTTTATTAGATGTAGTAGGAAAACCACTGCCTTTCTCCATAGCATGAATATCTGCACCATATTGTACAGTTACCTCTTCCTCAAGGGTATTGACAAGTCGCCAAAATTCTTTCTCCACTTGGTCAAACGAGACCATCTAAAAAGAAAAAAAAAATGTTTTAAATTAAAATAAATATCTCATGACGTGGAGGTTGTTTTCTGAATATTGCAATGGACAGTTATGGGTCTTGGATAAGATACAGTTGATTTTAATCCTCCAAATACCCTTGCAAATAATTCATCTTATATGCCAGTAAATATAAGTATTAAAAGGTATGCATACATACTATCAAGCACCAGTACTTTTGTTTTCTGTGCACAAAGTTTACATTCATAATTGATAGTGCTTATGTCAAACAGAAACATCTAAAAAAAATGTAATCCTTTAAATAGAGTTTAAATTTATAGATGGAAAAAATATCGAATAATAAAGAGTATATAATTATAAATTAGCCAGTGCTTGCAACCTTAATAGTTCTCTTAACTTCCTCAAATGCATAAAAGATAAAGCTAATAGCATTAAAATAATTTTATTACAAATAACCTTTTTACTTCTAATATATCTATGAACAAAAAGAAAATAGTCCATCCATTATCACAACAGATTAGATCTATCAGAAGATAAAAAAAAAAAAAAAAGTTTATATAACAGCAAGTATATGAAAGTAAATAAGCTAAAGTTGTGAAAGAGATAAATAATATAAAAAAATCAATTACTTTAGTGTCAGAAAATTGTGTTAGTAATATCTGTGCAAAAAAAAGTACTTAAAAGAGTAGTTTGTTAAGGCAAATGAAAATATACTCACATGGACAGGCATATTAAAGTGGTCAGACTTAAACTGGTCAGCCATTTCTCCAAATGATTGTAAAGTATATTCTTTGGGAGACTGCTCAAAACCATAAGCATCAATAACAGGTTTGCAAGCCTACAAATAAAAACAAGTGCAAATATTATACATTTGAATCACAAACTAATGCAAGTTTTGGGGTTTTATATATATATATATAAGAATTTGAATGAGATATCTGAGGAGATAATTATAATTCACCAAATGTCTGCTGGGTTTTGTTTTCAACCAAATTTTCAAGAATTGCTAATGTCATTCATGAAAAGGCTTTAATCTATATTCAACTAAGTCAATTTGACTTTTTACTCCCCAAAATGAAATTACTATGCATGCCAATAAAACATTAGGTAATCGGAAGATAGCCATGATTTGCAAGGGAGGCAACTAAGTAAGATGTTTGATATTCAAATAGAATAGATGTCATTTTCAAAGCACTAAGAAAGCAACAATTTATCTATTTACTAATCTATTATATTCATTATTTATATTAACTGGTATAAGAATATGTAACTTACATAAACTCCAAATGTTTCTCAACCACATTTACCTAATTTACATTATTTCATTTTTATTATATTTTATTTTAACTTTTATACATTACTATTAAAATTATACCTTTGTGATTTTCTCTTTAAAAAATCTACATTTTTTTCTGGAAATCTGTTTACATGTGTAAACAACATGAAACTTTAAAATTTTGTGTAAATTCTAAGGCATTTTGAAGAAATAAAAAGTTTTTAGAATGAAGGCAGAGATATTTTTCTGTCAAGACAATTGAGACAGTGTTAAACGGACTAATAAAATAATTATAACAATCACATGGAGCATTCTATAAATCAATGGTTCTCAACCTTTTTTTTTACCTATTGACCCCTTTTAATCCTATTTTACTATGGTGGACCTCCCACAGCCATTTGTTGTTTAAAAATCCCATTGTTTTTTTTATAGTTAAATACATTTTACTTGCCTGGGTCCCCAAATTTGTTATATGGTCCCCGGTTGAGAACCACTGCTATAAATGATTAAAAAAAAAAAAAAAAAAATTACATTAAAACATCTTCATCTGACACTTTATTTTTAGTAAATTTGCCAATACAAGTTAATATTAACTTTTACATTAAAAAAAAAATAATTTGGGTTATTATCTTTAAAAAAAAAAAAAAAAATCTTAATGACATTTAAAAAAATTAGTTTCTTTTAAATAAGTGTCAAAAATTTCAAAAAAAACCATTAAATTGTGTTAGTAAGTGTGGAATTTTTCATCTGAACTAATAATGAATGCTATATTTTGCATCTTCTGCTTGAAGAGCTACTTATAAGTAATGTTTAATTAAATGTGAATGATATTTATGACTAATCTGTTAATTTTTACTTTAGAAGTTTTGTTTTTTGTCAATCAAAAATTTACACAAAATCTATTGTTCCACTTTTTACCAATTATCTTTTATATTATGAATATCTTTTAAAGATAATATTCTTGTGAAATTTTTTGAGGAGTTTTGCAAAGAAATATTTTGTATGTGATTACAGCTTCAAGAGATTTGTATTTACATTTTTGTTTGGATTGTTTATTTGAAGCCATTCCATCCAATTTATGAACATAGGTGACCATTTTAAAACCTATAACTCATATGGGTATGTACTGTTAGTAAACAATTGGTTATTTTGTTTAATGGCATATCAACCCTTGTGGGCTATTTAATGACATTTAAAAAATTTTTTTTTTTTACATATATGATTTCATGTGTATTAATAAATGGTAGAAATAATTTTCATTAACTTCATGCATATTAATCAATTGGTAGGAATAATTTTTATGTCAGCTTTTTCATTAACTTCATGTGTATTAATATATTGTTAGAAATTAACTTTGTGTTAATAAATTGGTGATTGACCCTCAGCCACTACCATCTAGCACCTTTAAGAAAAATGGGTTGGGTATTTGTTTACCATTAAAAGCAGTTTAAAGAATATGGTCAGAAGTTAATCATATAGGTAGTAGGGCTTGACATGATCAATCAATGGATTGGATTGGGCTCTCTAACTGCTCATCAAGACAAAGTCAGGGCCAAAGTAGAATGTTACAGGTCATGTGACTATTTAGTATCTTAGTCACATGCTGCTCAGCCACCAGGACTCTGTTCTCAAGCATTATGAGTCACTAGCACAACCAACAAGTGGTCCCATTGGAGAGGGGGTTATCCCTTTGCAGAGGTGCAGTCGGTGTATTCTACAGTTCCAGTGAATATGGTGCAAAGGAATTGTCTAAGAAACATTGTGTACATGCTTTTTTTTGGTGCAATTACAAGCTACTTTTGATAATTTATATTCCAAATTTAAAGCAGAACAAAGAAAACTACAGGAAAAGATTTAAATTTGTGTTTGTGTTTCTATTTTGTTAAATCATTTCCATTATCAGATTTTTTTGTGGAAAAAACATTTTTTTGTTTCTTTTTTATAAAATTTCTGATATATAGTGAAGAAATATTTTTTACAAATAATTTTTGTGAATGATGTACAGATGTCCGAAAGTCTTGTCACCCCTACATAGTTTTAACTCTCATTATTTCTTGTTTTGAGAATATAAGTTATGCAATTATTTTACCTCTTAGAGAAAGAAAAATTTTTAAAAAATTGAATTATTTTCTAGAATTTCAGGTTGTATTATGTAATTACTTAAACAAAAAAAAAAAAAAAAAAAAAAGAAAAAAAAAAAACTAAATAGGGGTGACAAGACTTTCGAACCACTGGCACATTTTTTTCTTCAATTGTTGCTCCCATGATGTAATTTAGTGTATTTTATTCACTTTATAATTTTTATTCTACTAATTCTTATAAAGGGTAGGTATGTGGGGATACTTAAGCCAGTGCTTTTCTTTTCTACACTAAATTACCAATAAAATAATTACAACAGTCACATGGAGCAATCTATAAACAAATGCTGCATGCTTAGTGTTTGACTTTTTAGAAGTGTGCAGTGATAAGGATATGGATTATACCAGTGTTTTTCTAACAGTGTTTTCATTGTTAGTTATATGGTACTTAGCTTAATATATATGTTTAAGCCACCTCTTGCATTTTTTCAAGTGGATCACTATTTTTCTGTTCAAGGTTTCTTTTTGTTTTGCCAGTTACATTTTTCTTTTCCAAAACCAAATTACAAAAAAAGAAAAATCTTTAAAAACAATACAAGTAAACACCACACCATTACTTCTACATGGTTACTAACCAGCAGTCAAATGGATTTTTAAAGATACAACAGATATTTCAATGATAATCTATAATCATGAGAGGCATAGCTGCCAGCTCACTTAGTCCTTTCAAAATTAGGCATGTTTTTAAGTCCTTTCAAAATTAGGCATGTTTTATGCACATACAAGAGGCAACAAAGCTATAATACTCTTGTACTATGGGGGAAATTAAATAAAATATGCAAGAGTAAATGCACCTGTAAATATATAACTGATTTGTATGCCTACCTCTTTGACACACTCAGGGCATCTCCAATCTCCTTTTGGTACTTCAGGCATAGGGGGTGTAAGGCAGTAGGTATGAAATGCATCATCACAGCCATCGCACAATAACATGAACTCCTCCCCATCACCTTTGTCACACACCTGGCACACATAAGCATCCACCTGGAAAATACATAAGCTAGTCACTAGTAATTGGTATGACGGGGCAAGAAAATTCCATAGTCAAATTGACTTGTATAAGAATGGATTATCAGAGAAAAAGGTCAGATCCTGGATAAAAATTTCAATAATTTATCAGGTTGTAATTGTCATTTATGTGCAATGTATGTTTATAATAATTCTCAAGATGAAGAAGTAGAATCAAATTTATTGGAATTGATTCAAAATGTATTCAGTAGATGTGAGAATTTTTCTTAAATGAATTTGATCTTTATGAATATAATGCTTTAAAAGAAATCAAGTTTGCTGCACTGATTAAAATCTGCTTAAAAAGAAACAAAATAAAAAAATCCATTTCTTTTAAAGAGAAAGCAACTAAAGAATTGTCATCAAGAAATGGCTGTAAATGTCAGGACTTGATATTTTCAAATACTCCTTGTACTGAGTAGCCACTTGTGATTAGTAATTTATTAATTCAAAATCTTCAGTATCAAGAAGCCACTTATGTGCATTAAAAATACCTCATCAAAATTTTCTGAGTAAATTTTTTGATAATACCAAATTTTTTTTTGGGAAAAAAAAAAAAAGTTACTTTCTTGTTACAAGAGGAATATCTTCAAGGAAGAATGTTGATATATAATCTGGTAATTAAAAACAAAGAAAATATCTTCATAGAACTTCTATTTTAAAAGCAGCAAAATAATATTTCTGTAAAAAAAAAAAAAAAAAAAAAAAAAGACTATTGTACAGTATATATTGTATGAAACAAAATCATTTAACTTAATTTAAGAAATCTTCTCTTTAAGATCATAAACAAAGTCCTTAATTTTAGAATTAGATAATTTTCTGTAAAAAATAAAAATTAATCTTAACTATATCTTTAAAATATTTGATAGTCTGGGAATATATAAAATATTAGCTTGGCTAAAGTTTGTTTTTGTTGTAAGATAGCATTAGAAAAATTATTTTTAACTAACTTTGAATAAGATAACTTTTTATTGTATTGTGGCAGCTGTTATATCAGCAATCATTAAAAAAATAAAATTGCCAAAATATGTTTATTTTTGCTTATTGATTCTAACATGAAAGATGGAAGAAAATAAACATTATTGGTACACTATATTTATCTTTTAAGAAAGTTAAAACAGGATCCAAATGTAAAATGTGCAGTTTATGAAGATAGCACTGCAAAAGATTGAAGGTGTCAAAAGTCATTTGTAAAGTTTTATGCTGAAAATTTCTTGCTGGATTTCATTCCACAGTTGGGTTGACCAATTAAAATTGATAGCAATCAAATGAACACATTAGTTGGCAATAGTAAACATAGGACACTTGAAAATCATTTGCTTCAGTGTTGGCTATGTTGACTGCTTTAATGTGTGGCTTCCATGTACAATTTGCTACTTAAATATAATGGAACTGTAGTTTCTGTAACAAATCCTGACAGGTGATGAAAACTGGATATGTTATAATAAGATGGAATGCAAGGGTAATCAAAATGAGTCACCATTAACCATTCCAAAAGTTGATCTTCAGAGAACTTGATGCTGTACACATATGGTGGGATTGAAATGTGCACCTTCTGCTGAAGCAAATAATTAGTCTGAACAATTACAGTTGAAGGCGGCAATTGAAAAAACAACAGAGTATAATATTTCCATTAGGAAAAAGAAACATATGACCTGGTGTAATATTCCATTAGGAATATTACACCAGGCCACATGTTTCTTTGATGACCAGTCAAAAATTACTATAGCTTTTAATTCATCTACTGTATTCAACAGATATTGCACCTTTACATTACAATTTACAGAACTGCCTTAACGAAAGAAGAAGAGAATAAATCAAATTCTTCTGAAGACTGTAAAATGCAGTTAGATTTACATACCATGTAACATATAAATGTAATAACCAATCAGGTTTATAGATAGCTTCCTCCTCTCTGCTTGTTGGGAGTGAGTTCAACCTTGAAGCTCTATCAAATCTATGCATTTCTTCTTGGTTAGTCTTTCTTTCTTTCTTAAATGGCATATCAACCTTTATGGGTTATTTAATGCCAAAACTATCTTTGTACAAAAATAGTAGTGGTTCTATTTAATCTATAGCTGGGAGGGGGATTAGGGTGTTCATACCTTTTGAGAAAGGTATTAGTCTGAAAGTGAATGTAATAAAGCGACTGGTGTTTGAACTTGCTTACTATGATTTTGCAGTTCACCATGTTACCCACTACATCACAGTACTTCTGCTTCTTGATCAGTTTAGTATCAGTGGTCTGGAGATGCTTATATATTCCAACCAATAAGCACATACAGTAGTTATTTGAAGAGAAAAATAAAAAGTGCTAAGAATTAATAAATTGCCTGAAAAGTGGCAGAAGTTAGTGAAACAAGATGGTAGATATGTTGTTCAATAAAGTTAATACTGAAAATAGGTCTCATTTTTACTAATAAACCAAACTTTTTTAATCAACAATTACTTTGCTTTTCTTTGATAGATAAAAAAAAGAAAAAAAAAAAAAAAAGAAAGAACTGTCAGTGTATGCCTATTTTGTAGACATGAAAACAGCTCAACAAATTTTCACCAAGTTTTGTACATGTGGCTCAGGGAAACGAATTTTGGTACCTACCTCCAAAAAGAGGATTTGAAGGAGGAAAAAAAAAAATTTAAATCTGAGTTGAGCTGACCTGACTTTCATATTGAAAATGAATACAGAGTTAATTTTCTTTATCTGAATTTTTTCTTTTTTTAAATTTCATCAACGCCTGATAAAAAAATACATTCGTAAACTTGACTGAGTTTTAATTTTATCATCAATTCTTTATACCATTATTTCAAAGAAAGATTGGAGAAAATTCCCAAATATATTTGCCTTGAAGAAACTACAAGAAAATTTGTAAATTGAAAATAATATGAAATGAAAAAAAAATAAATAAATAAAAAATCAAGGTAGCTGTGTAAAATTAACAAAGGCAAATGAAAAAACATTTGTAGTTATTGATAAACTACAAATCCTTTATGAACATAGACATGTGGAGCTGAAAGCCGCAAAATATAGAAGTAGTCGTTTAAAAAACTGTATTTCACCATCGACAAATAGTGAATTACGAGATAGATCAGAGTAAAAGGTAAGAATATTGATGATTATACAAACTAATATATTTCAAATATCAAGTACAAAATATTCTATAAAAATGTATTCCATTACTTTTTCAAAATAAAAACTACCAAAAATGGCAATATTTCAAAACATATAGCAGCATATTATAAATGGCTATATTTGTGTCAATGCATGAAGACTGCCACATGATAGGGTGATCTGGAGACAACTCTCAACTGACAAAGTAATGGTCACACACTTAAGCAGGAAATCATATTGTAGGCTTCTGACCAGAGAATGAATAAGCAGAGTTTTCCTTCTCCCAGACTGGTTGCCATACCAAGATTAAAGAGCTCAGTCTGCCTTACTATTTACCCATAGCTGGAGGGAAAATAGTTGGATTCATACCTCTTCCAAAGGTATTAACACTATGAGAAATGCAAACAGCCTCATCTCAGATATGAACTCTGGTCACTGTGCCCATTTCCTACTATGATAATCACAATTGCCACCATAAATTTTAGTTTAGGTATACCAAATGTGTTGTGAATAGGATTAGATCTTCGCAAAGTTTTCCTCCTTTTCAAAGAGGACCTGAAAAATCCACATGCTCCAATTTGGCTTGAAGACTAAAAGTGGATAATAACGATTAAAAAGATGTTTGTCTCCTTTCCATCACCATGTAAAACTGACAAAGTTTACAATTTTATGGGTTTTGAGCAGGAAATGAGTGACAGTAAGCAACAGATACAATTTGGAATCAAAATCCTTCCAAATCTCCAAAAATCCTTCCAAATCTCCAAAAATCCAAAATCCCAACACATTAAAAATTAACTAAATATTCTCCACAAGTAGTAGTACACGAATGTGTTCTTCCAAGTTTCAATAGCTTCTATTTTATCTCGTGTTATATTTGATATTATCTAATAAAGGTATCCCATCAGGATATGATGGTTAACAAGCTAGTCTTGCAGCTCCATTACAACTGAAAAGCAAGTTCGACCCTCACTAGATGCCATATACTTGCAACCTTGTGTCACATCCTATACATGGCAAACAGGTTAGATATTGAAGAGCATCTCATTGGTATCAGTCCATTACAACTGAATAGCAAGTTTGATTCTCGCTGGATGCCCCATACTTGTGATGTGGTGAATGGGCTGGGAAAATACCTACTTGATATTATCCAGTATCTCCAATTTACAGAGATGTATGCTTTCTTTAATAATGGGCGATTCTGTAATGCTAATTTAGCATTATTTGATTCTAAAAACAGAATAGCTAAAGTACAATAGGAAAAGTTTAAAAGGGAGGGAAGGAGAGAGGAAGGAGAGGAAAATGAATCCCTTCGAACCTTATCACACCCCCCCTTTAACTATTTTGAGCATTTTACACAGCACAATGAATGAATGAAATGAGTGGATGATTTCTTGAGGTCAGATGGAGAAAAATGAAATATCTACAAGACAAAGATTAGAATCACAGCATTGATTTTTAGAAATTCATTTGCAGTTTGGGAGAGAAACAAACCTTTGATGTAATAAACATTATTCTGAAACACTAGCTTAAATAATGAAGTAATTGTAATTGATTGGTTGGTTATTTTGTTTAATAGCATGTTATTTTTTTTTATATGATTTGTAAGCGAATAGTCCTAGTTGACAGGGCAGAATTGTAATAGGTGCAGTGTGTGTGTGATTGCTGAATCACATTACACTTTGCAATCTTGAAGACCATATGATTATGAACCTGTTCAGTACTTAATTGGGTAACCATTTAAGCAACAGCAGATACTGTAATCAACCAGAGTCCTTTGTTTATCAAAATGACCCGAAAAGAGTTGATATGCTATAAAACAACAAAACTACCAACCAACCAACCAACCATATGCCTAATTTGATAAAAACAAAGAATCAATACATGAAATTGAGATTTGAAGTTGAAAGGACAGAGTGATAGTGACTTGCTGAATTGGGAACAAAGGTCTAGCTTATGAACACCCAGATCAAAATCTTGACTTCCATTGGTTTATGACAAAAAATACAATGAAAAGATACACAAGAAGAAGAAACTAAAAAAAATGTGGCCATGAAAAAAAAAAAAAAAAAAAAAAAAGAAAGTAAGACAATCATAATAATACAATGGGCAGTCTCTAAAGATGAGATGATAAAAACCTTGTTTTAAAAATACCCCCAAAAGTTCGGAAAAAAAACAAATAGTGATAACAAGATAACAAAATCTTATTTGGCATTTTCTTTTTTCAATTAGTTTTTCAAGAAAATGCATTGTTATGAATATTTCAAGTGAAAAAATATTGTTGTAATGCAGCAATGAGATGTATATCTATTTGAACTGAATACACATATCAAAACCTCTCAAAGAAATTCTATATACGTACAGAACAAGAAAGAGAAAAAGCTGAGAAGATAGGCTGGATAGGAAATCAGAAAATAAGTAAATATGTATTTCCTTCCATATATCCCAATGACTGAACATGACATTAAGATTTTAAAAAATAAAATAAAAATAATGAAGGAAGGAATTAGGGCCAAGAATTATCATCATTAATTTGGTGTCAAGAGAGATGTGATAATTAATTCTTGCCACAACTATAAGATGGCTATTAATGCTTGAATGGAAAAAACATTTCCAACAGGGGAAAAAAAACGGGGGGGGGGGGGCACTTTATGAGAATTGGTGGCCTTGTCTGGTGTGGTAGATTTTCTGAAAAGTAAGTTGTAGTAATTCACAAGAATCAGTGTGTAGGTGTCATTACCAAATGAGCCTACCACTACCAATAGACTACTTACTTTAAAATTTAATGGCAACCCCGTCTTAGAATCTTCATAGTTTAACTGAAAAATAAAAAAAAAGTTGGAAAGTGACAATTTTAGAAAAAAAAAGAGAGAGAGAGAGAGAGAAAGTATTAATTCCAGGCCACTGAGAGGTTCCAGTTCAAAGCTTGCTATCATGAGCGGAAGACAGCAGACAATGGATGAACATGAAATACAAAGCAGCAAACAGGGAAACGAACGCAGAATAAACTACCTATAACATGCTCATATATAAATGGTAATTGGTTTAAGGTAGAGAGAAAAAAATGATTTGGTACAAAAAACACTGAACAGGATTAATATTGGTACAGAAATATTAAAACAATTTTCCTATCAGATTTCTGAAATGGTAAAAAGAAAAAGAAAAAATCTAAAAATCTAAAAATCAAGTCAGTATATTGTACTTAACACTTCAGAAATATAGTCAAAGTTAATACAATAATTTTATAGGTTAGTTTTGTAAGTATGGAGGATTAAGAAAAGAAAAAAAAAAAAAAGAAAAGAAAAAAAACTTTATATCAGAAGAAACAGGAAAGTTTAAGATATAGCAGTAGTAGTCACTCTTTGTGCACAGTGTATCAATACACAAGTTTAGTTCAAGATGTGAACCTCTAGACTGCTTATAAGATATAAATGAACAAGTAATACCAACAAGACAACCATGAATTGAAGCAACATTTTAGTCTTAGAAAAAGAGAGTCTTCCTTTTCTAATGAAAATATTTTGTTTACTTGAGGGTAAAGAATGAAATAGCAAAAGTTCTATTTCACATGATGTTTGAGTGCCCAACAGTTTCAGTTAAAGATGTGAACTACTAGATTTCTTACAAAGGTGAGTTTTATTTATAGCGTTGTGAAGACTTGTGTAAGATAAATTATAATTTTTTTGGATGAGCTGATAACAGAAGAAGGATGCACCATTATGCCACAGATTCTCTGAACAACACTCCTCAGGTTTTGAATGAAGAGTTTTTCTTCTCTTAGACTGGTTGCCATACCAAGGCTAAAGAACTCACTCTGTTCTATTTACCTATAGCTGTAGAAGGGCATTAATATGAAGTGAAATGCAAACAGTCTAGTCCAGGATTTTTTCCTATAATAATAACCATCATACACTAGAGCCTCCCAATGCCAAAGTATATAACTTAGAATATGGGAAATAAAATTGACCTATCTCAGACATTAGTTTTACTTCATTACAATTTACATCAAATAATTTGAACCAATGCAAATAGCATTTCTGAAATGGGTAGTAGTGCCTTAAACTTAGATGAAATGATATAAGATGTTTAACTTTTTAAGTATATACATTGAAAAAATAGGTTCTTGTGGTTAACAGTTGCCATTGTATGAAATGGATACTGTGACCCAAGTTCAATCCCTGAACAAGGTTGTTTGCATTTCACATACCCTTTGGAAAGGTATGAAGCCAACTATTCTTCCAATAGCTATGGGTAAATAGTAGAGCAGGTTGATCTTTTTAATCTTGGTATGGTAACCTGTCTAGGAGAAGGAAACCTCTGAATTCAAACCTGTTACACTCCACTTAAAAATTGACCATATGTCACATCAAGCTTGTGCAGAGGGGTTGGGTAGATACAGTGAAGAAACAGCAAAATTTCTTGAAGAAGGAAGGTTTTCTATTATACAGTGTCCATAAAGTCCGTGTGCCCTTTTTTAAAATTTAAAAACGCACACGGACTTTGTGGAAACACTGTACATTTTAATAGAATCATTTATAAAAATGACAAAGTAGTTAAACAGCTTTAGTTTTACTCCCAACCAATCCAAATTAAAACTGAGGCACAGATTAATATGTTAAAGACTCAAGTTATTCATGAAAGAGAATGATGCTTAACTATTTTAGATATAGTAGCACTCAGCTTCAGAGACTAAGATGAAAAGTAGTGTATGATTGTATATGAATAACTGATTTCTATTGAAATTGTTCAAGAGTATATTGAATGGATCTGAACTCAATACAATTGAGCCTGTTATGTTCTCAACAGGATCAAGTGGAAAAGCTGACATGAACAGAAATTCCAGTGCAATAAAAGGTCAAATAAAAAAAAAAATAGAATTTTCTTTTTCAATTTATTACAATCAGCCATTATTAGAATCATGTAATAAAACAAAGATTAAATATTTAAGCTATTTGTTATTGTTGCAGCAATAGTCAGTGCTGATGTTAAGGTCTCATGCCCTCCCCACCTCACTTCTCTACTACACATCAATTTTCATAAAATAGTATTTATAGAAAATAAATGAAACAAACCCTTCTGCTACCCCTAAGCAGCCCCATCCCCAGAGGGGGGTAGTACATGCCAGCCCTGGCAATAATAAAGATCTAAAAGAGTTGTTGCAAATGAATGACATTGGATTATGACTATTTCTAGCTGTAAACCAATGTCATTATTCTAATTACTTAAAAAAGTATTTAAACCTAAATATTTGGTAATATTTGCTTCTGTATAAAACTTAAAAGGTTATCAGACAAAAAAAACAAAAACAACATATATAGAGGGAAAAGTATTAAACAAAAACAAAATAAAGCAGTGAAAAAACTGAACACAATTTTTGATGAAACTTCAACTATCTGAGACACACATAGGAAGTGATTATTTTTCTGGGTTATTGTTGTCAAAGTTCCCTGAGTTGTAGTTAAAAAATTTTAAAAAATTATTTTCCTTGTTTCGCCATCCGAATTTGTAATTAGTCGTTTGCTAATGACTTTGCTACAAGGAAAATAATCACTTCCTATATGTGTTTAATCTATCGAAATTTCATTAAAACTTGTGGCAATAATTTAAAAAATGGTTCAGTTTTGTTGATGTTCAATATTGTAATACTAATTTTAAAAATAATGAATTAATAGATAACAATTTGATTCTGTTTCTTTGAGATTCAAACTTCAAAAGCTAAAATTGCTTTACAATGAGAAATTTAAATGACCAAACAGAATCCATATAGAGAACTGAAAAGTTCAAGTATTTATATTGGCTTGTGAAGGATATATGTATATAAATATAAATCACTATACTCACGTGTGTATATTCTTCTTTGGCTCGGCCCTTTACTTCTTTTTTGATATTCTTGATATCAATTTTTTCCTCTGAAACAACAAGAAAATTCTATGTAATATATAAAATAAAACCAATTGTTATCATTCCTTATATTTAGGGAATATAGTTCAAGAACTTCTAATTTCAGAAAATGATTAACAGTAGCTATTATAAATTGATTAGCAAAAATATACTGGTAGGTTTTATGGTATGCCAACTCTTGTTGGGTTATTCAATACCAAAACAAGTTTTCTTTTTCAAACAATTATAGAGTTTCAAGTATATAATAATAATAATATAACAATTTGTAAACAATTATAGCTTCAAGTGACTATTCTTAATATAAATAAATTAGCAGTTACATGGTTTCAACTACTACTTCATACACAAATAGTTTCAAGAATCTATTCAATAACTCAATTCAAGTATCTATTTAATTATAATTTGATTGCACTGTTTCAAGTATTTTGATCTAGTATTCAAATTTCCTTCTAAACCAGTTGCCATACCAAGATTCAAGAACCCAGTCTGCCCTACTATTTTACCCATAGCCGGTAGAAAAAAAAGCTGGCTTCATATCTTTCCCAAGGGTATTAGCACTATATGAAAGGTAAACAGCTTCATTCATGATTTGAACTTGGCTAGCTGAGTTCATTTCCAACAATGATAACCATCATACCACAACATGTAAATAACTGTAGTAACCTAACAAAGGTTACTAAATGATAAATAACCAAACAGAGGTTGGAAATGAAATGGAATCTTTATAACATTAACAAAATACAATACTTGCCAGTGGCATGAAGAAGGTAAGCCACTGCTAGTGGTATAAGACTAATCAGTCAGTATAATACTCCTGTATTTTTGAGGATTGGGACATACCTACTAATGTTCATAAGTAGGGTATATAACAAACTCACATATAAAAAGGAAATTATATCTGTTCCTATATAGCAATAAAAATGCTCCTTCATCATTTTGTAGGTCAGACAGAGAATGCAGTCTTTCTAATAAGCAGAAAGATGCAAATTGAATTACAAAATTTAAATTTAAAACACTACAAGTTACTGATTGATAATTTTGATGGCAATAGAAAATTCAAACCTCTGGTTAAATAATAAAGTTCATAATTTTGTTAGTCAATGACATTCATCTGAATAAAGCATTAATAAGTTCAAGTATCTATGAAAAATGGAGGATAAAATAATTTTTTTTAAATAATTGTTCAAAAACATTAATCTTTAAGTATTATACTAATTTTTTAAAAACTAAATCCATTTAGATCTATAATAATAATAACAATAAGTAAAGTTGGTGGAGTGGGCTATTGTTGGTATCAACCGATCAGCAAGAGAGTCTATCCCCCATTTTCAACAGTGCAAAACCAGGGAGACTGTTTTGTGTCTAAGGTGGCGTGCCACACCTACTATCAGCTCCCTACTTTACAGCACAGATCCAAGCTGTGCTACTCATGTGCTAAGTTTGCAAGACCCAGTATTGACCCTGGAACCTTGTCGTTCTAAGGCGGATCCTCTACCAACTGAACTAAACTAGAATAATAATAAAAAGTTGAAATTTCAGATACTGAAATCATTTATTGAATATTTTGCTGGTATTGTTTATTGTTTATTAAAAAAATCTTTTGAGAAGCACCTAGCATATCCAACTTAACAGGACCGTCATCAACAAGACACACCTGCATTAAATATCCTTAGTAAAATCATTAAACACCTGTTGCCAGGTTATTTTTCAAGGCTAAGCATAACAGAGGTACTTTTAGGCATGGAACTAAAAAGGTTAGAAGAGAGATAAATTTCCACATTCATACTTGCATTTTTTGTTTTTATGTGAAAATAATTTAGTTAACCAATTATTCCTATATTAAATGAGCAATATTTTTATAACAATTGATTTTGTTAATTATATGGAAAAGTGCTATTTGATAAAAATTAGTGAAGAATTTAGGAACTTTTAATTAGGTTTGAATTCATTACTTGCAATTGTGCAATCAACTACAGGTCAATTAAGTAGAAAAACATAAAAATAATGATTTTTTTTAGTATATGAAGCCAGCATGCTAAAAACCACTTCATAAAGAAAATAGACTATTGACTTAGATAATACCCCCCTCCCCTTTCTTGCTTATCAGAAAATAGTGAAATGTACATATTGTTAGAACAATAAAACCACAGAGCAGGTAACAAGTCTTGATTTTTAATAACAGAATACATCACACAATAGAAAACATTATTTAACTCTTTGCCTATTCTAAGCTACTCACAGTGGCTCTTCCACACTGCGATCCTACTGTAAACCACTGGCAGCAGCTCTTGAATGTGTCACCTGTTTAAACTGAAAAATCACTACGTGAACACCCCTTTTATCTCTAGTTTTGTTTTGTGAACCAACCCTGAGACTGGTACTTTTTGCAATAGGGAACCAGTTAAATGGAAAATTTGGTACAGCAATGGAGGGGGTAGTGGTAGGTTAAGAGTTAAGAAATAATGTTGCAATAACAAACCAAAAATTGCTTTTCTAGTGATAGAATATAAGCAATGACATTTCTCAAGAATCTAATCAAAAAAACAAGTAATACATAAAGAATAACTAACCAATTATTGGTTCCATACCTTTAACTGTACCAGGTACAGCAGCTTTGGGACCGGCACCATAAAACTGTAGTTTCCTTAATTCATTGTTGGCTGAGTAATCTATTTTGGAATTTTGAGGTTGTGGTGGAACCTGTTGAAAATAAAATTTAAAAAAAGAAAAAAGAAAAGAAAAAGTTATCTCATGATAAAAATAAAGAGAAAAACAAGACAAAGAAATAATTCTAAAACATTAAAAAAAACAAAAAAAAAACAACAAAGAATACAGAGTAACCTGTTCACTTAAATCTTCAGGAAGAAGTTGATATTTCTATTCAAATTCTTATTTTTGCTTAGTGATTACAAAGATTGATGTTTCTATATAGATGACAAGATAGGAGTATTGCTTAAATTTGAAAAAAAAATTTTCACTCATGAATTAAATCCAGCATTGTCTAGAATCTCTTCAGCTAAAAACAAATTTAATGAATTAAGAATCCAGTTGTTGAAGCTAGAAAAGAATATTAAGAAAAAAAAAGAAGACATTTTACATTTAAGTTAAAACAAAAAGAAAAGCATAAAATGATGACTTGATATAAATAATATCAAAATTGGGGTTTATAAATTGACAATCAGACAAAATTAAAAACCTGTGCAAACAAAATGGGATTCAATATGATCAAATTGAAATAGTACAAACTTATTACAAATGGTTGTTCATTTAGAATTTTCTTTCAGTTTAACAAAAAATCCCCATAAGTGAAATATGAAAAAAATAGAGAATTGTTACTTATTATCTATCAGCTATTATTAAAAACTTTAACCCAATTAATACTACATAGTATATATGGAACATTTACAAAAATTGCCATAATTGTTTTTTTTTTTTTTTTTGGGGGGGGCCAGTTTCATCAATGTCCCATAAATGGAATGAAACTTTATACATGAAATATTTGTACTAATCTTATATTGTATACACATTATTTCTGGAAGCCCCTCCCCTTCTAATTATCAAATAAAAGTTAATAATTCACCTCCCTGAATAATCCTGGCAGGTATTGGGTTAAATGAAGGAAAGGGGAAAACAGGCTACATAAACAGCAATAGAAAAACAACAACAAAGAATTTATAATAAGATGGTTTTATATTGCTTGTTGGAGACATGAAGCCACATCAATAACCTTGAATTGGAAAGACATTAAAAAATACAACTTGTAATTCTAACAAACATTTTCTTCTGAGATTGTTATGAATAAATATAATCAATAATTTTGTTAACTGATTGCCTACAAAGATTTTTCAAAATTAAATTCACTTTGTCTTATGGGTAAGAATTTTTAAAATAGTAATAAAACAAAAGCAATTAATACAAACTAGTATTTCATTCAGTTTTACTGTTTATAGAACTAGCAATAAACAAAACACTGACTAACTGTCTAAGTCAATCAACAAAACCTTACTCTTAACTATTACTGCAACTCATCATACTGTTCCTCCGACAGTAATACATAAACATTTTATGTATTAGGCTTGGCTGAAGCAAAATTAAACCCAAGAATTAACCCTTTTTGCAAACAGATAAAATGATTAAAAACAAATGTTTGCTTGTGTACGGTTAGTGACAAAAATGTCACTGATTGCAAAATGGTTAAAAAGTTTTAATCAAACTTAGATACCTTGAGCGCAGAGCCAGTATTGAAATTTGTAAATAAAGATTTTTAAAATATATTTAAGAAGAAATACAAACAAAAACAAAAAACATGAACATTCAGTTAACAAATCTGAAAGGAATGTCAAAGTGTTTTATAAATTTCACATTGGAGAACATAGAATCATTTTGCTTGATAGTTTATGCATCCCTGTAAATATATATATATATATATATATATATATATATCTTAATAGATGCTAATTCATTTACTAGGAATAAGATTTTGCATCTCTGATCATGTTAGTAGTAGAGTTGTTTACTTCATACACAAATGATGTCTTTATCGATTCATCCTCTTTATCAAAGTCAATTTAGATTTTAATTACCAATAAACATTAAAATATATTTTGATAAAAAGTTAATGTAGCAACATTGCCATGTTGCATTAAGAGTTATGTAATGGTGTTATATAGCAAAATAATTATCATTTAATTTTTCAATTAATAAGACTAATTAGAATATGCAATGTGCATACTAGAATTGTTATTGAAAATCAGTCATTATAAAAGTCTATGATTTTTAATAGCTCAGAAAGTGCTAAGGTATAATAAATGTTGAGATAGAAAACATATCAAAGCTGAAAAATACTGACAGTATATGTACAAGTAAAAGAGATTTTTTAAATAATTAACATATTTCCCAGCATTGAAGATGTTCCCTTCAAATAAGACCCAAAAAATTTACCTTGCATCCTACAAGCTAAAGTTTTGTTCATTTTGTCCAAATTTTTTTTTTTTTTAAATTATGAAAGTCAAAATTGGGGTGCATTGTCAACATTGGGAAATAAGGTAAATATCCTTTATACAGTTTCCTAAACATAAAAATTTACATTAAAAAAAAAAAGCATGCAATTTTCATACATCTTACAATGTGCAATATTCAGCAATAGAGACCAATTCACACCATTAAGTTATGAATTTTTATAAGATAAATAGTAGTTTAATATAACGTTGGTAAAAATTTAAAGGCTTAGGGCTCAAAGCATATAGGGCTCAAAGCATATGGTGCAAGAACCATCAAGGTTTAAGAAGCCAACAATACTAATTCTATATACAAAATGAATATAATTTCTTTAAATATTGAATGAAAACTATCAATAACAAAAGGCAATGCAAATGTTAAAAAAATGTTAAAAACTGAGCAAAAATTAATGTAAATACAATACATAGTATGTAACAGGATATGTAATTTTAATATATCAAAACTGACATATTTATTATGATTTTCACTAGTGATTTTCAAATCATCTTGGGTGCCATACTATACCTCATGATAAAAAAAAAATGATTCAAGAGTATAGAATTCACAACAAACTTAAATGCTAAGATGGAAGTTGTGAATTTAATGTGATTACATTACATCTTAAGCATAGAACTTGTGGTTTAGGAAAATATAAAAATTGTAAAAAATCAGGATATTAGTGCAAAAGTTTTTTTTTTCTTTCTTTACACAGATTTACAATAATACTTATTTTATAAGTACAAAACTTAAAAAATATATCTTAGAAAGTAGAACGTTTACTGGTGTTATAAAGTTGATAAATTCTAGATAAGAGGCTTAATCTCCCCAAAAGTTAGGCAATTATTTTTTTTTAACGTATGACTTTATTGGATGAAGGTCAGTTGGTGTCAAAATGGATAAAATGGTCCAAGCAACATTGCAAAACCAAAATTGTCAAGCAATTGTTACTCAGCAAAAGCCATTAACAAAAAAATGAATCAAGTAAAAATATCTGAGAGTAAATCATATATCTCCAAATGCATACACATACACAAAGCATTTTTTTTTTTTGCTCTTTAAAGCATAAACTCTGTAAAGACATTGTGGGAAATCCATCTTTTTAATTCTTCCTACAAATATAGTTAGGGCTGGACATAAAAATCAGCTGAAAATGAATTCCCATTTAATAATACAAATTAAAATAAATTTAATACATTAATCCTTAATAAGTTTTAAAAGGGGTTGAAGAATCAATTTATAGAAAAAAAAATTGAACAAAAATTATAAGGATTTTACAAAAAAATTATGTAGATATAAAATTGTTTACATTTTCAGATTGTTTTTTTTTTTAATATTAAATCTAGATCATATGAATAAACATTTCTAGAAAGTTAATGTGTTAAAAAACAAACAAAAAAACTTCAGATTCAATAATTTTATAAATAAATCACACAAACTTTTGTTGTACATATATCTTTAAAGCTGACTACAAGTGATGAAAAGTGCAGGTAGGAGGGAAAAATAGTTTATATTGATAACTGCTGAGAAGCTAATCTCTACTAGTTACTTGCTGATTGTTGGCAGAATCTGGTAACATTTCTTTGGATCAGTGGCCAAAACAATAAACATCAAACAAACAAGCTTTAATTATTGTCAGCATCATTTTATTGCAAACATATCCTACAATTAGACATTTTGTTTTGTTTTTCTGTAGGATTGGCAATCCAATTAAAAAAAGAAGTTTACAAAATATCTGCAAGTTCATTAGTGATCATGTCTTAGTTGAACAGAGAGATTCTTGAGAGTCTAAAATATTTACTATTTAGTTGAGGTGTTTATTTTGAAACTTTTTAACTCAACAGAATTTTAGTGTGAAATAAAGCTATTTAAAAATATATTGTGAAGATGTTTTTTTTATTTTTATATTTGTTTTAATACAGATTAGAGTATATTGCAATTAAGATTTTTTTAAAAAGCAAATTACTTATTTATTATCTATTATTTCAGGCATTGAACAGTTTTTTTTCTTTCTTTCCAAGTTATAATCTTCAGAGCTCTGGTATTTTTCCAATTTCCCACCAAGCCAGAAGAGACACAAATTCATTTTACCATGGAGAACCACACATGAATCAAAACTCATGCATGGCCATCACAAAAAATGGCCTGGTCCCAGTGGCATTCCCATTCAGCCATTGCCCCTTTTAGGCAAGGGAGCAGGTCTTACTAGGGGGAAGGCTTTCTAGAAACAAGAGACTCATTATCTTACCTACCTATTGCAGAGCCAAAGCTTTTGTGCCACTCCAGTGGTATGTAACTCCAGATATCATAAGCTAATACCATAACAAGCCTTGATATCAACAATTAACATTGTGAATGAACAATGAAAACTAAATAATTTGTAAAAAAAAAAAAAATGTCTTAAAACAAAAAAAAAAAAAAAAAAAAAAAAAAAAAAAAAAAACAGCAAATTTCTACTAGATAATACTTTCTATATTAACTTTATTGATTCATTTTTAACTTGAGTAAAAAAAATTTTTTAATAAAAATCTAATGATCAATTTATTTTTAATCATTTTATTTTTTCCTTGAATAATGTTCGAAAGCTTAAAATGAAAATATTAGAAAAATAAACTTTGAAGAATATATAAATTGTTTATTAATACAGGGTTAAGTATTGTTGCCAATTTTCATGTCCATACCTATTTTAAATTCTTTTGAATTCTTTAGTTCATTATCAGCCAATCAATGGTTCTCATCATGTAACCCATCACATGCTCACAAGAAATTGCCTGTTGTAGTATTATTTTGCACATATATATACATTTATATATATATATATATACACACACATACATACATTGGCCTTGCCATCAACATAAAATGTTTGGGCAGAGTGTCAAGCTTACCACTTTTTCTTCTGGTAAGCTTGTATATATAAATTGAATGCTATGATCCAACTTGTTTGGAAACTTGCAGTGTCAACTGACTTGAAATAAATTTCCCACACCATCAGAAAATACCTTACCTCCAAATCCCTTTCAGAAGTGTCAAAAGACTTGCCATAATTAAATGAAATAAAGATTTAAACCCTAAGTGCAGTAACAACAATAATAAAAACAACATCAAAAGAAAAAAGAAATTAACACCTGTGTTCCCTCACTTGGGAATTGGCAATAAGTGAGATAGAATTGGGAAGATGAAGAGGGCAAAAAAAAAAAAAAAAAAAAAAAAAAAAAAAAAAAAAATATTAAAAAAAAAAAAAAATGAAAAGAAAAAAAAAAAGAGCATTGGAAGCCACAAAAGGGAGATCCAATTCAGTAACAAGATGTTGGTAAGCCTACTTACTTCTTCTTTGATATTTCTCTTAGTTTTCCGTGTGTACCCCCCAGCTGATGAATCCGTGGCTACTACCCCATGAGGTTTGTACTCCTTATCCGATTTGTCATCAGCGTCATCGGAGTGCATCTTTGAAGCCTGTGGAAATATTACACACTTGAGGTGACATTCTATCCCCAGAAGTCTTAACAACTATCTTCATTCTAATAAGGACAAAAACAGTAAAACTGAGATGAGAGTAGCTTAGTCAACAAACAAGCCACTTTTAAAAAGAATGAAAGAGAAATGGAGAGATTTGATACTTGATGGTTTTTAGTTAGCAGTTCATAAAAAAAGCAAAGAAATGAAATGCTAACCAATAAAGCAGCTAACAAGCGTAGAAACAATTGGTAACTGCTTTTAGATGAAGTTTCAAGTGTCTGGCAAGCAACAACGATGAAGGAATTTTATTCACTTCACTAGCAAGGCCACTAAAAAAACCATAAAAATCTAAATCTTAACAAAATAAAATAAGAATTGCTGACAAGAAGAATCATTATTCATTCACACTTGTTCCTTAGGTGTTCATGTTTTTGGATAGGAATAACAAAGAACAGTACCAAAACTTATCAAATTTATTGGTACTAAAACTAGATACCAGCTTAAAAAAATAACCTTATCTGTACAATACTTTTTTTTTAATACATTCCACAGAACTAAACCATTTCCTGTTCAGTTATGTATGACAACCAACAATTCCCTTCAATAAAACAAAATCATTTTCGATCACATAATACTTATCACCACTATTTCATATATTTTTTTTTTGTAATAATTAAAAAAGTGTCTTCTGTTAAATAAACCTACATTTTCATTTCTTTAAATGGATTCAATCTTTGTTGGGCTGCCTATGGAGAGGATAAAACTTTATACCAATTCCCTGAAACTAATCTTTTAAAAAAATTAGATTAAAAAAAAAAAATTAAAAAAAAAAAAAAAGATGAAAACCTATCATAAGAAAGTAAAAAAATTTAAAAATAAATATTTTTTTTTTTTTTTTAGTTTTGCATGACAAATATTAAAAAGATAGCACAAAACACTGCAAAGGACTATGTCACCATACAGAAAAAAGACTACAGGAATTGAAGAAAAAAAACACTGATACACAGAGACAAAGGCACACAAAACCATTGTTGAGCAATGCTAAGGAACATTTCCCTTTCATTTTTTTTTTTTTTTTTTAAATAAAAATGTAACTAATGGCTACAGTTTTGTATACAAGGATTAAATATCCTAATCTAAAATTCAATAGAAAATATTAAGTGAGGATTTTGAGATTTCATTTTTATAGTTTTAAGGATTTATAAACTACATTCAATGAAGCTTCAAATCAGTCTTGAGAAAAATTTTTAAAATTTAAGAAACTAAAAGAAAATATCTAAAAATTTGTTATAAAATTATTTGTTTACATTTGTGCATGCATAAACACAATCTTTTGATATTACTATATTGCAGAGCCTTTTAAATAATCAACATTCTTGAATTTCATGAAACAAATATTTCAGTCATATTAAATTAAAAACTCATTGGGGTTCTATAGATATTTTAAATATGGCAGTCAAAGTGTGACTTTGGTTAACAACTGGTAGAAAAATGATGTCAGTTTATTTTAGTTAATATTTTGATTTGATTTTGAAGAATGTTGCCAAATATTCTTTTTGCAATAACATAACATTCAAAGATTGATATAGCTTTGACAAAATTAATAAAAAAAAAACTATCCTAAAGAAAGAGAGAAAGAAAGGATATATTTTGGGCTAATATGAAGAAGAAGAAGAAAAAAAGAAAAGATTTTAATTTAAATTAAGCAATATAGAAATTTTGAGAGTGAGGGAGGTTATGGCCTTGCTAGTTAATATGATAAATACTACAAGATATAAAGCAAGAAAGAAAATATGAACTTACTTTGTGTGAATAAGGTTGGTCATTTTTAAAAAGCCAAAATGGATAGAGAACTCTGTCATAATGAGCTTTCACAATTGATCCAAGACCTTTGCCTGTTGGAAGGCCAAGTCGAGTAGCTACTTGGGCCCATTTTTTATCTTTTACAACACCATCATAGCCACCCATTTCATCAACAATCTGACAAAGAAAATACACAAAAACTTAAGCATACTCACAAAGAATTTTTTAAAGAGTATTTATATAAAACACAACTTAGGGCTTTCGTGTTCACTTTTTTGTCATAAATCTAAGTTATTACATGTAATGAATATCATGAGAAAATTTAGAGAATATTTGAAGGAAAAAAGTATTATTTCAATTGAAATTTTTATCATGTAAAAAAACATTTATGCTTTTAATACATCTTATGTAGGAAATATCTAAGTATTAAATATCAAATTTTACTTATTCAATATCCTATATTCTAACAAGTGTGAAGTAATGTATGTAAACACAAATTTGATTCAATACCTTTTGAAATGGTACCTAACTTGTAAGTGAAGTTATTGTTACAAAACAAAATTACACAAAAAAAAAAAACAAAGTTTTTTTTATCAACTCTTGAAAATTTATTCTGATAAGAGAATAATGGTTTTAATAATTAAACTAATGAAAGACAAATCCTTTTAAAAAGACTTGTACGTTCAAATCTCATTTATTTTAGTGTGGAACAAGACTATGCAATAATATTAAAATATTTTTCCAATTTGAGATTGTGAAAAAAGTTTTTGTTTTTTTTAAATTTACAAACTTTTCACAAAAATTACTAATAGTTTTCTTGTTAGTTTTGAATTTTAAGTGAATTCAAATTTTATACAGGACATAATCAGAAAATAAGGTACAATATATTATTGATAAAAGCAATATTACTTACTTTGTACAATACAAAAAGGTCCAATAATTTTCTCTCAACATGAGGGATCCTTAGAGAGCAGCCCTGAATAAAAATAAAAATAACAGTTAGATGAATAAAACCAATATTTTTCTTGCTATCAAGTGGACAATGAACAAATTCATAACATTAGAAGTCTTTATATGCATTCCTTTTTTATCTATAAAGAAAAAAATGTGGGATGTACAGAAACGAGAGAAATCAAATACTATGAGAATACATTTGAATGTAATGGTAAGCATACTTGTCACATAAGTAACTGAAAAATCTTTAAAATTTGTATAAACAAAACTTTAGTCATTGAACCAAAGAAGAAAGCTAAGATTGAAGATGATTCTGTCAAAATACTAACGTTGCTTTTTTTTTATGTTGAGCACCTAGATGACCTTTGTTTAAGGGACAGAATTGCTAACTATTAATGATAAATTCTCAAAGGGTATAGAAAAGTTCTGTGTATGTATGCAAGATGAAAAAAGATTAATCAGACAAGAATATTGAATAAGAAATTGCAAACTGACAAATAAGAGATATGTAAAAATTCCGCATCTAGTGTGTAGAGATAATAATGATGTATATAGGTATTTTCAGGTATGCCGGTTTAGCTCAATCGGTAGAGCGTCCACCTAGGAACCACAAGGTTCTGGGTTCTATACCAGCCCTCGTCAACTTAGTGTATGAGTAGCACAGGGACCTGTACAGTAAAACGAAGAACTGATGGTAGGTGTGGTGCATCACCTCAGACACCAAAACAATTTCCTTGGTCTAGCACTAGTGAAAAGGGGCTAGACTCCGTCACCGTCTGGCTAATACCGACTTTAGGCTACCCCAACGACTACTTTACTGTGAGTAATGGTAAACTAGTTAGTCCTTCAGAACAATAATAGTGAGTAGTGAGCGTGATCTTCACTATGCGCACTCATACATGTGACCTTAAGCCAAACTTAGTAAATAACTATACCTTCAGGTGGAATCGGAAAACAAAACGTTCAACTGACTCCAACTATGTAATTAAGTGATTACAATTCATAATAAATATTAAACCATGACTTTTTATAATCTATTTGTAAGGAGTGTGCACTGTATAACTTTACAGACTAAACTAGGGCCATATAAAGTGTAAATTTAACTGGGGTTGGAGTTGGAATAGTTTCAATGACTCTGTAATTGCTTTCAACTCCACAGTCTTGGTTTCAGGTTTTGATTGTTATACTATGATTATCTTCAGGATGGTGTAATGTTTACCAGCACAGCAAACAATAGATATACAAAGTTTTAATTTGTTCTTTGCACCATCAACAGATATCTTGACAAATCAATTTGTCACTAGCAAGTGGCTGATGGAGAAAGGAATAGATGAATGAGTATTTGAGTAAACCACTTTCCGCATAACTGCCTTACCTGCCCAGGCAATAGTAATAAAATCAGCTGTTACTCCATACTCTACTTTAACAGAAACTAATAAGATATAGGTATAAACATAAAAATAAAATTTTAAAAAACTAGTAGAGCAAAATACATTACCCAGTGTTAATAAAGATGATATGGAATGAATGAAATTATTTTGGGTCTTTAACATATATGAAAAAGGTAGCCGGGACATCCCATTGGGGTGTAATGGTTAGCAAGGCAGCCAGGGCATCCCATTGGGGGGGGGGGTAATGGTTAGCAAGGCATCCAGGGCATCCCATTGGGGGGTGTAATGGTTAGCAAGGCAGCCGGGGCATCACATTGGGGTGGGGGTGGTTAGCAAGGCAGCCGGGCATCACATTGGGGGTGGGGGTGGTTAGCAAGGCAGCCGGGGCATCCTATTGGGGGTGTAATGGTTAGCAAGGCAGCCAGGGCATCTTATTGGAGTGTAATGGTTAGTAAGGCAGCCGGGGCATCATATTGGGGGTGTAATGGTTAGCAAGGTAGCTGGGGCATCCTATTGGGGGTGTAATGGTTAGCAAGGTAGCTGGGGCATCCCATTAGGGTGTAATGGTTAGCAAGGTAGTCTTGCAGATCCATTACTGAATAGTGAATTTGATCCTTGCTGGATGTCCCATACTTGCGACTGTGTCACATTATATCTATTGCGAAAGGGTTGGGTAAATATCTACATGAAAATGGTAGCCGTTTCCTAAGAGATTATTTTAGTCATCAGATGGTTAATCCAATAAAAATATCTTTTACTTATAAAATTAAAGTGTTGATAATAAAATGATACAGGTTGTTTGAGATTTATTTCTATTGGTTACGAACACTTGGAATTCAAATGAAAATTGGTAGCTTCAATCATCAAATATATGATTTAATGCATAAAAGAAATTATTTTCTAAAGCACTATTAATAGAAACACCTGTTTCTATTAATTGTGGTCATCATATTTTAGATATCTTTTATGGACTCATGACAAAAATGTTTGGAATATTCTATTAGTAAAATTAATAAATAAGACATATTTACCAATTCCTCGCACGAGTAGGATAAGACATGAGGTCAATTTCTTAAACATGTTTGAATTCAGTTTTCCTTTTCCAAGACTGGTTACCTAACCAAGGTTAAAGAGCCCAGTCTGCCCTACTATTTATCCATAGCTGGAAGGAGAATAGTTGAATGCAAACTTTTCCCAAGGGTATTAGTGCCATGTGAAAATGCAAGCAGCCTCGTCCAGGATTTGAATTTGTCTCGCCATGCCCATTTCTTATGACAATAACCATTACACTACAAGCCTCCACAGTATTAATATTAATAAACAATAATACTTTTTCTTACTTCCTAATACAACCATTAACTCATCCTCAAAAAATTAATCATTTTTCCTTACAGTTATCTAGAATTAATAAAAAATATATATATAAAAATACAAACAATTTTAAGTTTGCATAACTCTCATAATGTGGGTTATAACATTTTTTCTAAATTAGATATTGGTTTCTTCATTAATATAAGTTAATTGAGGTGATTATATTAGTAGAGTTATTGTAACTTGGTTTCTTAAATGGGGATTCAATTTTAGCCAATTTCCATATCCATACCAAACATACCATTCTCAGGTACAGTCAATTTACTATCACTCAATTAAAGTCCATCTTTACACTCAATGCCAAGTCACATCCTATTTACAGAATTTACATTAGAATTAATTGTAAATAAATAAAGGGAAGTACTCTGTAATTAGTATTTCAAAGTTAGCTTTGTTGAGAAACTATAATGATCAGTACGAGTGTGAATGTAGATCCCACACTATTATTACTATGTTGCAAAGTGGAAATCACTTTATTCTCTTAGGTCATTTTAACACTATTGCACTAACAAAAATTTGATTATGATGTGATTATATATATATATATATATATAGCATATACAAAAATAAGATCATTATTATATAGATAAAATACAATGCTAATTTTTCAAGTGTTTTACTGTTGCCTACTGCCAAATTTTATGGGTAAATAGTAGGGGTATACTGGGTTCATTAACCTTGGTAGGGCAACTGGTTTATAAGAAAAACTGAATACAAACCTGTTAAAAAGTGACCTTGTGTCAAACCCTGTCAGTGGTAGAGGGGTTGGGTAAATATATACTGCCAAATTTTTATAATAGCAAACATAAAATAATAATATTGGTTATCAACCTTTCTATTTTGTTTGATGTCTAAAATATTTTGGCAACTTTAATTGCCCAAAATTTGAAATTGTTTCTTTTAATACAAAGAGCATATATAGATGGGACACTGCAGAAAGGCTTATGAAAACCTAACTGCAAGTGAAACTAATGCATTGAAAATAAAGGTCTGATGATTTTGGCAAAAAAATAAACAAAAACGTTTGTTTTTTTTTTAAATAAATTACTTACCTGTAATTCCCAAAATCTTGCAAGTTGATCTAGGAAATTCAACTTTATTCTTGATTTTGCCTAAAAAGAAAGTTAAAATTATTTTATATTAAAATGATATACAAAAATTGAATATAAAATGTGTACAATAAAAACTAATATTTACAAAAAAGATTCAGATTTTCAGATGTGATATCAGAAAACTAGTTAAATTTAAACTAGAATAAAACTTTACAAGACAATATTATTATTATTATTTCATATTTATACAATCAAAAGTCAACTTATATTTTTAGTACAAACTTTTGTTAAAAGTCTGAGAATATAACAAAATATGAATAGACTAAGTTCAAATTGGATATTCACTAATACTATGGTTTTAAGTATTAATAAAGGAAGTTCAATTTGATAGTTAATAAGTAGCTCGAATATTTATTTAAAAAGAGATTAGATATAAAGTATACAGAATTCTATATTAATAAAACAGGAAATGATAATTATATTTCCCCATAGAAAGCAATAGTGAAATATCAATAGCTTATGACTAACTAAAGATGAAAGGTAAAAAGATTTTATTTTACAGTATTTAAACTTTAATAGATTTAATGCAGAATAACTAAAAATAACAAAAATACAAAGAAATGAACACAAAGAAGTATTGAACTAAATAATTATACAAAAAGATCATTAATTTCTCTATTTGTCAATAACTAATAACAAAGAAAATGCAATGATGTTGTGATAAATAGATTGCTAAATAGTCAGTAATAAATATTAGCGTATAAATAAAGAATTGACTACATTACTCTTTTAATTAAAGCAGCAATAGACATTATTTATAATACATATTAATTCATTTAGATCAGCATCCAAATAGAACAGGAAATCCAAAAGCAAAGTTCTGCAGTAAAGAGTACGATTTCTGTAGCATTAATATCAATACCATGTTATTGATTCTGATAAGGGTTGAAAAGCAACTGATTAGAAATCTCAAGATGACAAAAGATGCTTTAAATCATAAATCCACTTTTTTACAAGGTCTTATATAAATATACTGATAATTCTGATTAAAATAAATGTTAATACAGTCTTAAATTTTCTGAATCTTTAAAACCCTAATATATGGTTTAAATTTTTAAATAGATTTTTAAAAATTTTTTAATTAAAAAAAAAAGAAAAAGAAAAAGTAAGCTTATTGTAGAAAACAAAAAGATAAAAAAACAAGTAATTAAAAAAAATGAATAAATCAAAAAGTAAAATAAATAAGTAAAAATAAATGAATAAATCAAAATAAAAAAGGACCAGATTGTTATTTTTTCCTATTTTTTCTGTCTATATACAACTAATAACAATGAGAAAGAGTGCGAAAATGAATAAGGATATGAACTTTTCAAGGCATCCGGATTAAATCACATGCAAACAATGCACTATATTCATATAAAAACTGGTGACTAAAGACAATATGAAGCTTGTTATAAATATGGAACAATAAACATTGAGAATAAAGAACTTTTTTCTGACTGGTTCAATAATTCTCAACTCCTTCTGGTTAATAATCATATATCAAACAAATCTATGCATAATATCCATAAATATAAATACTATCACAATTAGATAAACTTCTTTATATTTATATATATATATAGGTTAAAAGAGAAAAATAACTGAAAAACAAGTAAAAAAAGGAAGAAAAGAAAAAAAGTCTATCATGTTCAAAACGATCTTCAATTTTAATACATCAAATAAGTTTTTTATAAGAAAAGATTACATTTTTTATAAGTAGTAAAATTCTAAGCAAGTTTAAAGTTCTCTTTTTGATTGACTATTAGTGTTCTCTCTGAGAATTCAAGAGTCCAAAGAAATAAGTAAATTAACTGAAGTAAATGTCAGCCAGATTTAAAGTTAGGGGGTCACACTTCTTTGGCAATAGAAAGACATCCAATAAAAGCACATTTAATTAATACCATTAAAGGTCCATCTTTTTCTCCCACTCAAAGTAATTGCAGTTCCTTTACATCTATGGATGGTCAGTGTTATAACAAAAGTCATGTTGCTAACAGTTACTACAAGGGTCAGGAAAACAATAACAAGACAAGAGTAATTTAAGATATGATTAAGCAGCTTGGCTGGTTTAGTAGAGAAGAAAAAGACAAGTAAATATATTAAGCAATTGAAAAGCTCCATAAGAATAGCAAGAGACCAGTGAAACAACTTCATATTTATATAAGAGTTAATGTAGGACCAACAGAGAAAGACATTAAAGTAAAACAATTCAAATATTAGCCAGATACTTATAAGCCATCTAGTTGTGGTATCGATTTAAATAGTTTGTGGGAAGTGGGAGAGGGAAACATAATCTTCAAAAGGATAATCTCAAATTATAATAGAATTATATAAAAATGATCTAATTATGTTTTTTTTTGTTTTTGTTTTTTTTAAAGAAACTAACTTTCAAAAACTAATATCCAAACAAAATAGTAAAATACAAGCAATTGATTTTTGTATTGAAGCCATTAATTAATCTTAACAATAAAACTCAATTTGTAAATTAAAAATAAAAAAAAGAATAGACACAAGAAAAACTTTGATGAGGAAAATATAATTTTTAGATTTCATTAGCTGTGACATTTATTGGAAAAATGCTTTTGAAAAGAGAGATGACTTATTTGTAAGGTTATGAGGAATACAAGTAAATGTATTATCTACAATTCAATGAATAGTAGTAGTGAACTGGGATTCAAGAACCACACAAAGTATTAAAATATTACTTTACACAATTTAATATGCTATTATAT
Organism: Doryteuthis pealeii; assembly: GCA_023376005.1. Taxonomy (NCBI): domain Eukaryota; kingdom Metazoa; phylum Mollusca; class Cephalopoda; order Myopsida; family Loliginidae; genus Doryteuthis; species Doryteuthis pealeii. Next base: position 48,125,087 of record CM042163.1, read on the forward strand.
ACTCATACATAGGTAAAATTTTGAAAACCTAAATTTTATGCAAAAATTAGCATTGACTAGGTAATAATCTTATAAGGTTGAAATACAAACATAATGGGAAGGACTAAGAGTAACACTTAGATAAAAATAATTAATATTGTTAAATCAAGAATCCACTAATACACAGGCTTGATTTATACATGAACAAATATCAAAAATAAAAGTTTAAATAATTCAATTCTATACATTTAAATTGATCTATAAATTCTATAAGTGTCTACAAATAATAAATGCCATAAAAACCTTTAACAAAACAACTCGGCAATTTAAACATTTTTATTTTTTAAATAAATCCACTGACAAAAAGGAAGTTGAAGATTTGTAGTTTTTTGTTGGTTACTAACTAGTCTTTTGAAGGAAAGAAACTTAAAGATTTAAATCATTTGAATTATACAAAAATATACATGAAAGAACAACTAAAATATATTCATGAGAAAAATGAGCTGCCATTAAGAAACCCTTAATAATCATTTTCAAACAATAAAATGGAGATGAATGATGATAAAATGGAGATGAATGATGATAACATGGTTTGGTCATTAAAACAGGACATAAAGGAATTTTATGAATGAGGAAGGAACCAGGTAAAATTTCATATCCATGAAAGATTTATCATTTGTGAATAAACAAAAGAATTAACAAGAAGACTATCCTATCAATTTACTAACCAAAAGAAATGATTTCATTAGCATTAATCAGTCCATTATCCCTTCTCTTTAAAAAAAAAAAATCACAGAAGCAATTACAAACCAGTTTGATTCAATACAAACTGAGCAAAAAATATTAAACATGATAAAAAAATTTAAAAAATTAAATTCTATGATGGGAAGAATCTAGAAAGAACAGAAATTTCAAGTTCATTTTTAAATAATTTTTTTTTTAATTAGAGGTAGAAATAAAAATAAAAATTAGAAAGAAATTGAATGCAAAAGTCAATTAACTCTAAAAAAAAAAAAAATAAAAAAAAAACTTCACTGTATTCTTCAAAAAAGGATAATTAATGAAGCAATTGACTATTATTTTTCCTATACTATTCGATTTTTTAAATTTTTTTTAAGGTCAATGTAAAGTTTAGAGTGATTAGACATAATAAACCAAATACACATTTAAACCTACCTTAACAGTTTGATATAAATAATAAAAACGAAAAAATAGTAATAACAGTTTTTGGGGTTTGTTTGTTTGTTTTTAATTCTTTTTGAAGGCTAAATCTAGAGATCTAACTTATCCTTTCCCATATGAGAAAAATACACAATAAATAACCAGATGTAGTAAAGTAGACTACTAGAACATTCTTAATTTAGAAAATAAGAATACTACTTCCTTTGATACAATGTTAAGTAATTTCATTATCATAAAATAAATAGGGTATAGTTAATTTTTTTTTTTTGTTACCTCACTAATTAAAAGTTCATGATTTTTTAAACTGATAATTATGTTATTGTTAGGATTATCAAGAACAGAAATGGCAATTATTAATAAAAGTAACTAAATGGATAGAAACCAAAATAAAGGATTTTTAATTCGAATTAGATTGTGATTAATGAAATGACATAACTATCCTAAAAAAATAGACTTAAAAGAATTAAAAAAAAAAAATCCCACAAAAAAACAAACAAAAAAAAAAAAAACAACTTTTCAATAAAATCATGGGGAATGGTAGATTGCAATAAACTTTACAAAGAATTGTTATAAGCAAATTCATTTTTTTTAAAATTAAATTACAAATTCCTTTTTGATTTAATATTAGCCAAACTTATTTTGTTTGTTTAATAAATCTAATGATAAAAATCAAATAAAGGCAAATAAATTTTAAAATAACAAGTTTCATAATTTATTGTTTTAATACTATTAGTTAGGAAGTCCACTAAATTGCTGGTATTGCTTTATACAGAATTTAAAGTTGTAGCAGCAGTAGTGTTTTCACCACGGCTACTACTGAATATGAGTAGTAATAGTAACATAAAGAGACCAGCAATTAACAGCTGATGGGAGAGTTTCATTCTTCAGATTAAAAAGACACTAATAACTAACAAAACAATATTAACAGATCGATCAATCAATCAAGAAAAAAAAGGGGCCAAGTGTATAAAAAAAAAAAAAAAAAATAAATAAAGATAAATTATCTTGAGTAGAATCATCAGTACAAAAATATTTTTTAAAAATATTTTTTTTTTAATTCCTAAAATATTTGTTTGTAGCTTCCAGTGTCATTTTTTAGTCATTAATTGATCAATGCAATTTCTAGCTAAAAAAATGAGTTAAAGAACAAAATAGAGTGCTTAGAGAAGTTTCTACATGTAAAACAAACTTTTCAAGTGGGTGGGGTGCTATGAATATAAATTAAAAGAGCAAGAGGCCAACTCAGCTTGTATGGACTAATCGGCCATTGTGGATTAACTTGATTAAGATAGATTGAAAAGCAGTGGTAAAGCTGGTGTCTGAGTTTGAATTTCAATAGCAATTGATTTAATATAGATTGTTAGTTGCTATCAATTCAGAAGATTCTAAAATGTTTATCTACAGAGTCCTTCACTTGACCGATCAAGGAGCTTAAAAGTATAGATGAAATAGTAAGCTAGATAAAATATAAAATGTGAGGTGTATGACAAATAAAATACAATATATATAATATAAAATGTGAGGGTGTATGTCAAAATTTTTTTTAAATAAAAAATAATACAGAAAATGATTGCTAAATTTGTAACAAAGTTAAAAACTAAATTCTCAAAGAAAATGATATCCATTAAAATCATTTTTTAAAATTATAACAAAGCAGTTTTAAGTGTTAACGCAAAAGATGAATTGCTATTTTTTTTTTTTTTAAATTTTTGTAGCAAGAATTAGTTAGAGAGAGAGAGAGAGAGAGAGGGAAGGAAAGAGAGACAGAGACAGAGGGAAGGTTTTAAAAAAATAGAGAGGAGGTTTCAAATATAAAGAGAGAAATGAATCTGCAAAATTCTGAAGATATTTTGGAGCATTCAACATTCTCTAAATACTTAAAATGGAATTCTTTTATGCATTTCTATATGAATAGGTGCATAAAATTGGAAAGTATTAAAAAAAAATGCAGACTTAGTTATATTGCATTCATTATCGGGAGCATTTGAATGTCAATACCTTAAACAAATACATTAGACTTAGATTTTTAAAGAGACATAAGTCTCACCCAGGAAAAAAAATGTAAGTTTAATCAGCTTAAGTGTTACAAATAATGTAATCTTTGATAAAAAAAAAATAAATAAATAAAAAAATAAAATAAAAAAACACAAAGAGGTTTTGTAAGATGACCCCTGCCACACACATGGTCATATATATATATATATATATATATATATATATATATATATATATATATATATACACACACACACAAGAATTTTTGTTTTTGCAAAACCAGTATTACCTTACAATATATATTGCAAAGTATATTCATGTGTTTATGCATAATGCACATTATGGGTCAATAATGCAGTCATATATAACAGTGTATTTGAGGGAGTTAAATGCAAATGAGGGTGATAGAAAAGGTGAGGGATACATTTTTGGTAATGTATCCCTTGTTAGTTGAACCTACTTCAAGATGAATAATTAACTTTCATTAAAAATGGCTATAATTTCCTCTTTTAAGTTGGAATCAGTAACCCTTATAAATAAAAGACCCCAAGTAATTAAAATAAATGTAGTCTGAATTAAAAGAGCTTATAAAATGTTTTAGTAATGGATGTTATTAAAATAATGAAATAATCTTTCCTTAAATATAAAATAAGAAAATGCTTAAAACTTAATTACCAATAATTATGGAAAAATATGCATAATAAAAGAGACAGGGGATATATGATGATTTTACTATTTTCCAATTGAGTAAATCTAATAAAAACATATGGAAAGTAAATAGTTTAAAAGGGCCAGTCTTTATTATTGTTACATCTTTTTAAAGATTACATAAAGAATGGGTTCAATAAAAGTCTTTGTTATAAACAAAGACGTAACAGAGACAATGTTATACTTAGTTACAGTAAGATCCAAATTAAAATAAAGCATAATTAAATACTTCAAATAATCATTGAAACCAACTTTATTTATTTATTTTTTTTTAAGTGAACAAGTTTAAAACTTATAAAAATAAGGATCAGAGATTTCTAATTTGATAACCCTTTTATAAAGTTTTTATAGAAAAATAGTAAACTGCAATGGTAATATCAAGAAACTGCTTGCCTTTCCCAAGTGTTTGCCAATAGTATAAATGTGTGAGAGAGAGAGAGGGAGAAAGTACTAGAATAAGTAAGTGTTGATGTGTGTGTGTGTGTGTATATAGTTATATATATTACACACACACTAACAAGATTACATTACAGGTATATTTAAAATTAAAACTACAATTTAATATTCAATACATTTTTAAGATGATAAACTTTCACATTTTTGCTTTAAAAAAATCTGAAATCTTACAATTATAATCCATTAAAAATCTCAAGGACCCTGAGTGGAGCTAAGATTTAAGATTTCAGCTAAATGTTAGTTTTAATCTGCCTCATCACTATCAATAAGACAAGTATTAGGGATAAATGAAATTGATGAGAAAATAAAGTCAATATATATATATATATATATATATATATATATACTACTATACAACAAAGCCATCATATCTTTACTTTAAAGTGATATTCATAACCTTCCTTCCTAGAGTAGATTTCTTAGTCTTACAGTAGCCCCACAATATTGGGTGCCTTTTGGGTTGGATAAATCTTCCCCTCCCCAAAACTTGCAATAAAGAGATTTAAGACAAAACAGGTCAAATTATTTTTTCCTTGCAAACAGGATTTATTAGTATTTTTTTTTCACCCACAGTGGCACCAGGTAGGGAGAAGACTAGCTACCATTATTATTATTATTACTACTACTAGACCCATTGGACATAGAGATTAAACACAAAAATCCACCCAATAATTTTTTTTTCTAACTTTAAATTTTACAATTTCATTATAATTTACGATTTGGATTAGATGACATAACCCTTAGAAAAGCGGAAAGCATGAAACAGGATGGAGAGAGGGAGAGAAATCGCTTGAAAAGTTCTATTCCAAGTATTTCTGTTTAATGGAATAATAATAATAATAGCAAAAAGTTCTTAGCAGACTATTTTCTAGGTTGAGATGCATCACAGTAAAGATCACAAGTGGATGCAAATGGATTAAGCATTAATAAATACATTTACGTACATACATAATAAACACATACGTAGACAGCTGGTGTAATAAACACGCACACACATATACATACACACAAACCTTACTACTGATGACGCACCCTAAACGACAGTTGTTTTTTTTTTTAATGTTATTTTTGTTGTGTTTTTTTTAAGGTGGTGGGAATGGGAGGGAGGGAGGAAAGAGATCAAACTTTAATCACAAAAAGGTGATGGTGATCTAATAAAATTGTAGAGCCTTTGAGAGATACCTTGAACAAGAAATAGTAAAAAAAATAAAATAAAACGAATAATAATAAACCCAGGGGTAAACAGAACAAAAAGTCAAGTAAATAATATCATTAAAATGTAAGGGCACCAGCAGCAGCAGTGCGTGTGTCGGCCATATTGTGTGGCTGGCTAGCAGAAGGAAGGAAGCTAAGACTAGGGTGTTCTTGTATTTTTATTATACTTCACTTAACTCTCTTGCAAACCCCATATCAACAACCATAGCAAAGAAAAAAGAAAGAAAGAAAAAAAGAAAGGGACTTCGCTTTTTGAAATGAATTTTTTTTTTTTTTTAAGTTAAGGAAAATTCTCCAGGTTAGCCCCTGAACAAGTTTAGAATTATTTCTACGCGAATCCTGACGTAGACTGAACGGAAATTGTTAAATTATTGTTGTTCAAGGGACTCCAGGACTATGGAAGAATTTTCCAACGACTCCCCAATGCATACATTTTGGGTTCCTAGGTTCATTAAGGATACCTTTTTTTTTTACTACTTCTTCATTAAGTTATCAGCACAAACCCACCTATTTTAGGCCAATAACAACAGATATTTATTTTATTAATGTATTTTAGTACAAAACTAACATTTAGTGTTGATGCGACAAATTATAGGTGAAATGTAAATGTCCATGTAGACATACGTGTGCCTTATGTAATGTTTTATAGATATATCGTACAGTAGGTGTATATATAACAAACCTCTAATTCGTTCAACTTCTGTATTCTAGGAACAAATGTAAACTTGTCCACATTCACAGCAAATGGTGGTTGCCAATCCTGAAAAAATGAAATTTGGAAAAAAATTAATTGGTTATCAAAATAGGCAAAAAATTTTTAAATCAATAAATAACAAAAAAATTACAAAAAAAAAATTGAAACCTCTATATGGCTTACAAGTAATTATAAAAAAAAATAGATCAATGATCAGAATTAAATGTTAAAATCAATTGACTTTTTTAGGAGGAGGGAGGGGAGAGCTTCAAGTTGATGGAAAAAATAAATAAATTTAAATTATGTCCTCAAAAGAGTTTTGATCCCAAATTTGTATCAATTAATTGCATTAAAGTCAATAAGTAAAGAATAAAAAGTTTAAAAAAGATATTTATTGAAAGTTCAAAGCTCAAAGTTGTAGAGAAACGCCTTTTGACGACATTGTTTCTTGTTCATGAAGAGAAGAGAAAATGGTTTAGTAATAAAACGCATTTTCTTAGTCTTCCTTTTGTCAGCCTAACAAGGTTCACAATCATTGGTCTATATTGGATGGCACATTTGGAACAAACAATCAAGATCTACTTAAAAAAGAGTTTATTTAACTTAAGTTTCCTCATTTGCAAAAGCAATATTACTTTTTAAAAAGGATATTATTTCAATTAAAAAAACAAGTAATGGTTTAAAAATGCTTTTTTGAAGTTAAATACTTTCTTTATTAAAGCCAACCAACCAAGGAATAAGCAGGCAATACTGCTTTTCTATGTTCCAAATAGAAGGGAGGTCAATAAACGAATTAATTTTTAACATGCTAGGCATTTTATACCTATGCATTTGTAAAAATAGAAAAGAAAAAAAAGGCCATTTTTTTTTTCAGTTACTTCATATTTAATAACAATCAACAAAGGGAACCGAAAAAAAAGTTTAAAAAGCTCTTTAAAAAAATAGGATAAAATGAAATAGATGGTGGGGATTGTATGTACATAGTACAATTACATTGCTTTATTTTACTATAAATCTAAGATCTTCTTGAAACACTGAAAAATATTAAAATATTTCACATGCATTTTAATAATTTCTACTCATTTTTATATGATAAAAGTTATACAAATTGTAAAAATAAAGCAGTGTTAGTTTTAATACTGGTTATAAAAAACACACACATTATTCCTGCTTACACGAAAGACAAAAAGTAAAAGGAAGGTGCAATTAAAGTCGATAAACAAAGTTTAATATTACAGAAAAACAATCAAATTAATTTTCTGATCACAAATTACAACAATAATATTTTATTCTGATAACTTCGAGTACGAATAAAATAAATTAAAAAGAGAAAAAGATCAATTTGAGAAAGCTCAAGCTCATCTTTAAGATGAGAGAAACCGACATCTTTCCCCAGCTCCTCCTCCTCAACACACACAGTTCAGGTGATCTAACCGGCCAGTGGTAAATAATAATAATAATAAAAGGTCTTAAACCACAAAAGCAGGCTGTTTGGCGATTATAAACAAGTTTTCAGTGCCATACGACACAATGTGGGGTTATTTAATTTAATATATGGTCTTTTGTCTAGATATATTTTGCAAATTAACTCAGGTTTGTATCTTGTCCGACAGTCAAATCCAACCAAACAAAAGAGTCGCCATGTTTGACTTACCGAATAGCACGCATCAACTTTTCACCTCATGTCTTCGCCAAAAACTGGCCAAACAACACCATTATCAAACATCGACAACGATAAAATAAATAGAAAAAGGTTCCCTAACAATTCTCCCTAAATTACAACAATCAATAACAATGTTTACAAACGAAAATTAAAGGAATAAAACAGTTTTCACACTAACCGGAGGTGGTTTTATTTTACAAATTCCAGTTTTCTCTGCGATAGTCTTGATCTTGGCAATGTATCCAAGAGGATCGGCGAATTCTTCTACTGTCGGAGTAAACACCGGCGCATCTGGCGGTGATACAAAGTTGATGTAAGGAGTATCCAAAAGGGACATATTCGAGAGGTAATGGCATCCAGTTAGCACGATCCTTTACGTATTGTCGAGAAAAACTGTAAACATTAATCCAAACAACTCCATCCAGAACGTGTGTGGGTATTGAGTGCCCAAGCACTCGCACGATGCGCCTACATCCGCATAGGAAAGGCCCTCACTTTCGTAGACTTCAAACTGTGACTTTTAAAAAAAATCTCACAAATCTTGACAATTCTGACCTTAAAATAAGCTCAAACTAATAATTAAAGCCGATTTTTCAATATTTTCTTCCGATCAAATTTTGTTTTTACTTTAAGCTTTGATAACTGGCGTACGAATATAAGAAATTTTGAGGTCACACTGGAAGAGGTCAAGTTCATGTTAAACGAAGTAGCTTGTCACAGTCACATCAACGGGAAAATGAGTAGTTGTTTTTTTGTTTATAATATTTTTCATTATTTTTTGTCAGGGATATAATTTTTCGCTTTTTTATGTGAAATAATGGTACATTTTGATGTTTTTATGTAAAAATAATTCAAAAGAAAATGTCCCTATCGTACTGGCTCGGAGCCCACAAACTAGGCCGCTAGATGGCGCAGCCAGTAGCATCCCAGCGGTGACGGCACACAGAAAAATGGCGGCGCCTGAGTGGCTCAGGTAAATGAATATCACAAGTTTTTACTCCCGACTTCTAATTGTTTGCTGAACCTACAGATATACGGACATCTTTCGCATACAGATTGTTAGCAGAGTTAACACCAAAACTATTGATGTTAAGGTGTGGACTACGTACTTTTGCAAAGATGGAAGTTTTAACGGATTTTGTAACTGGTTGGGACATGTATTTGGGCATATGTCCTTTTAGTTTTAAAAAGTGGTTATTTCAACGTTTTATTGTTTTTTTTCTTTTGTTTTTTTTTTTAAGTTGGAAAAAAATTTAAGTTTTGAAAATACAGGGAATCATCGGTAATCAAGTATTAAAAAAAAATCAAATCGCTGAATTTTTTTTTTTATATTAATATATGGATTAATCGTTTTGAAACCCACCGTTAACTTTAATAAAACTTTGATTCGTAAAAAAAAATCACATTCTATGGGTTTTTGAACTTATTTAATGCAAAATTTCTATTGAAAGGTTTCTTTTTAATGCTGCATGTTTTGATTACAAATAAAGATCTCTTTTTTTATACTTTCTCTGGTTAAATAATTTGTCACATGGTGCGGGGGGTAAATTTAGATCTGAACAAAATATTTTGCATTAAAACCGTCAAGAGAATAATTTATTTGTTTTCCTTTTTTGTTTATTTATTTTTTTATTTGTTTTTTTATTTAACACATATCATTCATCGCAACAACAAAAATTCATTTAAATCCATTTTTTTAAAAATTGTTATTTACTTACTGTCTTATCTATACTAAAACTCGTGTCATCATGTTTAAAATATAAATAGTGATTTTTAAAAAATCAATTTTAAATCGGCAATGTGCCATTATTAGGAGGAAGTGAGGGGGGTTATCTTCAGTACGTTTTATGGTGAAGTGGTCACGTGACTAGTGACCTTGTTTAGAATTGAGATCTAATAGATGGAACTATCCCAAATATCAGTTTTATAGTTCCGCTTTAATAACATTTTGTTTTTCATATGAAGTTTGGTTTTAAAAAAGGGAAAAAAATCGGGTGGTGGGTATGTTAACGTTGCTTAATGTTTTTTGTTTTTCGTTTTTTTTTTTTTTTTTTAAATAAGTCTTATTTGTAATATGAGATCGGAGAAGATTGTTTATTTAAAACTTAATTTCAGCTGGGAGAGAATATTATTTATTTTTATTATTTTTAATATAGAAAGAAAAAGTTTTATAATTAATTAAAATTTAAACTTCATAGTTAGTTCCTTTATCTTTTTCTTTTTTTCTGTTCTTAGTAACAACAGCCCGACCACCTGACAACAATAACTAAAACAATTGTAATGAAACAAAAAGTGATTGTAGAATTTTATAGATTTTTTCTCCCTTTTAAACTTCCTACTTTAGTGACAGTACCTCTTGACTTTAATTGAAAAATTTATTTTTTCTGATTAAAAACTCTTGCTTAAAATTTAAAAATAAATAAATCTGAATTTCGTTCTATAGATTAACCCAAAATCTATCGTCATCGATTTTGTTGCTAGGGAAATAGTAATCTTAAAAAGAAGAGGCGATGGTATGAATAAGTTCTCCATTTCTAGCCTCACCTAAATCACGTAAGCAAATTCTCTAATTAAAAATTCAGGTTTATTTAAAAAAAATATTTCCTTACTTTTTAAAAATGATCATGTTAGATTTTTTTTTAAATGTTACCTACAAACAACTCTGTTGGTTTTAAAGAAACTATTTAAAAAAACAACATTGTTCTTTTAAATTACATTTTTTTTTCTTTATTATTATTATCATCATCATCATCATCATCATCTTTACCATTCCACGTCTTTGCTCCATTTTTAAACTCTTCATGATATTTTTTATTTTTATTTTTATTTTCTTTTTGAAAATCTTTTGAAAACAAATATGAAATCAGTTTCATTGAGAAAAGTTTTAAAGAACAATAATTTTTACAATGCAACATAGTCTCTGTTGCAAATGATTTTAAACTTTTCATTTTTTTTTTCATTTAATTGATGCAAAGAAAAAAAATCTAAATAGTAAATAAATTTCAACTATTTTTATTCATTCAATTATTCTTAACCCACCCCCCACCTCAGGAAGTAATTATTTAAATTAAAAAAAAAAGACAAAAAAAACTTTTCGCCTTTACGCTAATTAATTTTACTTAATTTTAAAATTCTTTAAAATATGTTGCTGTTATTTTTAAATAACTGAAAAATATATAAAAGCTTAGTCGCAATTTAGAATGATTAATTTTTTTCCCCCAAATATTTTGTCATTAAAATTTATTGCCCCCCCCCCCCTTTTTAATTAGGGAAGATAAAGAATCGTCTATTACTTGACAAAGAACAAGATTTTATTTGCATAATTTAAGAACTACGCACTTGTCCATGAAACAGATTTTTCTGCATTTCTCTCTCTCTTTTTCTTTTTTTTTCTTTCTTTTTTCTAAAGTATTTTTGTCATTAGAATAGATAATTTTCCCCTAATTTTTTTGTATCATTTCTGAAAATTTTTATTTAGGCAATTAAAAATTTTAAAACTTTTTTCTTTGTTAAAAATGAATTTTTTTTATTTATATATTATATATATAATATAAATTTAAAAAAATATTTTTAAGACATTGTCCAATCGAATTGATTTTTATTGAACTTTTTTTATTTTTGCTGAAATTCGATAGAAATCTTTTCTTTTCTTTTTTTGTGCGTGCGCACGCACATGTATCTCCTTTTTTTTTTTTTAAGTTTTTAATTGTTATATTAAAAAAAAAAATTGGGTAAACTGATTTTAGTTTTTCTCATTTTGTAAATACTTTTTTTTTTTTTTTTTTTGAAGAGGAAGATATTTATTAAATTTCACAAACCTCCATTCTTGGAAAATGATCTTTTATTTCAATTTACAAATATGAGATATCGTCCATTGTAACTTTTCGGGAGAGAGAATGTGGTAGGAAAGGGTTTGATGATTCTAGTTTAAAAGGTACACTGGATGGATATTTAGCTAAATATTCTTTTGATACTGTTGGATATACAGTGCTGAGTTTATTAGAGATGAAATGTTAATTTATGTGCTAAGCCTCTTGCTCCCCTTTTGTTTCCCAATTCCATTGTTCATGAAGTATAAATTTATCTTTTCTGATTAATTCATAATTTAGCTTCTAATTTTTAGAATTAAAAAAATTATTTATCAAATCGATAGTAATTTAGTAAAATGATATTTATTAATATTCATGTATAAAAATCTTTGATTTCTTAAATATATAATTGTATATTAAAGATTCTTTGTAGAAGCAAAATTGGATTTGATACCATTGATTCCTAAGCTACTTATTTGGGTATTACTGGATCATACTAAAGTTTAAGAGTAAAATGAATTAATTCAAATGGCTGAACTTGCACAAAGGTGTCAAAATTAGGGTGACCCAGAAAAAACAGAACCCAAATTATTTACTTATTTTCCCATTAAACTAACCTTAAACCCCAACCCTAACTCTAACCCTACCCCTCCCCCCCAGTTAAAATTAACAGTTTTATTACAAAATGTGTGGGTTCTGTTTCTGGGTCACCGGTATACAGGGTGACCCAGAAAAAACCGAACCCAAATTATTTATTCATTTTCTCATTAAACTAACCCTAAACCCTAACCCTAGATCCCCATAGTTAAAATTAAGTATTTTTACAAAATTTGTGGGTTCTGTTTTTTCTAGGTCACCCTAATTTTGACACCTTTGTGCAAGTTCAGCCATTCAAATGTGTGTGTGTGTGTGTGTGTGTGTGTGTGTGTGACGAATATACAGGAAAGGTGAATAACAAACAATTGATTCGGTTAATATTTCGTCTCTGTTAACTCAGAAATTTCTTCAAAAAATAGTACCACTACTTCAGAGATATATATCTGAAGTAGTTGTGTGTATATATCAGAGATGCTGGTAGTTACGCATCCCGTGTCCCTAACGCACAAAAATAAAAAAAAGGACGCAGTAAAATCATATCCATGCGTCCCAGTGTTTTTCTTTTTTCTTCCCTCACCATTTCAAGCTAACTGTAAATACATTTCAGTGGTTTCTTAGAAAAGAATTACACAGGATAGGTTACAAAGTTAGGAGTTAGACGTCTTTAGTTGGGACCCATAAATTGCGTCTCAGGACGCACTAAATCAAAAAGCTATTATATATATATGCAAGATTATCAGAAATTTCTTTTAACACTTAAGCTTATATATAGACAAAAATAATGGGTAGACCTGTTTGATGTTTTGTACAACAAAACTTTTAATTTTAAAAAATCTCCAAGAAAAATCATGCACAGATCTTTAAAATAAATTTTCTTAATTTTCTGGAATGTAAAATATTACCGTATTTATAGAAGATGACAAAGATAGGTATTAACAATACGAAAGGATCTATTTTTTTTTTTTTTTTTTTTTTCTCTTTTCTTTTCTTTTTTTTTGTCTATCTAAATGTTTCTTTCAGACATACATTTCTCTTGATTTACAATTTAGTTGTATTTTTAAAAATAAATTGTCTGCATTGATCATTAATAACATCTCTCATAATGGTAAAATTAGTTAAATCCATAATCGTCCCTGGGGGAGACCCGTGACGTAACCAACTTTGAAATCCACTAGCGTTGGTATGTTCATTTTTGGAGTTATACTCAGGGGAAAGATATGAATGCCCTCATTCTCCCCAGCTATGTGCTAAAGAGTATAACTATTGTTCTTCTACAAGGATGGCTTTGGCATTAAATAACCCATGATGGTTGATATGCCATTAAACAAAGAATTAGTGTTGGAATAAGGACAATCTTTAGGTTAAAGGCATTTTTGGATCTGCTACATATTCCATTATCTTATACGAGACAATACCTGTCTTCGTTAATGTGTCAACAATCTGCTTATCATTTGGAATCGGGCTTTAAACTATATCCCTAAAATGTTTCATGCACCTGGGAGATTGGTGGGGGTCCTACAAAAAGCTAACTTCTATAATTTTAAAGTACAGTAGCCTAAAAAGTAAAAAAAAATACTTTTTTTTATGACACACTTCAATGACTACTCAGTACCAAAACTCAAAATTAATAAGATTATTTCCCCCCCTCCTCCTTTTGTGGTTGAAGTTTAATATTTTTGCTGATGGCATGCCCCCCTTATGACTCTACAATAGTTAGAGAGCAACAACTCAACTGAACAATCGCCCCCCCCCCTTCCTTTTTGGCATTTAAAAAAAAATTTTTTTTATTTATCCTTAAAAAAATTATTCCAAAGAAATTGTTAGTTTATGATTCTTTTGGGAATAAAGATCAGGCTTATTTGTCTGAATTTTTTAGATGAGGCTTGATAATTAGTGTTATTTGGATTACTTGGAGAAGGCCGGAGGGCACATTGGCCAAAACGTTGTACAGATAACAATAAAGATGAGGACAATAGTCTGAATAATCACAATAATACTGTCAGGCTTATTTTGAAAAATTCAAAGTTAGTATGAAATTGTGAAAAAAAATTTAATTCAGTGTTAGAAATTATGGGCAATTCTTTAATTGGAATTTTTTTTATATAGGGTGTTATAAAGAATAATATATATAATAATTTATATATTAAATATATATTTATATATATTATATAATATATATTTTATATAAGGTGTTATAAAGAATAATATATATAATAATTTATAAATATAAAGTTTATTATTATGTATCATTATTTATGAATATTATATTTATTATAATTGTGTTATAAAGAATAATATATATAATTTATATATTAATTATTTATATTAATATATATATATATATATAATAATTTTATGATCTGCTACATGTTCCATTATCTTATGCAAAGCAATAGATGTCTTCATTAATGTTTTGGCAATCGGCTCATTGGTTGGAATCTATTCAATATTTGAAATTTCCTTTCTTAACAGCCTCTCTCACAAAATTCTTAATTCCACTCTTTTATCTACAACTAGAGTTGATGAATGTATGACATCATAAAAACTATTATTGGTTTTACATTTAATGGGAATGGAGGTGCTTGTTGTGTAATAGAGCGCCACACCTACCATCAGCTCCCTACTTTACTGCACAGATCAGATTACCCAATCCGTGCTACTTGTGTTGAGTTGGCGGGGACTGGTATCAAACCAGGAACCTTTTGATTCCTTGGACAATGCTCTACTGACTGAGCTAAACCAGCCCCTAATAGACCAGTCAATTTTCATATTTCTTTTATTTTAGACAGGGTTCTCTTGTCAAAAGCAATTTGAGTTATAGACTGCACATATTTATCGTTTGATTAAATGATAAAACTGAACATGAACAAAATTTACACGTTTTTATTGTTGCATAGACATTTTGTTATATAAATTTTAAGAATGCAAATAATATGAATGCAGTTTTTAAACTGTTAATTTGTTCTTTGAAATATATCTAAGCCCACATACCTGAAGTTGGTATTTTCTTCAGTTTTAGCTTTAAAAGTTTTTTTGTTTCACACATTTATAACAGGGTTGACCAATCTTGTTTAATGTACAAGCCGCAAATGATAAAGCAGAACATGAACAAAATTTACCTGTTCAACTAGGAACCACAAGGTTCCTAGTTCAATACCAGCCCTTGCCTATTCAGTGTATGAGTAGCATAGGGATCTGTGCGGTAAAGTGAGGAGCTGATAGTAGGTGTGGTACTCCACCTCTAGACATCAAAACAATCTCCTTGGTCTAGCACTATGGAAATGGGATAGACTCCTTTGCTGTCTGGCTGATACTAACCTTAGGCCTTCCCGTCGATTTTACTTGTTTGAATTATAGACTGCACATATTTATCGTTTGATTAATGTCATTTGTTCTTAGAAATATATCTAAGCCAACATATTGAAGTAGGTATTTTCTTCAGGTTTTAGCTTTAAAAAGATTTTTGTACCACATCCTTTCTAAAAGGGTTAACCAATCTTTAATTGTACATTAAATGATAAAACTGAACATGAACAAAATTTACACGTTTTTATTGTTGCATAGACATTTTGTTATATAAATTTTAAGAATGCATATTAAATGCAAATAATATGAATGCGGTTTTTAAACTGTTAATTTGTATCAGTTTCATTTGTAACAAAGACACAAATATCTAGAATTTTTCACAAGCTGCATATTAAAAGGTCAAGGAACCACATGTGGTTCATAAGCCACAGTTTAACCACCTCTGATCTAAAACATGCTGTTGAAAAAGGTTTTGATCCTACACAACAGAACTCAACATGTGTCATGATAATTCCATGCAGCTGTTTTATAACCACCTGGGCACAATTTGAATAAAGTGTTCATCATGTGTGGACATAGTTGCTCCCAATCAGGGTTTGTTTCATTGACAAATACCATAATCTGACATTTGAGCCATTTTTTTTTTTTTTTTTTTATGACCTTAAATCTTAAAAATCAATTTACGGCCGGTTTAGCTCAGTTGGTAGAGCCTCCAACTAGGAACCAGAAGGTTCCGGGTTTGAGACTGACCCACACCAACTCGGTGTATGAGTAGCACAGGGATCTGTGTGGTAAAGTGAGGAGCTCATGGTAGGTGTGGTAACCCACCTTAGATGCCAAAACAATCTCTTTTGTCTTTTGCGATTTTGACTTGTGGGGACACTTTTCTCATTTACCCCATAAAAATCCGGTTGTTTGTTAGGGTTAGGGGTTAGTTTTCTAATTTAAAAAATAAACTCTAAAAATCGTCTGTTAACAATTAACCGGATTTTGATGGTGTAAATGGAAAAAATGTCCCCACAAATCGAAATCGCAAAAGGGGTAGCTTACGGTCATATGGTCATTTTTTAATTTTCTATTATTTACTGTCTTTTGCTAAAACTCATGTTGTTACATTTAAAATATAAAATGATTTTTTTTTTTTTAAATCAATTTAATGCGGGTTTAGCTCAGTCGGTAGAGCTTGCAACTAGGAACCGCAAGGTTCTGGGTTTGATACTGGCCCACACCAACTAAGCAGGGATCTGTGGGGTAAAGTGAGGAACTGATGGTAGGTGTGGCAATCCGCCTTAGATGCCAAAACAATTTCTTTTGTCTAGTGCTGTTTGGCTGATACCAATTTTTGGCAACCCTGGCGACTTTTTTTACTGATTAAATATTTCTATAGATATATATATTTAACAACCCCTTCACATGAGCAGGATGTGACACAAGGTCAATTTCTTAAGCGGAGGATTGGACTCATACCTTTCCCAAGGCTATTAGTGAAATGCAAACAGTTTCTTCCAGGAATTGAACTCTGGTTTACAAGTCCATTTCCTATTACTCTAACCATTAGCCTCTTTCTACAGATATAAGTTTTTTTTTGTTTTTTTTTCATTTATAATATATACTCGGACATTACATTTGATCCAACCTGATATAACCTTTTAATAAACAGAACTTTATGAATTGCATATGGAGCACCTTGAGGGTTTGCCATCTGACCCCATAGAATTGAGTCTTCTCTGATTTTTCACCATCACTTTAGTCACTATTTGTCCTTAGGGTCATCTGTTCTGTAATTCTGAAAATAATTAACCTATCTTCTATACTCATAAGAACCATTGTAGACTGCTTGTCTGCCCCTGGTACTATCATGGACATTGCTGATTCCCTCCCTTTGTGACTTGGCAAAAGACATTGTGGGGTCCTTTTCCATTTTAACTATGATGTTTTTTAAAGAGCCAAAATTCTTCATTACCTTATATATATATATATATATATATATATATATATATATATATATACTGCATTGTTATTGAGTGTAAGGTCATTTAATCTACAGTCACTTTTTTCAATCTCCCCTGATATATTAACGCTTTTTAGCACTGTGCCAACATGGGTTCCGGCAAAGTAATATTGTTTTGTTTTTGTTTTTTCAATTCGGCCACAAGATGGTTGAAATCAATAAGATAATCAATGATTTTTGGATCTGACATAATTTTTTAATTTTTTTGTACACCAGTCACACGGAAAAATTTGAATCCTCCTAAAACATGGAGACGAGTTCTTCAAATAATATTTCCAAACTATTTTCCTGATTTTAGGTCCTCTAGATACAATCTTATTATTGCATCTTTAGTCTTTCCAGTTAATGTGAGGAAAATGGGAGAAGTCATTTTTACAATGAGGTAACTATTTTCTGATGTTCCATATTTTTTCTGGAACTAACAGTTGCAGATAAATTTGTATGGCTGATATTTTTTGGCAACTGTGGACCTTTGCTACCAACTTACTAAAAAGAACAAAAAGAATACATACAAGGCCAAATAAAAGAAATCAGAAGTTCTGTAAAAGGTAGATAATCACAATTAGCATGGCAAACAGTAAATGAAGTTAGTGGTAGGAAAAGCACATCAAGATCAAAACTAAAAGCTTCCAGCCAAGAAGATAGACATCTGAAGTGGATAGAACACTCCAAGAAACTGCTAGGAAACCCTCCTAAAATCACAAAATGATATTTAAAAAATCATTGATAGCTCTATCTGCTCATTACTGACAGTCAAAAGTAATAAATTTGTCCCCTTATAAGTCCCCAGGAGAGCTCATTGTATGATAATTAATTCCATTGCAATATTTACACTTCCAATAAGGGAAAAAAATCAAGAAACCATCATTTGGTTACTATAAATTTATTTCAGCTAGTACATCTATAAAAAAAAAGAAGACAGTTTCGTCAGATGAATTTTTTTTCTCCATTGTGTGATGAAACTGGTCTCTCTTTCTTTTTCTTTTTTCTTTTTATAGATATACTAGCTGAAATAAATTTATAATAGCCAAATAATGGATTGAGTTTTCTCACTTATTGAAAATTGTCTGTGTGTATAATGTTGAAAGGATAAATAAAGGAAAGAAAATCTTAAATGGATAAAAATATCAAACATTTTGCCCTTAAAAAGGTTGTTTTTCCTTTGTATACTTAGATATTTTATATTTTTCTATTATTTTTTATTTCATATTTAAAATAATAAATAGAATACAATGTGTACATGGACAAACTCTCGGATGAAACATTTGTTGGCATTTCATTAAAACATTTTTATCTATTCAATATTTTCTTTCCTTTATTTATCCTTTCAACATATTGTCGGATAAAATTTCCACTTTTCAATTTACATATATAGATATATATATATATATAATGTGTGTTTGTGTATAAAATATGTTAATCCTTTAGCCAGGTGGGACCTATTTAAACAAATAAGATGTAAGTTATAAATCCTCTGCCCTTTTATCATTGGCTCATTTGACCATAACTTAGCAACAATGACCAACTTCTTGCTGTGTTTACATTTACTATAACAAAAAAAAAACACATTGGTCATACAAGACTAACGCTCTCCTATATACTCAAACAAGAACAACCACCACCACAATGTGGAACATGTCAAACACCTTTGACAGTTAAACACTTATTCAATGAATGCAGGTTTTTTGCTCACATCAGAAACCAGTTATTTTAAGCAAACAATATGAAAGATCTACATGGAGGATATTCTTTGTTTTTTTTTTTTTTTTTTTGAGGGAAATAAAATTATACTATAGAATATAGACATGAAACAAATCAATACCATACAACATAATCCCCAATAATGCTAACACATTGTTAAAACCAATTACTAAAAGTATAAATATAATTACACAATATGTATCGCTTCCTAACTGTTAGGCATGACATAACTCCAGATGGGTTGATATGCCGTTAAAATCAATAAACAAAACAAAAAAAAATGCTAATAAATATATGCCAAACAGTTCAAATAATTATTCAATTTTTGGAAATTCATTGCATCTATTTATAACTGGCCATATTAAGAAAGGCTGGATTAGCTCGGTCAGTTGAGCATCCACTTTGGAATCACAAGGTTCCAGTTTTGATACCATCCTTCACCAACTCAGCACATGAGTAGCACAGCTTGGATCTTTGTGGTAAACTGGCGAGCTGATGGTAAGTGTGGCACTTCACCTCAGATGCAAGAAACAATGTTCTTGGTCTGGTACTAGTGAAAAGGGGATAGACTCCCTTGTTCAGCTGATACCAACAATAGGCTACTCAATTGATTTACTATTGATAACTTCAATTTTAAATATATATATATATAAATCAATGGTAATATTATGGATTTATACTCATAACTTGAAGTTTCATGGAAATGCAATCATCAGATGAGTCCAATGGTTGATATCTTAAAAACCAGTCGTGAAATGGTTGAGATTTTAAAAAAAGGTTTTTTAAAATCTCAACTATTTCACGACTGGTTTTTAAGATCTAAACCATTGGACTCATCTGATGATTGCATTACCATGAAACTTCAAGTTATGAGTGTAAATCCATAATATTACCATTGATTATAAATCTGCTCTGCTTTATTAGCATTGAGCACCTTTCATGCCAATACTTTTCTCATTTTTTCATTCGCTATTCATTATATATATATAAATAAATAAATAAATAAATAAAACTAAGCATATACAATTAAAAGTAAGTCATGTTTACATAACTAAAAGTAAACAAAGAATTGGTTCCAAAATATTTTTTTTTAATTTTAAAGTTACAGTGACATCATTGAGGCCTATTTTGTGTTTTACTCGGTAAATTTTTAGTGCTGCTTCAAACCCATTATATTGTTGAGTCGAGTTTGTTGAATCTTTCTCTTGCTCATAAAGTATATTTTTCTCTCCCTTCACTCATCAAAGCTATATTTGTTTCCTAATAATATCAAAGCATTGTGTTAAGAAGAAAAAAAAGACCTCAATAATGTTGATTTTTTATATATATATATATATTTCTGTATACTTTTAGTTTTATTTATAGTGTTCATATAATCTAGAAAAAAGTGGTGCTTATTGTGTAATTGTTATCATCATAGAAAATGGTCACAGTGACCTGAGTTCAAATTTCGTACAAGGCTGTTTGCATTTCACATAGCACTAATATCCAAATGGATGCACACCTTTCTCAAAGATATTAGTGCTATGTGAAATGCAAATAGCCTTGTCCAAAATTTGAACTCGGGTCACTGTGACCATTTTCTATGATGATAACCCCCACCCCAACCATGGGTGAGTAACATGGACTCTTTAACTTTGGTATGAATTCAAACTTGTTTAATTTCACTTAACAAATTGACCATGTCACATTCTCCTTAATCTAGAGAAAAAAGATCATTCTATTTAAGCAACATAAAACTATTTAGTATTAATATTTATTAAAATGAACTTTTAATGAAATCCTTCAGTTTTAATTTGAATTGCTTTCAGAAATTTTTATTTTAACCTCATGAAAACTATATATAAACTAGTTGGGTATGTTTGCTTGGAGGGTCAATATTTTCAGCTAATATATCTAAAATTTTAGAAATTAGTTTACTTTTGTTTTTCTCTTTTTACCAACACATAATTATAACAAAATAAATTTTGCTAAAACAATTTGAGGTGTGAAAACAAATGTACTGTTAGAATTTTTTAAAATTCATGCATCCAGATGAAATTTAAAAAAAAGCTTTTTTGAAATAAAATCCTTGTTTGTATTTTTGCCAGAGTTCAAACTTCAATATTTTAACCCTGTTTTAAATAGATAAATAAAAAAGACCTTTTATATATACTATTGGAAAATAAAATTTCAACATCCTTCAGGATGATGCGTATATTGACCTGGGTTCAGTATGTGTATATGTGATACTCATTATTCTGGAACTTGTGCACACACACACACACACATATATATATATATATATATATATATATATATATATATATATATATCCTGTGAATATTTGTTGGGATTTTTTTTTTCTTTTTCTTTTTCTATACTTACTTATGCACACACTCATATATATGTGTGAGTGTAAGTATAGAAATATGGAAAAAAAAAATATTCACATGATGAATGAATAGATAGTTCTGCCTATGTGTGAGCACTTCAATTTGAGTGTATGTGTGTGTATGTATATATATATATATTTCAGGGTGTCGCAGTTTTATTTTCCTTCAGTATATTAAAAATTTCAAAAATCAAAACTGTCTGGTATTGTTTATTATTTTGTGTTCATTAATTATATCTTTTTGTTTTTGTGTGTGAAAGTATGAATTTATTCAAAATTATTTTACCTTTCTTTCTGTTGATCCTCTATTCAATATTGTCTATTTCTATGTTGAAGTCTCTAGTAAATTATAACCATTGGCAGTATTACTAGTTGATTTATTAGTACTAGCTTGACCTGTGTAAAATTACATAGTATTGCCAATATTGAAAATATCACCCCTAAAGTATTTCTGCTCACTTGATCTCTGTTTCTCCTATTTTTTCTTTTTTTTTTTAATATTTGGGAGGGTCTATTGAAAAAAAATAAAAAAATAATTCAAATAGTACTTCTCACACAAAACCTATTTGAAAAAAATAATTTATTCATAAATAAGTAAGTAATGAGCATTTTATTAAAATTGGTCAATTACCTGATTTTAGATAGATTTTTTTTTAAAAAGTAATATTTCCCAACTCTACGCAACGGGGCACTACTCAATACAACCATTATCATCTTGCAACACCCTGGTTAAAAAAAAAAAAGAGACAATCCAAATTTTGTTTATAATTTCCTGTTGGACGATTTCATTTTTAGCCAGAGGTTGTTACAAGATAATGGTTGGAAGATTAAGGAACAAGAGTACTAATATATGGATTGTCATAATCTATCAAAAACTAGTTTTTTTTTCTTTTCTTTGATTTTAATTATCTTGTAGGGATTGCATCCTTTACTTGCCATGGCTCTCCTATCTGATAAGTTATATGAAAGGTAATTACCTCCCATATCTACCAATAGTCACTAGGTGGCGTAGCCAGCAGCATTATAAAAGAAAATGCGGCAAAGTCAAAACTCTTTCTTGCTCTTCTGGTTTGGACAATACACTAGTTGCATTCCTGTCCACAGGCAGGGAGCTTTGAGCCCCACCCCCCAACAATAACTTGTGTTGCATGACACTATAACATGCTTAGTATGCAAGTCTTCATATTTTATTCAGTACTAGTTGCATATGCTAAATACTTTCCCTTTCATAAAAGGAAACCCTTATCACTTATAAGTGATAATAATGTCCTTATGTGAAAGGGAAAGTAACTATATTTTATTTCCTGAATAAACATATCAGAATAAAATACAACATAATGTTAAGATAAAATGCAACACAATGTATTTTTATTATATAGTTTGCTCAGGAAATGAAATATACTTATTACTTTGTCATGAATTGTTTTTGCATTTATTCTATACAAGGAAATCATATTCATCCAATGATTGTTCTTCTATACTCTCTTTTAACACTTGATATTTCTATAAATTAGGCTCAGTTTACAACTAAGTCATATCCTGGACAGAAAATCCACACCCTCGCCTTTGTGCTGGGATTAGAGCATGCTATCAATTTATCTTTTTCAGCAATATTCTTGCAGGATGTATCAACAAAAAACAACAGCCTGATCCCGAGGACTTCAAATCCACTGCACCTCTCCATTGCACCAAAGGAGGGGGGCGGTCAGAGTTGTCTGACACCTATGTGCTTATGGTCAAGTCACCTTGAAAGCACTGGTTCCCGTTTGGTTACCGAAGTTAAGCAGTGATGAGCCTGCTCACTACTTAGATGGGTGACCACTTAGGCAACAGCGGGTAGTGTAAGTAAAAACTAAATAACCAACTGACACCTATGTGATACTCGTTTGGGGGCGCGCTTAGCATTACAGTTATCATTACAGCAAATAGAATTGGCAACCCAAATTCAAATCCTGGATGAGGCTATTTGCATTTCATTTTGTGCTAATGCCCTTGGGAATGGCATGAATTCACTTTTTCTCCAAACTATGGGTAAATAGTAGGGCAGACTGTGTCCTATTGCCTTGGTTAGGCAACCAGTCTAGGAGATTGAAAACTTTGAATTCAAACCAGCTTTACTCTGCTTAAAAATTGTGTTGGACAGGAATAACCTGGCAGAGCCCATCCCCCTCCAGGTCTACAACTGGTTTAAGAGTTTTCCTTCTCCTAGACTGGTTGCCATACCAAGATTAAAGATCCCAGTCTGTCTTACTATTTACCCCTAGCTGCAGGGAGAATAGTTGGATTCATACTTTTCTTAAAGGTATGAACACTATGTGAAATGCAAACAGCCTGGTTAAGGATTTGAACTCATGTAGCTGAGTCCACTTATGATAATAACCATTAGGCCACAAGTTCATCCTATGAAAAGCAAGTATACTTGCTTTTATCGAAAATAAAACACTGCTTAGGTTAAATCTAGGCAGTCACCCTGTTGGCTGCGGCATTAGAATGCACCTCTGCAGAGGGGTAAGACTCCCCCAAATGGGTCACCTGTTGGCTGTGGGTGGCGACCTGTGATGCTTAAGGACGGAGTCTTTGTGGATGAGCAGTTTATGACCTGCAACACTCCACTTAGACCCTTATTTAGGCAAGACAGGCGGTCAGAGAGGCCCCCTCCAATCAATCGGCTGGTCTTGTCAAGCCCTAGCACCTATATAATTGCCCCAACCCTTTTTACTATATTGGTACTAGAAGGTGGTGGCTGAGGATCTACATGTCCTAGGAATGATGTTAAACTCTATCTGATGATGAGGTTCCAGTTTTGGAGGTTTGGGGAATGTGAAGCACCCTTTCATCCCTGGTCCACTCTGACCCGGAGTGGTCGTACCTGTTAGGGCCCCATCTATGAGTTAAATAGAAAAATGTATTTATAAAAAAAATTGTGTATCCATTAAGAATTTATTTATTTCAAAACTTTATCGGCATTAAATGACCCACTGAGGTTGATATGCCGTAAAACAAAACAAACAAAATCTAGGCAGATTGATGCCTTTTCTAATAAAAATATGGAATCCTATTTTATGCATTTGTTAACTGTAAGAAAGTTTTTGATAGTTACATGGACCCTTGTCTGTATGAAGGGAGTATACAATAAGCCAAGTTGTTAGAATCTGTGTTGCCATTGTAAGGGTTCTTCTAGCCTGAAGGTTTCCTCTGTAATATATGTCCAAGTAGTGATCCTTGTAATATATATATATATATATATATATATAGTCCAAGTCTGTACTTTTCCTTGTAATATATGTCAGATGTCTGTGGTTAGCCCCTGGTGTTAATCCAAACATAGATCTTCCCCACAAAGTTTGACCAACAATTAATTTGAGAACAGTTGTTAACAATCTTAATTGCTTTTTGTCCTCATCTCTCATTGGCCAATTTCTACCAGAAATGGCTGCTGCTGTTGGAAAAGTTCATAAATAGAAGTGACAATTTTACTTACACTTTATACCCCCAGGTAGTGGACACCTCATGTGATATAGTGGTTAGCAAGCTAGATCACAGACCATTGTTAGTGAGTTCGATTCTCACTGGGTGCCCCACACTTCTGGCCTTGTGCCGCATCTAAGCTAAGCTTAGTAAATAACTATACCCCCAGGCAGTGGACACCTCATGTGATATAGTGGTTAGCAAGCTAGATTCACAGACCATTGTTAGTGGTTCAATTCTCACTGGTCGCCCCATACTTCTGGCCTTGTCCACAGCTAAGCTTCAACTAGGACCCAGATACTACAGCTAAGCTTACTAAATAACTATACCCCAGATAGTCCAACACAAGTTCTATGTTAAAGTGACATTAGAATTTCAATCGAGTTGTAGCACTCGGATTTTAGATATTCACAAATAATCCTTTGAGGAGGAACTTCAACAGTAGAGCCACATTTATTCAACTTGTGAATGTAGGAATAGTCTTTTCAGATACTTTCTGAAGCAAAATAATTTAAACAAACATCAGTGAATGTGTTTATTTATTCACTGTCAAGTCTTTGAATGGTTTAATAAAAAGTCCTGAACCAAGCCACTAGCCATAATGATCTCAAACAGTATGTCTGTTTGGATAGATGTCACAATGGAAATGATTACCACTAGAGTAATAGTTTCAATAAAATATATATCTTATTATAATGGATATTCAGCGGCTGTCTGTAACCAAAACTATGTCACTGCTTACGTTTCAATACCCTCAGCAATTGCGTAAGTTTATCAATGAGTATTTAATGTATAGTCAAATTCCTTAATACATAGAATAAAGCTTATTTATTAATGAGGTCTCCATGAAAATCTGAATTAGATTTGTCTCAAAACAGCCTGTGTTATTAGTGCCTTTAAAATCCTGCAATGTGTCACTAAGAAATAGTTTTACATAATGTGGTATGGTTAATTTGCATACTGTTTTTAACAAAACCAGGTTTAATAGATAATTATTTTGTGCTATAGATATCTAATATTGTTTATTCTCCAATGTATTAAAATCAATCCTATGTATGATTTTATATAGAAACCAATTAAAATAAAATTAGAATAAGTGTATTTTTTTTTTATATGCATTCTTATTTAATTTTGTTAATCTTTCTAATTTAATATATTTCATTACATTAAAACTTAAATACTTGGCAACTCAAAGCAGAAGCAGGTTTATGGGCTAAACATCTAGGAGATTGCACAACAGACTCTCGCAGTCTGGACATTTTCTGGAATTCAAACGCCTCGGGGTCTGCCAGGTGGCTTTCTTTTAATTGATAAACCTATGGTTCTGAAATTTTCAACCTATAGCAGTATCAATTTTTCGTGGTCTAGAAATACATGTTCGGCAGAAATACTTCTCACATTTTAAACTGTCATATATGTGTTGCAAGTGAATTTATCTTTATAAAAAAAAAAGGAAAATTTTTTATTACTTTAACAAAACAATATACAGGGAGGGGGGAAATACTTCCCACCTGTGTGGTACCACTGAAATTAGGCAAGTGGTAATAGTAGCTCCATGCCTTATAATTTTTGTTCAATTAGACAGTCTCAAAGCAGAAGCATTTTTTACGGGCAGAAACCGAATATCAAAATGACTTGATTCAGCATTAAATGACCCAGAAAGGGTTTATAAACCATAAAACAGAACAACCAACCCTTATCAGTCTACAGGAGTATATATTTAGCTAATCCTTCTACTATGTGCAGGATGTAACATAAGGTCAATTTTTTAGCAGAGTAAAGCTGGTTTCAATTCAGTTTTCCTTCTTGACTGTTGCCTACCCAATGCTAAAGAACCCTGTCTGCCCCACTATTTATTTATATCTGGGGGGGGACAGATATTCATGCCTTTCTCAGTGGCGTTAGCATATAAAAAGTAAAGTCTGTGGAGTAGCCCATTGTCGGTATCAGCCAAACAGTGAAGGAGTCTCTTTTTCACTAGCACTAGACCAGAGATATTGTTTTGCTAAGCTGGAGCGCTACACCTACCATCAGCACCCAGATGCTTTACCACACAAATCAGATAACCCAGGTTGTACTACTCATGTACTGAGTTGGTGAGGATCGGTATGGAACAAAGAACCTTGTGATTCCTAGGAGGATTATCTACTGGCCCAATTAACAAGTAGTAAATAAGGTAAAGTCATTGGGGTGACCTAAAGTCAGCATCGACCAGACAGTGAGGGAGTCTATCCCGTTTTCACTAAATCTAGGCCAAGGAGATTGTTTGGCGCCAGAGGTGGAGCACCACACCTATCAGCTCCTCACTTTACTGCACAGATCCCTGTGATACTCATAAGCTGAGTTGTTGAGAGCCAGTATCAAGCCAGGAACATTGTGGTTCCTAGGCGGACGCTCGACCGACTGAGCTAGTCAATCACAAATAGCCTCATTCCATGATTTGAACTTTGATAACCATTACACTAAGTATGTCTCTAATCTACAGGAGTAGATTTTTCTCATTTCCCTGTGCATCCAAGAAAGTTACTATGAAAGGCTTGCTAACCATTATACCACGATGAGATACTCTGGGTTATAAGTTAGTAATTCCAAACATGTTGATCGACCACTGTATACAAAGTGAAAGAGAAATATTTCTTTGCATTCCACATGTTCAGCTCCTGTTACAAGAATGATGGAAACACTGATGTTATATCAAAGGTAGAAGGGCAATGTACTTTAAAACCGGTAATGATAATACATACTAGTTGGATCTGTGAAGATTCTACAGGTGTTGCTAACCAAGAATATCCATTATCACATTTGTTTGTTTTACCTGTATCTTCCCCTCCTCTCCTTTAACCCTTCCAATATCCATTCCTTGTTCATGTTTGTTTTTTTTTTTCTAAATGTTATATGAACATGGATTAGTTTCATATGAGAAAAAGGAATACAGGATGATAAGTATTCTCTACTGCATTCTCTCTCTCTCTCTCTCGTTCTATCTCTTCTCAGATTATATCAGTTTTTACACTTTTTCATCTCTATTTGCCTTTTAATCTTTCATTCTCTACTTGATATCCAGTCACCAAGCTCTGTCTCTCTCTCTCTTGTATCTCTCTCTCTCTCTGTATCTCTCTCTCTCTCTTTTGTATCTCTCTCTCTCTCTTTGTATCTCTCTCTCTCTCTTTTGTATCTCTCTCTCTCTCTCTCTCTCTCTCTCTCTCTCTCTTCTGTATCTTTCTCTCTCTCTCTTTTGTATCTCTCTCTCTCTTCTCTCTCTCTCTCTCTCTCTCTCTTTTGTATCTCTCTCTCTCTCTCTTTGTATCTCTCTCTCTCTCTCTCTTTTTGTATCTCTCTCTCTCTCTCTCTCTTTTGTATCTCTCTCTCTCTCTCTTTTGTATCTCTCTCTCTCTCTCTCTCTCTCTCTCTCTCTCTCTCTCTGTATCTCTCTCTCTCTCTCTCTCTCTCTCTCTCTCTCTCTCTCTCTCTTTGTATCTCTCTCTCTCTCTCTCTCTTTGTATCTCTCTCTCTCTCTCTCTCTCTTGTATCTCTCTTCTCTCTCTCTCTCTCTCTCTCTCTCTCTCTCTCTCTCTCTCTCTCTTTTGTATCTCTCTCTCTCTCTCTCTCTCTCTCTCTCTTCTTTGTATCTCTCTCTCTCTCTCTCTCTCTTTTGTATCTCTCTCTCTCTCTCTCTCTCTCTTTTGTATCTCTCTCTCTCTCTCTCTCTCTCTTTTGTATCTCTCTCTCTCTCTCTCTCTCTTTTGTATCTCTCTCTCTCTCTCTCTCTCTCTCTCTCTCTCTCTCTCTCTTTGTATCTCTCTCTCTCTCTCTCTCTCTTTTGTATCTCTCTCTCTCTCTCTCTCTTTGTATCTCTCTCTCTCTCTCTCTCTCTCTCTCTGTATCTCTCTCTCTCTCTCTCTCTCTCTCTCTCTCTCTCTCTCTCTCTCTCGTATCTCTCTCTCTCTTCTCTCTCTTTTGTATCTCTTCTCTTCTTCTCTCTTTCTCTCTCATCTCTCTTGTATCTCTCTCTCTCTCTCTCTCTCTATCTTTCTCCCCACACACTTTCTCTTTTTACCCCCATTCTCTCTTTCTCTTTTCCTCTGAGAAGTCATTTCCAATGTTTCTTCTTGGTGTAATGGTTATATTAATTAGGCCAAACAAACTATTATTAGTAAGTTTGGTTCTCACTGAGTGCCCTAAAGCTTGTTGCCTATAAAAACTAAGCTTACTAAATAAAACAGCTAGTACTGTAGCAAAGCTTAGTAAACAAGATTCTTGATGGTATTGAAGGTTGGTAAATTTCTTGGTAACTTACCAAATCCACTTTGTTTTGAGTGGGTGGGGAGGGGTGGCATCAAGCTATTCTTGTGCCTAGTTTTGAATCAGTGTGCTATCCATTTCTTCCCCAATGAGTCCACCATCAGACTCTACAAAAAAAAAGAGTCAAATATTTGTTTATGCACAGCTTGTGTGACGTGTACAACATATATTAAAAAACAACAGGAAAATCCAAGAAGTCTACATGCGTTAAGTTTCATCCAAATTATATGCACATTCCTTTCAGGGAAAGCATTCCAATTTATTGGGAGAATTTTATTATTAAAAGAGGCAGTGTAGAAAATTTGTGAGAGGTGGTAGTAGAACAACTACAGAAAAGGATCCTGTGACTAAAGTTGTTAACCCTTTGAATTGTGATCCCCACCTCTCAAAGTTTTATGCCCCTTCTCATCCAGAGCTCCTCACCCCTGGACTGAAAAAATGTATTTACCAAACTTCTCCGTTATGGGCAGGATGTGACACAAGCAGGGCTGTGGAGTTGGGACACAAAACCTTCAACTAAGACTTTTTGGCACCTCCAACTAATGGCCTACAAATAAATGTAAAACTGATTTTTTTAATAATCTATTTAAAAGGAGTGTGCACTGTATAACTTCACAGACTAAACGTGGGCCATATAAAGTGCAAATTCAACTGGAGTCAGTTGGATATTTTAGTGACTGCTTAATTGCTTCCGACTTCTGGATCGAGTAGAGCTGGTTTGATTCAGAGTATTGCGTCTAGACTGGTTGCTTAACCAAAGCTAAAGAAGCCAGTCTGCTTTTTCTATTTACCCATAGCTGGTGGGGGAACAGATGTATTCATGACTTTCCTTAGGGAATTAGTGTGAAGTTAAATGCAAACAGCCTCATTCAGGATTGAACTCTGGTCACTGATTTCCATTTCCTATAACGATAACTACTATGCTAAGTGTACCTCCAATAAATAGCTGAAAATGAAAAAAAATTTAATGTGTTATTTAAGAGCCTGATTAGCTAAACTTTTGCTAGGTAATAGTGATATAGAAATAGGGATTTCCCAGTCAGAATTCAGGCTGTATATATATATATATATATATATATATATATACCAACCCCTCTGCACAAGCAGGATGTGACACAAGGTAAATTTTTTAAGCGGAGTTTAACAGGTTTGAATTCAGAGTTTTCCTTCTAACCGGTTTCCTAACCAAGGTTAAAGAGCCCAGTCTGCCCTACTATTTATCCATAGCTGGAGGGAGAGTAGGATTCATACCTTTCCCAAGGGTATTAGCGCTAAGTGAAATGCAATTACCACATCTAGGATTTGAACTCTGGGCGACGAGTCCATTTCCCATGACTTTAACCATGAGGCTGCCTATGTATATGGACTTCTTGTTAGTCGCACATGTTTGGATTCTAAGGGTTAAAGTCAAGTTATGTTGAAACAGGCTTATGCAGTGTGAGATTTATTTTTGGTTCTGTGTTCTTGTCTAAAAAGTAACAGTAATAAGATGGAGTAAAAACTATTGATTATAGTGTTCAG
This sequence comes from Doryteuthis pealeii, assembly GCA_023376005.1. Classification (NCBI taxonomy): domain Eukaryota; kingdom Metazoa; phylum Mollusca; class Cephalopoda; order Myopsida; family Loliginidae; genus Doryteuthis; species Doryteuthis pealeii. Next base: position 48,156,068 of record CM042163.1, read on the forward strand.
AAATTGCTGAATCCCACTGGCTTTTACCAGAGACATCGGAGTGGGAAAACAATCGTAATGAAAAATTTAAAGTGATAATACTTGAAGATAAAACTCCGACAAGGGTTGATAGACAAAACATTTTATATACACAGCACAAGAATTAAACAGGATACATAATACATAGAGGTGTACATAAATATACATACAAAAGTAGACATAATGACACATTCATGAATGGTAAAAAGATAAACATAAAAGTCCACAGACATGAGACTAGGAATAGTCCATGCTGGGTGAATCACTTACAGTAATGTAAGGGGGTCCAAAGCCCCAACAAGAGGGGGGGTAGACCAGAGTCTAACCCATAGTGGTGTCTCGTGGGTCGAGCAACGGAAAAAGAGGAAGAGACGTTCAAACCAGCCGCTTAAATATAACAGGCCCCTAGCGGGAACCAGCAAACTAAATGGGCAGACAACTCTCCAGGCAAATACGAAAGTAACGCCACAGTAATACCAAATGTTGCTTGCCCGAAAACTGACTTCAATAAACTTCATTACGCTGAAAAAAAAATCAGCAAGTTGAATTCAAAGAAAGATAACTTTTATATATTGTTATGTCATTAGATTAGTAAAGTTGACACACGTGTAGTAAGAGGTAGTTTATTCCAGAGAAAAATATGGTACACATTTGAGTATACCAACTAATGCAATAAATAGTTAATTGTTAAGTTGCTCTCTCAGTATAGAGAGAGTGCTGTTTAAATAGTCTTTAGACTAGTCTATCTTGTGGGGGGATCCAGCAAGTACACAACCTATATGAATCAGATTTTTTGAAAAATCAAGCTGGTTAATTCAATTGTAGTCTTGTAAAACATCGCCGTGATGCATTAAAGGAGGACAATTGGTAATGTTACCCAGTATCCTTACAGATTTCGGGTTTTGCAACATCATATCTGTTTCACCGGTAGACCTGGCATGTTATTAAGCCGCCACCTTTCCAGATTTGCTCCATGTATAAATTCTTATATATTGTAAATAGTATTATTTGGATTTTTCAGACTATTGTCCCTATCTTTATTCTTATATGCTCAATATTTCAGATGATGTGCCCTTTGGCCTTCTTTTGGTATTTCTTGATGAGGAAAATAGTAAAAAAAATCCAAATACATATTATCAGCCTCATCTAAAAAAATTCAGACAATAGTATTTATGATCAAATAAAATATCAAAGAATAAAATTGATTCGGAAAGGTATTTTATAAATGAAATACTCTTTTGTTTTTTGCTCTCTTCTTCTTCCATAAATTCATCACATTGCTGAAACAATGTTTGGTAAAATCTGCTTTTGGGCAAGCGACATTTGGTATTGTGAACCACATCTTCAGAGTGTACTCTCTCACTTGACTACATTACTGCAATAAGAAGGTATCTGAGTCTCTAAGGGATCAGGAATGTTTCTATTGATACCCCTTTATCTTGTTCACGGAAATGACTGATTCCAATCCTAAAGGACCAGAGATTTGAAATATTGTTAAAAAAATATCTTTATCATTGTAACACCAAACAAAAGACCAGTTTCTGTTTTTTTTTTTCTATTATTAAAAATATAAGTAGAAATGTCTCTAAGGAGTAAATAAATTATAACCCTTGTTTTCTATACGTGCATCTGTCCAGGCACGTTGATAGTTTTCTGTTAATGCCAATATCAAGCATTATTAATATTTAATTATTCTAGATTGTTGTTTCTGTTTCATCTCATCTTGTCTCTAACTATCTTTTCTGATATATATACTCTAGTTTGAAAATCCCAGAGGATTTTGATGTATCATAAACCCTCTTGCTGTAGAAAGCTGATATAACCACTTAAAATTTTATTACTGTTCCCTGTGGAAAGCAGATTTACCCCCCATGGCTTTGGGGAAAAAAAGCTTTCCTTATATTGTGAGAAGCGGAAACATCGCACCACCCTTGCTGACCCAGATAGCTTTTTGTGTTCATTTCATGTTACGCTAGAATCATGCTGTACCGGATAGAATTCAGAGCGGTAGTACCTGTTAGGGTTCCATTTATGGGTTAAATAGAAAAAAATTTGAATGCCCATGCATGAATAGAATAAAATGTCTTAGCAAAAAATAACCCAATAAGGGTTGACACGCCATAAAATCCACCAAAGCAAACCAGATAGAACTTTCAACCCATATTAGTATCAATCATCTATCTGGAACAGCATCATTCTGATGTAACATGAAATGATTATGAAAAGCACTTAGAGATCCTTCAGTCTTAAAATATGTTTCAACGGCAAATGCATGGTATTCACCAGTACAAGCCATGATCGTAACTGATTCTATCTGAAAAAAAGAAATGCTAACATATTAGCTAGATGGAGTTACCATTACCACTTGCCTAAGTTTCCTTGCACCATGCAGGTGACAGTTTAAAATGTGGGAGGTATTTCTGCCACACCCTGTATATCCAAATAAATATCAGAGTGGCCTATTGGTATCAGCTGGACAGCGAAGGATCCTATCCCCTTTTCACTAGCGCTTGACTAGGGATATAGTTTTTGCATCTGTGGTGGATATCCATACCTACCATAAGTTCCTCTCTTTACCACACAGATCCAAGCTGTGTTACTCGTGTGCTGAGTCGACAAGGGCTGGTATTGAACCCATAACCTTGTGGTTCCGACGCGGATGCTCTACCAACTGAGCTAAACCAGCCCTACTATATTTATATACATAATAACAGATGATTAAACAAATAAATGAAACTATTTTATTCATTTAAAACTTCATAATAAACTGATGGTAGGTGTGCGCTCCACCTCAGATGCAAAAATGATCCCCTTGGTCTAGCACTAGTGAAAGGGGATAGACTCTCGCTGTCCAGCCAATAGGCCACTCTGCTGGAGCTGATGGTGAGTGTGGCACTCCATTCCAGATGCAAAACAATCTCCCTGGTCTAGCACTAGGGAAATGAGGATAAACTCCCTCATTGCATCTACTTTACTTTCATAAAAGTAATGCCTGTTTTAGTGCTCAGGCTTTCTTCATTGGTGGATTACACAACATTCACTTTAACATTGTTTTCAACAAGATAGACATCTCCACACTGGATGGTAAACCCCTCAAATTAGAATAGTTCACCTACCCAGGTAGTAATATCTCATCTACAGAAAGCGATGTCAATATACACATAAGAAAGGCATGAACTGGTATAGGCAGATCGATCATATGGAAATCTGATCTCTCTGATAAGACAAAGCGAAAATTCTTCCAAGCTGTAGCTGTGTCAGTGCTACTGTATGGCTGCACCATTTGGACACTAAAGAAACGTTTCTAGAAAAAGTTAGATGGGAACTACACAAGGATGCTGCAAGATGTCTTGAGCAAATTTTGGAAGCAGCACCCCACAAAATAGCAACCCACATGGTGTAATAGTTAGCAAGCTGCTTTAGCAAACCATTGTTAGTGAAATTGATTCTCACTGGGTGCCCCAAATTTCTGTCCATTTGCCACAACTAAGTTGATCTTATTAAATAACTAAATATCATTCTCTTCTTTCTCCATGAAAAACACCTTACACACCTAGAGAGGTGTGTAGTAAGATGACATTTTTTTTATTTTTGTCTAAATTAATAATTTAAATCCTTCCCTCCCCTCCCTTTTGTTTCTGTGCTCCCCCACTACACTTTATTTCTTTTCCCCTCCTCTCCCCTCTATTTCTTTGCTCCTCCCTTACCCTCCCTTTTATTTCTTCACCCCTCTCCTCCTCTTCCTTCCCTTTTAATTCTTTGTCCCTCTTCTCCTCCTCCCTGCCTTTTATTTCTTTGCTCCTCTCCTCCCCTCCCTTTTATTTCTTGCTGCTCTCCTCCTCTTCCCTCCCCTTTCTTTCTTTGTCCCTCCCCTTCTCTTACGTCCCCTTTCTTTCTTTGACCCTCACCTTCTCTTCCCTACCTTTTCTTTTTATCCACTCTTACCATATTTAACTCTGTCTCTTGTCTTCCTGTGCTCTTTGACACTTATTAAAGCATTTAATTTCCTTAAATGTGTATTTATCACTGAAAGTGTGACACACATGAATGATAGGTTTGTAGTTACAAGCAAGCATAATATATTCATTGTAAAGCTGTTTTCTTTTGTATATCATCCTGGCCTTTATGCTTTAACTATGTTATCTCCCTTACACTTAAAATTTTTCACTGATTGGATAATAACTTACATAATTTTTTTAAAGAAATGAATGTCTTGAACAATGAATAGCATTTTGAATTTAAATACTTATCGATTATTCTTAAAAAATCGTTTTGTTAAATAGCTAGGCTATAATATCGATACTAGTGAGTTTGATTGTCACTCGATGCCCTATATTTTGTCCTTAGTAAATAACTATTACCACAATTATTTGTGTATAAGTTGTTGGAGTGGCCTATTATCAGTATCAGCTGGACAGCGAGGAAATCTATCCCCTTTTCACTAACGCTAGACCAGGAAGATTGTTTGTGCTGAGGTTGGAGCGACATACCTACCATCAGTTCCCCACTTTATGGCACAGATTAGATTACCTAACACACAAAAATCTAAAAGACAGTAAAATCATATCCATGTTCCCAGTGTTTTTCTTTTTTTCTTCCTTCACGATTTCAAGCTAACTGTATATGCATTTCAATAGTTTCTTAGAAATGAATTACACAGCATAGGTTACAAGGTAGTAGTTAGACGGCTTTAGTTGTTTCCCCAGATCATAAATAAAAACCCTGCAATCTATAAAGAAAGTTTAGTTGGGACCCATAGATTTTCCCAGGGACTCATTCAAAGCAAATATGTGCATCCCAGGACACACTAAATAAAAGGCTATCAGCATCACCCACCTTTTTAAAAAGGTAATGAATTAACTGTGTATGTATAACACCTACTCACAAAACTAAAACTATCAGCATCACTGATAAAATGTTTTTTATCGATTCCGATTATATTATGTGTATATTTATATATTATACATATATTTATATACTTTATTTTTGTTTTGTGACCTGAGTAGATTTTTATAGCGTATTTCCCTGAATTTTTATTTATTGTGTGTGCGTTATTTTAATTCACAAACCCCATTTTTTAATTATGATTTTTTAAAAACAAGACATTTTTTTTGCTGTGAGACTCAGTGATTCCTGTATTTGAATAGCAAAACCAGAAATATGTAGAGTTTTATTGCAGGGATTTTCACAGAAGTAAATGAATTTGAAAAGACCAAAAGTTGATTTGTATCATATATCAAAGTGGAGAAGTTCCAACATGTGGTTTATGTGGAAGAGTATGTCTCTCCAGGGCTGTCCTGGTGAGTCATATGAGAAAATACAAGGATAGTGTGTCAAATGCTACTGGCACCTAACTATGATGATAAAAAAAACAGGAAATGTTTTTACTCGAACACAAGTTGACAGCCATTATTTTATATATACTGGGATTACACTTGTCAAGTTCATTTTCTATAAGAAAAAGTATCGAATTTTATGCGATACATGCGTTGTAAGTGCCTTCAAGTAAAAATTTAATATATACTTTATTCAGCAACGTTCTAAATAAACAAACATCCAAAAACCTTATTCACTTCGCTGAAGGGCATTCGGCCTGTTTGTTGTTATTCTCTCAATAGCGCCCCCTTACCTATTATGGTAGAGGCGTGGTATCGCTTGACAAGCTTAATTTCGCTGGGATGGTCAGCTGTGTACTGTGGCCGAGGCGATAAAAGTGTTTCACTAGTGTTTCACTGCGTCTGCTGAAGTCCGGTTTCGATTTCTGTCGGAGGAAATCGTTAGTATATACCGCTGATGAGACTTAATAAAGTCGAAACAGTCTGTACGGTATTCTACACATCGAGCCATCCTTTACTGGGATTACACTTGTCAAGTTCATTTTCTATAAGAAAAAGTATCGAATTTTATGCGATACATGCGTTGTAAGTGCCTTCAAGTAAAAATTTAATATATATATATATATATATATATATAATATTTTTTTATTTTTTTATTTTTTTATTTATTTTTTTTTTTTTGAACACTTCAATGCCCTTATGGCAAGCCCCAACCCCTTTTTATCATATGGGTGCTAGAAGGTGGTGACTGAGGGTCTACATGTCCTGGGAATGACGTTAAACTCTATCTGATGGTGAGGTTCCAGTTTTGGAGGTTTGGGGAATGTGGAGCACCCCTTCATCACCATTGCTCCCTGGTCCACTCTGACCTGGAGTGGTAGTACCTGTTAGGGTCCCATCTATGGGTTAAATAGAAAAACATGAGTTTATAAACAAAATTGTATTATGCATTAAGAATGAACTTATTTCACAACTTTGTCGGCATTAAATGACCCACCGAGGTTGATATGCCGTAAAACAAAACAAAAACAAACAAAATTGAACACTTCAAAATTCTCTGTATTTTGACCGCTTTAATTTCAAACACCAAACATTTTACTCTGATGAAGGCTGTTATTCTTTGTATACTTAAAGATTTTATAGTTTTCTATTATTATTATTATTTTATTTTATATTTAAAATAATGATAAATAGAATACATGTGTACATGAACAAGCTCCTAGCTAAAACACGTGTTAGTAAACTCATATTAAATCAATTTTATCCATTAAGCATTTTCTTTCCTTTGTTTATTTTTCCTTTCAACATATATTCATCAAAAGTTGCTACCATGTTTTTATTGTAGTAGCATTAGTAGTTAATCCAAAAGAGCTCAATATATTTCATAAAATATAGAGCATTTATAATTGTAGAAACAAGTTTTTCTCTCTACCACAGTTTCAGTGTTCAATATACAAACTAATTAAAACAGAAATAAAGATAACATTGTTTAATAGGCATGACAAACTTGATACTCTATTGAACTCTAGATAGTTGCCCAACCCCTCCAATATGAACAGGGAGTATTCAAGCTTTGGAAATATCAAAAGGCAGAGATGCTGATAGGTATGTGTCCTGCATCCCTGAGGCACGAAAATCTAAAAGGATTCGGTAAAATCATATCCGTGGGTCCCAGTGATAGGTTACAAGGTTAGACTGCTTTAGTTGTTTCCCTAGATCATAAATAAAAACCCTACAATCTATTAAGAAACTTTATTTGGGACCCATAAATTTTCTTTGGGACTCGTTCAAAGCAAATATGTGCATCCCAGGACACAATAAATTAAAAAGCTATCAGCATCACTGAAAGGTGAATTTAATTGAGTTGGCTAGTCCAGCTAGGAGTTAAAAACTGACCACTGGCAACTTTGCTAATGTTTGTTAACTAAATTGCTTACATTTTTAGGTAGAAAATAAAGTGAAACAATATTTTCTAAGCTATTTTTATTGAATTAGAATTGGGAGTATGTATTAATCCAGAGTCTTCTTTCTCCTTGACTTGCTGCCTAACGAAGGCTAAAGAACCCACTCTGCTCTACTATTTACTCATAGCTGAGGGGAGACCCTTTCTTTTGCAAGGGCATCAACATGACATGAAATGAAAACAGATTTAGATTAAATCCTATTTTGTTGGCTTACAGTCAAATCACATTGAAAGCACCATTTTCCACTAGATCATTGAAGTTAACCAGCGATGAGCCTGTTCAGTACTTAGATGGGTGACCATTTAAGCAATAGCAGGTACTGTAAGAAATCAAATATCAAAATGACTTGATTCGGCATTAAATGACCCGAAAGGGGTTATGCCATAAAACAACCAAACCAAACCATATTTTGTTGGCTACTTTGCAAAATGCAACAAGAGCATCTATGTGTGTTATAAAAAGGATAACATATAAATTATTATCAGCATTAAAAAAAAAATAACTTGATATTACATGCCCTATACAAATGAGAGAAAACTCATAACTAGTTTAAAACTAACTGCTAATCAATAATATCTCCAATTTGCCTATTTTGGGTCACTTTGGGTATACAATGTCTTTGTGTGTGGTGTGTGTGTGTGTATATATATATTATATATATATATATATATATATATATATATATAAGACATTGTGTGTGTGGTATATATATATATATATATATATATATATAATATATATATATATATATATATAGTGTGAGATGGTCACTGTTTCAGCTTTTGCTGGAATGGTGTACCAAAGGCAGTATTATTGGTAGAGTGCTCAATATAAAATAGCTGTTATATAATATAATAAGATAAATATATAAAGGTTTTACATATCTATTTATTAGGTGACAAAGGAACATTCACAGTGAATGTTCCTTTGTCACCTAATAAATAGATATGTAAAACCTTTATATATTTATCTTATTATATTATATATATATATATATATATATATATATATATTTATAAAGGAAAAGTTGACTTACCGATGGTTAGTAAGTGTAGAATTCAGAGGGGTAAGTCAGCGATATAACAAATACAAAGTGCTCAATACTAAGTAGAGCAAATGTATTATAAAATGGGAACAAGAGATAACCTACTCGAGTTTCACCATAAGGATCTTCAGGGTTAAATCCACTGAATTAATCGAGACACCGATTAATAGCAGTCGATTTCACGTGTGTGGTCATTATATATATATATATATATATAATCAATTTTTTTATTCAATAGTCTATGACAGCTGTTTCATGTTCAATACAATTATTCAAATCAACATTTTTTCTTTTTTTTCAGTTAATTTGATCTCATGTTTTGTTTTACAAATATGACTTGATATTTTTCTGTTCCTCTGAACTTGTATATATATATATATATATATATATATGAGGAGTGGAGAATTTGAATAAATCCGACAAAATTTTGTTGAGAAAAGTGTGGATAAAACAGCATATTATTTAGTGAATACTTCGCCTCATATATCAATATGAGGCGAAATATTCACCAAATTTGTGCTGTTTTATCCACACTTTCCTCTATTCTCAACTACTTATATAAACGTTAACTACACAAGTTTTACTGAGGATTTTCAGAATTATCCTGAAGATCCATCTCTGTGAAACCTGGGTAGTTAACTTATGTCACTGATTTGGTTAACTAAACCAGCTTTACATTTATGTATTGAGCACTATATTTATTATTCTGACTCAATCAGTTTCTTTGTCTTTTTTCCCACAGTCAGAATTTTGACTTTTTTTTTTTTTGTTTTTTTTTTTTGTTGTCTCATTGCATCTTTCCCCTAAAGTTCTACAAATATATCATGAAAGATCCTAACTACCAGGAATATATATATATATATATATATATATATATATTTTTGGGAGATTATGTGCTTAAAGTCATACCTAATTTGTTAATTAATTAATTATAATTAAATTAATTAGGCGTGCATATTGTCGGCCTTCGCCATTTCAAACACATTGTCTGTTCACTTCATACTGTCGTGCTATAAGTCACCCAAAAAGTGCGAAATACATATCAGTTTAAAATAAACGAGAAATTCTGGTGAAGCTTGCTAGTGTAATGGTTAGAGTGTCTGCCTGTCAGCCTGACAGGTAGGGTTCGAATCACGCACAAAGCACTGCCCTGTCTATAGCTCTGCTGATGAGGCCTAATAGGCTGAAATGTACATACAGAGATCTACTTTTTCTCGATTTGTTTACGCTTTACATTTAAACCGATATGCACGCCTAATTCATTTAATTATAATTAATTAATTAACAAATTAGGTATGACTTTAATTAAGCACATAATCTCCCAAAAATTGTCGGCCTTCGCCATTTCAAACACATTGTTTGTTCACTTCATATAGATATAGCAAATGTGTGTGAATATCTTTGTAAATCTTTATACCAGCAACACTTAATTCGAATACATGCAAATGAATCAGAAATTATTTTATTATTTATCTCAGACATTTTGTACTTTTTCCAAAAAACTTGTGATTAGATACCATAACTTGACACCTTAATTAGCTCTTACCATACTGAGGAGAATTTTGAATAAAGTCTGTGGTTTTATTTATATAATATTGGTTGGCATATAATTATTGTTGCTTATTGAAGTTAATTGCCAGTTTCAGAAATATTTGCTCATGAATTTCCTATAAATCATAAACGAGTAAAAACAAGAAGAAATTATATTTTTTTCTGTAAAAATGAGATTTTATCTAGCAGGATATGTTCAGATCTGCTTATTCATTTAAGTGGGTTTTTTTTCTTTAAGGATAATACCAAATTTGGCCTGTTGTTTTCATAGTTCACTTGCCAAACTACTAATATGAATAAATTCAATATCATATATTAATGAGAAGTTCCTATAATGTGGCTGAATTGAGTGATCACAATAGCACAAATTGTTTTGCTTATCTCCCCTTTTTTTGCCTTGTCTATCTATTAGCCTTTAAAGTCTTCTACATTTAAGTAACTATATTAATGATTAGTGGTTTCTATGAAATGAAACAAAAATCAAGAGGAGCTATTTAATCCAGAAATGATGATTTGCAATTTTATTACATATAAATCCTGCTGTTGTCTTAGCAATAAATAATACAAAAATAAAAGTGACAAAAACACGAAAAATTGGGACTGGAAATTTGCCTGACGCTGGCTCGGTAAAACATAATGTAAATTAGGGCAGGAGGCCTGGATGACATAAGATCAAAATTACCAAGACCTCTTCTGTAATTCACAATTTCAATATTACAAATTAAACAAACACATTTTTTTTTTTTTTTTTTTTTTAGTTCATTTTAATTTTACATTGAGCATTTAAGCGACGCAAGATCATTTGGAATGTTTCATTTTTAAAATTGGGTTAAATAGAATGGGACAAATAAGAAATCTGTGATTAAGCTACACTAGATAATCTGTATTCACATTTTTGCATTGCATCTTGGATGATTTGTACAGATTTAGGAACACGCATAATTAATATTATAGATAGTTCTGTTTGTGTTCATGAGCCATAAATATTAAAATAAAAATGAAAAATGATTCTCAGCTTTTAAATATTGTAATCTATTTTCAAGAAATCATGTCTAAATATACTGACAGAAATATTTTGGATGTCTTATCTTGATATCTTAGGGCCGGTTTAGATTAGTTGGTAGAGCTTCCGCCTAGGAACCACAAGGTTCCTGGTTCGATACCGCCCCTCGCCAACTCAGCGTATGAGTAGCATAGGGATCTGTACGGTAAAGTAAGCAGCTGATGGTAGGTATGGTGCTCCACCCTAGACTAAAAAAACAATCTCCTTGGTCTAGCTCTAGTGAAAAGGGGATAGACTCCCTCGTCGGGCTGATACCGAATTTAGGCCATCCCTACAACTGAATAGGGAGTTTGATCCTTGCTGGATGCCCCAATTGTCCCATACTTGTGACTTTCTGTCCTTTTTATCTGTAGTAAATGGTTTGGGTAAATACCTACTGTTAAAGATTTTTTATTTTAAATGTTCATCTGAGTTTTCAGATAAAATAAGCCACCTTTTGATATTTATTTTTTTTTTTTTTTTTGGTTACTCTTTATTTTATTTATTTATTTTTTTCTTTCAGTAAATTTCTTCTGTTTATTAAATAATGATTAGGATGAGGCAAAGAAAAAAAAAATTTATTTTCCTGTTCCTTATTCTCATCTTCATTCCTTTTCTTCATCCATCTTTCTACTTCCTCTTTTTCATTTCCTCGTTCCCCTTTTTCTCCTTCCTTTTCCTCGTTTTTTTTTCCTCGTTCCCTTTTTTTTTCCTGGTTCCCGTTTTTTCCCTTCCTTTTCCTCGTTCCCGTTTTTTTCCCCTTCCTTTTCCTCGTTCCCGTTTTTTTTCCCTTCCTTTTCCTCGTTCCCGTTTTTTTCCTTCCTTTTCCTGTTTTTTTCCTTCCTCGTTTCCCGTTTTTTTCCTTCCTTTTTCGTTTTTTTCCTTCCTCGTTTCCGTTTTTTTTCCTTCCTCGTTTCCCGTATTTCCTCTTTCCTTTTTTTTCCTTCCTCGTTTCCTCTTTCCTCTTTCCCCCTTTTTTTCTCCTTCCTCGTTCGTTTCCTCTTTCCCCCTTTTTTCTCTCCTTCCTCGTTTCTCTTTCTTTTTTTTCTTCGTTTCCTGTTTCCTCGTTTCTCCTTCCTCGTTTTCTCTTTCGTTTCCTCTTTCGTTTCCTTTCTTCCTCCTCTTTTTTTTTTTTCTCCTTCCTCGTTTCCCCTCCTTCCTCGTTTCCTCTTTCCCCCTTTTTTTTTCTCCTTCCTCGTTTCCTCTTTCCCCTTGTTTCCTCTTTCCTTTTTTTTCTCCTTCCTCGTTTCTCTTGTTTCCTCGTTTCCTCTTTCCCCTTTTTTTTTCTCCTTCCTCGTATTTTTTTTCTCTTCCTTTTCTCTTTCCTTTTCTCTTTCCTCTTTCCCCCTTTTTTTTCTCCTTCCTGTTTCCTCTTTCCTCTTCCTTCCTCGTTTTCCTTTCCTCCTTTTTTTTCCTTCCTCGTTTCCTTTTTTTCTCCTTCCTCGTTTCTTTCCTTTTTCCCTTCCTTGTTTTTCTCCTTCTTTTCTTTTTTCCTTGTTCTCTTTTTCTCCTCTTTTTCCTTCCTTTCCTTTTCCTCTTTTTCTCCTTGTTCCTCTTTTCTTTTCCTTTTCCTTGTTCCTCTCTTCTTTTTTTCCTTCCTTTTCCTTGTTCCTCTTTTCTCCTTCCTTCCTTTCTCCTTCCTTCCTCTTTCTCTCTTTTCTTCCTTGTTCCTTTTTCTTTTTTCTCCTTCTCGTTCCCCCTTCTTTTTCTCTCTTTTTCTCTCCTCCTCTTTTTCTCTTTTTCCTTTTTCTTCCTTGTTTCTTCTTCCTTTTTTCTCTTTCCTTTCCTTCCTTGTTTCTCTCCTTCCTCTTTTCTCTTCCTTTTTCCTTCCTTGTTTCTCTCTTCCTTTTTCTCTTTTTCTCTTTCCTTCCTCTTTTTCTCTTTCCTGTTTCTCTCTTCCTCTTTTTCTCTTTCCTTCCTGTTTCTCTCCTTCCTCTTTTCTCTTGTTTCTCTCCTTCCTCTTTTTCTCTTTTTCTTGTTCTCTCTTCCTTGTTTCTCTCCTTCCTCTTTTTTTCTTTCTTCCTTGTTCTCTCCTTCCTTTTTCTCTTTCCTTTTCTTGTTTCTCTCCTTCTCTTTTTCTCTCTTCCTTGTTTCTCCTTCCTCTTTTTCTCTTTCCTTCCTTCTTCCTTCTCTCCTTCCTCTTTTCTCTTTCCTTCCTTGTTTCTCTCTTCCTCTTCTCTTCCTTCTCTCTTCCTCTTTTTCTCTTGTTTCTCTCCTTCCTTTTTTTCTTCCTTCCTTTTTTCTCCCTTCCTTTTTCTTCCTTGTTTCTCTCCTTCCTTTTTTTCCTTGTTCTCTCCTTCCTTTCTTCCTTGTTTCTCTCCTTCCTTTTCTTCCTTGTTTCTCTCCTTCCTTTTTCTCCTTTTTCTCTTCCTTCCTTTTTCTTCCTTGTTTCTCTCCTTCCTTTTTCTTCTTCTTCCTTGTTCTCTCCTTCCTTTTCTCTTCTTCCTTGTTCTCTCCTTCCTTGTTTCTCTTCTTCCTTGTTTTCTCTTCTTCCTTGTTTCTCTTCTTTTTCCTTGTTTCTCTCCTTCCTTTTTCTCTTTATTAACTCTTAAGTGAATTCATTACAGCACAAAAGTAATACGTTGTGCTACACTCTGATGACCAGCAATATATGGCAAGAATGACAGCTCCTGTCAAAATAATGTATATCAATGTTGGTATATTAGCAAACCTTAAGTACTTCAATTTTAATGTGTGGAATGTCAGCTATTGGCAATAAAAACAATTTGATAATGGCCAAATTATTATGGTTAGAATATCAGAACACTTCTTTTTTTTTTTTTTTTTTTTTTTTTTAAATTGCAGTTTGTGGGGTGCTCACCTTCAGTTGTAGTGAGTACCTATTGACAGCAATGTGAGATTGTATATATCAACAATGGCCCTTAAGGCATTGGTCAGTGAAAACTTATATAAAGATAATTTTTTTAAATCCTCAAGTGATTTTTTTTTTTTTTTTTTTTAAATTATTTATTTATTCTGATAGGTTCGATATGTATTTAAGATTTTTTAAAAATCCTCTTCAAACTAATACAAATAAAAGAGGATTTTAAAGAATCTGAAAAACAATCTTAAAGAAATAAATTTAAAAAAATTCAAATCACTTTGTGGACCTCTTATTATAAAATATTTACTTTTCTTTTGTTGATGTGAAATAATATATGCTGGGAAATTATTGCAGAATGGTTATCTGATGTTAAATTATCACTTTAAATTTTATACAGTGAAAAGTACAAAGTCTTAAAAGAAATTTAGGACCATTTTATGAAATCTAATCCTGTGATTGGATATTTTTTTTTTTTTTTTTTTTTTTTAAATATAAAATTGATTGTAATTTATATACAGTAAGCTTTATAAATAACTTTAGGACTATATATATTCTTATACAAATTATCTATTCAATACTTGGTTACATTACCTATAATTGAATTTTTAAAAGTTTTATTTATTTCAACATATGATTAAAACTGGAATTATTTTAGTTTTGGGATTTGTTATTAATATTAATTCAATTTTTTTTTCTAAATGTAATATTATTTAGAAATACAAGGGTCAGATGAAAAGTTCAGACTGACAAAGATGTTCTCATGGAATGTGACCAAATGAGGTCTATTTTTCAACATAGTACCCCTTGCAACCCACACACTTCTTCCATTGATGTTACAGTGGTTGGATCCCATTAGTTAAAAACATCATCAACAGTAGATGACGTCATCATACAAACTTTTCCCACTTGTACATTTATTTTCTAAATGAAACTACTTAAAAATACATATTTCCTTCAAGTATTACTTAAAAATAGCACCTTTCCTAATTGTATTGGTTAAAAGTTCATTTAGTTGTAATTTTTTCCCCTCACAATTAAATATTTGTAACACAGAATAATGAACATTTAGATCTCTGTATGATAGTTGGGTTGTTTCCCTTGAACTTGGCCAGTAGAAGCACTCTTTACTTAAGGAGGATCATTCTGGCCCTCAGACTCTGTTTTTGATGTTATAGATGATCCTGTGGGGTTTTATGTTGACATTTTATTGCTGTGTGTCTCATGAATTTGAAATTTAATAGCTTTTGGAAGTCTGTCCACCTAAAAAGCTCAAATCCCCTATTAATGGCTGGCACTAAATGTTTACAAACATTGTTAGAAACTAATTCAAGTTGAGGTAATTTTCTCCACATATAGTGATTTGAAGAAAAAAGTTTGGCTTTATATACAAAGAAAGGATTAAAACATTTAATTGTTTCCTTGTTTAAGTTTTATAGTTTGTTTTTATGTATTTTTATCAATCACATAATTACAGGGTAATTTTTCAAAAAAAAAATGTTAAAACCTTTATGGGAGTGACACATTCTTGGAATCTCCCACAGATGATTTTAAAAAGAATTGTTAATATCTTTTATGGGAGTATCTTTATTATAAAAGCAGAATTGATATTACAGAGATCACCTGGGGAAGATTCCAATATGTTGATAGGAATGGTGAACAAGTAAAGACCTTAAAATCATCATATCATAAAGGAAATTCCATAGAAAAGTTGATTTTTTTTTTTTTTTTTTTTTTTTTTTTTTTTTTTTCTTCTTCTTCAATCTTTTTTCTTTCTTTCTTTGTTTTTTTTTTTAAATCTTTTTCTTCTTTGAAAAACTTTGTATTTTACAAACATCATAAAAAAAATGTTAAGCCTCTTGGCTTATTGACCCTATTCTGTCCATTTAAAAAAAAAAAAAAAAAAAAAAAAAAAAAATTTTTTCCTTTTATATATTTACCAACCTCTCTGCATGAGATCAATTTCTTAAGCGGGTTTGTATTCGGTTTTCCTTCTCCTAGACTAGTTGCATAACCAAGATTAAAGAGCCCAGTCTGCCTTACTATTTACCCATTGCTGGACGGAGAATAAATGAATGCATGTCTTTCCCAAAGGTATTAGCGCTATATGAAATGCAAATACCTTCATTCAGGATTTGAGTTTACCGAGTCTTTCTTATGATGATAACCATTACACTATGCACCTCCAATTCTTTTCCTCTTAATCCCTATAATTTCTTCAATATCTTGAAAATAAGCTTAAAGACATGACCTTAGTTTATTAGAGCTTATTGAATCTTAATGTCACTCAGATATAATGGAAATCAATATTTGACCAACAAGCAATAATGAGCATATGAACTTTTCTTAGTATATCAATATTTATTCACCTGGACAGAACCCATGCATAAAAATATATATATATATATATATATATATATATATGATAAGTAAATACACATTAGCGATGTGTTTATGATATGGCTTTTTTTATCCGACAATTTTTGGGAGAATATGTGCTTAATTGAAGTCGTACTTAATTTTTAAAAGTTAATTAATTAATAATTAATTATGCGGGCATACCTATTTAAATGTAAGGCTAAACAAATCGAGAAAAGTCAATCTCTGTATGTACATTTCGGCCTATTAGGTCTCATCAGCAGAGCTATAGATAGAAAGACCGCCTTGTGCGTGATTCGAAACCCGACTGTCAAGCTGACAGGCGAAGACCGTAACCCCTACACCAAACGGACTTTCTTAGATTTTTCGTTTTGTTTAGAAGTAGGTTCCTATTCCTCTTATAGTGACTTCTAATATATATATATGAGAGATATGATAGCCAATTTCATTGAATAGTTGTTTAAAAAGAACTATAAAGAAATTTTAGCCATGAAGATAATGTTGCTTGTTTTCTTTCCCAATAGCAGGTGTTAGTAACAACAGTTTCTTCTTTGTCTATTGTTTAAGCTCTAGTCATA
>CM042163.1:48177801-48249121 GCA_023376005.1 Doryteuthis pealeii
TTTTATTCATGGGAAAGAAAGTCATTTAGATAGTAATGAATAAACCTTTTTCTGGATGTTTTTAATTGGCTTAAAATCATGAAATGTGTTTTTTTTCAATGTTTCTTAAAATTTTGTTGGTTGTTAAAAGAATTTGTTCTTGTGCTCTTTATTTTTTTTATTTTTTTTATTTTGGTGAAGGTAGGGTTAGCAATTTAGATTTGTTAATGAGTCTTGAAATAAGAAGTGATCTTTAAAAAATAAAAATAAAATGAAAAAGGTTTGATTAGAAACTGTAAAAGGAAAGAGAAAATTTAGTTTATAAATGGGAAAAGCTCAAAATAGAGGTTTAGTGTAAATAAAATAAAGAGGAATTGGATCTGTCTCTTTGTGTGTGTCTCTCTCTCTGTCTCTTTGTGTGTGTCTCTCTCTCTGTCTCTTTGTGTGTGTGTCTCTCTCTCTCTGTCTCTCTCTCTCTCTCCCTCTCTGTCTCTCTCTGTCTCTCTCCCTCTCTGTCTCTCTCTTTCTCTCTCTCTTTCTCTCTTTGTCTGTCTGTCTCTCCCTCTCTCTATCTTTGTCTCTCTATCTTTGTCTCTCTCTCTCTCTCTCTCTCTCTCTTTGTCTTTGTATCTTTGTCTCTCTCTTTGTCTTTGTATCTTTGTCTCTCTCTTTGTCTTTGTATCTTTGTCTCTCTCTGTCTTTGTATCTTTGTCTCTCTCTTCTTTGTATCTTTGTATCTCTCTCTCTTTTTCTTTGTCTCTCTCTCTCTCTCTCTCTTTGTATCTTTGTCTCTCTCTCTCTTTTGTCTTTGTATCTTTGTCTCTCTCTCTCTCTTTGTCTTTATCTTTGTCTCTCTCTCTCTTTGTCTTTGTATCTTTGTCTCTCTCTCTCTTTGTCTTTGTCTCTCTCTCTCTTTGTATCTTTGTCTCTCTCTCTCTCT
Source organism: Doryteuthis pealeii (assembly GCA_023376005.1). Taxonomy (NCBI): domain Eukaryota; kingdom Metazoa; phylum Mollusca; class Cephalopoda; order Myopsida; family Loliginidae; genus Doryteuthis; species Doryteuthis pealeii. The sequence continues at coordinate 48,178,721 of CM042163.1, forward strand.
CTGTCTCTGTCTTTGTCTCTCTCTTTGTCTTTGTCTCTCTCTCTCTCTCTCTGTCTCTGTCTTTGTCTCTCTCTCTCTCTCTCTGTCTCTCTCTCTATCTGTCTCTCTCTCTCTGTCTCTCTATCTGTCTCTCTCTGTCTCTCTATCTGTCTCTCTCTCTCTCTCTCCCTCTTTGTCTCTCTCATTTACTATCAATTAAAAAATAAAATTAGCTGACCAGCAATATTCCAAAACTAAGTGCTCTCTATCAAGCAACAGAACATTTAATCTCTTAACAGAAACTACTAATATTGCAACTTGAATAGCAATTTTAGATTTTCTAGTCTGCTGGTTAGTTAATATGATTTTTTAATTGGAATCATCATCCCTCCTCCTCCTCCAGGTTTTAGGTTCTTGGCCTGATGATTACATAGGTGAGAAACTAAGTCACCAAGCACTGTTGATTCTGTGCCTGCACTATCCTAACATATATATATATATATATATACACAATGAGATGCTGATAGGTATACGTCCTGCGTCCCTGACGCATAAAAATCTAAAAGGATGCAGTAAAATCATATTTATGTGTCACAGTGTTTTTCTTTTTTTTCCCCCACCATTTCAAGCTAATTGTAAATATATTTCTTAGAAATGAATTACACAGGATAGGTTACAATGTAGGAGTTGGACGGCTTTTAATTGTTTCCCCAGATCATAAATAAAAACCCTACAATTTATTAAGAAACTTTAGTTGGTCCCCATCAAATTTCCCGGGGACTCATCCATAGCAAATATGTATGTCCCTGCACATACACTTATATACGCACATTAAACCAAGTTTTTGTTTTTATTTTAATTTTAAAAGAATGCATGAAACTTAGGCATTGGGCATCCAAGGAGGGGTTGAGTAAACTAAGATTTATTTTAGGTTTTAACCTGCTCTGCCAGCCGCTATTGAGCACTTTTTTTTATTTTTTTAAATAATGTTTTTAAGGGTTAAAATTAAAATTGACTGGGACATTGGTGTCCCAGGGGAGGGGATAAATGGGTTAAATGGGATTACTTTATATTTTCTTAATTGAAAAAAAAAATTTTTTTCAAGTTGTCTCCAACCATGATCTTTAATGAGGCAAGATTGAAAGTAGAGAAAATGAATAAAATTGAATGTGCTTACCAAGCAAAAAGTTAGCGGATGCCCCAGCCCCATCCATCAAAACATATAAGTGAAAAAAACTGACTGCTGATAAATAATACAGTGTGTGTGTGTGTGTGTGTGTGTGTATATATATATATATATATATATATATATATATATATATATATATATATATATATATATATATAAAATGTGTGTGTAAAAAGAGAAAGATTGATTTTTTTTAAAAATTTCATATGATGAAGCATTAAAATACATATTTTACTAACTGGGTGTTGTGGTATAATGGTTAGCAACAGTGATGCTGATAGCTTTTTTAAAAATTTAGTGCATCTTGGGATGCTCATATTTGCTTTGAATGAGTCCCCAAGAAAATTTATAGGTCCCAACTAAAGTTTCTTAATAGATTGTAGGGTTTTTATTTATGATCTAGGGAAACAACTAAAGCCAGCTAGCTCCTACCTTGTAACCTATCCTGTGTAATTAATTTCTAAGAAACTATTGAAATGTATTTACAGTTAGCTTGAAATGGTGAGGGAAGAAAAACAAAAACACTTGGGATGCATGGATATGATTTTACAGCATCCTTTTAGATTTTTATGCATCAGGGATGCAGGACATGTACCTATCAAGCATCTCTTGTTAGCAAGCTAGCCTCACAGAACCATTACTACTGAATAGCAAGTTCAATCCTTGCTGGATGCCCCATTCTTGCAACCTTGTGTCACACCCTACCAATGGTGAACAGTTTGAGTAAATACCTACATATTTTACTGAATTTTAAATGATTTTAAATTATTATAAAAATTTTGACTTTTTTTTTGTTTTCATTTTATAACTACTATTTTAAAAAAGTATTTAAAATGTAATTCTCTTTACATTGTGGGCTGCTATACTCACAACATTTCAGCCGCTGTATTCTCAGGCCTTCTTGAGGTGCTTTTTGTTGTATTCCTGAAGAAGGCTAGAAGAGCATAGCAGCCGAAATGTTGGTAGCAAAGCAATCAAGATGACTATAGCAATCCACAATGTGTACAGAATAACAACACCTGAAATATAGACAGATATTAAATGGATACTGTGACATGAGTTCAAATCCTGAATGGGCTGGTACCATAGCGTTAAGACCCTTGGGAAAGGTATGAATCCAACTATTCTCCTCCAATTATAGGTAAAATAGGGCAGATTGGGTTCTTTTATCTTTGGTATAGCAACTGGTCTAGAAGAAAAACTGAATTCAAACCTGTTAAACTGCACTTAAAAAAATTGACCATGTGTCACATCCTGCTTGTGGCAGAGGGGTAAGGTAAAATATATAATTCTCTACACATTGTGGACTGCTGTATTCATCTTGGTTGCTATACTCTCAATGTTTCGGTTGATGTATAAGATGAGTATAGCAGTCCACGGTGTAGAAAATAATGCCTCATCTCGGAAATATAGGCAGGTATTTAAATGAAATTTGGACTATTGTCCTCATCTTTATTGTTATATACACTTTATAGACAATAGTCCAAATAATACAAATTATCAAGCCTCAGCTCAAAATTCAGAGTAAATAGTATTTAAATGTAAAAAAAAACAAACATTTCAGCCACTGTATTCTCAGGCCTTCTTGAGGTGCTTTTTGTTGTACTCCTGAAGAAGGCTGGAAGAGCATAGCGGCCGAAATGTTGTGAGTATAGCAACCAAGATTATATAGCAATCCACAGAATAACAATACCTTATCTCTGAAATATAGACAGATATTAAATGGATATTGTGACATAAGTTCAAATCCTGAATGAGGCTGGTAGCATAGCGCTCATATCCTTGGAAAAGTTAAGAATCTGACTATTCTCCTTCCAGCTATGGGTAAAATAGTAGGGCAATCTTGGTATGGTACCTCGTCTAGGGGAAGGAAAACTGAAATAATCTCCAAATAATAATCCAAACTCCTCTCAAAAATTCAAAGAAATAGTATTTAGATCTAATATTTTGGATTTAAGTCCTGTTGATGACTAATAATTTTATTTTTTCTTTTATATAAACAAGATTGTTTCCCTGATACCTTTTTATATTGATTCTTCTCATGATACTTGTTTTTTTGTTTTGTTTTGTTTTGTTTTTGTTTTTGTTTTTTTTTTTTGGGGGGGGGGGTCTGTTAAATTCAATCTACATTCTTCTAAAAGTAAATCTCAGTTTGTTTTGATTTTTTTTGTTTTTTTATTTAGTTACTTAGCTTTATCTTCCCTACCTCTTATTTAATTTTTTCACCTCTTTTTATGGAGAGGTAGAGACTGTGCTATCTGCTGCTGCTGCTGTCATCTATTTATTGGTGTCAATGGATTTGTCAGGCACTCATGTTTTTCTTTCTCTTTTTTTTTTTTTTTTTAATTTAAAATTTTTTTTTAATCTTTTTTTAATCTTTTTTTTTTTTTTTTCAAACTTATTTTTTCTTTTGGTAGTGGAAATGTAATGATGCAAGCAGTCATGGATTTTTTCAGAAGTTAAAAATAGAATTGACTCAAAAATGAATTCAAATCTCTTTCTTAAGATGATGAAAAAATTCTGGTCTGACTGATTAATATCTTTGTTTTCACTTACCAAGAGTTTCTGAATTTATTGATATTTTTCTCTCTTGAGTCTTTTTTTATGTTAGACATGCCTGTTTGCATCATAACATTACATCTTTTGAATTTCTTCTTTTTTTTTTTAAATATTAAAAATTATTAAAAAAAAGAAAAAAAAGAAATTATTGATATTCATTTACAACTAGCAGAGCTACTTGGCATTGCCCAGATTTAAAATAAATTGCTTATCTATATTTATGCATAGATTAATAAAGATTATTTTTCTATATATTTGTTTTATCATCTTTATATATTCTTGTTTTGAAGTTACTTACTTTTATTTTATTCATTTTTTTTATTATTCATAAAATGTAGCTATCTATAATTTATAGTTCCTGAAGATGTACCGTGAACATCAAAACTGTGGTAGAGAGAACCTAATGGAATATCTACCTAGGTTTCTCCTAATGGATAATCAGGATAATTCGAGTCAGAATTATCCTGATGATCCATTAGGAGAAACATAGGTAGATATTCTGTGATTTATTAGGCATACTTTATTATTTATTGGCTCCACTTATTGTATTGAGCACTTTAGTATATTTAACTTAGGCAACTTTTACAGTATTTTTTTTCTTGTAGTCATTTTAATAGTATCAACTGATTATTTTCAGGTGGTGCATATGATTTTTTTTTTTTTTTTTTTTTTCATACTGTTGGAGTTTAGAAATAAAATATATATTTATATATACTTTTTGATAAAGCCTTAAAATGTCATATTAATACTTGATAGTTGTTTCTAATTAAACCATGGAATTTACCCAAGTTCAGTTTGTGCACATATGTATGTATCTATGTATTTCGGTTTATGATAAACCATCATCAGGACAATGTAAAAGAAATTTTGTAAGGGAGAAAAATGAAAAACTGTTAAGTGTATGGTGGATGGGTGAATATAATGTTATTTAACGTTATTTTTTATATGAGCATTTATATACGAAAGCTGATGACGCAATCATTGCATGTGAAAAAACGGAAAATGAAGATCATAAGATGACGCATGTAGACGTGAATAGGCCGAGAGGAAATGTTAACATTGAAATGACTGTATCTATGTATATAATCAATAGATTGAATGAAAGTTTTAATGCATTTGTTTTAATAACTTTCAACCTGTAATATAAAAATTACAAAATTATATCATGAACTAATCACAAATAAATTAAAAAAATCCATATTTTGCACTTGTCCCAGTTGTTGCGTAGATTTTAGAAAAAAAAAGTTTAATTTTATAGAATACCTGGGCAGGTAAGATTCAACCTCATTCTATTAGAATGAATTTCTGATAACTTTGGTGAAAGACTAGAAGCAGCTACCCAACTTCACCTGGGAAGAGGGGAGTGGACAAAAAAATTACTTGGAGATCCATTATTACTGAATAATCTTGTGTTATTGAATAATAAAATTCCTACATAAAAAAAAACCTTGCATTAATCCGGCCTGGTGGGACATCAGAAAAAAAAAGTGCAAAGACACTCTGAAAAGAAAAATTAATATCTTATGTTTATATATATATATATATATATATATATATATATATATATATATATATATATATATATAATAATTTTTTATGTTTTAACATTAAATTTTTAAAACAAAATTCTATGCTGTTACTATTTAGATTTTATTTTTTAATTATCTTCATGAATATAAATCAAATCTTCATTATTTTTGCTCAAAAAGCAAGAGTGAATGTGTGTATATATATATATATATATATATTACTTTATCATTAATTGTTTTACTTTTGTAGTTTCATCTTGACATACATACATACAAACTGCCCTCTATATATGTATAGATGGCTTATGGCAGGGTCATATATCACTCACAGTTTGGCTTTGTGTGTATATCATGAAATCCAATCCAAGTACAGTACCTATAGGTCCTTCTCAAAAGTTGACTATGTGATTAGCAGCTTTTTGCTGTTGCTACTACCTACATATGTAAGGTAGATATTGGGGGAGTGATTTGCCAGAGTACTTACTGTCTTTTTCCATCAGTTATTGTGGCATGTCACTTAGGAAATATTTTTAAGATGTCTGGTGATAGGACAGCATGGGGGGAAGGATCCACATCTTTTTTTTTTTAAAGGTTATTAATGTGAAATAAATATAAACAACCTTAACTGAAATTTGAACTTGGTTTGTTAATTTTTTTTAATTTTTTTTTGTACTGGCAATTATCATACCACCCCAGCATGTTACCTATTTATAATTGGTAATTTGGAGATGATTTAATTATAATCTTACAGATAAGTTAATTTTATTTAACTTTGATTACAAATCTATTGATAATTTATATAACAATTTGTAGGAACTATTTCTCTTAATTTTTAAAATAAGATTGGTTAGATACCTATATATTTTACTGAATTTTAGATAATTCTAAAAATGCATTAGAATTTGACTGTCTATTTATTTTCATTTTATAGATAATATTTAAAAAAAGAATTTTACATGTAATTCTCTATACACTGTGGACTGCTATACTCACAACATTTCAGCTGCTGTATTCTCAGACCTTCTTGAGGTGCTTATTGTTGTACTCCTGAAGAAGGTTGGAATTACTCCCACATCTACTTTGACATGGAGTGATAGTATCTGTTAGGTTCCTCCATCTATAGGTAATATAGATCTGTTTGAAAATTATTTGTATTAGGTAGGAATACTTGAAACCATACAATGGTGTACAAATTATTAAATAGGAATAACTACTAGAAACCAAATAATTGCTAGGAAATTATTAGTAATAGTTAGGAATACTTGAAACTACATGACTGTGCAAAGAGGGGAGTACTGGAGTGCAATATCGTAGTAAGTGAGTTCAAATTCCAGTCTCGTTATAATACATCTATGGGTAATAGAGATCTGTTTGAGAATTATTTGTATTAGTAGTAGGGTAGGAATCAATTTGAAAATTATTTGTATTAGGTAGGAATATTTGAAACCATATAATGGTGTAAAAAATTATTAAATATGAATAGCTACTTGAAACCAAATAATTGCTTGGAAATTATTAGTATTAGATAGGAATACTTGAAACCATATGACTGTGTGTAAAGAGACTAGTCCCTATGGCATAGTGGATAAAGTGCTGGACCACGAGACTTTAATAAGTGGTTTCAAATTCCAGTAATGCTATTACATTCACTTTTGTACTAATGCCCTAGGAAAGGTATGAACCTCCTCATCCCCTCAAATATGGATTAAATAGTACCATTACTGTTCTTCTTCAAGGATATCATTGGCATCAAATAACCAAGGAAGGTGACATTCCAATTATAGAGCTCTGGGGGAGTATAGAGTACACCTTTATTGCCATTACTCGTAGGTCCACTCTGAGCCGGAGTGGTAGAACTTGTTCGCGTCCCATGTTAAATAGATCAAAAAATGAGTATTGTTAAAAAAAAATTGAATACCCAACAAGAATCAATAAAACAAAATGTCTTAGCATAAAATAACCCAACAAGGGTTGACATGCCGTAAAATTCAACCAACCAACCACACATGCTATTATGATCCCTTTCAGACTAATACCCTTGGGAAAGGTATGAACCCCACCATCCCCCTCAGCTATGGGTTAAATAGTACCACTACTGTTTTTCTACAAGGATAGCTACGGTATCAAATAGCCCATGAAGATTGATCTGCCAATAAAAAAAACAAAAAAACAAACCAATTGTGTGCAAATTATTTATATTAAGAGTAGTTACTTGAGTTAGATCCACCTAGGAACCACTAGGTTCCATGTTCGATAATGGGCCTCACCAACTCAGCGCATGAGTAGCACAGCTTGAATCAGTACGGTAAAGTGAGTAATTGATGGTAGGTGTGGCGCTCCACTTAAGTAAAAAAACAATCTCCCTGCTCTAGTGCTAGTGAAAAGGGTATAGACTCCCTCGCTGTCCAGCTGATACTGACAATAGACCACTTTGCCTACTTTACTTATAATTGTTTACTTACCATTATTAGATACTTGAAATCATAAATTTGCTTTTCAAAAAAAGAAGGAAACTTGTTTTTGGCCTAAAATAACCCAACAAGTGCTAACATGCTATAAAAACAACATACCAACCAAACTTAGCACAAAACATGTACAGACACTCACTCAGATTTGAATTCAATACTTGGTAGTAGTGATCTGTGAGACCAGTAATTTAATTTAGTGCAAGATCATAAGTGTTGGGTACACAGTGAGGATCAAATTCATTACAGTAGTAATGGTCTGACTAGACTTCTATGCTGGCCATTTCCTTGTAAGTGTCCTACCTTTTATATCATAAATATCAAAGTAAAATTCTCTTGGTTATTTCCTATAACTCCAACATAAACAAAGGGGAACCACTCTCGACTGATAAATTATTTATTTATTTATTGTTTATCTACTAGGAAAAAAGACGGGTTTAGGGTTAGTTTAATGGGAAAATAAATAAATAATTAATCAGTCAAGAGTGGTTCCCCTTTGTTTATGTTGAAGTTATAGGAAATAACCATTCTCTTTTTAAAACTCAATAAAAGGGCCGGTTTAGCACAGTCAGTAGAGCGTCCAACTAGGAACCATAAGGTTCCTGGTTTGATACTGGCCCTTGCCAACTCAGTGTATGAGTAGCACAGGGATCTGTGCAATTAAGTGACAAGCTGATGGTAGATGTGACACTCCACCTCAGATGCCAAAACAATCTCCTTGGTCTAGCACTAGTGAAAAGGGGACAGACTCCCTCGCTGTATGGCTGATACCGACTTTAGGTCACCCTAAACTTTACTTTTCTTTCTTTTTTTAAAACTGAATATAAATGCTCTTCACTTGCATAATGTAATAACTAGTGAGCTCAACTAGCAAACCATTACAATTGAATTTGATTCTCACTGGGTGTCTTATACTTCTGGACTTATGCTCTACTTAAAAATTGACCTTGTTTCACGTCCTGCGGAGGAGTGTAGTTAATACACACTTCTGGACTTGAACCACAACTTATCATCTAAGCTTAGTAAATAATTGAATACTTTTTATTTTCAGATAGGTATTCTATATTTCTCTTAACAAATCCATCAAGTCTCTGAACCTTTCCCTAAATTCTTTCTACACAATCTAATTCCAAATGTTGTCTTTATTAAGAAGATTTGTTCAGAAATGCTTTTTATTTTCAGTTTTGATATTGACTTTAGTTGTGTCGGCTTGTAATCAAATAAACCTTGATGGAATTTCATGTATGTTAAATTTGTGGTGGTTCACTGAAGGTTGAATGGAATTAAAAAAAACTGGGTTGAATTATGAATCAGTTGTAGTAAAACCATTAACCACCATTTGTATGGATGTTTACTTATTATATATATATGTTATCACAATGATCTTTTCTTGTTTTTTTTTTTTTTCTTTTTTTTCTTTGTTGTTGGGGAAGGGTTGTGTGTGTGTGTTGTTTTTTTTTGTTTTTTCTTTAACCTTATGGTGTTTGTTAGATTACTTAGCATTTAGATTTTATAAGATAAAGATCTTTATATTATATAATATATTTATAAGATAAAGTGAAAACAAAACCATTTTGAATTTATTTGACTTTTATACAGAAAAATTGACCTTGTGTTACATCCTACCTGTTGTGAAGGGGTTGAGTAAACACATACATGTTTTTTTTTTTTTTTTTTTTTTTTACGCAGGCACTCCTCAAGTTATTTTTTTTTTTTTTAAATTTGAGCATAGCCTACTTAACTCTTTGCCTACCAAATTTCCCACATGACTGTACAAAATTCCATTTAAATGGTTCCCTATTGCAATGGATCAAGTACCAGTCTCAGGGTTGGTTCAAAGACAAAACAAAAAATAAGTGGTTATGTAGTGATTTTTCAGTGTAAATAGGGGACACATGTGAGAGCCGCAGCTAGTGGTTTATGGTAGAATTGTAGTGGTGGGAGAGACACTCTGAGCAGCTTAAAGTAAGCAAAGAGTTAAGTTTAAGAAAAAAACTTGTTTACCCAACACCTTCTGAGCAGGATGCAACATGGTCAGTTTTTTAAGTAGAGTTTAACAGGTTTGAATTCCATTTTCATTCTCCTAGACTAGTTGCCATACCAAAATTAAAGAGCCCAGTCTGCCCTACTATTTACACATAGCTGGAGAAAGAATAGTTGGATTCCTACTTTTCCTAATTTGTATTAGCGCTATGTGAAATCCAAACAGCCTTGTCCAGCATTTGAACTTGGGTCACCATGCCCATTTCCTACGATGATAACCATTACGCTACAGGCACCTCCTTTCATGTACAGGTATTTGCCTCTCATCCCACTTATGAGCGCTGGACACAAGGTCTCATTTTAACGTGGGCACACCCATAAGCTGAAGTTTATGGGTGGTAAGCACGAAAATTGTGTCGATCCCGTCGACATTCCCCCTCAAGGGGTGCGCCTCAGGTGCTGGGCAATAAACCCAGCCCTGCCCCTTTAAATCAAGTGGGCAGGTATTGCCTGGGGGGATAGCCCCCTGGGATCAACGCTATTAACTTGTAAAGATCCTTGGCCAAAGCCACTGGACCCCCACCACGTTGGGCAGGTCTACATACTCCTTTCGTGTACATATATGTAACTACTTTTTCTTTTACACCTTTTACAAACTTGAACAGAAGGACATTTTGTACAATGAAATAATATTATTTAATTTTTAAAAATATATATTTGAGCATGCTGAATTACTGTATGTGTAATTAGTCTTCCTATTTTTGTAAGAGCCAAGGTGTATAAATTCAGTTACTTTAAATTGCTTTTATTCTTTTACAACTATTTATAAAGGGGATAAATAAAAATAAAAAATGTTTAAATAGGCCTATGATAACCCTAAACAGGTTGATATGCCATTACAATCAATCTACTCACTGATTTTATTTTCCATATCTATCGAGAGAGTCTATCCCTTTTCAATAGCACTAGACCCGGGAGATTGTTTTTGCATCAGAGGTGGAGCACCACACTTACCATCAGTTCTCCATTTTACTGCACAGATCCAAGCTGTGCTACTCATGTGCTGAATTGGCGAGAGCCGGTATCGAACCAAGAACCTTGTAGTTTCTAGATGGATGCTAAACAGACTGAGCTAAAAGAGATTTATTTTTGCCTTTTTAAATCCCAGGCAATGCTGGGTAGCTCTGCTAGTTTGATATAAAATGTGATTAAAAAATTTTTTTTTCTTCTTCTCCACAGAAACACAATGAATACCTACAATACCCACACTGGACTGAATCGCTCTTCAAATGCTTTAGTCATTGATGACTTTGCTCTTGACGCTATTGTAAAAGACTTGTCAGCTGATGCCTCTGCCGATGAAAAAGAAGCCTTTTGCCAGGCCGAAACGTCTGAAGACGACTATGTACAGCTTACCCGGCGGTGTGCTTCGCTTGAAAGTCCAGAGGAACTTGCTTCCGATTTCATATACCCCCTTGAGAGTCAGAGAGCTTCTAGCCCGTCCCGGAGACCAGCAAAGAAGAAGGTTCTCACAAAGAAAGTCTCCAAGAATGTTGGCATTTCAAAACCGAGCATTCGTAAGGGTGCCAACAGTCCTGTGCTGAATCCTTGCCAGCAGCAGACCAAACCCAAACAGAACAAGAAAAAGAGTCCCTCTCACACGGTTGAACAGTGTAGATCACCAGAGTTGCCCAGTATTGCTGAAAGACTTGGTAAGTATTAAATTTTTAGCCTCTGTATGTAGGTATAAAAATTGGTAATCTGAACATTAGATACATAAATGAGAGTGACCTTCCCTTGTTTCTTTCACTTTGAGAAAGCCTTAATAACAATTAAGTTCATTTCAAATAATGTGCAAGCACGATTAAGAACACATTTTATGATATTTTCGTGTTAAAACATGTAGTTGTATTGATTCAAACAAATTCGTATTTTCAGTGTAGATTTATGGTGAAATGAAAATGGCAGACAAAAGATAAGGCTTCCTCAAAGTGAATGAAACAAGGGGAGGTTACTCTCATTTATGTAGCTCAGGTTCAGATTACCTAAAAATTTAGTGAGGTATTAGTTCGATGCTAACACTTGTATTCCTATACAAAATTTACTAAGTTATTTACAACAAACACACGGCCATCTTCATACAAAAATGCAACCTTGTACGAAAATAATCACACACTAGAGGAAGCAATATGGTGTAATGGTTAGGAAGGTAGATTAGCAGCTCATTGTTAGTGAGTTCGATTCGCAATAGGTGCCCCATACTTCTGGACTTGTGCTATAACTAAGTTAAATTTAATAAATAACTTAGAGGAAATAAAATTATAGCTTCAGTCTCGATACTTTTTGATACTATTTCATAGATACACACTCACACTTTTCGATTTATAATACGTGGATTTAGCAACAAGATATGAATAACTTAGAATTTATTACTAAGCTTTAAAAGCCTATTTCAATGTATTTCTGTAAGAATTTATTGTCTGTTAAAGGTGTTTAAATCTTTTACAATGTTAATCTATTCACTAGTTTCAGCTTAAATTTAACTTTCTTCAATATATTCTACGTATTTGCTTTTTTTCATAAATGGGATGTAACTGTGAATTCCGAGCAAGTTTTAACTAATCATTACTCATTTGAGGAGAAGAGATTTTTCTTTCTTTCTTCTTTCAATATTTTGAACTGTGTGAATCATCATCTTTGTCTATAAAATTCAAGTGCGAATATATTGTAAACAAAACATATTCAAGGGAAGTAATAGGAGTTATCTGCCCCTGTTGCTATTTAGTCTCAAAAAGAATTTAAGTAGTTTTTCTAAATTTAAATTTTCTTTGCATTTAAGAATTGTTGGTTGTCCTGAAAATATAAAATTATCCTGTATCTATTTTTTAAAAATAATTTTTATATTAGATAGATACATTGATTCTATTTAAGTCTTATAATTTTGAAGTAAATATTTTATGTATTTTTTTTACCAAATTGATATATAATTCTCAATATTAACATTATTTTGAATTGAATGTTTTTCTTTTTACATTAACCACAGTAACGTTTTCACCAGTTTTAATATATGAAATGCAATTAAGATAATGTTGAAACAAACATTACAAATAATTAGAATTTACCAGAATTTGTATTGACTAACATTTATAGTTTTTGTGTGTATTTTTTATTACTAGTCATTTTTTTTTTTAAAATTAACTTATTATTAGTATCATTAACTTACTCTTTTACACCAGTTTTAACTGGGGCATTTTCACTGAACTCTGGTCTCTTGGACTCTTCTAAATTCTAACTGATCTTAAAAGTGCTGTGGTGTTAATAGATTTTATAATTTGATTCATCAAATTTTGGATATGTGGTTAAAAAAAAGGTTAGTATAATAATAATGAAATTTATTGCGTACAGTGCTCAGGTGCACAACAACTCATCAAAGGCTCATGTATAGTACATAGAATAATGTACAAATGTATGTGTGTGCAGGGAGGTATCAGCTATAGTGTTGGTGGATTACAGGAAGCATGGAGGCTTTGAAAGATGCAGTGTTTCAGCAGCCTACAACTGATGCAGGCAGTTTATTCCATGTCTGCCAGTTTTGATGTTTGAATTTACGCCCCTTGGACTTGGATTTCTGACACTTTAATATGAAATCACAAATGAATTTATACATCAAAAACAAATGGTAACAAGAATCTATATATTAATACTCTTGACCCTTAATCTTCTGACTGTTATCATCTTGCAACACCCTCTGGTTAAAAATGAGATCGTCCCAAGATAAACTACAAAAAAGTTAAATCAAGATTATTATGCTTTTTACATATTTAACTATTTTGCAATATCTCTAAGTAAACATATCAAACTTTATGATAATCAAATTATCATACTGTGGTATATCCAAAGTCCTGCTAGTGGAACAATAATACCCATAACAAGCTAAAAAAAACATAAAACCAATATTCGGGACATGGAAGACTGACCCTCATAGAAGCTGAAAAGAGGTCATCCTGTCCAGACTCCACATCAAACATAATCGGCTAATATACTCATAATTATTTAAAAGAGAAGAACATCCCAAATGTATATGTGGAGAACTGTTCACAAATAAACAAACACATCTCATAGAATGCAAAGAACTGAAAATTCTAAGTGGAAAAAAAAAAAAAAAATACCTTAATTCAAGTAATCTGAAAGAAATTGCTTCCAAACAACAAATACCAGCAACATCATAATGAAATTTATTGTGTACAGTTCTCAGGTGCACCACAACTCATCAAAGTCTCATCTCAAGTACACAGAATAATGTAGTGTCAGGAACAGTTTACAGTAGTAATATGCATGTATGTGTGCACGCGTGTGCATATGTATGTGGAGAGTGGCATCAGGTATAGTGTCGGCGGACCACAGGAAGCATGGAGGCTTTGAAAGACTCAGTGCTTCGGCAGCCTACAACAGACGCGGGCAGTTTAAAAACTGCATAAAGAAAGCAAACATATACAACAAATTATAGAACACAAATCATAACATCAACCAGCAAATACAAGGAAAATCTTTAAAAAAAATAAAAAAAAAAAAAAATACAATACCATCAGACGTTATAACCATCAATCAGTAGAATCTCTATAAAAGAATTTTAAAAAGTCTCAAAACACAATTAACAAACTTTCTGTAATCATACAAGTAACAAAATATACAACTCTGGCATAAAATGAGCAATAGCGATTGGCATGCCATAAAACAACAAACAAAACAATTTCACTTTACATTACAGGCATCTATCCCATCATTCCATTAATAGAAATGATGTAGATAGTTGCTGCATTAAACCTTTTATTATTAGTATCTGATGTAATTTCCGGACTCCAATAAACAGTGTATAGTAAAATAGCACTCTGCTCTAAAATAAACTTATATTGTAGTAAACTCTGGCTCAAAAGCTTGAATGAATATTTGCATATGTTGATTAACTGTTTATTGTTGCTTATTGAAGGTGTATATTGTGTTTATTTTAAAAAAATTTTTTTTTTTTTTTTTTTAAATTAATGATGCAGTCAGACATGTTGCTTTTTTTATTTGGTTTAGGTCAGCTGCGACCATCAAGGGAACTTTTGGAATATTATCGAAAAAAGATTGCTGAATATGATGATGAGCACAATAAAGTAGTCAACAAAGTGGAAAAATATAAAGAGACCTTTGAGGAATCTGTATGTACCATTCTTAGTTTTCTTTTTTTCTTTCCTTTTTTCTTTCTTTTTTTCTTTTCTTTTCTTTAACCCTTAAAACCCAGAACCTCCTACAACCGTAGGCCTCTTCCCCGCCCCCTGGCTCCGAGATTGGAATAATAACTGACAATGTAAAATGTTATGTTATTATGGCCGCTTTAAATAATTGGTTACAACATTCTCTGGACAATTTAACTCTTAACATCCTGTAATAATTTTTCCAAGTCCAGAGCCCCATTCCTCTAAGGATTTATCAAAAAATGGCTAAAAATTGCCTTTTCATTTAAAGTTACTTGAGATATTTCCCTTAAATCAAAGACTTCTAAATATGTTTAATATTACATTTAAACAAAGTCTATTGTTTGGGGCAGATTAGGAAATGTGACTTCTGGCCGGGTGGAATGAGGTGTATAGGTTGTTAAGAGTTAAAATGTATTAAAAAAATAAAGTTGTATATAAAATTGCAACTTTTTATTTGCAATAGTGATGTAGAAGTAAGAAATCTAAGGTTGAATTTCTGTCAGTTCAGGTTTATGTACATCATAAATTTATGCACAAATACCGGCTGTTTGGTTTTTCTTGTTTTGCAAGAAACAAGTATTTATTGGTATTATTTATGATCATGTTAATGTTTAATTACCTCCCTTTGCAAGGTGGTATGAGATACATAGTCAGTTTGAAGATGGGAGCCATGTGTGTATGGTGTCCTGGGTATGACGTTAAACTGCATCTTGTGGCGAAGTTCCAGTCCTGGAGCTCTAGGAAATGTGGAGTATTACTATTAGACTATTACTCCCAGGTTCACTCTGAACCAATGGTATTACCCATTAGTGTCCCATCTATGGGTTAAATAGATTAAAAATGTTTTTTTTTTTTTTAATTGAATACTCAACAAGAATGAATAAAACAAAACGTCTTTGGCATAAAACAACCCAACGGTGGACATACCGTAAAATCCAACCAACCAACCTATTTATCCTTATAAATTTCTGGTCTTTGGAATCCAACCAACCAAACCGTGTGCGTATGTAGGTATTTATCCAACCTGTTTGCTACAGATAAGATGTGACATAAGGTAGTAAGTATGGGGCATACAGCAAGGATTGAATTTGCTATTCAGTAGTAATAGATCTGCAAGACTAGCTTGTTTGCCATTACATCATGATCGAAAAAGGAGTAGGTATTTACACAAAGATGTGACACAACGTCCAGTGAGGATCGAATTTACTATTCAGCAATAATGGATCTGCAAGACTAGCTTGCTCACCACTACGAGAGCCATATGTGTATGTTGCATGAGCAAGAACAAAAATTGCCTGGTCCTCATAACCACTGTCACAAAGATGATAGCTCCATTCTGCCTTTCTTCTTCTGGTTAAATAGGAGGTGTTGCTTCAGAATTGTAATCCCCAGAACCAAGTCTACTTCTCCCCCCCCAAAAAAA
This sequence comes from Doryteuthis pealeii, assembly GCA_023376005.1. Taxonomy (NCBI): domain Eukaryota; kingdom Metazoa; phylum Mollusca; class Cephalopoda; order Myopsida; family Loliginidae; genus Doryteuthis; species Doryteuthis pealeii. The sequence goes on from CM042163.1 coordinate 48,195,088, forward strand.
AAGACAAGAACAGAACTGAGGGGGATGGTTACCACATTTTAATCTCAGCCTCAAAGGCAAAGGAAAGTTGTTTGTTTGTTTTTATGATCCTGGCAGCCATTCGAAACCGATTTGTCCTTAGCCTGCTTAACTCTTTGCCTAGAGCTGTACTAAATTTTCTTGGTATTTTTTAGCCTTTATGATGGAATATTTCCAAGGTCACTATCTATTCACCTCCAAACTCCTATTCCACTAAAGTCCTATTATTATTGTAATCTGAGTTCTTCAGTGTAAACAAGTGACATGTGCAAGAGCCACTGCCAGATGCTTGCTTTAGGATTGCAGAAGTGGGAGAGCTCTTTTCAGGTTCCATATCTATCTGACACACAGACAAATTATTCTATTATTGAGCATCAATAAAACTTGCATATTCTCTTATCCTGTACAAAACATAAAAAAGACTGTATGATTAAACATCAGATCTAATTCATACATGATTTTCCGCAAGTTTCATATCCTGGATCTTGACAAGGAAGTTGCTGAATTCGCACTCTACCAAATATGTTGAAGGATTGGCTTCCTATTATTTTGTTTGTTTCTTATATTTTACCATGATATTCCTTTATTAATAAAGTTAATTCATTTTGTTTGTTTTTTTAAGTTTTTAAATATTATCATTGAAAAAAAAAAAATCAATTCATTGCTAAAAAAAATTTCGTGTTTTATTGAAAAATAATTTATTATAAAAGTAAATTATTTCAGAATTCAGATGGTAAACAAATTTTTTCAAAAAAAGCAGATCAAAAGAGTGTACAAGGTTGGCTCCTGCTGCTAATTTGGAGGAGCATTCCTTTAAAAAAAAAAAAAAAAAAAAAGGCTGAAAAATTTGGGAGTGCATATCTTGAAGATAACCTAATTTATTATTGAATACCAAGAAAACTTGTATATTTTGACATGGATAAAACTTTTTAAAAAAGACTCTGAAATATCAACCAGGTCTTCTTGAACTTGTATGATCATTTTAGAAAATAGTAATTGCATCAATGATTACCTCCCTTTTTTGTTTTCAAGAGAATAACTGTGTTTCCATTAAACTTTCCTTAGTCTGGCACATAGTACTTGCATTGCTTACAATATCTACTGTTACTAATTGGTCACCCATTTAGGTACAGAGGGTTCCCATGGCAAAATGGCTAATGTGTTGGGTTCATCTGTGTATATAAAATTAAATAATTATTAGTAGAAATTCACTTGCTCTTAATTTTATGTATGCAATTCAATGAATTTACTTATTGACCTTAAATGATTCTCTGATGTAATATGTGATAAAAAGTTATTAGTTTTTTGTTCATATTTTTTATGGGAGGCACCCGTAGCATAACGGTTATCGTCATGGGAAAAGGACTTGGCTATCCGTGTTCAAATCCTGAATGAGGCTCTTTGCATTTCACATAGCACTGATATCCCTTGGAAAGGTATGGATCCAAGTATTCTCTGTTCAGATATGAGTAAATAGTAGGATAGACTAGGCTCTTTGACTTTGGTATGGCAACTCGTCTTGGAGAAGGAAAAACTGGAGAGGAATGAACTTTACCCTGCTATTCATGCCCAAAAGACACTTCCCGGGGAGGGCAAACCAGGTTATGGATAAGTCTATCTATTTTTATATCTCTTTGCATTCTTCAGGTAATGAAACTAAGTTCTTTTCTTATACGCTTTTACCAATCCCTCCACATGAGTAGATTTTAACAGATTTGTACTTGGTTTTCCTTCTCCTAACCTGGTTGCCATACCACAGTTAAATAGCCTAGTCTGCCCTACTATTTACCCATAGCTAAAGGGAGAATAGTTGGATACATACCTTTCCCAAGAGTATTAGCAATATGTGAAATGGAAACGGCGTCAGCGTCATTCAGGATTTGAACACAGATAATCGAGTCCACTTTCCATGATTATATTCCATTATTAGGTATGGATGCATATATTTTCTACATACATAGCGCTGTGTGAAATGCAAATAGCCTCATCCAGGATTTGAACTTGTATTGCCATGTTCATTTCTTACGATAACCATTACACCATGTGTGCCTCATATTGTTTTTGTATGTGAGTTTTCTTTAAGAAAAAGGGGTTTATTTTATGTTGACTGAAATTGGCAGTGAATGATTTGATATCTCTATTTTGGTGCAATAGGGGAGGTATTATCCAGGAGAAAAATCCCCACTACCCAATTTTTTTATTGTATGGACATTGGAACTTGTCTTTTTTATCATTATTCATTTTATTTATCTATTTCCCACTTTTTCAGGGAAGATTACAGTGGGAATTACGGCAACGTGAAGAGGAAATTTCTGAACTCCAAAAAGCTCTGAGTGATATGCAGATCTTTCTGTTTCAAGAGAAGGAACATGTTCTCAGACTCTATGCTGAAAATGACAGATTAAAAGTAATTTTCCTTTTTTTTTTCCTTTCATTCCTTCTTTCTGATGGTATGTATCGCCAACTGAACCCCCCCTATTGACTTATGTAGCCATTTTCCCTGCCCACAATTCCTGTTTTTTTTTCCCCTTGATCTATAAAACTATCCCTCCCTCACCTACTCACATTTTCCTACTGGCAACAAGGTAAGTGACTTCTTCAATTAAACCATATATGAACTTTCCAGATTGTTTATTTCTTTATTAACTTGTCCATAACTTCTGTTAGGATGAGTGTAGTACCTGTGCTCCTTGGATCAATGGCACTACTGCCTAGGTCAAGCATGTACCTGTGAAAACCAGTCAAATGAATTACAAGAAATAATTAAATAACTTCTATATATTTGTACATCTGTTTTTTTTTTTTTTTTTTTTTGTTTTTTTTTTCTTGATTTGTAGTGTCCTTGGTATGACATTAAACTGTATCTCATGTTGAGAGGTGTGTGGAGTACCCCTTCATTGCCATTACTCCCAAGTTCACTCTGACTGGAGTGGTAGTACCTGTTAGGGTCCCATAAAAAGATAAAATAATGAGTTTAAAAAAAATGTGTTTAAAAAGAAATGAGTTTAAAAAAGAAAAAATTTGAAGACCCAACAATAATGAATGAAACAAAAATGTCTTTGGCATAAAATAAGCCAAGGGTTGGCATATCGTAAAATCCAGCCAACCAACCATTGGAGTCCCATCTATGGGCCAAATAGATATAAAAAGGAGTTTAGAAAAAAATTGAATGCCCCTAAATAATGAATAAAACAAAAATGTCTTTGGCATAAAATAAGCCAAGGACTGACAGATGTAAACACCAACCAACTTAATTTGTATTTTTGAGGAACTATTAAATGTTATCATAGGGATCTGTGCGGTAAAGTAAGGAGCTGATGGTAGGTGTGGTGCTCCACTTCAGACACAAAAACAATCTCCCTAGTCTAGCGCTAGTGAAAAGGAGATAGACACCCTCGCTGATTGGCTGATACCGACTTTAGACCAACCCGACGACTTTACTTTACTTTTCTTAAATGTTATACCCCTCAAATACCTGCTTTCCTCTGAATATTTTATATCTAATAGTTTTAAAATATCCTGGATATTTTAAGGAGTATAGATAGGACATGTTGATCCTAGGCATGTGGAGGCACGTGGTGTAATGGTTATCGTCATGGGAAATAGACTGATTCTGGACGAAGTAGACTGAGCTCTTTAACCTTGGTTAGGCAACCAAGTCTAGAAGGAAAACTCATTAAACTCCACTTAATAAATTGAAATTGTGTCACATCTGACTCATGCGGAGGAGTTGGTAAATAGTATATGTTAACCTTGGGCGGAATTACTGCAAAGTAAAGCTTTGATCCTGTAGCACATGACCAAATATGGACCGCTGTAGTTGTGCCACCCTTGTTGATTGTGGAATAGTGTTGTACACATCTTGTACAAAGCCTTGTTGGAAATTAGGCAGTTTAGCTATTGATGTCCAGTGATTGTTCTCAGATATCACCTTTTCAAATAATAGAGAACTTCTAAATAAAAGATCAGAAGTTCTTAATAGTGGCATACATAAAAAACATGGCTCCTTAGAGAATGTTAATAGATATGGCTTCTTAGTTTATTGTATATGTGATAATTAGCATTGTTTAAGGTATATATTAGAACAAATGTAGTAGTCTAAAATTTGCTTAAAAATAGAAAATAAAAATATGAAATAACAATAATGATAAAAAAAAATTTTTTTAATTATATATATAATATTGATTTAATAGTGTTCTTAGTTTTTTGTTGTTTTTCTATTGGTCATTTTAGTTTATGCTAATTTATGTGATTTATTTGAATCACGGTGGTAAGTACTATATTTAATGCGTTTGCTCCTAGTCTCTTTAGTTAGGTCTTAGCCCTGAAGAGCATTAAGAGAAACTTTTAGTAGGTTCGTCTGACTCATTAGATTTATCTTTATTATTTGCTCTACTTAGGTATTGAGCACTTTTTACTTATTTGCTTTAGTCTCCTGGCGGTTTTGTATGAATATATATATATATATATATATATATATATATATATATCAAACATCCATAACTGCTGTTGGAGCTGCACTGCCCATTGCAATTGTACATCATCAAAGACACACATGTTGCATCATGCATGCTTACTGGATATGTATTATCAAAGTATCTATATATTAATACTCGTGTTCCTTAATTGTACAACCGTTATCATCTTGCAACAGCCTCTGGTTAAAAGCAGAGCCTTGTTGGAAATTAGGCAATTTGGTCATAGGTGTACAGTGATAGTTCTCAGATGTTTGCGGTGGCAGGCATCAAACTTATCCACAGCTGCCGTTCGGAGCTGCCCAGCTGTTGCAATTGTACATCATCAAAGAGACACACATTGCATCCTATAGGCACAGTCTCCCTGTTAAAGGTATCTTTGATCCACGGATCCATATCTTCTGGAAAGCAATGTTGCCCATTACACAACGTGCCGCTGTGTCAGAGGAGCTGCAGAGCATTGATCCAAGAATCTTTCTCTTCCTCCAATCTTCATCTCTCCCCTCCCTCCAGGGATCTGTTGTTTTCACCCAGTTTGTGTATGTCTGCAAGAGCCATTTGCATCTCACTTATGCAGGCATGATACAAGGACGTTTTTATGTGGGCACACCCACGAGCTGACTCATGGGTGGTAAGTGCAAAATATGTGTTGATCCCGTCGGCATTCCCTTCGGGGGTGGGGGGGTCTCAGGCACTGGGCTATAAACCCAGCCCTGCCCCTTTAAATCAAGAGGGCAGGTGTTACCTGGGGGGATAGAGGCCGAAGCACACTGGACCCCAGCTCCAAAGAACAAGTCATGTGTATGTCCTAGAGATATATATATTTACCAACCCCTCCGCACGAGCAGGATGTGACACAAGGTCAATTTCTTAAGCGGAGTTTAACAGGTGTGAATTCAGAGTTTTTCCTTCTCCTAGACCAGTTGCCTAACCAAGGTTAAAGAGCCCAGTCTGCCCTACTATTTACCCATAGCTGGAGGGGGAGTAGAGTTCATACCTTTCCCAAGGGTATTAGCGCTAAGTGAAATGCAATTACCACGTCCAGGATTTGAACTCGGGGCGACGAGTCTATTTCCTATGACTTTAACCATTACACCACGCGCTTCCTAGAGATATACATGGGTGAATTCTGTTTTATCCTTATTCATGAATAGGTTCATGACTTTCAGATGGGTAGTGAATTCTGTACATTTACCTGATTTATAATCACCAAACCTGTTATACTCATGTCTAGGGTATGACGTTAAACTGCATCTAATGCTGAGGTTCCAATTCTGGAGCTCTAGGGAGTATGGAGTACCCCTTCATTGCTATTACTTATGGGTTCACTCAGATCCACTGTTCGGTCCCATCTATGGGTTAATACAGGGGTCACCAAACTACAGCCCTGGTTTGTTTTTATGATCCTGGCAGCCATTCGAAACCGTTTTTGTCCATAGCCTGCTTAACTCTTTGCCTAGAGCTGTACTAAATTTTCTTAGTATTTTTTACCCTTTATGATGGAATATATAGGTCACTATCTATTCACCTCCAAATTTCTATTCCAATAAAGTCATATTATTATTGTAATCTGAGTTCTTCAGTGATTTTTCAGTGTAAACAAAATTTGTAACAGTGTAAACCTGTTATACTCATGTCCAGGGTATGACGTTAAACTGCATCTAATGCTGAGGTTCCAATTCTGGAGCTCTAGGGAGTGTGGAGTACTTATAGGTTCACTCAGATCCACTGTTCAGGTCCCATCTATGAGTTAATACAGGGGTCACCAAACTACGGCTCTGGGGCAGGATCCGGCCCACGAAGGCATTTTATCAGGCCCAGCAACGGTATTTGAATGTTGTGTTCTTTGATAATGTTTTGAGAATAAATATGTTGGTTAAATTTGTTTTTGTGCATCTTACGCTACTCATCCATGAATATAACATGAAAAGATGAATTTTGTTTTACATCTTTTTCTCAGAGCTTTCGTTCTGGCTATCAAGTATTGAACACAATAATAATGTGGCCCACACTCATCATTTTTTCAATTATCCGGCCCACCATGAAAAAAGTTTAGTGATCCCTGGGTTAATAGATCAAAAAATGTTTTTAAAAAATGAGTTTAAAAAAATATTTGAATATTCAACAAGAATGAATAAAACAAAATCATCTTCAGCATAAAATAACCTAAGGGTTGACATGCTGTAAAATCCAACAAACCAACTTGTTATATTCCTTAATCCTTCTAGAAAAAAAAAACTTTTCTATGTGTGTTTATTTATTTAATTTTTTTTTTTAAAACTTCAGCTTCGTGAACTTGAAGACAAACAGAAAATCCAGCAGTTACTCGCCCTTGGCAATTATCCGTCAGGGGAGGTAACCTATTTTCATAAAGAACCACCCGCAAAGGCAATCATTGAACAGAAATATCTACATAAACAAGATAATAACACACTAGCAAAAATGAGTGAGTATATCCAGGAGATTTAAATCTGTATTGGTTCTAGGTCCATATGTGATAATAACATTCAATATTTATTTCTAATGTTAAATATTTTAAACATTATAAACTGATTACCTACTTCTTATATAAGAAATATATACAGCAATTTGTTTTACATGTTTACAGAATTGCTTGTTTATTAGATTTAACTTTTTGGACCATATGATCTTTAGGCACCCCTTTTTGATCTCGATTAAAAAGGACATGTTTTTCATTTACACCATCAATATCCGTTTTTTTTTTTTTAACAGATGATTTTTAGATATTTTTAAAAATTATAAAACTAACCCCTAACCTAATACCTAACAAACAACCAGATATTGACGGTGTAAATGAAAAACATGCCCTTTCTTAATCGAGATCAAAAAGGGGTGCCTAAAGGTAATATGGTCCAACTTTTTTATATAATTGTCAGTTCGAAATAGCTTTATACTGGTTAATAAAATGTCTCTTTTAAATATCGATATTTAATCTTGCATATATGGCCATCTGTGTTTGGTGATAGTTCTCAGATGTTTGTGGTGGCAGGCTTCAAGTTTATCCATAGCTGCTGTTGGAGCTGCCCGGCTGAAATAAGTTATTGCTATGATTTTTGTATGTAGGTATTTACCCAACCCATTCACCTAAGTCAAAAACTAATTCTCAGATTTATTCAAGATTTTCTATGGACCTTTCTTTTTGATGTGATTGGTCAAAATGTAGTGCTTTTTGTTGTCTTTCTTTGCAAGGTCCTTAATGATCAGCAAAGTGTACTCTAAAAAAATTTTAGGAATTCATGCAAAATTTTAAAGCAGATTTATATACAAAAATTTTCTATGAATCTTTTCTTTGATCTGATTGGTCAGAATTCAATTATTCAGTTTTAGAATGCAAAAGCATTATACCAACTGAAATTCATTGTCATCTAATACTTTCCTTAACATCATGGCAGTAAGCTGGTATGACATGAAAATAAAAAACTTCCAAGCACCTACAAAAATGTATCGACCAAAATAGTGATTATAAGAAAATAAACCTGTTCAAACTTTAAAATGATATAAACAGCATTGACAATAAACAATAAACGTTTCTGTGATTTCTAAATATTTTGGAGACCTTACATTTGAGATTACCCTCGTATATTTTGTTTGTCTTTTAAATTAATTCCATTGCGATTTTTTTTTTTTTTAAATTTCAGGTTTAAAGAAAAAGCAGCAGCATCAGCAGCATCATAATTCTGAGGACAATGCAGAGCATGACAACAAAATCCTCTCTCTACAAATTGAATGTTTACAGGCACAATTGGAAGAACAAACAAAACATGCCAAAGAAAATGTTGAGGCACTCGTTGCTGATCGGAAAGTCAAAGAAGAGGAACTTGAGGCTCGAAGACTTAGAGATGAAGAAAAAATTAGAGCTCTTCTAGAAAAGTGAGTAAATTTTCTGAAACTTTATCAGTGTATGGCTGTGTGTAAAAATTTGTTTAGATATTGCCATTGTTTTTGACAGCATAAGGTGAACAACAGGGTCATCCAACAGTCTTGTCACCCTCCATATATATATATATATATATATATAATATAAATTGAATTTAGTTGATGCAGTTTATACTTTCCCTCTATTTTCAACCATATATGGTGTGTGTGTATGTAAATATATATATTATATATATATATATATATATACATGGTTGAAAATAGAGGAAAAAGTGGATATAACAACACATCAACTAAATTCAATTAATATTTCACCTCATTGTTTAGCTACTTTTTCTTCTATTTTCAACCACATTTTGTCCAATTTATTGAAGCCTTCCTCCTCATATATATATATATATATATATGGGGGGGGGGTAAAATGAGGAAATTAATCAGACAGCATGTTGAGAAATGTAAAACAAACACGGGATGTTACAATGGATGGAAATTTATTAGTCGTAGTGTTGATGTTCAAACATTTCGGTTTATAAAGAAACCTTCTTCAGGACAATATGAAACTAGTCAAGGAGAAAAAAAGATTTATGTAGTTAAAAAGGTGAGGGATGTTTTGAATGATTAAGTTTGGAAAATGTGTAGAAAAGGTTTCATCCATTGTAACATCCTGTGTTTGTTCTACATTTCCACACACACATTTTTTATTTATTCATTTATTATTTTTTATTTTTATTTATTTATTTATTTATTTTTTTTTTTTTTTTTTTTTTTTAGAGGTAAAGTAAGTTTATTTGGTGGGGTGGCCTATTGTCAGTATCACTTGGACAGTGAGGGAGTCTATCCCCTTTTTGCTAGCGCTAGGCTACGGAGATTGTTTTTTCTGAGGTGGTGCACCACACCTACTGTCAAGTCCCTACTTTACCACACAGGTCCAATCTGTGCTACTCATGCATTGAATTTGTGGGGACCAGTATCGAAAACCCAGAGCCTTGTGATTCCTTGGTGAGTGCTCTACCAACTGAACTAAACATCCCTTAAAATAATTACATAATATAGCCCGAAAATCTAAAAAATAATTTATCCTTTTAAAGATTTTTTTTTTTTTTTTTTTCTAGAAGTAAAATAATTTCAGAACACTCTGTAGTTTTGTCACAAAAGATTTAATGTAAGAAAAGAAGTTTAACACAATTTTAATTTGTTTTGTTCATTAGACTATCTAATTTAATATATTTTATCATGTTAAAACAAGTTCACTGAATCTCTGTCAACCACATATTGATAATTTTGACTAGCATTATCCTCCATCTTCCTAAATCTAGTTGCCCCCTTTTTTTTCTCCTTTAGATGAAACCTTGTCATCATTTTCATCAATAATTTTGACTAGCATTATCCTTCATCTTCTTCATTCTATTTGCTTTTATATATATATATATATATATATATATATATATATATATATATATATATAGATGAAGGACTGGGTTAGCTCAGTCAGTAGAGTGTTTGGCTAGAAACCACAGGGTTCCTAGTTCGATACTGGCCCTTGCCAACTTAGCATATGAGTAGTACAGGGGATCTGTGCGGTAAAGTAAGGAGCTGATGGTAGGTGTGGCTCTCTACGTCAGACACAAAAAAAAACACTCTCCTTGGTCTAGTACTAGTGAAAAGGGGATAGACTCCCTCGCTGATTGGCTTATACTGTCTTTAGGCCACCCTGGCGACTTTACTTTTATATATATATATATATATATATATATATATATATATATTTTGGGGAGAATATGTGCTTAATTGAAGTCATACCTAATTTGAAAATTAATTAGTTGATAATTAATGAATTAGGCAAATATATATGTTCAAATGTAAAGCGTAAACAAATCAAGAAAAAGTCATTTGTTTACGCTTTACATTTGAATATAGATATTCGCCTAATTCATTAATTATCAACTAATAAATTTTCAAATTAGGTATGACTTCAATTAAGCACATATTCTCCCAAAAATTGTCTGCATAGCCATATCAAAACAAACTGTTTGCGTACTTTCATATATATATATATATATATATATATATATATATATATGTGTGTATATAAAGCCCTATGAATCCTTATCAATAATTTTGACTAGCATTATCCTTCATTCTATTTGCTTTTATATATAATATATAATATATGCACATATATTCATATTTTATATATAATATATATAATATTTATATATATATATTGATATTAATATATGCACATATATTCATATAGGTTTTGCTAATGTTAAGTCATTGTCACAATCTGAGTAAGTTGTGATAAAAAGCTTCTATAATCCCTATGTAGTTATTAATATTTCCTCCAAATAACATTCATTTATTTTGTATTTTGCTTTTCTTAATCCAGGCTTCAAAAGACCCAAGATCTATTATACGATAGCACAAAAGATTTTCTCCAGTTGCGTTATGTCCAGCGGTCAAATGAACGCAATTGGATGTCCGAGAAAGACCAGTTGCTCCAACAATTGGACCAAATTCAGGAATGTTTCCATAAGAAATGTGCAGAAACAAAACTCTTGGCTACAACTGTTGGTGCACATACAATGTCTGCAGGCACAAGTACGCGTCTTGGTGCTGGGGTCAACATGGGGACAATGGCAGCACCCCATACTTTGGCGGTTGGCACTCAGTATTTGGATGGTCATGACCCTCAGGCTGAAGAAGAAATTAAGGTAAGATTATTAATAATAATAATAATGAAATTTATTGCATACAGTGCTCAGGTGCACCACAACTCATCAAAGTCTCATGTATAGTACATAGAATAATATACTAATGTCAGAAACATGAATAGCATACAGTAATAATATACATGTATGTGTACATGTGCATGTGTGTGTGGAAGGGGGTATCAGTTATAATGTTGGCTGATTACAGGAAACATGGAGGATTTGACAGATGCAGTGTTTCAGCAGCTTACAATGGATGCAGGCAGTTTATTATATGCTTGGCAACTCTGAGTGGGGAAAAAATGTTTCTGAAAGTCATGTGAGCTACACTGTTTTCTGACTTTGTAGGCATGTGTTTAGAAACATGAAGATCAAAAAGGTGCTCAAGGTTGCTTGTTAAGATGATTAATGACCTTATGATTGATTTATTGATTTTAATGGCATGTCAACATGTCTGGGGTTATTTTATGCCTTAAGGTTAGGGAATTGTGTTCAGTATACATTTATATTTACATTTTTTTTGTGTAATTGTTTCTTAAGAATTTTTTCACATGGATAGAAATATTTGATATACTAATAATTTGCACACAGCTGTGTTGTAATTTCAAATATTCCTAATAGAAAAATCCATATGTACTGAAGTTAGGTATTACACCTTAATAATATTGAACATATGTTTAATATTACAATCTATATTTCTAATATTTTTATGTCACTCGATTTTATGTATATAAACAGACTATGATGATATGTAAGAGGATAGAATTGGAATAAATTTGATTGACAAGAATAAAAGTGTGAGAATTCACAAAGAAAGAATTAATTAAAACCTGATATATTATAGCTATTTAGAATAAGTATACCCAAGAAAGATGATAGATTGAAAAACCACATATATATATATATAGTAATCCACAGACACCATGTTTCAACGTATCACGTCTTTTCAGTGTGGCTAGACATTTATAAGCTACTACAGCCAGGATAGAAACCCAATCGATTCCTCATCAGTCGGGCTGCTTAACCACCTGACCATCGTCACCTACAGAATGGGAAGGGGATTTTAACTGCTAAATACATCTATATGTATGTAAAGGCCGCCATAGTGTGCTCCATCCTTTTTATAGGATATATATATTTATATATATATCACACACACACACACATTTTAACTTTTTTGTTTTACTCTTTTGATAAATTATAATAAATGTTTTCTTATATTTTGCTTGTCAAAATAGGATGAATTTAAGCAAATTTTTGTTTGTCACACAACCATTTTTTAACTTATTATTTTCCAGAACTTGGAATTTGAGCTTGAGCAAACTCAGAAAATGTCCGAGATGTACAGGGAACAAGCCATTTCCATGGAAGAGGAATTGTCACGGATTAGAGAAGAAGGTGATGTCACTCGAGAAATATTTAAGGTAAAGTTAATATCAACACTTGAATAAATAAGCAATGATCATTACTATTGTAAACAATGTGCTCATCATGTAATGGTTATCTTGCAAATCCAGGATGAGGCTGTTTGCATTTCACATAATGCTAATACCCTTGGGAAAGGCTTGTATCCATCTCTTCTCCCTCCAGCTATGGGTAAAATTATATGGTAGACTGAGCTCTCTAGATTTGATAGGAAAATCAGGAATATTTTATAAGAATGTCTGGCATCTTTCTTTTATCGACTCCTCCAAAAAGTGTGGATGGTTCTACATAAACCTTCACCGATGGATGGAGGGTGGGGGTCCATGGTATATTTGCTAATGTGCTGGACTGCGATATCGTAGTAAGCAAGTTCGAACTCCAGATGTGATATATCGTTCACTTTCAAACTAATACCCTTGGGAAAGGTATGAACCTGTCATCCTCCCATCTATGGGTTAAATAGTATCCCTATTGTTTTTTTTTTTGTTGTTTTTTTACAAGGATGGCTTTGGCATTGAATTGCCCATTAAAGTTGAAATGCCATTATACAAGGAAACTGAACCTCACCACAATAAACAATTTACCTGTGTAGTTCATTTGCTAAGATTTGGATTAGTTAGTAGTAATCATTGGTGCTGAGGGACAAATATTATTTATTGTGCTAATATACCAGAGTACTAATACAAAGTAGTAAGTAAAGTATGTGGAGTGACCTATGAAGAATAATTAAAGTTCCAATTACCGTCAAACTGGGAAGACAAGGCAACAAACGGTTGTAACTTAAATACAAACCCGAATGTCACAAAGTCTACTGCAGAATGACAGGATATATATAAGACTCCACAATGTCATTCAAATCAAGCAGTGTCCAAGACAGTTGGTATATATAGAAATCAAGAATGACCCATTCATGAATTTGGGTAATTTGGGTCATTCCATTCCTTGAGTTCTGATTGGCTGCTTGACTGCTTGATTTGAATGACCTTGTGGAGTCTTAGATATGTCCTGTCATTCTGCAGTAGACTTTGTGACATTCGGTTTGTATTTAAGTTACAACCTTTGTTGCCTTGTCTTCCCAGTTCGACGGTAATTGGAACTTTAACTATTCTTCAACCTATTGTCGGTATCAACCGAATAACAAAGGAGTCTATCCTCTTTTTGCTCATGCTAGAGCAAGGGGGTTGTTTTGCTGACTGCCACACCTACCATCAGCTCTCAGAAGCTTTACCACACAAATCGAATTACTAAAGCTTTGCTACTCATGCGCTGAATTGGCAGGGACTGGTATCAAATCCAGAACTTTGCGATTCCTAGACAGATGCTCTACCGACAGAGTTAAACCAGCCCCACCAACTTTTGAAAGATTTCACCTCCCACATCTTATTGTAATGGAGATTCGGTGTCTATCTGTAACCGAAACTACACCACTGCTTATGTCACAATACCCTCAGGAATTGTGTAAGTTTATCAATGAGTATTTAATTTATAGTCAAAATCATTAATTCATAGAATAAATCTTATTTATTAACGATGTCTCAATGAAAATCTCAAATAGATTTATCTCAGAACAGCCTATATTATTAGTGCATTTAAAATCCTACAAGGTGTCTTATATATCACTAAGAAATAAAGGTTTACATAATATATGGTGTTGTTAATTTGCATAAAACCGGTTTTAATAAATAACTACTTGGTGTTATCTATCTCTAATATTATTGTTTTATTCTCCAATGTATTAAAATCAACCTTATGAATGATTTTATACAGAAACCAATTAAAATATAATTAAGATAAATGTAATCTTTTTATGAGTTCTTATTTAATTTCGTTAGTCTTTCTAATTTAATATACAGGATGTCAATAAAGTCCTTGTGCACTTTAAATAATTTATAAAGTTAACATAGACTTAGTGGACAGCCTGTATTACATTAAAACTTAAATACTTACACCCAGAGTGGAGCGCATATTCTTGCTAGTCTATACAATTGTAAGAACCCCTTTTTATCATATGGGTGCTAGAAGGCGGTGGCTGCGGGTCTACATGTCCTGGGAATGACGTTAAACTCTATCTTATAGTGAGGTTCCAGTTTTGGAGGTTTGGGGAATGTGGAGCACCCCTTCATCACCATTGCTCCCTGGTCCACTCTGACCCGGAGTGGTAGTACCTGTTAGGGTCCCATCTATGGGTTAAATAGAAAAATGTATTTATAAAAAAATTGTATTATCCATTAAGAATTGATTTATTTCAAAACTTTATCGGCATTAAATGACCCACTGAGGTTGATATGCCGTAAAACAAAACAAACCAAAAACAATTGTAAGACCGATTCTTTGAATATGTTTTATTAATTTGTTCTTTTTTATGATTTTTATCTTCATTGTTTTATTTTATTTATTTATTTTTTTTCTTTAAAAAAATTCTTGACTGTTTTAGGAGAGAAGCAGCAAAATGTCTAAACGTCTACAGATAATGAATAATCGTTATCAAGATTTGGAAAAACGAAGACACTTTGAAGTTGAAGGATTTAAGAATGATATAAAGAATTTAAGAAGTAGATTAAAAGATGTGGAAAGACAACTTTATAAGGTAAATATATTTACTGTTAATTAAATAAATGTGTATGTGAATGATATAAAGTGTTTCCTTGATAGGATTCAATCAAAATTGAACATTGTTTGTACAACAAAGATGTTCAATATATGTAAAATAATAATAGAAAAATTTTTGTCATTGATGCAGTCCCACATTGGGATTTTCCCCCTACTGATCTTGCTATGGAAAAATCAGAAATCCTCAACTTAAAAAACTTTTTTGATGGCATCTCTGGATTCCTTGGTCGAAAATGCTTTTAAAAAACAATTTTTACATGTAGGGAAGCTCTAGGACTCGTTTTACAGACAAAAATAGATTACAAAAAGTCGCCATTTTTTGTGCACACCTCCAAATTTGGAGAGCTAAAAATTGACATAATTTAGTGAATTTTTGGAATTGGAAGCTTAGGTTTTGGGGATTGTCTGACTTTAACATAGTCCACACATGGACAAAACTTCAGAAAAATTAAAGGGAGGTGGGTGACAATTTTACTTTTTTCTGGATGGGGAAGTGAGATTATCTGTTGTTATTTTTTTGGGGAAGTGAGTTTATCTGTGTGATCTAACTTTTGCGGGAAAATGATTTTTTTTCTTTCTGTTATGCACAAGATCAATCAGACTTTTGCCTATGGTGATTGTTTTATCTTTTGATTTATTTGTAATTAAGATGCATATATATATATTTTATTTTTTAATTTATTTTTTATTTATTTTATATAAATTCTCACCTGCCTCATAATTTGTTTTTTCTCTCTAGGTAACATTGGGCTTAGCAGAAGAAATGGATGAAAAACGCCCTGATGATCTGGACTTGAAAATCCTTCGAAATGTTCGCCTGTCAACCGGGCGTTCTCAGAAAATAATGGGAGAACTCAAAAATCTCAAATCTAAAGTTTACAGCCTAGAAAATGACTTGAGACAATTATGATCATCCACATCGATGTCCGTATCATAAAAGAAATGTTCCTATTCTAATTGCTGCTCTGTTCCCCACCCCACCAAAAAAAAGATTAGAATGTACCTTTTTTTGTTTTGCCTGTAAGCTTTTAGAAACTTTACACATCCAAAAGTCTTTTATTTTTGTCAGGAATTTACATTCCAATATCTTCATTAAAATACATTCCTCTGTGCAGTGGGAATATTTCTGTGTGAATATAGATTGGGGAAATTTTTTTTTTTTTTTTTTTTCTTAACTGAAAATTTATAATTTAATCTGTTGGGGTGTGTTGTTTGTGTGCATGTGTGTGTGGTCTAAGACTAATAACCATATTTCACTTATCTCCTACCTCCTGAAGTGTACTTAATTTTTATATCAAAACATGTACTTACATATCTATCTATCTATAAATATATACATATATACACTTTTTTTACCTTGTGCCTTAAATCGGTGTTTCTCAACCTTTTCTTCCTTGTGGCCCATTTTTTTATGTAAAAAAACAACAAAAAACAAATAAATAAAAATTCAGACACACATAAGAACAAATAGAAACTCCATGTAACATGAAATACAAAAGCAAAATGTAGTAGAAAATATAAATCATAACTACGCTCCTCCTGGTGTCTGACAGCTTGTCCTCATCCCCCCTCAACTATGGGTTAAATTGTATCAATACTGTTCTTCTACAAGGATGGCCTTAACATTGAATAACCCATGAAAGTTGATATGCCATTTAACAAAGAAATCAAACCTATCAGGTTGTAATGTTGAACTTTTAAACCTTGGTTCAGCTTCAAGTGTAAGTCTTTTCTCTTTTTCAATCTGTAAATTACGTTTCTTTGTAAGTGCATCATTTCTGCAGAATAAGTCTACCTATTTTCCTTGGGCCAACTCTAGACACATTAAAAATGTTCTCATATGCACGTTGAGAATCACTACCTTTCTCGAAATAGTTTAGTAAGGGAAGTAACTCTTACATATTGAAAGGTTCTTCCTTCGATTAATACTGATTTTTTTTCCCCAAAAGTGCAGTATGTTTTGGTATCACTTTTAAAAGAATTTTAAAATAGATATAATTAGATAATTTCAATATTGAGCGAGAAAGATACATTGTAAAATTATTTCTTCACATTTCAAGTGCAGATCATTAAATGTAAATGCATTTGTACCTAAACTATTTGAATTACTTTCTCAGAATTCAATGTCTCAAGGTTAGGATTTCTTTCTTTTTCTTTTTTTCTACATTTCATGTCTTTCTACTTTCTTGTGAACTGCTATGTTGATCTTTAAAAAAAAAGAATTCTTTTTTTTTTTTAAAGGTTATTCAAAAACCTAAACGAAAAAAACATTTTTTTTTTCTAACCTGTGTTATATATTTAATTCACCTTGGCATCTGCTTCATCCTTTTTATGTAAATACATTTTTACTTTTCTAAAAAATAAATAAAAATTTTAAAAAATTTAAAAAATGCCATTTATTTTTAGGTTAACCTGAACATTTTCTCTTTGTCGTTGTGTAATAATTTTCATTGAAAATATTGGAGGAATTTTTTTTTTTTTTGTTGCTAAGAAAGTGAAATGAATTTTTCAAAAACCAATGTCTGTATGATGTTTATTTTTTACTCTATACACCTTTTTTTCCCTTTCTTTATTTCTTTCTTTTTAAAATAACTTTCGTAACTAACTTAAACATCTAGATTAACTCATTTTTACCTCCTTTTTTTTTTTTTACCTCATTCTACCTAGAATATTTTCGTTTTTTTTATTTTTACCCATTCTACCTAGAAATTCTTTGTTTAATTTTACTCATTCTACCTAGATTTTCTTTCTTTTTTTTTTCTCATTCAAACTAGAAGTTTTTTTTTAGTGAAGGTAACTCATTCTACCTAGAACTTTTTTCTTTTTCTTTTTAAACATTAGATAATTTTATTTAAATTTTATTTAAGGAAAATTCTTCTACTCTTAGTTGAATTTAAACTAGTGTTAAATTTGTATTTTATCCCTAGGTTGTTTTTTTATTGTTAATTACAAATGAGATTAGAATAAATTTATTGGTTGTAACGTCTTCCTTCATAATACATTTTAATTAAAACTGCTTAAAAGTAGTTTATTTAGTAGTTAGTATTCAAGGGAAATAATTCTGTAAAACTTTTTCTTTAATATTTTTGGCCATTTATATATAAAAATATATATAATATATATATATATATATATACATTGTTTCTTCCTTTCACTCTGCTGTCATAGAACTGGAAAATTCAAAACAGCATGATTTTTAAGTAATTATTCTTAGACAAAATTTCTATTAAATTCTTTCACGGTTTTAATTTCTTTGGCTCACTATTTTTCTTTCATTTCGAAACAAATTTTTGGAGCTAATTTTTATTCCATCCTCCACTATTTTATTTTCAAATATTTTTGTTCTATTATGTTGTTTGTAAGTAAAGAAAAAAAAAAATGGCTGAATTTTTTTACATATAAATGTATAATGAAATGGGCCTTTATTTCCTTAACAATTCAATATTTTCAACTCTTCATTTCTCACTAACAATATTTTCTTCACTTTCTTTCTATGAATATATTAATAGTGAGTGTAGATTAATATACATTACCAATTTAGCTCAGTTGGTAGAACATCTTCCTAAAAACCACAAGGTTCCAGGTTCGATACTAGCCCTCACCAAATCATTGCATGAATAGCACAGCTTCAATCTGTGTGGCAAAGTGGGGAGCTGATAGATGTGGTGCTTCACCTTGTATGCAAAAACAATCTCCTGGTCTAGTGCTAGTGAAAAGGGGATAGACTCCCTCACTGTCCAGCTGATACCAACAATAGGCCTCTCCACTGACTTTACTACCTGTTAATGTTTATTTTGATAATTTTTCCAAGATTGATTTGCCTAAGCAAAGCAGAATTGGATCTGGGAGAATTTCGACAGCTCCCAAAGTAAACATATCTATATACTCATAATATATATTGATGATGTACAAATATAAGTAAATAATTGATATTTGGTGGATTTTGATATGAATTTTTTTTTTTTTTTTTTTTTTTTTTTTTTTTTTTGAAAAGGAAAATGTATACATTTAATCATGTATATGTCATGCATTTTAGTCTTTTCAGAGCATTTAACCTCAAGTCCACTATTTAGTCCAGGTTAAAAGTGCGATAATGATAACACAAATCCAAACATTTTAGGCCTTATTTTTCTGATGCAAGCATCATTGAGGAATGAGTAAAGTTTTCCTTAATGAGCCATAGCTTGAAACTTAGGTTAATACTATTTAATTAAAACAGTCTTTAAAAAAAAATTTTTTTTTTTTTTTTTTTTTTTTTTCCCCATCAATATTAGTCTACATTAAAAGTGCGGTAAGGTTACCCAAATCCAAACTTTTTTTAGATCTTATTTATTATTATTAGGTATCATTGGATAATGAGAAATATTTTGATAAACAGTCCAAAGCCTTGCCAGTTTACCAAAACTTTTCTCATTCCCCAATGATACTTGCATCGGAAAAATAAGATCTAAAAAAGGCTTGGTTTCAGGTTACTCTTACTACACGTTTAACCCGGGCTAATTAGTTTGTTATGGTTAAAAAGAAAGAAAATAAAAAAAATCTTCATTTAGTTTAAAATGTATTTGAATAATCAAATGTAAAATTTGATAAAGGGGTACTGAAAAGTTCTCAACCTTACCAAGAAAGGAATAACATAGAACCATAAAACATGGTATTTTATATATTCTTCCCACAGTTCAACACATTTGATACATTGTTTCTCAAATTTCTCTGTCCCATTTAAAAAAAAAAAAAAAAAATTGAATAAAAAAATTTTAAAAATTGGTTGAGCCAAAACTTTTCGGTAACCCTCTCATACAAATGATACATTGATTGCAAGGATTTTTTTTTTCCAACTCAGCACATGAGTAGCACAATGATCTGTGCGGTAAAGTGAGGAGCTGATGGTAGGTTTGGCACTCCACCTCAGATGCTGAAAACTATCTCCTTGGTCTAGTGAAAAGGGAATTGAGAACTTTACTTTTTATATAAAATACAATATGATTTTATATCGCAGACGTTCGACCTGGTATCCTAGTCATTGACACTAATCTGTGTCAAATGGCGAGACTCCGGTTTTACAGCTCTGGGCAATTTGGAGTGATCTTTTTGTTGCCATTACTCCCAATCTGTTTAGGGTCCCACCTAGGAGTTAAATATATTTGCTTGAGTTAATGTTTAAAATGATTTTAAGTGTAGCTCACATGACTTTCGGAAACATTTTTTCATGCTCAGAGTTACCAAGGCATGAAATAAACTGCCTGCATCTGTTGTAGGCTGCCAAAACACTGCATCTTTCAATGCTTCCTGTAATCCCCCAACACTATACTGATACCCCCCCCTCCATACACATATGCACACATACATGTATATTATTACTGTATACTATTCATGTTCCTGACATTAATACATTATTCTATGTACCAGACATGAGACTTTGATAAGTTGTGGTGCATCTGAGCAATGTACACAATAAATTTCATTATTTTATATACTACATTAATGTATTGGCTTTTAAAAACATGATATTGCAACAAAGTATCACAGCATCTCTCCCACCATGTCGCTGATAGTAGGTTCATTATAACTGAGCAGAAGGATTCTGATTACAATAATAATAATAATAATAGGACTTTATTTGAATAGAAAAAGTTTGAATAGATAGTGAACTTTTAAATATCCCATCATATAGGTAAAAAATACCAAGAAAATTCGGTACAGCCATGGGGGGGGGGGGATTTGGTAGGTAA
Source organism: Doryteuthis pealeii (assembly GCA_023376005.1). Lineage (NCBI taxonomy): Eukaryota > Metazoa > Mollusca > Cephalopoda > Myopsida > Loliginidae > Doryteuthis > Doryteuthis pealeii. The sequence goes on from CM042163.1 coordinate 48,215,953, forward strand.
AGAGTTAAAGGGCAAGTTTAGTTTGGTCAGTAAAATGTCTGGCTAGGAACTGCAAGGTTCTGGGTTCAATACCAGCACTTGAAGGTTGATATGCCATTAAACAAAGAAACCAATCCTGGGTTGGAAGTGGGGGGTAAATTCATATCCTGTGTTTCAGTTGAACAAGCAGTAGTAACATTATGAATTAACTCTTATACATTCTCAGGAAGTTTCTAAATATATCGTCAGACACTTGAAGAAAGCTGGAGGAAAAAGTATCAAGGACAATGTGACTACAATAATATTAATTACACATTTTAGAAATTTGTCTTATCAATATATAACTAGTTGAAGAACCAATGGTAATTTATGAGGAAGTGCGTCCCGGTCTCCCGCCTCAAAAACCGCTACCCGGTGACTATCAAAATAACAACCCCAGCTTGTCGTAATTCTTGTTTATTTATCGTAATTTGTCATAATTCTTGTTTAGATATGAAGATGGATATATAGTTTTGAATAGACCGAGATAGATAGATAGATAAACAAACAAAATAATATAGATAGATACGAACAAATGGAGATAGATAGATAGATATTTTTGACAAGTAAATGTATTGGGGGGGGGGTCGCTTCTTTTTTTGTCGTAATTCTTGTTTATTTAAACTAAAAACAAAACATTAAACAAACATGGAAAAAAAAAGATTTATTATTTAAAGTAATATAGATAAATATGAACAAATTTAGATAGATAGATAGATGGATAGTTTTGAATAGACTGAGCTGGGTTGTTATTTTAATAGTCACCGGGCAGCAACTCTTGAGGCAGGAGACCGGGACGCACTTCCTCATAAATTACCGAATCAATGTTTATCATGAAATAAGCCATTAGATTTTAATAATTTTAATAGAAAGTATAGATTAACTCAGTCAGTAGAGTGACCGACTAGGAACCACAAGGTTCTTGGTTCAATACTGGCCCTTGTCAACTCAGCGTATGAGTAGCACTGGGATGTATGCGGTAAGGAGCTGATGGTAGGTGTGGCGCTCCATCAGACAAAAACAATCTCCTTGGTCTAGTGCTAGTGAAAAAGGGATAGACTCCCTCGCTGTTTGACTGATACTTTTTTTAAGCCACTCCGACGACTTTACTTTTACTTTTTAATAGATATATAAGTTCAATAAAACCCACTCTCTTATTTTTGTCTAAGAATGGTTTGAAAATATTTTTATTCCACATTTTCCATAGAAAAGCTAAATAAATGATATATTAAAAAATGCTTAAAAAATAAAACAAATTAATAAAGGATAAAACATCATAAAAAGCAAATAAATGACAAAAGAAAAAAAATACAAATAAGAATAATGAAAATAAAGAACTTTAAAAACCAAAATATATAAAGAATAAAAGATAAAACATATATAGAAAATTATTTTTTTATTTTTTTTTATTGACCTATATATAGATAAGAGATTTATTTTTTAAACTTTTTAAATCCCAGGCATCGCTAGGTAGCTCTACTTGTAAATATATAAATGTCAACTTCAGGTCTAATGTTAAAAATCATAACTGGAAACATGTTTATTAGCTTATGAAGCTCTCATTGCAGGTAGTTGGGGTGGGGGGCATTTTAGGGGTTGGGGAGGGGGATTCATTGTTACATAGTTAAGACTTTTGAATTGGATGCTTGAGGTCTGACTTAACTCCACTAATATATATATATATATATATATATATATATATATATATATATCTTGACCTATATTTCGTTATTAGGCATATTTACATTTTCAACTTCCTAATGTCAACAAATCTGCACTGAATGATTTTCAAACATCTAATGCCCTTTATGTTTTTTACTTTTAGATATTGATAACTGTCAGTTTCTTGCCTATGGGATTTTCAAAGTGAGTGCACTTGGTTTGAAAATTACATAGGTAAGAAACTCACAGTTAACAAGTGCCATTGACTTTATCTTCACTACCATACATTCATACATATATACATATACATATATATATATTATGTTCTTGTGAACATTGTCTGTTTGTTCTTTTGAAGTATTGGAAAAAGGAACAAATATATATATATTATATATACACACACACACACACACACTTTAAGAAAATAAAAGCCAAACTGACTTTAAAGTATTAAGACTTGATTAAAGATAATTATGGTTTGAATAAAAAGTATTTAGGCTTTTGATAAAGGTATATTTTTAAGATTGACTAACCTTGTATCTTAACCCCAAACAAATAATGTTAAAGGTATATTTGTTTCACTTAGGTAATACAGAAAATTTTTAAAATATTTTTTTCTTTTACACCAAACATTCATTTAATAAAAATTTGAACCATTCTGAATTCATTATTATTTGACGATATTTCCCTTTTGTGACTAAAGGCATCATTATCATTATTACTATTATTAATCTTCAGCATTTTGGACCAATTATTGTATATTCTCTCTTTTTTTTTTTTTTTTTTTTTTTTTTTTTTTTTTTTTGGTGGGGTTGTTTGTTTTTTTTTGGGTTTTTTTTTGGGGTTTTTTTAAGACTGACAACTTGTTATTTATCTTTGTAAATATTATTTAATAAAACATTTTTATTATTTATTTAAAAGAATTGTTTGAATTTTTCCTAAATTTGTTTTGTTTTAAAAATTGATTTTTTTTCCAAATATTTTTAACATATTCTTTAGATATTTGTTTTTTGTTTTAAATATTTTTTATTTCTGCACATTTTTTCCCAAATATTAAATTTTTTTTCTAAATGTTTTAGAAAAAAAATTTAACATTTGGGGAAAAAAATGTTCAGAAATAAAAAAAATAAATAAAAAAAAAATTTTAAAAATTTTAAAACAGAAAACAAATATCTAAAGATATTTTCCGCAATATTTTTTTTATTTTCTAAATCTTTAAAGCATTTTTTTAAATAACCAATATGATTTTCCTTAAATATTTTTTTTATTTAAATTTCTTTCTTTTTTTTTTCTTTTCTTTTGTTTCTTTCTTTTCTTTTTTTTTTTAATGAAATAAATAAAAAAGTTAGTTTGGATCAGATATATAACTTGCATTCACTAGACCAGGTAGATTGTTTTTGCATCTGAAATGAAGCACCACACCTTCCATCAGCTCCCCACTTTACCGCACAGATCCAAGCTGTGCTACACATCTGCTGAGTTAGTGAGGGTCAGTATTGAATCAGAAACTCTGTAGTTCCTAGGTGGAAGCTCTGCCAGATAAAACTAAACTGGCTCCTGTCATCAGCATGTCGTGCATGGATATCCATGACAATCTTCCACCAACCTTCTCTATCATTCATTATCCCCAGGAGGTCCTCTGAGCAGCATCCAGTATCCGCGCAGGGGTGGTTGATGTAGGTCTCTGCTGGGCGGCCCACACTAGCATGTCCATGTGTTGATTTCCACAGGAGAACATCGCTTATGGGCTCGTCCTTGCTTCTCCAGCAGTGTCCAGCATGTCTTGTCCATCTCACTCAGATGGTTTGTGAGTTAAGTGGCAAGTGGCTGTTTAGCTGCTTCCTTGTGGGGTGTTGTTTCCACGACTTGTTCAAGACTGCACGCAGCATTCTTGTGCAGCTCCAATCTAGCTTATTCTCTAGGCACCTTGTTAGGGTCCAAGTGGTGTACCCATACAGCAGTGCTGACTCAACTACAGATTGGAAGAATTGTCGTTTTAACTTGTGAGATCGGATTTCAATATGACTGATAATATAGTTGACCATGCTTTCCCTATTTGTGCATTAACATCGCTTTCTACGGATGAAATATCCTGGCCTCTGTAATGAGATTTATTTCACTCAATGTTTTTTTAAAGCCAAGTTTTAATGTTGTACACTGATTTATTTAAACTGGTGACCCCTATTTTGATTGGGGAATCCCCATGGCATAATGTATAACAATCATATAGGTGCTAGGGCTTGACATGACCAGCGGATTGATCAGAGAGGGCCTCTATCAAAAAGTATCACTGAGTAATTAATACTAGTTATTCGTTGAGTACCAATGTTTGTGTAATTATTTGTATATAACATACCCCTAAATTTGGACTACAAAATTTTGGGGAAAAAAAAAAAAAAAACGTATATTAAGTTCATAGAAGCTAAATTTAAATATTTTAAAAACTTTTTATCCAGTTCATATAGACTAGAAATAATGTTTTGAAATAAAACCATCACATAGTATTTACATCAAACACACAGATGATTAATCAGGGCCTCTCTGATCGCCCATCTAGCCCAAATAAATGTTACTTTGAATCATAGATATAAATTACATTCAGTCATACTGCCCTGAATATGGTGATACACTTAGTCAGATAAAAAGTTGATATTTAGTTCTTATGTATGAGGGTAATCCCAAAGGTAAGATGTCCAAAATATTTAGAAATCACAGAAACGTTTATTGTCAATGATGTTTACACCATCTTAAAATTTCAACGTGTCTATTTTTCTACAGAATCGCCATTTTTGCCTGATGCATTTTTGTAGCTTCTGTGGCAATTTTTGTATGCCCTTGTCATACCAATTCGCTGCCATGTCGTTGAGAAAGTGTTGAGCCTCATCATAATTGCAAAGCACCCTACACCACTTGTGGACGTTTTTGACATCCATATATGACTCGCCATACATTTCTATTAATTGGTGATTGATTTCAATTGATTTAATGCCTTTTGCGTTCAAAAACTGAATAACTGTGTGAACTTCACACTTGGCGGTAGTGTCAATTGGGAAACACCTGATAAAACAAGATTGAGCGAGGCAGGTGCGTGCACAACAGTGTTGTCAATAGTCATATGAACAGTTTCCCTGCATTCTCACCTCTTTATTATTGAAATTATATAATTTCAAGTAAATAATCAATATATCTATATGCTAGTACCTGCCAATTGGACACATTGCGCAATGGATATAAGGGTTCAATCTATGTTGACAATAACATAGAATACTTAACATAGCTTAACACTTGTACCTGGTTATGAGAACAGTCTACCCCAGTGGATTGAATAAAAGGGTTCAATTTGAAATTCCATGAAGGCTCCTGAGTTTGAAGAGAAGGTTTCTGAGTTAAAAAAGAAACACCGGAAGGCTGAAGGGCATGTGTGACAAAACGTTGTGTATATAACAATAAAGATGAGGACAACACTGAAAAAATCTAAATATTACAAATTATGAAGCCCCATCTAAAAAAAATCACTAGAAACACCTACAGAATCCCCAGAAGGCACATTGGCCAAAAATTTTGGGTTTACCCTTGTATAATACACACCCCTAACTTTTAGGCCTAAAATGTGGTGAGGATGCAAAAACATGAATTTATTACAATTTTCTCATGAAAGAAATCTTTACTAATTTGTATGTATTCACACAAGTAGCTAATTACTTAGACTAGATGTGTGGTTGGAGAGGCCCCTCCTGTTCAATTGGTTGGTCACGTCAAGCCCTAGCACCTATATGATTGTCCCTATCCTATTGCCCTAAGGGCAACCTTCCCAACACTTTTTATCATATATGTGCTAGAAGGCGGTGGATATGACCTTAAACTCTATCTGATGGTGAAGTTCCAGTTCAGGAGCTCTAGGGAATGTGGAGTACCCCTTCATCACCCTTACTCTGACCCACAGTGGTAGTTAAGGTTCCATCTATGGGTTAAATATAAAAAAATGAGTTTTAAAAAGGTGTTGTTTTTTAAAAAATTGAGTACCCTTCAAGAGTGAATAAAACAAAACTTCTTTAACAAAAAATAACCCAGCAAAGGTTGACATGCCGTAAAATCCAACAACCAACAAATGGCTAAAATAAAATCACATTACAGATTTTTCATATATATGTGTCTCGGTAAATAACTTTATTCTTCTTGCCACTTGAGACCATCTTTCCTTCATCAAGTACAGATATATTTCTGTAATCAATTTTCTGTCGCGAAGTATGAATAATTATATTTTTCTAGAGTCGCGTGAGGCTGAGGCAAGGCAATGAATATGCTTGAATAAATGGAAAAAGTGATTGACACAAGGGAGATAATTTCGTAAGGTAATTTGCCATGATAGTCTCCCTTGAGGGTTTTGGAGAATGACGTCATTGTCTATTTCTGCAACGCTGCTGTCATTTCTCTTTCAGCTCCGACGTTCAGTGGTCGCTTCTCTTCGTTTAGTATACTTCTTTATTTTGATAAAATTGTTTTGTTTTTATTTATTTTTTTATGATTAAAAAATAAATAAATGAGTAAAAATTCAAAGGCTTGTCCTTGGAGAAATTTTCAACTGCAAATTTTGAAATTATTTTTGGATTATTATGAATTGATTATGCCTTCATTTTGATCACGTGATTCGGGGAATATAATTTTAATTATGCAAATAATAATAATGATAATAATAAGGAAGAAGAAATATAAGTTAAAATTATTCCAATGGAATATTTTAGTGTTTTAAATTTAAATAAACAAAGATGATATTCAAATTTATTAAAAAAATTTCGTTTTTTTTCCCTATAAATCTAACATGATCACAGGGGAACCACTCTTGACTGATAACTTATTTATTTATTGATCTACTAGGAAAAAAGAAGACAGGGTTTAGGGTTAGGTTTTAGGGTTAGTTTAATGGGAAAATAAATAAATAATCTATCAGTCAAGAGTGGTTCCCCTTTGATCATGTTAGACTTATAGGAAATAACCAAAATTTCAATGCTCTTTTATAAAGATTTTAGCAGATATAGAAAAAAAATCTTATAATCACACACACACACACACACACACACATATATATATATCTTATTATTATAATGGAGATTCGGTGTCTGTATTCAAAACTGTCACTGTTTACGTCACAATACCCTCAGGAATTACATAAGTTTATTAATGAGTGTTTAATTTATAGTCAAAATCATTATTACATCGATAAATCTTATTTATTAACAATAGCTCTATGAAAATCTGAGTTAGATTTGCCTCAAAGCAGCCCATGTTATTAGAGCATTTAAGATCCTACAATGTGTCTTATTTAATAAATACAACAAGACCTGTGTTTACTTGATCAAGCTTTATTTTCTTAATAAAATATTTTGAATTTTGGGGATTAAGATTGGACCCCAGAGAGAAGACAATCACGTCTTTCTCCTTCCAAAGCTAGGTTGCATCTAATCTGATCTAAACTAACTATCACATGTCTGTCATGACATGTAAAATCGTGTGCCTCTAAGGGTCAAGGGTCACTAACAGACCCACTAGTTTTCCATGGACTCCCTGATTCTAAATTGACAGACCTCAATTTAAATTCTTAGCTACAGGATCTGTTCATAATTCATGAAGAGTTTGGGGTAAGTTGATGATATTAAGGATTTAGTAGTAGCTATGTGCATAGTGCATCCATTTTAGTATCACAATGTTCCAGGTTCAATACTGGTCCTCAACAACTCAGCGCATGAGTAACACAGGGAAAGTTTTTAGCAAGGATTAGTTTTGCTACAGGTAGGATGTGACACAAGGTCACATGTATGTGTTGGAATTTTTGGGTTATAAGGCGTGTGCTTGATGTTCACTTCTACTTATAGACTCGCCAATAACCATGTGACCAACCTATTGACCAACCACTGGCAGTATTCTGCTGCTGATATTATTATTTATACTGGCTGTTCTGGCCATACCTGAACATATTGCTTCAAACCTTCGTAGACGACGGATCGTAGGATTACATCACTGGACCTTTGACACTACATAGGATTCCAAAACTTAGGAATTATTCACTTACCAAAGGATTCTATAGTTCAGGACTTATTTACTTTAAGTTCTTTAAAACTGGCCAAGGATGGCGGCCAGATACTTAACAGTATGAGATATCCAGCAAGGATTGAACTCGCTATTCAGTATTAATGGATTTGGGAGGCTAGCATTTTTTCAGGAAACTCAAGTTCCTACTATGACAGTGTGGCAAACTGGGCTCTTTAACCTTGGTGTGGCAACCAGTCTAGGAGAAGAAAAACTTTGAATTCAAATTTGATAAAACACCACTTAATAATTGACCTTGTGTCACATCCTGCTCATGCAGAGACGTTGGATAAATACATATAACAGAGTTACTGCATGAGAACACCCTTGGGTGGTTTGAGGCATTGAATGCCTTGATCTTTATTAGCAAGAACATCAACTGTGAAATCTTGATCTTATTAAATTGTAGCAAAAGAAGAGACTTGCCTTGTGGAGTGAAGCAGGCAAGGACTTGTCTCACATGTAGGTCCATGTTTTAGGTGAGGTATTGCCTAGATGACCAAAAAAGAATATGTATTGCTTTCCTTTGCTGCAGAGAAAAAATGGATTGCCTCCTGTGAAACGGGATGTAACAAAAAAGAAGTTCATGAGAAGAGACTAGTCCATCTATATGATTAGCTGCTCATACTGATTGGTCTAACTAACCAATCAGAAACGAGCCATGGCAATATAAACACAGTGTCACCTGAGACAGGATTTTCTGTAGTGGCAGGTGGAATGTGTTTAAATAATATTTTATACATAAATAAATACAATACAAAATTTAATGTAGCAAGAAAACTGACTTACCTCATGGAGCAAAGTGGGCAAGGACTTGTCTTGCATATAGGTCCATGATTTAGGTGAGGTGTTGCCAAAATAGCCAAAAAAGAATATGTATTGCTTTCCATTTTCTGCAGAGAAAAAATGACTTATGTCCCATGAAACCAGACATGACAAAAAAGAGGTTCATAATTAGGAGACTAGCCCATGTATATGATTTTTTGCTCATGCAGATTGGTCTGAATAACCAATCAGAAACGAGCCATGGCAATATAAACACAGTGTCGCCTGAGAAAGGGATTATAGTCTGACTTTGAAGCAAGACAGTGCTAGTGACAAGTGGAAAGTGTTTAAATGATATCTAGGGAAAAAATGTGTTGCCCCTAAAACCAACATAAATAAAAGAAGAATGTTTAAAAAATGATAGGAATCGTAAATTAAAAACATTATCAGAACTGTAACATGGTGTAACATGCAACAGGATTAATTTGTAACATTCTGTAATCTGACAGCCTTGATTTCAGAATGGCGTGACACATCATGTGTCATATAAAAATAATCGTAATATACTTATCTCATTTTCTGTGCTACTTAGAGAAGCTCAAATCTGGTTGACAAACCTTTGATGTTTTCAGTCTGGAATTGAACTGGGATGCAGGGGAACATCTTGTCTTGTGCCGTCTATAGTTTTTAGTAATAACACAAGGCGACATCTTTTTCTCATGAGATTTTTATTTTACCCCAAGTCAAAATTGCCCTGAGCGAGAGCTACATCTCACCCAGTCAGCGCATGGTCCCAAACTCACTCCACGCTCTCACCTATCACATCTACTCTTTCACACTTTGCCATGTGACATGTCTTGACCAATAGAAAAATACCATGTGGCGTTGTGCTGACCCAACCTAAAAAATTTTCATGCTAATCTACATGTAACTCTTATATTTTTTCTAAAAACTTTTCCATGCTAATTTACACATCACTGTTATCTCCCCCCACCTCTCTCTCTTTTTATTGTGTTACACTGTCACTATTGAGAATTGAACCCTGGATAGATCCAGTAAACTCTAGTGAAATTCAGTATACATATTTACCTACACTTCCACAAAGTCAATTTCTTAAGCAGCATTTAACAGGTTTGAATTTAGTTTTCCTTCTCCTAGACTGGTTGCTTGACCAAGGTTAAAGAGCCCACTCTGTCATACTATTTACCCATAGCTGGAAGGAGAATAATTGGATGCATTCTTTTCCCGAAGGTATTAAAAGGGGATAGACTCCCTCACTGTCTGGCTGATACTGATTTTAGGCCACTCCAACAACTTTTTTAATTAGCATTCTATCAAATGAAAACAGCCTTGTCCAGGATTTGAACTCATCTCACTGTGTCCTCTTCCTACGACAGTAACCATTACCTGATGTGCCTCCACAGGAAAGTTATTGATATATCCGGGTTAAGGGATATATTCTGAAGTTGGTATTTGGTATATTATCGCAGTAGTAATTGATACATCGAATAGCAATCCGTCTCCAAGCAGTCGTGGTGTTGTCTAGCGAGTAAGTTTAGCTTGTAGGCCTTAGGTATAGGACCAACACAGTGTCAACTATTTATACATGACACTGTCCAATCAGATTATAGTGAGGGGGTACCAAGGTATTTACATATTCATTATATCAGTTATCATAAAAGAGAAAGAAAGATAAATGCATTTTGAAATAAACTGAATATTAGCCACAATATTTGTCTAAGTTTAATATCCATCTAAATTCCCTAATCATATCAAGAGGATATATATGGAGGCTGTTTGTTATTTTACATAGTGTTAATACCCTTGGGAAAGGTATGCATCCAACAACTCTCCTTCCAGCTATGAGTAAATAGTAGGGCAGGCTGGGCTCTTTAACTTTGGTTTGACAACCAGTCTAGGAGAAGGAAAACTGATAAATTGATCTTGTGTCATATCATTATCGTGCAGAGGAGTTGGTAAATATATAGATATATACCAATTATTAACAACTAAGTTAAAAATCATAAGAATAATCAAAATACAATCATAATTATAATAATTATACTACTATAATTATAAATCTACGATTATATAATTAAATTGATAAATATATTATAATTATATATAACAAATATATTATAACTATATATATATATATATATATATTCAGCTATAAGTTTATATATATATATATTATATTATAATTATCTATAATAATGAATACTATAATTATAATCATAAGGATAAACATATATCTTATTATAATGGAGATTGTGGGGTTTTCTGTCTGTAACCGAAACTATATTACTAATTGAGTCACAATTAACATAGTTATTTACATCACATTCTCCATGATTTTATTTATATTTAAACTTCAATTATTAATAAAATTTCTTCACCTTTTTATTAGTGTTGTCCATATCTACATACAAATAACATGCAATTGTATTTATATATACAACAAAATAGCGGTTTGCAGTGTGAATGGGAAGGCTAATTTGCATATTGATATTAAAAATGTGATTTTATTAAATATGTGCTTAGTATTATTGATTTCTAATTGTTTGGTTTTATTTTAATGAATATAAGCAAAAATCTCTTCAATGAAACTTAAATGAAATCCATTAACAAGAAAAAATAACTGTCATTTTATTCTTTATTTCCTAATTTAACTAAATAGTTAAATAAGTAAAATTCAGCAAAGAAAGACGGGAGTGATGGAAGAGTAAGTTTCATTTCTATTTTTCTATTATACCCCCACTCTGTTACATATCTTTTTATCTGCCTTCTTATTAGACTTTCTAATTTAATACGATATTTCATTACATTAAAACTTAAATACTTGCACCCGGAGGGTGCATATATTTGCTAGTATATATAAGTTATATATCAAGAGATTACTGGAAGATTTTTGTCAGCCAGCTAAGTGACCTTTATTGGGTGTTGTAAATGAGAGTAAGACTATTTAACTAGAACAGAGAAGCTTATTGTAAAATGGAAAAAAGAAAACTGCACTTTGTAATTAATTACTCTTGATTTGAAATATGCAAAATGAGTCTATATATAAAATGAGATTAAATGAACTTGCCAGTCTTTGCTGGTCATAAGACAGACTCGCCAGTCTTCATGTGGCATCCAGAGGATCGTTGACAGATTTTGCCAGCGGCTACTGTGAAGAATGAACAACCTTAAGATAAAGTATGGCATCACCATATCCCTGCCTCGACCACTAAGAACAGGAGGATGTATAGATTATAGAATGTCAATCTTTGAATAAATGTTGTAAGGTTTCAACAATGTTTGTTCATTATTCAATTCCATGCCTAATATTCTATTCTAGCATAACTCTTTCAGAAAACCAGTGTCATATGATAGAATAGCACCTGGTCAGTGTTAATGAAAAACAATGGACACACAACACTAACAAACAACAGCAGCGAAACTTATAACACCTGGAGGAGGTTGGGATTGTTAAAGATTCCCTCTTGCAGCATTATAATCAATACAATATTTCAGATGTCCTCCAGCCATAGGGACTGTCCCCTGTCTGATACCCTTCAACAATAGAGACTGTCCCCTGTCTGATGCTCTCCAGTCCTAGAGTGTCCCCTGCTCCATGCTCTCCAGCCCTAGAGACTGTCGCCTACCTCATGCCCTCCAGTCCTAGAGAGTTCTCCAGTCCGGTACCCTCCAGTCCTAGAGGTTGTTTCCTGCTGAATGCTCTCTAGCCCAAGAGACTGTACCCTGCTCCATGCCCTCCAGCCCTTGAGACATTCTCCTGTTTGGTACCCTACAGTCCTAGAGATTCTCCTGTCCAATGTCCTCCAGTCCTAGAGACTCTCCCCTACCTGATGCCCTCCAACACTAGAGATGTCCTCCAGCCCTAGAGACTGTCTCCTGTTCAATATCCTCCTGCTGTAGAGACTGTCCCTTGCCCAATCCTTCAGCTCTAGAGACTGCCTCCAGCCAAGGCCCTCTAAGATATAGTGTATATCTTAGAAGGCACTGCTCCAGCCCAATGCTCTCCAGCTCTAGAGAGTCCACTGCCCCATGCACTCCAACCCTAGAGACTATCCCCCTGCCCTCCAGCCCTAGAGATTGTTCCCTGCTCAATGCTATTATACCCATCAGTCTTGATTTCTATGTAATTATTGCAATTAAATCTAGGACAGGTTGAAGTAAAAATGTGTTACATGTAGGTAAGTACTAGCATATTGATATTTTCACAAGATGGACATGTGGATATACCACAGTATGATAATTTAATAATTACTACGTTTGATAAGTTTAGCTAAGAGCTATTGCTAATAGTTCAATATGTAAGTAAGTAAAGTCGTTGGGGCGGCCTAATGTCGGTATCGGCCAGACAGTGAGGGAGTCTACCCCCTTTTCAATAGCGCTAGACCAAGGAGATTATTTTAGCATCTGAGGTGGAGCGCCACACCTACCATCAGCTCCTCACTTTACCGCACAGATCCCTATGCTACTCATTCGCTGAGTTGGCGAGGGCCGGTATCGAACCAAGAACCTTGTGATTCCTAGCCGAACACTCTACCGAGTGAGCTAAACCGGCCCTATGTAAAAAGTATAATTCTCTTGATTTAACTTTTTCTCACTCTTTTTTTCTTTCTTTCCTTCTTTTCATCTTTTTATTATGTTTGAAATACTCCACTTTGGCCCTATCTTGGGCTAGACGGGCGGTCGGAGATCAATCGGCTGGTCACGTCAAGCCCTAGCACCTATGTGATTTTCCCAACCCTATTGCCCTTATGGCAAACCCCAACCCCTTTTTATCATATGGGTGCTAGAAGGTGGTGGCTGCGGGTCTACATGTCCTGGGAATGACGTTAAACTCTATCTGATGGTGAGGTTCCAGTTCTGGAGGTTTGGGGAATGTGGAGCACCCCTTCATCACCATTGCTCCCTGGTCCACTCTGACCCTGAGTGGTAGTACCTGTTAGGGTCCCATCTATGGGTTAAATAGAAAAATGTATTTATAAAAAAAATGTATTATCCATTAAGAATTGATTTATTTCAAAACTTTATCAGCCTTAAATGACCCACTGAGGTTGATATGCCATAAAACAAAACAAACTAAAACCAAACCAAACCATTATGTTTGATTGAAACAGATTAGTGTTATCACTTCCCCATACTCAGCTCCTCTCTCTATCTTTTCCCTACACTCGTTCTTCCTTTCTTCCTTTCTTATTATATTTTTTTTTGTGCAGCATGTCCTTTTTCTTCCCTTTCTTTCTTTCTGATAAAAACGGAATGATCCATTATTTAGCTGAGGTGACAACACTCATAAGAAATAAGAAGTTGACAGATAAGCAACACCAAATAATCAAGATTTACATTTTTGCATTTCATCTTGGACAATTTGGACGCTCTCATTTTTTAACCAGATAGTGTTGCTAGATGATAACAGTCAGAAGATTTAGGAACAAGACTATTAATATAGAGAAGTTTAATATCCATCTAAATTCTTATTATATTTTTCTGTGTAGCATGTCTTTTTCTTTCTTTATGATAACAACGAAATGGTCCATTATTTAGCTGAGGTGACAACACTCATAAGAAATAATAATTCGGCAAATCAGCAGATTAAGGAACAAGAGTATTGATATGTAGATAATTTCTTTCTTCCTTTTATAAGTTTGTAGCAATTGCATTGAACAGTGAGCAAAGCAACTCTTAGAACCAATCACCTTTTGTATTAGTCACACAAAAATTTCCTTAAGGGAATTTGCAGTAACGAGCCTCACCGACAAGGTCTGTGATGAAAAAACGTCACCTGCCTTTTAGTTGTCTCTATACACCTCACTTGGTAAAATACCAGCTGATAAGGAGAAGGGAGATAACTGCTATTTTCCTTACATAAATAGAGTGGTGGTTTGGGTAGACACAGCTTTTGGATCATATGATCTTAAGGCACCCCTTTTGCGATTTCGATTCGTGGGGACATTTTTTCTATTTACACTGTCAAAATCGGGTTAATTGTTTACAGACGATTTTTAGATTTTTTTTAAAATTATAAAACTAACCCCTAACCCCATAACCCTAACCCTAACCCATAACCCTAACCCCTAACAAACAACCGGATTTTTACGGTGTAAATAAGAAAAGTGTCCCCACGAGTCGAGATCGAGAAAGGGGTGCCTTAAAGTCATATGGTTCAAGCTTATTTTAAATTTTTTTTTTTTTTTTTTAATATATGTTTGTTGTTTTCTTGTCCAGACTTCCTATCACCAAATGACCTCTTCGTGGTTCAAGCTTTCCCCTGCAAACATATGTTTATCTTCGTGTCAAAATTGGAGTAGGCCAAAATTTGAGGGTAAATATTTTAACTAAAGAAAGAAATATATTATTTAAATTTTTTTAACTTTTATTTTTGCTTTTATTTATTTATTTATTTGATTCATTCATTTATTTCAACTTTTCCCGTTATTTCTTATGTCTATTTTTTCTATTCTTCATATTTCTTTTTATGTCTTTCTTTTTATGTTTTTCTTTAAAACTTTCTCTGTCTCTTACTCTATTTGCATTCTCTCTCTCTCTCTCTCTCTCTCTCTTCTCTCTCTCTCTCTCTCTCTCTCTCTATCTATCTCTCTCTCTCTCTCTCTCTCTTATTGCCTTTCTTTTATTTTACTCTCTATCTTTCTCTCTCTACTTTTCTTACTTATTGCCTTTCTTTATTCTCTCTCTCTCTCTCTCTCTCTCTCTCTCTCTCTCTCTCCATCTATAATTTTCTCTCTTTACTTTTCTTACTTCTTACCTTTCTTTATTTTACTCTTTGTCCCCCTTCTCTCTTTACTTTACTCATTTGTTGACTTTCCCCTCTCTCCCTCTCCCTTCCCCCTTTCTCTCTCCCTCTCTCTCTCTCACTCTCTCTCTCTCTCACTCTCTCTCTCCCTCTTTCCCTTTTCCTCTCCCCTCTCTGTCTAACAATAAGGCCAGGTACAATTCTTTATTCAGAAAAGGTCAAGGTAGCCATTACAAAAAAGAAATTCTTCTCTTGTTTAAAACAAAATAACAAATTTTTTTTAAAAATAAAAACAGAGGCCATTAACCTGACAATTACTTCCCCCTTCCAAAAGTAAGTTTCGTTGAGGTGGGGGGGGGGAGATTTGAACATAAAAAGAAGAGTGAAAATATGTGCACTTATAAAGTGTGGTTTTAATTTTGTTTTTAACTAAGGTAGACTATTTTTGTGCAGATACTGGATGTCATGAAGAGGACTTGTCAGGAATGATGACCAATAAGGAGGACAGGTGATGAGAGAGAGCTATGGGAATCCATGCTGCCAGCATGACATGATAATGTTGACATATATATATATATATATAATATCAAAAGGCATTTGAAACATCTTCACCTGATGATTGCATCGCATGAAACCAATATGGTCGTAAATGTTCCTTTGTCACCTAATAAATAGATATGTAAAACCTTTATATATACTAGCAAATATATGCACCCTCCGGGTGCAAGTATTTAAGTTTTAATGTAATAAAATATTGTATTAAATCAGAAAGGCTAATGAAACTAAATAAGAATACAGATAAAAAGATTTGAAACAGAGGGAGTATAATAAAAGATTTGAAACAGAGGGAGTATAATAAAAAATGGAACAACTGAAACTTACTCTTCCATCACTCTCGTCTTTCATTGTTATTTTTTCTAATTTAAGTATTTAGTTATAAGAGGAAGTAAAGAATAAAATGACATTTATTTTATCTTGTTAATGGATTTCATTTAAGATTCATTGAAGAGATTTTTGCTTATATTCATTAAAATAAAACCAAACAGTTAGAAATCAATAATACTAAGCACATATTTATTAAATTTGATTTTTTAATAATAATATGCAAATTAGCCTTCCCGTTCACATTGTAAAGCGCTGTTTTGTTGTATATATAAATATAATTGCATGTTGTTAGTATGTAGACATAGTTAACAGTATTAATAATGTAAGACAATTTTATTAATAATTGATGTTTAGATAAAAATAAAATCATGGAGAATGTGATGTCAATAACTAAGAGAATTGTGACTTGAGTAGGAATATAGTTTCGGTTACAGACAGAAAAACACACAATCTCCATTATAATAAGATATTTATTTTATTATATTATATAACAGCTCTATTTTATATTGAGCACTCTACCAATAATACTGCCTTTGGTACACCATTCCAGCAAAAGCTGAAATAGTGACCATCCACACTGATATATATATATATATATATATATATATATATATATATATATATATATATATCATATCTGGAGGCACGTGGTGTAATGGTTAGAATCATAGGAAATGGACTTGTCAAACCAGAGTTCAAATCCTGGATGATACTGTTTGCATTTCCCATAGTGCTAATATCCTGGGGAAAGGTATGCATCCAACTACTCTCCCTCCATCTATGGGTAAGTAGTGGATCAGACTGGGCTCTTTAATCATGGCTAGGTAACAAGTCTACGAGAAGGAAAACTCTGAATTCAAACCTGTTAAACTCCACTTAACAAATTGACCGTGTGTCACATCCAGTGATTTGTATCTTTCTCAACAGCACAACATACATAATAATCCATGGGGTTAAGATCTGGGGAGTTCGGAGGCCAAACATTGGGCCTGGTGTAGTAGTAAAAATTTGCCAACAACCATTTTTTACTTTTCCCGACCATTTTTTACTTCTAGCCACAGCCTTGTAGTTTCCATTGCAATTCTCCAGTTCATACCTGATTGTTTTTACAGTGTTCAGGGAGCATTGGGCAGCAACCATAATCTCCTTATTTTGATGGCCGGAGCAGATTATAAGGATACAAGTTATTCCCTTCCCTGATTCAAGTTCTATCTATCATCATGTATATGAATGAAGAAGGGTCCAAGCTTTTAAATGGTGCATAGTGTGCGTCAATACCTCCAACCTACGGAGAAAAATAACCAAATATAAATGCCAAATTCCTTCCGAACACCCTGTATATATATATATATATATATATATATATATATATATATCAAAGACAGATAAGACAGATGGATTGATAGACATGAACACATTCAAGCTGAATAGATAGATAGACAGATGGATAGATAGACATACAGATAAATATTAACAGACAAAAAAAAAACTCACACATATACAACTAAATACAAATCCAGTTCCCCAACACACATATATAAAAAAAACAATTAAAACAGACACACACACATACACATATATATTTATCTTGACCAATCCTTACAATCCAACATTCTGGACTAACACCTGCATTACCATTCTAACACTCCCCATCTAGAGAGAAGAAAATCCACTACCCACCCCCAACCACCCCTGCCCCTACTGACAACCTACTGTTTTCACCATTTTGAGAATGTCCATCATTGAAGCAAGAATTATATTTAAGTCCTGAAGAAACGTTGCATCGTTGACAATAAAAATCCAGTTTCCATAACATCCCATGTTTGTCTACTTTTCTCCATATATATATATATATATATATGTGTGTGTGTGTGTGTGTGTGTTGTGTGTGTGTGTGTGTGTGTGTGTTTATCCCAAACACCATGATGTGGACTGTGTGTTTGCTTTTCATCACTATCTGTAGATCTTGTGGGAAGAGAGCAAACCAATGGTTGTTCTGAGAGTTTACCATCTGATCCAGTGAACAACCAACACAGTGATTTGTTTATAGTGGTGAAGGCTTGTGTAGGACCATTCCACACTTTTTGGCACAGTCAAAAGGAAAGAATTGGTGCATCACGGAATGCCACAAACCCAATCAACGACTGACCTCAGGAATTTTGAATTCAGAGTTATC
The DNA here is from genome assembly GCA_023376005.1 of Doryteuthis pealeii. NCBI lineage: Eukaryota > Metazoa > Mollusca > Cephalopoda > Myopsida > Loliginidae > Doryteuthis > Doryteuthis pealeii. Next base: position 48,234,309 of record CM042163.1, read on the forward strand.
CCTCTCCTAGACTGGTTACCTACCCAAGGTTAAAGAGCCCAGTCTGCCCTACTATCTAACCCATAGCTGGAGGGAGAATATATGGATTCATACCTTTCCCAAGGGCATTAGCGCTATGTGAAATGCCAACAGCTTCGTCTAGGAATTGAACTCAAACCGACGAGACCATTTTCCACGACTCTAACCACTAACCCACGCGCCTCCACACACACACACACACACACACACATACACACACACACACATATATATATATATATATATATATATATATGTATGTATGTGTGTGTGTGTGTGTGTGTGTGTGTGTGTGTTTATCCCAAACACCATGATGTGGACTGTGTGTTTGCTTTTCATCACTATCTGTAGATCTTGTGGGAAGAGAGCAAACCAATGGTTGTTCTGAGAGTCTACCATCTGATCTAGTCAGAAATTCTTCCCATCCAAGAAACCCAAAGCATATTCAGTTAAAATGCTTGATTTTGTTGAAAAGCTTTTCATTGGAGTGTTTCCCCTTCTCATTGATGGCCTGTTACAAACATCTTCAATGATTTCTTGCACTACCTGCCTGATAAGAAACTTAGACACTCCTATATCCCTGGCTATGGACCTGATTAAATTGCTAGGATCATTGTCAATCATGGCCTTGATCTCACATTTGCTGATATTTTGTGAATAGGTATAATTTTTGGTATGGTTTAAATTTCTTTAAATCAAAGGGGAAAATTCAGTAGGGTGTATGTGCATTCTGTATATATATAGTTATATATATATATAATGTATGTATGTATGTATATCATTGTTAGAGTATGCATATCTAACTTTGGGTAGTGAAGATATAAAATCAACAGTGTTTGATGTGAAAATCATATAGGCAAGAAACTGACAGTTACCAAGCACTATTTATATAACTCTTATATATATATATATATATATATATATATATATATATATATATATATATATATATGTGTGTGTGTGTGTGTGTGTGTGTGTGTGTGTGTAAACTCATTAAAAAAAAAGAGAAAGAAAAATAGAGGAGGTCTTTATCTTTTCTTTCTTCACTTCTTATCAGTAAGCCAGATGATTTGCTTGAGACTTCTCACGGCAGATGCCAAAATGACATTTTAACTTTAATGAAAACGAGGCTACTGCTGCTGTTGATGGTGTTGTTGTTGTTTTTATGATGGTGTTAGATTAAAGTGAGGAGAAAAGCTATTCCGCTTGAGTGTTGACTAACATGGTGTTTTTTTAAACAACAGAATATATCATTTATCTCAGTCACGCACACGCACTTACACACTGTGTGTACGCATCAATTCTTTATAGATCTATTCTGTTAGCATATCATAATTCGAATTCCTGACCACTGACAATACCTCCTACTCATTTTTTTGTGGATTTCTATAGTAAAATCCTCAGCAATACATTTACATTGCAGATGATAACCCGATTCTGTCTTTAACAAGTGCCTTATTTTCTAGCCCAGGGTCGTTGTAGCTGGGGGGGGGGGGGTCTGTTTCCCCAAAAAATTTTACCAATATTTTACAGGGTTTTATTTTAACAAAATACAAAAAGAAAGAACTACAAGAAGGAAAAAAACTACCCCTCCAAAAAAAAAAAAAAAAAAAAGCATCGATCTCTGCTACAGCTCTGTGATCATTAACAATCCCATTTATGTGAATTAGTTGTTTGTCTTTCCTTACCGAATGTTTAGTGTTAGTGTATCTATGGATGCACTAATGCATTATAAGGACTCGGTATTGTCTTTCCTTACTGAATGTTTAATGTTAGTGTATCTATGGATGCACTAATGCATTATAAGGACTCGGTATTGTCTTTCCTTACTGAATGTTTAGTGTTAGTGTATCTATGGATGCACTAAATCTTTATAAGGACTCGGTGTTGGTTTCAAACTAATACCCACTATTCTAATAGAACCATTGTTATATACCTTCTTAACATATGTATACCTGTCTTGACATAGACAGTATATATTGTATGAGTGTATGCCCCTGGTTGCATTTCTCATACTCATCTTGATCTTCATCTGTACTTGTCTTTTCTGTAGTCTGTCTTGTAATTTGGTGTGGCTATTTCTCATAGAAGAGATGAGAAAAATTTCCGACTAGATCAGATGGTGAACTCACAGAACAACCGTCCCCACAAGATCTATTGGCTGTAATGAAAAGCAAACACCCAGTCCATATCATGGTGTTTTGGATAAACACACACACACACATACACAGATTATATATATATATATATATATATATATATATATATATATATATATAGAGAGAGAGAGAGAGAGGGGAGGGAAGGGGATAGATAGATAGATAGATAACATTGTTTGCTATATTTATAAGTAATGAGTGCTTCATATCATTTTTAAGAGTATGTATATCAAAGTTAGGGTAGTAAAGACAAAGTCAACGACGGTCGGTTATTGTCATTTTCTACCCTATATGATTTTCGAACCAAGTGCCGTTGATTTTATATCTTCACTACCCTAACTTTATATATATATATATATATATATATATATATATATAAGTAATCCACAGACATGTGTTTCGAGGTTTCACCTCTTATCAGTGTGGCTACACTTTAACAGCTACCTCTAGCCGGGATTGAGACCTGACTGAATTTTCATCTGTCAAGTCTCTTACACATACGGCCATTAGCGTCTGTCAAATATAGGAGAATATTTAATTGATACATTTCTAAGCGGAAATGAATTCACTAGAGTCCTCTAACTTTGTAAACAAAGTGAGGGTTAGCTATATGCCAGACTGTGAATTTTACAATTAAATCCCTATTTAGATAACTCAACCAAGTGGGATATATATATATACACACACATACACATACACACACACACACACACACACATATATATATATATATATATATATATATATAATGACAGACCAGCCATTAACTAATAGCTACTCAAGCTATTAGTCAATGGCTAGTCTGTATTTTCCTTGTTCTATCTTCTTAATCAGAAACTGTCTGGTTTCTTCTTTAAGATGTTGGTTGAGATGTCCTCATTGTTAGTTTGCTCTTGATTAACAACTCAGGACAGTTATTTAGTGAATTCACATATTCATTTCTCTTTTTTGGGGTCCAGACCATTCAACCACGTCTGTGTGAGTCTAGCTAAATGCTACTGTGTCTTCATTACATCAACGGTTAGCAAGAGGCCGACTAGAATTATCTCTCACGTTTCCTTTGCAAACAGGAAGAAAGGGGTCAAACCAAGGTTATGAGACATCTATCAAAATTTCTAACTGTTGTATATTTCCCGTTAACTTGAATTCAAATAATATTCTCTAGACTAACCATACATGATTGATAGTACTCCCATCAATTATGCAACACCATGAATCCTCTCTATTCCTGATTTATTGCTCTAACCATTAAATCAACCATTTAATATTTTCAACTTACCTTAATGCAGTTCTGTTGTAAGAGAAAATTAAATGAAACTAAATACTACAACTTCTGCTTTTCGCATTTGATGATGAAAACCATGAAAACATTGTCAGCTTTAAACGGTTATCTTATCTTGGGTGGATTTAGAAAAACTAAAGTTTTCTAAATTAAGTCTATTCCCTGGTTGTTTGTGTTGCATCAGGTGCAAAGTAGCTCTTCTAAAAAAGAGATGAAATTGCAGCAGTTATGTTTTTATTAACTTGCTTCTTGTGTTGTGTAATGAAAAAAAACAAAAAAACAAACGAGTTAAAAACTTGAATCTTTATATTGAAATATAACACAGCTGTAATTAGTGAGGGTGGAGCAAGGATGGTGTGCACTACCTGTGAACACTCGGACTGGAGGGGAGGCATGCCTGCTTGGGGTGGATTTAGAAAAAGATTAGTTTTTTTTCTAAATTAAGTATATTCCCTGGTTGTTTATTTTGCGTCAGGTGCAAAGTAGCTCTTGTGAAAAGGAGTTAAAATTACACTAGTTATGTTTTTATAACTTGCTTCTTGTATTGTTTAAGGAAAAAATAAACTAGGTAATAGCTTGATTTGAAGCTTTATTGAAATATAACATAACTGTGATTGGTTAGGGTTGGGCAAGGGCAGCACGTACTACCTGCAAAGCCTCTGACCGGTGGTGGAGGGGCATACTTGCTTGGTGTCCGGAAGGGCAGGTTTCATATTATTCATATGAATACTACTTTATGAAAATAGTTTAGTGTCATACACCACCCTTTTTGTGTGTGTTGTGGGGGGTCTTATTCCTTTGCAGGGTACACAGTAGCATATTCTAACCCACCTTTTTCACAAGAGCTACTTGCACCTGACGCAAAATAAAAACCATGGAATATCTTAATTTAGAAAAACTAATCTTTTTCTATCCACCCCCAAGCAGGCATGCCCCCCTCCAGTCCGAGTGTTCAGCAGAGTGCACACCATCCTTGCTCCACCCTCACTAATTACAGCTGTGTATATTTCATATAAGATTCCAAGTTTACTCGTTTGTTTTTTTGTTTTTTTCTTACACAACACAAGAAAGCAAGTTAATAAACATAACTCTGCAATTTTCATCTCTTTTTAGAAAAGAGCTACTTTGCACCTGATGCAACACAAACAACCAGGGAATAGACTTAATTTAGAAAACTTTAGTTTTTCCTAAATCCCCAAAGATAAGAATGAACCGTTTAAAGCTGCAAGTTTTCATGGTTTTCATCATCAAATGCGAAAGCAGAAGTTGTAGTATTAGTTTCATTTAATTTTCTCTTACAACAGAACTGCATTAAGGTAAGTGAAAATATTAACATGGTTGATTTAATGGTAGAGCAATAAATCAGGATATTAAATTTTTTTTATTTTAAAGAGAGGATTCATGGTGTTGCATAATTGATGGGAGTACTATCAATCATGTATGTAGTGCTAAGAAGAATATTATTTGAATTCAACGTACGGGAAATATACAACAGTTAGAAATTTTGGATAAATGTCTCATAACACTGGTTTGACCCGCTTTCTTCCTGTTGAGGAAACGTGAGAGATAATTCTAAGTCGCCTCTTGCTAACGCGTTGATGTAATGAAGACACAGTAGCATTTAGCTAGACTCACAAGACGTGGTAGAATGTCTGGACCCCAAAAAAGAGAAATGAACTATGTGATTCACTAAATAACTGTCCTGAGTTGTTAATCAAGAGCAAACTAACAATGAGGACATCTCAACCAACATCTAAAGAAGAAACCACAGTTTCTGATTAAGAAGATAGAACAAGGAAATACAGACTAGCCATTGACTAATGCTTGAGTAGCTATCATTAATGCTGGTCTGTCTTATATATATATATTATACGTATATATATTATATGTGTGGTGTGTGTGTGGTGTGTGTTATGTGTATGTGTGGTGGTATATATATATATCCACTTGTTGGAGTTATCTAAATAGGGCATTTAATTGTAAAAATCACAGTCTTGGCATATAGCTAACCTCACTTTGTTTACAAAGTTAGAGGACTCTAGTGAATTCAATTTCCGCTTAGAAATGTATCAATTAATATTCTCCTATATTTGACAGACGCTAATGGCCGTATGTGTAAGAACTTGACAGATGAAAATTCAGTCCAGGTCTCAATCCCGGCTAGAGGTAGCTGTTAAGTGTAGCCACACGATAAGACGGTGAAACCTCGAAACACATGTCTGTGGTTACTTATATATATATATAATATATACCTAATATAATATATATATAAAGTTAGGGTTAGTGAAGATATATCAACGTCACTTGTTTCGAAAATCATATAGGGTAGAAAATGACAATAACGACGCGTCGTTGACTTTGTCTTTACTACCCTAACTTTGATATACAACTCTAAAAATGATATGAAGCACTCATTCTTATAAATATACGCAAACAATGTTAATCTATTCTATCTATCTATCCCGCTCCCTTCCCTCTCTCTCTCTCTCTCTATTATATATATTATATATATATATATATATATATATATATTAATCTGTGTATGTGTGTGTGTGTGTTTATCCAAAACACCCATGATTGGACTGGGTGTTTGCTTTCATTAAGCAGCCAATAGTCTTGTGGACGGTTGTTCTGTGAGTTCACCCATCTGATCTAGTCCGGAAATTTTTCTCATCTCTTCTATAGAAATGCCACACCAACATTACAGACAGACTAACAGAAAAACAGTACAGATGAAGATCAAGATTGAGTATGAGAAATGGCAACCAGGGGCATACACTATACAATAATACTGTCTATGTCAAAGACAGGTTACATATGTTAAGAAGGGTAATACAATGGTTCTATTAGAATAGTGGGTATTAGTTTGAAACCACACCGAGTCTTATAAAGATTTAGTGCATCACTAGATACCTAACACTAAACATCAGTAAGGAAAGACAATAAACGAGTCCTTAATAATGCATTAAGTGCATCCATAGATACACTATTAAACATCCGTAAGGAAAGACAAATACCGAGTCCTTATAATCATGTGCATCCATAGAACACTAAAACACTAAACATTCGGTAAGGAAAAGACAAACAACTATTCCATAATGGGTTGTAATGATCACAGAGCTGTAGCAGAGATCGATGCCTTTTTTTTTTTTTTTTGGAGGGGTAGTTTTTTCCCTCTTGTATGTTCTTTCTTTTGTATTTGTTAAAATAAACCCTCGTAAAACTATTGGTAAAATTTTGGGAAACAGACCCCCCACTACAACGACCCTGGCTAGAAAATAAGCACTTGTTAAAGACAGAATCGGGTTATCATCTGCAATGTAAATGTATTGCTGAGGATTTTACTACTGATCCACAAAAAACTGAGTAGAGTATTGTCAGTGGTCGAATTCGAAATACTATATGCTAACAGAATAGATCTATACAGAATTGAATGCGTACACACAGTGTGTAAGTGCGTGTGCGTGACTGAGATAAATGAATATTCTGTTGTTTAAAAAACACCATGTTAGTCAACACTCAAGCGGATAGCTTTTCTCTCACTTTAAATCTAACACCAATCATAAACAACAACAAAACCATCAAACACACGCGTAGCCTCGTTTTCAATTAAAGTAAATGTCATTTTGGCCTCTGCCGTGAGAAGTCTCAAGCAAATCATCTGGCTTACAGGGGGGGGGGGGGGGGGGGGGGGGGGGGGGTGATAAGAAGTGAACGAAAGAAAAGAACAACGACCTACCTCTATTTTTCTTTTCTTTTTTTAAATGAGTTTACACCACCACACACACACACACACACCACACACAACATAATATATAGTATATATTATTCTATATATATATATATATATAATATATATAACGAGTTATACTAATAGTGCTTGGTAACTGTCAGTTCTTGCCTATATGATTTTCACATCAAACACTCGTTGATTTTATATCTTCACTACCCAAAAGTTGATATGCATACAACAATGATATACCATACATACCATACATACTATATATACTATAACTATATATTACAGAATGCACATACACGCCTACTGATTTTCCCCTTTGATTTAAAGAATTTAAACCATACCAAAAATATACTATTCACAAAATACAGCAAATGTGAGATCAAGGCCAGATTGACTAATGATCCTAGCAATTTAATTCAGGTCCATACCAGGGATATAGGACGTGTCTAAGTTTCATCAGGCCGGTAGTGCAAGAAATCATTGAAGATTGTAACAGGCCATCAATGAGAGGTAAACACTCCAATGAAAGCTTTCAACAAAATCAGCGCATTTTAACTGAATATGCTTTGGGTTTCTTGGATGGGAAGAATTTCTGACTAGATCAGATGGTAACTCTCAGAACAACCATTGGTTTGCTCTCTTCCCACAACTCTAAGATCGTGCGAAAGAAGCACACAGTCCACATCATGTTGTTTGGGATAAACACACACACACAACAACACCACACACACACACATCAATACATATATATATATATATATAATAATAATATTTGTGTGTGTGTGTATGTGTGTGTGTGTGTGTGTGTGTGTGGAGGCGCGTGGTTAGTGGTTAAGTCGGGAAATGGTCTCGTCGGTTTGAGTTCAATTCCTCGACGAAGCTGTTGGCACTTTCACATAGCGCTAATGCCCTTGGGAAAGTATGAATCCATATATTCTCGCCTCGCTATGGTTAGATAGTAGGGCCGACTGGGCTCTTAACCTTGGTAGGTAACCAGTCAGGAGAGGGATAACTCTGAATTCCAAAATTCTGAGGTCAGTCCGTTGATTGGGTTGTGGCATTCCGTGACTGCACCAATTCTTTCTTTTGACTGTGCCAAAGAAGTGTGGAATGGTCCTAACAAGCCTTACCACTATAAACACAATCACTGTGTTGGTTGTTCACCTGGATCAGATGGTAAACTCTCAGACAACCAATTGGTTTGCGTCTCTTCCACACAGATCTACAGATAGTGATGAAAAGCAAACCACCAGTCCACATCATGGTGTTTGGGATAAACACACACACCCACACACAAAACACCACACACCACACACCACACACACATATATATATATATATACTATATGGAGAAAGTAGACAAACATGTGTGTTCTGGAAACTGGTTTTATTGTCAACGATGCAACGTTTCTCAGGACTTAAATTATTCTTGCTTCAATGATGGACATTCTCAAATGGTGAAACAGTAGGTTGTCAGTAGGGGCAGGGGTGGTTGGGGGTGGGTAGTGGATTTTCTCTCTCTAGATGGGGAGTGTTAAGAATGTAATGCAGGTGTTTAGCAGATGTTGATGTAAGGATTGGTCAAGATAAATATATATGTGTATGTGTGTGTGTCTGTTTTAATGTTTTTTTTATATATGTGTGTTGGGAATGGTTTGTACTTTAGTTGTATATGTGGTGAGTTTTTTTTGTCTGTTATATTTATCTGTATGCTATCTATCCATTGTCTATCTTCTATTCAGCTTGAATGTGGTTCATGTCTATCATCCATACTGTCTTCTGCTTTGATATAATATACTTAATATATATACTATATATATATATACAGGGTGTCGGAAGATTTGGCAATTTATATTTGGTTATTTTTCTCCGTAGGTTGGAGGTATTGACGCACACTATGCACCATTTAAAAGCTTGGACCTTCTTCATTCATATACAGAATGATAGTAGAACTTGAATCAGGGAGGGATAACTTGTACCTTATAATCTGCTCCGTGCCATCAAAATAAGGAGATTATGGTTTGCTGCGCCATGTCCCTGAACTACTGGTAAAAAACAATCAGGTATGAACTGGAGAATTGCGCAATGGAAACACAAGGCTGTGGCATAGAAGTAAAAATGGTCGGGAAAGTAAAAAATGGTTTGTTGCAATTTTTTACTACTACACCAGGCCCAATGTTTGGCCGCGTCCGAACTCCCCAGATCTTAACCCCATGGATTTTATGTATGGTTGTGCGTTGAGAAAGATACAAATCACTGGTGTGACACACGGTCATTTGTTAGTGGAGTTAACAGGTTTGATTCAGAGTTTCCTCTCGTGACTTGTTACCTAGCATGATTAAAGAAGCCCAGTCTGATCCACTACTTACCATAGATGGAGGGAGAGTAGTTGGATGCATACCTTTCCCCAGGATTTAGCACTATGGGAATGCAAACGTATCATCAGGATTTGAACTCTGGGTTTGACAAGTCCATTTCCCTATGATTCTAACCATTACACCACGTGGCTCCAGAATATGATATATATTTTATATATATATATTATATATTATATACTATATATATATCAGTGTGGATGGTCACTATTTCAGCTTTGCTGGCTGGTGTACAGGCAGTATTATTAGATAGAGCAAAAAGGAGTTTTTTGCTCAATATAATAGAGCTGTTATATAATATAATAAAAATATTTTTTGGGTTAGTGTTTCTGTCTGTAACCGAACTATATTCCTACTCAAGTCACAATTCTCTTAGTTGACATCACACTTCTCTCATGATTTTATTTTTATCTAAACATCAATTATTAATAAAAATTCTTACATTATTATACTAGTTCTATGTCTACATACTACAACTCATTTTTTATATATACAACAACGGCTTTACAATGTGAACGGAAGGCTAATTTGCTATATTATTATTAAAAAAACTCAAATTTAATAAATATGTGCTAGTATTATGGATTTCTCTGTTGGTTTTATTTAATGAATTATAAGCAAAATCATCTTCAATGACATCTTAATGAAATCCATTAACAAGATAAAATAAATGTCATTTTATTCTTTACTTCTCTTATAACTAAATACTTAAATTAGAAAAATAACAATGAAAACGAGAGTGACTGGGAAGAGTAAGTTTCAGTTGTTTCCATTTTTTTATTAATACTCCGCTCTGTTTCAAAATCTTTTATTATACTCCCTCTGTTTCAAATCTTTTTCTCTGTATCTTATTTCAGTTTCATTACCCTTTTTCTGATTTAATACCAAATATTTTATTACATTAAAACTTAATACTGCACCCGGAGGTGCATATATTTGCTAGTATATTAGTTACATAATCTATTTATTAGGTGACAAAGGAACATTTACGACCATATTGGTTTCATGCGATGCATCATCAGTGAACGATGTTTCAAAATGCCTTTTGATATTATATATATATATATATATGTCAACATATCATTTCATGCTGGCAGCATGGATTCCCATAGCTCTCTCTCATCACCTGTCCTCCTTATTGCATCAATCCTGACACGTCTCTTCATGACATCCAGTACTCTGCACAAAATAGTCTAACCTTACGTTAAAACAAAATTAAAACCACACTTTTATACAGTGCACATATTTCACTGCTTCTTTTTATGTCAATCTCCCCCCCCCCACCTCAACGAAACTTATTTTGGAAGGGGAAGTAATTGTCAGGTTAATGGCCTCTGTTTTCATTTTTAAAAAAAAAATTTGTTTATTTTGTTTAAACAAGAGAAGATTCTTTTTTGTAATGGCTACCTTGACCTTTTCTGATAAAGAAATTGTACCTGGCTTATTGGTTAGACAGAGAGGGGAGAGGAAAAGGGAAAGACGGGGAGAGAGAGTGAGAGAGAGAGAGAGGTGGAGAGAGAGAGAGGGAGAGAGAAGGGGGAAGGGAAGAGGGAGAGAGGAAGTCCAACAAATGAGTAAAGTAAGAGGAAGGGGACAAAAGGAAAATAAAGAAAGTAAGAAGTAAGAAAAAAAGAGAGAAAATTATAGACTGACGAGAGAGAGAGAGAGAGAGAGAGAGAGAGAGAGAGAGAGAATAAAGAAAGGCAATAAGTAAGAAAAGTAGAGGAGAAAGACTAGAGAGTAAATAAGAAAGGCATAAGGAGAGAGAGAGAGAGAGCGATAGATGTAAGAGGAGTAGAAGAGAGAGAGAGAGAGAGAGAGAGTAGAGAGAGAGAGCAGAGAGAGAAAGAAGCAAATAGAGTAAGAGAAGAGAAAGTTAAAGAAAAACATAAAAGAAAGACATAATAAAAAGAAATTGAAGAATAGAAAAAATACATAAGAAATACGGGAAAAAGTTGAAATAAATGAGAATCAAATACTAACATAAATAAGCTAAAAAATAAAAGTTAAAAATTTAATAACTATATTCTTTCTTTAGTTAATATTTACCTCAATTTGGCCTACCCAATTTTGGACACGAAGATAAACATATGTTTCAGGGAAAGCTTGGAACGCACGAAGAGGTCATTTGGTGATAGAAGCAAGTCTGGGACAGAACAAACAACATATAATTAAAAAAAAAAAAAAAATTAAAATAAGCTTGAACATAATGACTTTAAGGCCACCCCTTTCTCGATCTCGACTCGTGGGGACACTTTTCTTATTTACACCCGTAAAAATCCGGTTTGTTTGTTAGGGGTTGGGTTATGGTTAGGGTTAGGGTTATGGGTTAGGGGGTTAGTTTATAATTTTAAAAAAAAATCTCAAAAAATCGTCTGTAAACAATTAACGCCGATTTGGACAGTGTACAATAGAAAATGTCCCACGAACTCGAAATCGCAAAGGGGTGCCTTAAGATCATATGAATCCAAAGCTGTGTCTACCCAAACCACCTCTATTTATGTAGGAAATAGCAGTTATCTCCTCTCCTTTCAGCTGGTCATTTACAAGTGAGGTTTATACGGACAACTAAAAGCAGGTGACGTTTTTTATCACAGACCTTGTCGTGAGGACTGTTACTGCAAATTCCTTAAGGAAATTTTGTGTGACTAATACAAACAGGTGATTGGTTCTAGAGTTCTTTGCTCACGGTCAATGCAACTTGCTACAAACTTATAAAAGGAAGAAAGAATTATCTACATACAATACTCTTGTTCCCTTAATCTGCTGATTGCCGAATAATTATTTCTTATGAGTGTGTCAGCCTCAGCTAATATAATGGACCATTTCCTTTGTTACATAAAGAAAGAAAAAGACATGCTACACAGAAAAAATATAATAAGATTTGATGGATATTAACCTTCTCTATATTAATAGTCTTGTTCTAAATCTTCTGACTGTTATCATCTAGCAAACTATCTGGTTAAAAACAATGAGAGGCGTCCAAACTTGTCCAAGATGAATGCAAAAATGTAAGATCTGATTATTTGGTGTTTGTTAATCTGTCAAACTTCTTATTTTTATGAGTGTTGTCACCTTCAGCTAAAATAAGGATCATTCCGTTTTTATCAGAACAGAAAGAAAGGGAAGAAAAAGGACATGCTGCACCAAAAAAATATAAAAGAAACGGAAGAAAGGAGAACGAGTGGTAGGGAAAAGATAGAGAGAGGAGCTGAGTACGATGGGACAGTGATAACAACTATCTGTTTCATCAACATAACTGGTTTTTTGGGTTTGGTTTTAGTTTTGTTTGTTTTTATGGCATAATCACTCAGGGGTCATTTAAGGCTGATAAAGTTTTGAAATAATCAATTCTTAATGATAATACATTTTTTTTATAATAATTTTTCTACTTTAACCATAGATGGGACCCTAACAGGTACTACCCACTCAGGGTCAGAGTGGAACCAGGGAGCAATGGTGATGAGGGGTGCTCCACATCCCCAAACCTCCAGAACGGAACCTCAACCTCAGATAGAGTTTAACGTCATTCCCCAGGAACATGTAGACCCGCAGCCACCCCTTCTAGCACCCATAGATAAAAAGGGGTTGGGGTTTGGCCAATAAGGGCAATAGGGTTGGGAAAATCACATAGGTGCTAGGGCTTGACGTGACGCAGCCGATTGATCTCCGACGCGTACCGTCTAGCCCAATGATACGGGCCAAAGTGGAGTATTTCAAACATATAAAAGATGAAAAGAAGGAAAGAGAAAAAAGAGTGAGAACAAGTTAAATCAAGAGAATTATACTTTTTAACATAGGGCCGGTTTAGCTCACTCGGTAGAGTGGTTCGGCTAGGATCACAATGGTTCTTGGGTTCGATACCGGCCCTCGCCAACTCAGCGAATGAAGTAGCATAGGGATCTGTGCGGTACAAGTGAGGAGCTGATGGTAGGTTGGCCTCCACTCAGATGCTAAATAATCTCCCTTGGTCTAGCCGCTATTGAAAAGGGTAGACTCCCTCACTGTCTGGCGATACCGAACTTAGGCCCCCAACGACTTTAACTTACTTCCATATTGACTATTTAGAATAGCTCTTAGCAAACTTATCAAACGTAGTAATTATTAAATTATCATACTGTGGTATATCCACATGTCCATCTTGTGAACATATCAATATGGCTAGTACTTACCTACATGTAACCATTTTTTACTTCAACCTGTCCTAGATTTACATTGCATAACTTACATAGAAGATCAGAACCTACTGGTATAATAGCATTGAGCCGGGAAACAATCTCTAGGGCTGGAGGCAGGGGATAGTCTCTAGGTTGGAGTGCATGGGCAGTGGACTCTCAAGCTTGGAGGCATTGGGCTGGAGCAGTGTCTTCTAAGATATACAGTATATCTTAGAGGGCCTTGGCTGGGCAGTCTCTAGAGCTGAGGATTGGGCAAGGGACAGTCTCTACAGCAGGAGGATATTGAACCAGGAGACAGTCTTCTAGGGCTGGAGGAACATTCTAGTGTTGGAGGGCGATCAGGTAGGGGAGAGTCCTAGGACTGGAGGACTTGGACAGAAGAATCTCTACGGAATGTAGGGTACCAAAACAGGAGAATGTCTCAAGGCTGGAGGCCATGGAGGCGGGTACAGTCTCTTGGCTAGAGAGCATTCAGCAGAAACACCTCTAGGACTGGAGGTACCCGACTTGGAGAACTCTCTAAGGACCTTGGAGGGCATGAGGTAGGCGACAGTCTCTAGGGCTGGAGAGCATGGAGCACGGGGACACTCTAGGACTGGAGCGCATTCAGACAGGGGACAGTCTCTATGTTGAAGGGTATCAGACAGGGACAGTCCCCTATGGCTTGGAGGACATCTGAAATATTGTATTGATTATAATGCTGCAAGAGGGAATCTTTAACAATCCCAACCTCCTCCAAGGTGTTTATAAGTTTCGGCTGCTGTTGTTTGTTAGTGTTGTGTGTCATTGTTTTCATTAACACTGACAGGTTGCTATTCTATCATATGACACTGGTTTTCTGAAAGAGTTATGTCGTAGAATAGATATTAGGCATGAATTGAATATGAACAAACATTGTTTGAACTTACAACATTTATTCAACAGATTGACATTCTATACATCTATACATCCTCCTGTTTCTTAGTGGTCGAGGCAGGATATGGTGATGCCATACTTTACTAAGGTTGTTCTTCTTCAGCAGTAAGCCGCTGGCAATCCTGTCAACGATGCTTGGATGCC